>CM033035.1:15198184-15928184 GCA_019207045.1 Branchiostoma floridae x Branchiostoma belcheri
TTGTTTCCGCAGCTGGTTGTCGGCCTACTTTGGGTGTGTGAAAGGAGGCGTTTGAGTGAGACATAAGCGTACATGTGCGTTCTCTATGAAAGTCGAGTTGCGTGATGATTCATACAGTCACCCATTCCTTTGCAAACTGGATGGCCGTTGCCGTAGTCGAACGTCCCCGCTCACTTTTTTCCGAAGCGTGCTACCGAAAAGATGTCAAATATCTCAGATCTAAGGACTACTGACCGCCGCTACATGAAATTATTAAGTCGGACATGTGCTCCTGTACACGGAAACCGATCCGATATTATGTTCGATGGCCGGGAAAGGAGAAATGTCACCGTAAAGTTAGAAAAGAAACACAATTTCGCCGGTACGGACAATAGGACACAGACAAGCTGTCGTGTTTCCGATCACGTCCGCCACATGACTACTTGACGCCAGCCTGACAAGATGTCGGGTTCATCTGCACGTCTTAGCTATCGAAGACTTGTCACGCCAGCATGTCCGCCGCAGCATCGTCCCCCAAGAAGGCCAGCAAGCCAAGAAGGCCCCTGCGGCTCACCGCCCACCACCGCCATGATCACGGCGGCTTTGGAATCACTCAAGGACCGCACGGGTTCTTCGTTGCCGCCATCAAGAAGTACATCGCCGCCAACTACAAGTTCGACGTGGTGAAGAAGTCCCACTTCATCAAGCGCGCCCTGAAAGCCTTGGTGGAGAGGGTACCCTGCTCCAGGTGAAAGGAAACCGGGGCGTCGGGATCTTCAAATCAACGTGGCAGCCAAGAAGGCCGCCGAGAAGGCCGCAAGAAGACTACCAAGAAGCCGGTCAAGAAACCCGTGGCCAAGAAGGCCGCCAAACCCAAGACCACCAAGCCTAAAAAGCCCAAGGCTAAGAAGGCCACCACCCCCAAGAAGTCTGCCAAGAAGCCAGCGGCCAAGAAGTTGCCAAGAAGAACTCCGACAAAGAAACCCGCTGCCAAGAAAGCTGCCACTAAAAAGACTCCGGTAAAGAAGACCGCCAAGAAGACGGCGCCCGCCAGAAGGCAGCAAAGCCCAAGAAGAAGTAAAGTAAAGACCTGACCGTCACATTTTCTGCAAACCCCGGCCTTTTCAGGGCCACCCACATCCTCACAAAAGAACTATGTCAGTCACGTCTCAAAGTTATACTTATTCCACACGAATACACACTATCCGGACAGATAATTGATAATAAACGAAATAAGATACAATGTAAGCCCCCTCCCTCCAGCACACACATAAACACAAGAGCATGTAGAAGGTGATGGATGGATGAATGAATGAAGACTTTATTGTACACACAACAACAAAACTACAATTGACACGTTAGATACATGAAATATATTCAATATCCGCCAACACAGAAAAAAAACACACGCTAGCAGAATATCGTTACAGAAGACATTGACGATATTTATTTATCAACTCAAAACTTGAATGGGCAGAAATGTGTCCCGTTTAAACTGTTAGACCCCACGCGTGCACATCACTTGAAATGTCCTCTTGTAGCCAATAGCAATTCTTCAGTATTCAAGTTCAGTACCCTTGCCCCATACTTCTGCGGGAGCCCAAAACGTGCTGAGCTTGCTGCAAAAATCGGATCCTGGAGCCACGAAACTGACCAATGGCAAGGTCTGGTTTTGGCAAGAGGACCAATCAGACGTCAGAGTGGCGGCCAATTGAAATCTGCGGACATCTAATTAGCGGGTCTTATAAAAATCACTCTCCGCCGTGCGCCGACTACTTTCATTGTCTTGCCCTTGAGCGTAGACGAAGTTCGACATGGCACGTACCAAGCAGACCGCCCGTAAATCCACTGGTGGCAAGGCCCCCAGGAAGCAGCTTGCCACCAAGGCTGCCCGCAAGAGAGTCCCCGGCTACGGTGGTGTCAAGAAGCCTCACCGCTACAGGCCGGTACCGTGGCCCTGAGAGAGATCCGTCGCTACCAGAAGTCGACGGAGCTGCTCATCCGCAAGCTGCCCTTCCAGCGCTGGTGCGAGAGATCGCACAGGACTTCAAGACCGACCTGCGCTTCCAGAGCTCGGCGGTCATGGCCCTGCAGGAAGCCAGCGAGGCCTACCTGGTCGGTCTCTTCGAGGACACCAACCTGTGCGCCATCCACGCCAAGCGTGTCACCATCATGCCCAAGGACATCCAGCTCGCACGTCGCATCCGAGGGGAACGCGCTTAAGGAGGATCAGAACAAGATCGACAACCCGGCCCTTTTCAGGGCCACCTACATATCCCAGAAAGATCTATATCGTTCACGTTTCTTGCAACATTTGAGTCAGAATCCCTGGTACACAGTTTACACGTTGCCCCCCTCCCCCTCATACTTGTACACACAAACCAATCAGTCGACAGGGATTAAATCAGTACTTGTGAACTAATAGACTCACAACAACAAGCCATCAAAGAAAACAAAAAATAAACTCGTTTTCATCATTTAATCATGTGTTTCTGACCGCAAAAATACAACGTACACTCTCCACGTGTTTTTTCGTGCTCTCCGACTACGCGTACATATAATGTAGAGGTATGTCAGCTAGCAGAAATGGCACACTTGGAAGAAAGCTATATTGCGGTCATTTCTGACGTGACCAGTCTTGCTCACAAACGTCACGCTCAAGGTTGTCTGTCAGGAATATCCAATAGATTTGTTTTTGTTTCGGTGTGTGTGTTGGCGGGAAGGGGGTATATAAATTTCATACACGCATTTATTTTCTGTATTTAGTTTTCTTATAGAATGGCTCATATGTAAAGCTAATTTTGGTGATCATGATACAGTTCTTTTGAGAGGATTTGGGTGGCCCTGAAAAGGGCCGGGGTTTAAATCTCTCCGTCTGGATCTTACTGGGCCTTGCTGGTCTTCTTGGGCAGAAGCACGGCGTGGATGTTGGGGAGAACGCCGCCCTGTGCAATGGTGACGCCGGACAATAGCTTGTTCAACTCCTCGTCGTTGCGGACGGCAAGTTGAAGGTGACGAGGGATGATCCTGGTCTTCTTGTTGTCGCGGGCAGCGTTACCGGCCAGCTCGAGGATCTCGGCGGTCAGGTACTCGAGCACTGCCGCCAAGTACACAGGGGCGCCGGCACCCACGCGCTGGGCATAGTTTCCCTTGCGCAAGAAGCGATGGACACGGCCAACCGGGAACTGCAGTCCCGCTCGGGAAGAACGGCTCTTTGCCTTGGCGCGTGCCTTGCCTCCTTTACCACGTCCAGACATGATGTAGAATGAAGTCGATTGATTAGCGTCAAACGGCCAAAAGAATGAATGAATGAAGAGACCAAATGCTCTGCCCAACGATTTATACCCCGCTGCTGGATTCACGGCTTCCGACAGCGAACCAATAGCGAGAGTACCGTGAGAGGTTCTACCACGTCCGCGCCTTGGACTAGACAATCCGATAATTTGCATTCTTCCCCGATATAAAGGCAAAGCAGACACTGAAGCAATTATTCTTCGCTGTCTGATACGCCAAGAACGTCGTCATGCCGCCAAGTGGAAAAGCTGCTAAGAAAGCTGGCAAAGCCAGGCCAGCCGGAGACAAGAAGCGCGGAAGGAGGAGAAAGAGAAGGGAAACCTTCGGTGTCTACATCTACAAGGTGCTGAAGCAGGTGCACCCCGACACCGGTGTCTCCAGCAAGGCAATGGGCATCATGAACTCCTTCGTCAACGACATTTTCGAGCGCATCGCCGCCGAGGCTTCTCGTCTGGCTCACTACAACAAGCGCTCCACCATCAGCAGCCGCGAGATCCAGACCGCCGTGCGACTTCTGCTACCGGGCGAGCTGGCCAAGCACGCTGTCAGCGAGGGCACCAAGGCCGTCACCAAATACACCAGCTCCAAGTAGACCTACGGCACAAGCTAACGTTATAACCCCGGCCTTTTTCAAGGCCACCCACATCCTCACAAAAGAGCTATACCAGTCACGCTTTTCAATTGACACACGCACACAAATCACTAACCTGTGATCGCAGGTACCATAATAATTGCACAATGTCCGGTAAAATAACACACCAAGAAGTCACACCAACCACTCGTGTAGACATCAACAGAAAGAAAACCAAGGAAGGATATCATTATGACGCAATAAATTTCGAACACAATTGCAATGACATATGTACTTCCTTTTTGACGTTCTTTAGAACAATGCGATCGAACGGCGTTGTCTTTCTCTGCAACGTAAACACACGATGCCTCAGGTTACATGTAGCCAAACTTTTGGGTAGCTTTGCTTCGTTTTGTCGATGAATCGAACTCACCAATGGCGAACATACAAAGTATGATTTGGGTCATCAGGTCGCTTTACACCTAAAGCGAACATAGAAGGCATGATTTGGGTCATCAGGCGACAGGGCCATGTCACCATTTTCGCGGACTAATTTACCGTCTTCTGCCCAGCCGCAAAATTCAACACAACACAACAGAAATCGCCATCCAAGTTAAAACAGACATATTCTTCTAACATTTACAGCACTTGCGCACTCGATCACGTACAGTCAACAATCTATCACACCCCACAACAACACGAACTACTTCGTGCCCGAACTACGATTGTCCATCCAGATAGAACATTACCTCACACAGTTTTATGACAAGAAAATGCTTTGTTTTCCCTCGAATTATCATTATTCCTCGTTGTTTGTCTTGTCGGTGGGATACGCTCAGCATGGCATTGTCTGTCGCGCCTCGTGTGGGGTGGGGAATGGCGTGATCCCATTGGCTAGTTGCGGCGGCGGCAAAGACTCCTCGTAGGTCCGCAGGGCGAATATTAAAGCGGTGACGACAGGTGACATTGCATTTATCCATTCTTTCTACTCTGAGTCGAGAAGACTACAGTATCTATCATGTCTGGACGCGGCAAAGGAGGCAAGGGTCTCGGAAAGGGAGGCGCCAAGCGTCACCGTAAGGTTCTTCGCGACAACATCCAGGGCATCACCAAGCCCGCCATCCGTCGTCTGGCTCGCCGTGGCGGTGTCAAGCGCATCTCCGGCCTCATCTACGAGGAGACCCGAGGCGTTCTCAAGGTCTTCCTGGAAAACGTCATTCGTGACGCTGTGACGTACACCGAACACGCCAAACGCAAGACGGTCACTGCCATGGACGTCGTCTACGCTCTCAAACGCCAGGGCCGCACCCTGTACGGCTTCGGCGGCTAAAGAACCTGACGGACTCATCATCGCAAGCAAACCCCGGCCCTTTTCAGGGCCACCCAAATATCCAAGAAAGAGCTGTATCTTCTCACAATACGATCGCACGCATGAACACGCCTGACGTTATATCAATACACAAATGATAGTAAAGAATGATTGAATGAATGAATGAATGAATACCTTTATTGCCGAGCTTAAGAACAGATCTCAACACATTGTATATGAAAGTATCACGGGTCTAGTCTGACATAGTATCGAATAAAGACAAGGTCAAACCCAAGCCGACCATGTAAGCACTCAGCAACAACCGTGACCCCCTTCTCTATACTGATATATTTTGTGAATTGTTAGTTCCCGAGAAATGCGTATGAAGTGCGATACGTTTTCCTTGGCTGACGTTGTTTCCGCAGCTGGTTGTCGGCCTACTTTGGGTGTGTGAAAGGAGGCGTTTGAGTGAGACATAAGCGTACATGTGCGTTCTCTATGAAAGTCGAGTTTGCGTGTTATGAATTCATACAGTCACCCATTCCTTTGCAAACTGGATGAGCCGTTGAACGTAGTCGAACGTCCCCGCTCACTTTTTCCGAAGCGTGCTTACCGAAAAGATGTCAAATATCTCAAGATCTAAGGACTACTGACCAGCCGCTACCATGAAATTATTAAGTCGGACATGTGCTCCTGTACGGAAACCGATCCGATATTATGTTCGATGGCCGGGAAAGGAGAAATGTCACCGTAAAGTTAGAAAAGAAACACAAATTTCGCCGGTACGGACAATAGGACACAGACAAGCTGTCGTGTTTCCGATCACGTCCGCACCATGACTACTTGACGCCAGCCTGACAAGATGTCGGGTTCATCTGCACGTCTTAGCTATCGAAGACTTGTCACGCCAGCATGTCCGCCGCAGCATCGTCCCCCAAGAAGGCCAGCAAGCCCAAGAAGGCCCCTGCGGCTCACCCGCCCACCACCGCCATGATCACGGCGGCTTTGGAATCACTCAAGGACCGCACGGGTTCTTCGTTGCCGGCCATCAAGAAGTACATCGCCGCCAACTACAAGTTCGACGTGGTGAAGAAGTCCCACTTCATCAAGCGCGCCCTGAAAGCCTTGGTGGAGAAGGGTACCCTGCTCCAGGTGAAAGGAACCGGGGCGTCGGGATCCTTCAAAATCAACGTGGCAGCCAAGAAGGCCGCCGAGAAGGCCGCCAAGAAGACTACCAAGAAGCCGGTCAAGAAACCCGTGGCCAAGAAGGCCGCCAAACCCAAGACCACCAAGCCTAAAAAGCCCAAGGCTAAGAAGGCCACCACCCCCAAGAAGTCTGCCAAGAAGCCAGCGGCCAAGAAGTCTGCCAAGAAGACTCCGACAAAGAAACCCGCTGCCAAGAAAGCTGCCACTAAAAAGACTCCGGTAAAGAAGACCGCCAAGAAGACGGCGCCCGCCAAGGCAGCAAAGCCCAAGAAGAAGTAAAGACCTGACCGTCACATTTTCTGCAAACCCCGGCCCTTTTCAGGGCCACCCACATCCTCACAAAAGAACTATGTCAGTCACGTCTCAAAGTTATACTTATTCCACACGAATACACACTATCCGGACAGATAATTGATAATAAACGAAATAAGATACAATGTAAGCCCCCCTCCCTCCAGCACACACATAAACACAAGAGCATGTAGAAGGTGATGGATGGATGAATGAATGAAGACCTTTATTGTACACACAACAACAAAACTACAATTGACACGTTAGATACATGAAATATATTCAATATCCGCCAACACAGAAACAAACACACGCTAGCAGAATATCGTTACAGAAGACATTGACGATATTTATTTATCAACTCAAAACTTGAATGGGCAGAAATGTGTCCCGTTTAAACTGTTAGACCCACGCGTGCACATCACTTGAAATGTCCTCTTGTAGCCAATAGCAATTCTTCAGTATTCAAGTTCAGTACCCTTGCCCCATACTTCTGCGGGAGCCCAAAACGTGCTGAGCTTGCTGCAAAAATCGGATCCTGGAGCCACGAAAACTGACCAATGGCAAGGTCTGGTTTTGGCAAGAGGACCAATCAGACGTCAGAGTGGCGGCCAATTGAAATCTGCGGACATCTAATTAGCGGGTCTTATAAAAATCACTCTCCGCCGTGCGCCGACTACTTTCATTGTCTTGCCCTTGAGCGTAGACGAAGTTCGACATGGCACGTACCAAGCAGACCGCCCGTAAATCCACTGGTGGCAAGGCCCCCAGGAAGCAGCTTGCCACCAAGGCTGCCCGCAAGAGTGCCCCGGCTACCGGTGGTGTCAAGAAGCCTCACCGCTACAGGCCCGGTACCGTGGCCCTGAGAGAGATCCGTCGCTACCAGAAGTCGACGGAGCTGCTCATCCGCAAGCTGCCCTTCCAGCGCCTGGTGCGAGAGATCGCACAGGACTTCAAGACCGACCTGCGCTTCCAGAGCTCGGCGGTCATGGCCCTGCAGGAAGCCAGCGAGGCCTACCTGGTCGGTCTCTTCGAGGACACCAACCTGTGCGCCATCCACGCCAAGCGTGTCACCATCATGCCCAAGGACATCCAGCTCGCACGTCGCATCCGAGGGGAACGCGCTTAAGGAGGATCAGAACAAGATCGACAACCCCGGCCCTTTTCAGGGCCACCTACATATCCCAGAAAGATCTATATCGTTCACGTTTCTTGCAACATTTGAGTCAGAATCCCTGGTACACAGTTTACACGTTGCCCCCCTCCCCCTCATACTTGTACACACAAACCAATCAGTCGACAGGGGATTAAATCAGTACTTGTGAACTAATAGACTCACAACAACCAAGCCATCAAAGAAAACAAAAAATAAACTCGTTTTCATCATTTAATCATGTGTTTCTGACCGCAAAAATACAACGTACACTCTCCACGTGTTTTTTCGTGCTCTCCGACTACGCGTACATATAATGTAGAGGTATGTCAGCTAGCAGGAAATGGCACACTTGGAAGAAAGCTATATTGCGGTCATTTCTGACGTGACCAGTCTTGCTCACAAACGTCACGCTCAAGGTTGTCTGTCAGGAATATCCAATAGATTTGTTTTTGTTTCGGTGTGTGTGTTGGCGGGAAGGGGGTATATAAATTTCATACACGCATTTATTTTCTGTATTTAGTTTTCTTATAGAATGGCTCATATGTAAAGCTAATTTTGGTGATCATGATACAGTTCTTTTGAGAGGATTTGGGTGGCCCTGAAAAGGGCCGGGGTTTAAATCTCTCCGTCTGGATCTTACTGGGCCTTGCTGGTCTTCTTGGGCAGAAGCACGGCGTGGATGTTGGGGAGAACGCCGCCCTGTGCAATGGTGACGCCGGACAATAGCTTGTTCAACTCCTCGTCGTTGCGGACGGCAAGTTGAAGGTGACGAGGGATGATCCTGGTCTTCTTGTTGTCGCGGGCGGGCAGCGTTACCGGCCAGCTCGAGGATCTCGGCGGTCAGGTACTCGAGCACTGCCGCCAAGTACACAGGGGCGCCGGCACCCACGCGCTGGGCATAGTTTCCCTTGCGCAAGAAGCGATGGACACGGCCAACCGGGAACTGCAGTCCCGCTCGGGAAGAACGGCTCTTTGCCTTGGCGCGTGCCTTGCCTCCTTTACCACGTCCAGACATGATGTAGAATGAAGTCGATTGATTAGCGTCAAACGGCCAAAAGAATGAATGAATGAAGAGACCAAATGCTCTGCCCAAACGATTTATACCCCGCTGCTGGATTCACGGCTTCCGACAGCGAACCAATAGCGAGAGCTTACCGTGAGAGGTTCTACCACGTCCGCGCCTTGGACTAGACAATCCGATAATTTGCATTCTTCCCCGATATAAAGGCAAAGCAGACACTGAAGCAATTATTCTTCGCTGTCTGATACGCCAAGAACGTCGTCATGCCGCCAAGTGGAAAAGCTGCTAAGAAAGCTGGCAAAGCCAGGCCAGCCGGAGACAAGAAGCGCGGAAGGAGGAGAAAGAGAAGGGAAACCTTCGGTGTCTACATCTACAAGGTGCTGAAGCAGGTGCACCCCGACACCGGTGTCTCCAGCAAGGCAATGGGCATCATGAACTCCTTCGTCAACGACATTTTCGAGCGCATCGCCGCCGAGGCTTCTCGTCTGGCTCACTACAACAAGCGCTCCACCATCAGCAGCCGCGAGATCCAGACCGCCGTGCGACTTCTGCTACCGGGCGAGCTGGCCAAGCACGCTGTCAGCGAGGGCACCAAGGCCGTCACCAAATACACCAGCTCCAAGTAGACCTACGGCACAAGCTAACGTTATAACCCCGGCCTTTTTCAAGGCCACCCACATCCTCACAAAAGAGCTATACCAGTCACGCTTTTCAATTGACACACGCACACAAATCACTAACCTGTGATCGCAGGTACCATAATAATTGCACAATGTCCGGTAAAATAACACACCAAGAAGTCACACCAACCACTCGTGTAGACATCAACAGAAAGAAAACCAAGGAAGGATATCATTATGACGCAATAAATTTCGAACACAATTGCAATGACATATGTACTTCCTTTTTGACGTTCTTTAGAACAATGCGATCGAACGGCGTTGTCTTTCTCTGCAACGTAAACACACGATGCCTCAGGTTTACATGTAGCCAAACTTTTGGGTAGCTTTGCTTCGTTTTGTCGATGAATCGAACTCACCAATGGCGAACATACAAAGTATGATTTGGGTCATCAGGTCGCTTTACACCTAAAGCGAACATAGAAGGCATGATTTGGGTCATCAGGCGACAGGGCCATGTCACCATTTTCGCGGACTAATTTACCGTCTTCTGCCCAGCCGCAAAATTCAACACAACACAACAGAAATCGCCATCCAAGTTAAAACAGACATATTCTTCTAACATTTACAGCACTTGCGCACTCGATCACGTACAGTCAACAATCTATCACACCCCACAACAACACGAACTACTTCGTGCCCGAACTACGATTGTCCATCCAGATAGAACATTACCTCACACAGTTTTATGACAAGAAAATGCTTTGTTTTCCCTCGAATTATCATTATTCCTCGTTGTTTGTCTTGTCGGTGGGATACGCTCAGCATGGCATTGTCTGTCGCGCCTCGTGTGGGTGGGGAATGGCGTGATCCCATTGGCTAGTTGCGGCGGCGGCAAAGACTCCTCGTAGGTCCGCAGGGCGAATATTAAAGCGGTGACGACAGGTGACATTGCATTTATCCATTCTTTCTACTCTGAGTCGAGAAGACTACAGTATCTATCATGTCTGGACGCGGCAAAGGAGGCAAGGGTCTCGGAAAGGGAGGCGCCAAGCGTCACCGTAAGGTTCTTCGCGACAACATCCAGGGCATCACCAAGCCCGCCATCCGTCGTCTGGCTCGCCGTGGCGGTGTCAAGCGCATCTCCGGCCTCATCTACGAGGAGACCCGAGGCGTTCTCAAGGTCTTCCTGGAAAACGTCATTCGTGACGCTGTGACGTACACCGAACACGCCAAACGCAAGACGGTCACTGCCATGGACGTCGTCTACGCTCTCAAACGCCAGGGCCGCACCCTGTACGGCTTCGGCGGCTAAAGAACCTGACGGACTCATCATCGCAAGCAAACCCCGGCCCTTTTCAGGGCCACCCAAATATCCAAGAAAGAGCTGTATCTTCTCACAATACGATCGCACGCATGAACACGCCTGACGTTATATCAATACACAAATGATAGTAAAGAATGATTGAATGAATGAATGAATGAATACCTTTATTGCCGAGCTTAAGAAGATCTCAACACATTGTATATGAAAGTATCACGGGTCTAGTCTGACATAGTATCGAATAAAGACAAGGTCAAACCCAAGCCGACCATGTAAGCACTCAGCAACAACCGTGACCCCCTTCTCTATACTGATATTTTTTGTGAATTGTTAGTTCCCGAGAAATGCGTATGAAGTGCGATACGTTTTCCTTGGCTGACGTTGTTTCCGCAGCTGGTTGTCGGCCTACTTTGGGTGTGTGAAAGGAGGCGTTTGAGTGAGACATAAGCGTACATGTGCGTTCTCTATGAAAGTCGAGTTTGCGTGTTATGAATTCATACAGTCACCCATTCCTTTGCAAACTGGATGAGCCGTTGAACGTAGTCGAACGTCCCCGCTCACTTTTTCCGAAGCGTGCTTACCGAAAAGATGTCAAATATCTCAAGATCTAAGGACTACTGACCAGCCGCTACCATGAAATTATTAAGTCGGACATGTGCTCCTGTACGGAAACCGATCCGATATTATGTTCGATGGCCGGGAAAGGAGAAATGTCACCGTAAAGTTAGAAAAGAAACACAAATTTCGCCGGTACGGACAATAGGACACAGACAAGCTGTCGTGTTTCCGATCACGTCCGCACCATGACTACTTGACGCCAGCCTGACAAGATGTCGGGTTCATCTGCACGTCTTAGCTATCGAAGACTTGTCACGCCAGCATGTCCGCCGCAGCATCGTCCCCCAAGAAGGCCAGCAAGCCCAAGAAGGCCCCTGCGGCTCACCCGCCCACCACCGCCATGATCACGGCGGCTTTGGAATCACTCAAGGACCGCACGGGTTCTTCGTTGCCGGCCATCAAGAAGTACATCGCCGCCAACTACAAGTTCGACGTGGTGAAGAAGTCCCACTTCATCAAGCGCGCCCTGAAAGCCTTGGTGGAGAAGGGTACCCTGCTCCAGGTGAAAGGAACCGGGGCGTCGGGATCCTTCAAAATCAACGTGGCAGCCAAGAAGGCCGCCGAGAAGGCCGCCAAGAAGACTACCAAGAAGCCGGTCAAGAAACCCGTGGCCAAGAAGGCCGCCAAACCCAAGACCACCAAGCCTAAAAAGCCCAAGGCTAAGAAGGCCACCACCCCCAAGAAGTCTGCCAAGAAGCCAGCGGCCAAGAAGTCTGCCAAGAAGACTCCGACAAAGAAACCCGCTGCCAAGAAAGCTGCCACTAAAAAGACTCCGGTAAAGAAGACCGCCAAGAAGACGGCGCCCGCCAAGAAGGCAGCAAAGCCCAAGAAGAAGTAAAGACCTGACCGTCACATTTTCTGCAAACCCGGCCCTTTTCAGGGCCACCCACATCCTCACAAAAGAACTATGTCAGTCACGTCTCAAAGTTATACTTATTCCACACGAATACACACTATCCGGACAGATAATTGATAATAAACGAAATAAGATACAATGTAAGCCCCCTCCCTCCAGCACACACATAAACACAAGAGCATGTAGAAGGTGATGGATGGATGAATGAATGAAGACCTTTATTGTACACACAACAACAAAACTACAATTGACACGTTAGATACATGAAATATATTCAATATCCGCCAACACAGAAACAAACACACGCTAGCAGAATATCGTTACAGAAGACATTGACGATATTTATTTATCAACTCAAAACTTGAATGGGCAGAAATGTGTCCCGTTTAAACTGTTAGACCCCACGCGTGCACATCACTTGAAATGTCCTCTTGTAGCCAATAGCAATTCTTCAGTATTCAAGTTCAGTACCCTTGCCCCATACTTCTGCGGGAGCCCAAAACGTGCTGAGCTTGCTGCAAAAAATCGAGATCCACGAAAACTGACCAATGGCAAGGTCTGGTTTTGGCAAGAGGACCAATCAGACGTCAGAGTGGCGGCCAATTGAAATCTGCGGACATCTAATTAGCGGGTCTTATAAAAATCACTCTCCGCCGTGCGCCGACTACTTTCATTGTCTTGCCCTTGAGCGTAGACGAAGTTCGACATGGCACGTACCAAGCAGACCGCCCGTAAATCCACTGGTGGCAAGGCCCCCAGGAAGCAGCTTGCCACCAAGGCTGCCCGCAAGAGTGCCCCGGCTACCGGTGGTGTCAAGAAGCCTCACCGCTACAGGCCCGGTACCGTGGCCCTGAGAGAGATCCGTCGCTACCAGAAGTCGACGGAGCTGCTCATCCGCAAGCTGCCCTTCCAGCGCCTGGTGCGAGAGATCGCACAGGACTTCAAGACCGACCTGCGCTTCCAGAGCTCGGCGGTCATGGCCCTGCAGGAAGCCAGCGAGGCCTACCTGGTCGGTCTCTTCGAGGACACCAACCTGTGCGCCATCCACGCCAAGCGTGTCACCATCATGCCCAAGGACATCCAGCTCGCACGTCGCATCCGAGGGGAACGCGCTTAAGGAGGATCAGAACAAGATCGACAACCCCGGCCCTTTTCAGGGCCACCTACATATCCCAGAAAGATCTATATCGTTCACGTTTCTTGCAACATTTGAGTCAGAATCCCTGGTACACAGTTTACACGTTGCCCCCCTCCCCCTCATACTTGTACACACAAACCAATCAGTCGACAGGGGATTAAATCAGTACTTGTGAACTAATAGACTCACAACAACCAAGCCATCAAAGAAAACAAAAAATAAACTCGTTTTCATCATTTAATCATGTGTTTCTGACCGCAAAAATACAACGTACACTCTCCACGTGTTTTTTCGTGCTCTCCGACTACGCGTACATATAATGTAGAGGTATGTCAGCTAGCAGGAAATGGCACACTTGGAAGAAAGCTATATTGCGGTCATTTCTGACGTGACCAGTCTTGCTCACAAACGTCACGCTCAAGGTTGTCTGTCAGGAATATCCAATAGATTTGTTTTTGTTTCGGTGTGTGTGTTGGCGGGAAGGGGGTATAAATTTCATACACGCATTTATTTTCTGTATTTAGTTTTCTTATAGAATGGCTCATATGTAAAGCTAATTTTGGTGATCATGATACAGTTCTTTTGAGAGGATTTGGGTGGCCCTGAAAAGGGCCGGGGTTTAAATCTCTCCGTCTGGATCTTACTGGGCCTTGCTGGTCTTCTTGGGCAGAAGCACGGCGTGGATGTTGGGGAGAACGCCGCCCTGTGCAATGGTGACGCCGGACAATAGCTTGTTCAACTCCTCGTCGTTGCGGACGGCAAGTTGAAGGTGACGAGGGATGATCCTGGTCTTCTTGTTGTCGCGGGCAGCGTTACCGGCCAGCTCGAGGATCTCGGCGGTCAGGTACTCGAGCACTGCCGCCAAGTACACAGGGGCGCCGGCACCCACGCGCTGGGCATAGTTTCCCTTGCGCAAGAAGCGATGGACACGGCCAACCGGGAACTGCAGTCCCGCTCGGGAAGAACGGCTCTTTGCCTTGGCGCGTGCCTTGCCTCCTTTACCACGTCCAGACATGATGTAGAATGAAGTCGATTGATTAGCGTCAAACGGCCAAAAGAATGAATGAATGAAGAGACCAAATGCTCTGCCCAAACGATTTATACCCCGCTGCTGGATTCACGGCTTCCGACAGCGAACCAATAGCGAGAGCTTACCGTGAGAGGTTCTACCACGTCCGCGCCTTGGACTAGACAATCCGATAATTTGCATTCTTCCCCGATATAAAGGCAAAGCAGACACTGAAGCAATTATTCTTCGCTGTCTGATACGCCAAGAACGTCGTCATGCCGCCAAGTGGAAAAGCTGCTAAGAAAGCTGGCAAAGCCAGGCCAGCCGGAGACAAGAAGCGCGGAAGGAGGAGAAAGAGAAGGGAAACCTTCGGTGTCTACATCTACAAGGTGCTGAAGCAGGTGCACCCCGACACCGGTGTCTCCAGCAAGGCAATGGGCATCATGAACTCCTTCGTCAACGACATTTTCGAGCGCATCGCCGCCGAGGCTTCTCGTCTGGCTCACTACAACAAGCGCTCCACCATCAGCAGCCGCGAGATCCAGACCGCCGTGCGACTTCTGCTACCGGGCGAGCTGGCCAAGCACGCTGTCAGCGAGGGCACCAAGGCCGTCACCAAATACACCAGCTCCAAGTAGACCTACGGCACAAGCTAACGTTATAACCCCGGCCTTTTTCAAGGCCACCCACATCCTCACAAAAGAGCTATACCAGTCACGCTTTTCAATTGACACACGCACACAAATCACTAACCTGTGATCGCAGGTACCATAATAATTGCACAATGTCCGGTAAAATAACACACCAAGAAGTCACACCAACCACTCGTGTAGACATCAACAGAAAGAAAACCAAGGAAGGATATCATTATGACGCAATAAATTTCGAACACAATTGCAATGACATATGTACTTCCTTTTTGACGTTCTTTAGAACAATGCGATCGAACGGCGTTGTCTTTCTCTGCAACGTAAACACACGATGCCTCAGGTTTACATGTAGCCAAACTTTTGGGTAGCTTTGCTTCGTTTTGTCGATGAATCGAACTCACCAATGGCGAACATACAAAGTATGATTTGGGTCATCAGGTCGCTTTACACCTAAAGCGAACATAGAAGGCATGATTTGGGTCATCAGGCGACAGGGCCATGTCACCATTTTCGCGGACTAATTTACCGTCTTCTGCCCAGCCGCAAAATTCAACACAACACAACAGAAATCGCCATCCAAGTTAAAACAGACATATTCTTCTAACATTTACAGCACTTGCGCACTCGATCACGTACAGTCAACAATCTATCACACCCCACAACAACACGAACTACTTCGTGCCCGAACTACGATTGTCCATCCAGATAGAACATTACCTCACACAGTTTTATGACAAGAAAATGCTTTGTTTTCCCTCGAATTATCATTATTCCTCGTTGTTTGTCTTGTCGGTGGGATACGCTCAGCATGGCATTGTCTGTCGCGCCTCGTGTGGGGTGGGGAATGGCGTGATCCCATTGGCTAGTTGCGGCGGCGGCAAAGACTCCTCGTAGGTCCGCAGGGCGAATATTAAAGCGGTGACGACAGGTGACATTGCATTTATCCATTCTTTCTACTCTGAGTCGAGAAGACTACAGTATCTATCATGTCTGGACGCGGCAAAGGAGGCAAGGGTCTCGGAAAGGGAGGCGCCAAGCGTCACCGTAAGGTTCTTCGCGACAACATCCAGGGCATCACCAAGCCCGCCATCCGTCGTCTGGCTCGCCGTGGCGGTGTCAAGCGCATCTCCGGCCTCATCTACGAGGAGACCCGAGGCGTTCTCAAGGTCTTCCTGGAAAACGTCATTCGTGACGCTGTGACGTACACCGAACACGCCAAACGCAAGACGGTCACTGCCATGGACGTCGTCTACGCTCTCAAACGCCAGGGCCGCACCCTGTACGGCTTCGGCGGCTAAAGAACCTGACGGACTCATCATCGCAAGCAAACCCCGGCCCTTTTCAGGGCCACCCAAATATCCAAGAAAGAGCTGTATCTTCTCACAATACGATCGCACGCATGAACACGCCTGACGTTATATCAATACACAAATGATAGTAAAGAATGATTGAATGAATGAATGAATGAATACCTTTATTGCCGAGCTTAAGAACAGATCTCAACACATTGTATATGAAAGTATCACGGGTCTAGTCTGACATAGTATCGAATAAAGACAAGGTCAAACCCAAGCCGACCATGTAAGCACTCAGCAACAACCGTGACCCCCTTCTCTATACTGATATATTTTTGTGAATTGTTAGTTCCCGAGAAATGCGTATGAAGTGCGATACGTTTTCCTTGGCTGACGTTGTTTCCGCAGCTGGTTGTCGGCCTACTTTGGGTGTGTGAAAGGAGGCGTTTGAGTGAGACATAAGCGTACATGTGCGTTCTCTATGAAAGTCGAGTTTGCGTGTTATGAATTCATACAGTCACCCATTCCTTTGCAAACTGGATGAGCCGTTGAACGTAGTCGAACGTCCCCGCTCACTTTTTCCGAAGCGTGCTTACCGAAAAGATGTCAAATATCTCAAGATCTAAGGACTACTGACCAGCCGCTACCATGAAATTATTAAGTCGGACATGTGCTCCTGTACGGAAACCGATCCGATATTATGTTCGATGGCCGGGAAAGGAGAAATGTCACCGTAAAGTTAGAAAAGAAACACAAATTTCGCCGGTACGGACAATAGGACACAGACAAGCTGTCGTGTTTCCGATCACGTCCGCACCATGACTACTTGACGCCAGCCTGACAAGATGTCGGGTTCATCTGCACGTCTTAGCTATCGAAGACTTGTCACGCCAGCATGTCCGCCGCAGCATCGTCCCCCAAGAAGGCCAGCAAGCCCAAGAAGGCCCCTGCGGCTCACCCGCCCACCACCGCCATGATCACGGCGGCTTTGGAATCACTCAAGGACCGCACGGGTTCTTCGTTGCCGGCCATCAAGAAGTACATCGCCGCCAACTACAAGTTCGACGTGGTGAAGAAGTCCCACTTCATCAAGCGCGCCCTGAAAGCCTTGGTGGAGAAGGGTACCCTGCTCCAGGTGAAAGGAACCGGGGCGTCGGGATCCTTCAAAATCAACGTGGCAGCCAAGAAGGCCGCCGAGAAGGCCGCCAAGAAGACTACCAAGAAGCCGGTCAAGAAACCCGTGGCCAAGAAGGCCGCCAAACCCAAGACCACCAAGCCTAAAAAGCCCAAGGCTAAGAAGGCCACCACCCCCAAGAAGTCTGCCAAGAAGCCAGCGGCCAAGAAGTCTGCCAAGAAGACTCCGACAAAGAAACCCGCTGCCAAGAAAGCTGCCACTAAAAAGACTCCGGTAAAGAAGACCGCCAAGAAGACGGCGCCCGCCAAGAAGGCAGCAAAGCCCAAGAAGAAGTAAAGACCTGACCGTCACATTTTCTGCAAACCCCGGCCCTTTTCAGGGCCACCCACATCCTCACAAAAGAACTATGTCAGTCACGTCTCAAAGTTATACTTATTCCACACGAATACACACTATCCGGACAGATAATTGATAATAAACGAAATAAGATACAATGTAAGCCCCCCTCCCTCCAGCACACACATAAACACAAGAGCATGTAGAAGGTGATGGATGGATGAATGAATGAAGACCTTTATTGTACACACAACAACAAAACTACAATTGACACGTTAGATACATGAAATATATTCAATATCCGCCAACACAGAAACAAACACACGCTAGCAGAATATCGTTACAGAAGACATTGACGATATTTATTTATCAACTCAAAACTTGAATGGGCAGAAATGTGTCCCGTTTAAACTGTTAGACCCCACGCGTGCACATCACTTGAAATGTCCTCTTGTAGCCAATAGCAATTCTTCAGTATTCAAGTTCAGTACCCTTGCCCCATACTTCTGCGGGAGCCCAAAACGTGCTGAGCTTGCTGCAAAAATCGGATCCTGGAGCCACGAAAACTGACCAATGGCAAGGTCTGGTTTTGGCAAGAGGACCAATCAGACGTCAGAGTGGCGGCCAATTGAAATCTGCGGACATCTAATTAGCGGGTCTTATAAAAATCACTCTCCGCCGTGCGCCGACTACTTTCATTGTCTTGCCCTTGAGCGTAGACGAAGTTCGACATGGCACGTACCAAGCAGACCGCCCGTAAATCCACTGGTGGCAAGGCCCCCAGGAAGCAGCTTGCCACCAAGGCTGCCCGCAAGAGTGCCCCGGCTACCGGTGGTGTCAAGAAGCCTCACCGCTACAGGCCCGGTACCGTGGCCCTGAGAGAGATCCGTCGCTACCAGAAGTCGACGGAGCTGCTCATCCGCAAGCTGCCCTTCCAGCGCCTGGTGCGAGAGATCGCACAGGACTTCAAGACCGACCTGCGCTTCCAGAGCTCGGCGGTCATGGCCCTGCAGGAAGCCAGCGAGGCCTACCTGGTCGGTCTCTTCGAGGACACCAACCTGTGCGCCATCCACGCCAAGCGTGTCACCATCATGCCCAAGGACATCCAGCTCGCACGTCGCATCCGAGGGGAACGCGCTTAAGGAGGATCAGAACAAGATCGACAACCCCGGCCCTTTTCAGGGCCACCTACATATCCCAGAAAGATCTATATCGTTCACGTTTCTTGCAACATTTGAGTCAGAATCCCTGGTACACAGTTTACACGTTGCCCCCCTCCCCCTCATACTTGTACACACAAACCAATCAGTCGACAGGGGATTAAATCAGTACTTGTGAACTAATAGACTCACAACAACCAAGCCATCAAAGAAAACAAAAAATAAACTCGTTTTCATCATTTAATCATGTGTTTCTGACCGCAAAAATACAACGTACACTCTCCACGTGTTTTTTCGTGCTCTCCGACTACGCGTACATATAATGTAGAGGTATGTCAGCTAGCAGGAAATGGCACACTTGGAAGAAAGCTATATTGCGGTCATTTCTGACGTGACCAGTCTTGCTCACAAACGTCACGCTCAAGGTTGTCTGTCAGGAATATCCAATAGATTTGTTTTTGTTTCGGTGTGTGTGTTGGCGGGAAGGGGGTATATAAATTTCATACACGCATTTATTTTCTGTATTTAGTTTTCTTATAGAATGGCTCATATGTAAAGCTAATTTTGGTGATCATGATACAGTTCTTTTGAGAGGATTTGGGTGGCCCTGAAAAGGGCCGGGGTTTAAATCTCTCCGTCTGGATCTTACTGGGCCTTGCTGGTCTTCTTGGGCAGAAGCACGGCGTGGATGTTGGGGAGAACGCCGCCCTGTGCAATGGTGACGCCGGACAATAGCTTGTTCAACTCCTCGTCGTTGCGGACGGCAAGTTGAAGGTGACGAGGGATGATCCTGGTCTTCTTGTTGTCGCGGGCAGCGTTACCGGCCAGCTCGAGGATCTCGGCGGTCAGGTACTCGAGCACTGCCGCCAAGTACACAGGGGCGCCGGCACCCACGCGCTGGGCATAGTTTCCCTTGCGCAAGAAGCGATGGACACGGCCAACCGGGAACTGCAGTCCCGCTCGGGAAGAACGGCTCTTTGCCTTGGCGCGTGCCTTGCCTCCTTTACCACGTCCAGACATGATGTAGAATGAAGTCGATTGATTAGCGTCAAACGGCCAAAAGAATGAATGAATGAAGAGACCAAATGCTCTGCCCAAACGATTTATACCCCGCTGCTGGATTCACGGCTTCCGACAGCGAACCAATAGCGAGAGCTTACCGTGAGAGGTTCTACCACGTCCGCGCCTTGGACTAGACAATCCGATAATTTGCATTCTTCCCCGATATAAAGGCAAAGCAGACACTGAAGCAATTATTCTTCGCTGTCTGATACGCCAAGAACGTCGTCATGCCGCCAAGTGGAAAAGCTGCTAAGAAAGCTGGCAAAGCCAGGCCAGCCGGAGACAAGAAGCGCGGAAGGAGGAGAAAGAGAAGGGAAACCTTCGGTGTCTACATCTACAAGGTGCTGAAGCAGGTGCACCCCGACACCGGTGTCTCCAGCAAGGCAATGGGCATCATGAACTCCTTCGTCAACGACATTTTCGAGCGCATCGCCGCCGAGGCTTCTCGTCTGGCTCACTACAACAAGCGCTCCACCATCAGCAGCCGCGAGATCCAGACCGCCGTGCGACTTCTGCTACCGGGCGAGCTGGCCAAGCACGCTGTCAGCGAGGGCACCAAGGCCGTCACCAAATACACCAGCTCCAAGTAGACCTACGGCACAAGCTAACGTTATAACCCCGGCCTTTTTCAAGGCCACCCACATCCTCACAAAAGAGCTATACCAGTCACGCTTTTCAATTGACACACGCACACAAATCACTAACCTGTGATCGCAGGTACCATAATAATTGCACAATGTCCGGTAAAATAACACACCAAGAAGTCACACCAACCACTCGTGTAGACATCAACAGAAAGAAAACCAAGGAAGGATATCATTATGACGCAATAAATTTCGAACACAATTGCAATGACATATGTACTTCCTTTTTGACGTTCTTTAGAACAATGCGATCGAACGGCGTTGTCTTTCTCTGCAACGTAAACACACGATGCCTCAGGTTTACATGTAGCCAAACTTTTGGGTAGCTTTGCTTCGTTTTGTCGATGAATCGAACTCACCAATGGCGAACATACAAAGTATGATTTGGGTCATCAGGTCGCTTTACACCTAAAGCGAACATAGAAGGCATGATTTGGGTCATCAGGCGACAGGGCCATGTCACCATTTTCGCGGACTAATTTACCGTCTTCTGCCCAGCCGCAAAATTCAACACAACACAACAGAAATCGCCATCCAAGTTAAAACAGACATATTCTTCTAACATTTACAGCACTTGCGCACTCGATCACGTACAGTCAACAATCTATCACACCCCACAACAACACGAACTACTTCGTGCCCGAACTACGATTGTCCATCCAGATAGAACATTACCTCACACAGTTTTATGACAAGAAAATGCTTTGTTTTCCCTCGAATTATCATTATTCCTCGTTGTTTGTCTTGTCGGTGGGATACGCTCAGCATGGCATTGTCTGTCGCGCCTCGTGTGGGGTGGGGAATGGCGTGATCCCATTGGCTAGTTGCGGCGGCGGCAAAGACTCCTCGTAGGTCCGCAGGGCGAATATTAAAGCGGTGACGACAGGTGACATTGCATTTATCCATTCTTTCTACTCTGAGTCGAGAAGACTACAGTATCTATCATGTCTGGACGCGGCAAAGGAGGCAAGGGTCTCGGAAAGGGAGGCGCCAAGCGTCACCGTAAGGTTCTTCGCGACAACATCCAGGGCATCACCAAGCCCGCCATCCGTCGTCTGGCTCGCCGTGGCGGTGTCAAGCGCATCTCCGGCCTCATCTACGAGGAGACCCGAGGCGTTCTCAAGGTCTTCCTGGAAAACGTCATTCGTGACGCTGTGACGTACACCGAACACGCCAAACGCAAGACGGTCACTGCCATGGACGTCGTCTACGCTCTCAAACGCCAGGGCCGCACCCTGTACGGCTTCGGCGGCTAAAGAACCTGACGGACTCATCATCGCAAGCAAACCCCGGCCCTTTTCAGGGCCACCCAAATATCCAAGAAAGAGCTGTATCTTCTCACAATACGATCGCACGCATGAACACGCCTGACGTTATATCAATACACAAATGATAGTAAAGAATGATTGAATGAATGAATGAATGAATACCTTTATTGCCGAGCTTAAGAACAGATCTCAACACATTGTATATGAAAGTATCACGGGTCTAGTCTGACATAGTATCGAATAAAGACAAGGTCAAACCCAAGCCGACCATGTAAGCACTCAGCAACAACCGTGACCCCCTTCTCTATACTGATATATTTTTGTGAATTGTTAGTTCCCGAGAAATGCGTATGAAGTGCGATACGTTTTCCTTGGCTGACGTTGTTTCCGCAGCTGGTTGTCGGCCTACTTTGGGTGTGTGAAAGGAGGCGTTTGAGTGAGACATAAGCGTACATGTGCGTTCTCTATGAAAGTCGAGTTTGCGTGTTATGAATTCATACAGTCACCCATTCCTTTGCAAACTGGATGAGCCGTTGAACGTAGTCGAACGTCCCCGCTCACTTTTTCCGAAGCGTGCTTACCGAAAAGATGTCAAATATCTCAAGATCTAAGGACTACTGACCAGCCGCTACCATGAAATTATTAAGTCGGACATGTGCTCCTGTACGGAAACCGATCCGATATTATGTTCGATGGCCGGGAAAGGAGAAATGTCACCGTAAAGTTAGAAAAGAAACACAAATTTCGCCGGTACGGACAATAGGACACAGACAAGCTGTCGTGTTTCCGATCACGTCCGCACCATGACTACTTGACGCCAGCCTGACAAGATGTCGGGTTCATCTGCACGTCTTAGCTATCGAAGACTTGTCACGCCAGCATGTCCGCCGCAGCATCGTCCCCCAAGAAGGCCAGCAAGCCCAAGAAGGCCCCTGCGGCTCACCCGCCCACCACCGCCATGATCACGGCGGCTTTGGAATCACTCAAGGACCGCACGGGTTCTTCGTTGCCGGCCATCAAGAAGTACATCGCCGCCAACTACAAGTTCGACGTGGTGAAGAAGTCCCACTTCATCAAGCGCGCCCTGAAAGCCTTGGTGGAGAAGGGTACCCTGCTCCAGGTGAAAGGAACCGGGGCGTCGGGATCCTTCAAAATCAACGTGGCAGCCAAGAAGGCCGCCGAGAAGGCCGCCAAGAAGACTACCAAGAAGCCGGTCAAGAAACCCGTGGCCAAGAAGGCCGCCAAACCCAAGACCACCAAGCCTAAAAAGCCCAAGGCTAAGAAGGCCACCACCCCCAAGAAGTCTGCCAAGAAGCCAGCGGCCAAGAAGTCTGCCAAGAAGACTCCGACAAAGAAACCCGCTGCCAAGAAAGCTGCCACTAAAAAGACTCCGGTAAAGAAGACCGCCAAGAAGACGGCGCCCGCCAAGAAGGCAGCAAAGCCCAAGAAGAAGTAAAGACCTGACCGTCACATTTTCTGCAAACCCCGGCCCTTTTCAGGGCCACCCACATCCTCACAAAAGAACTATGTCAGTCACGTCTCAAAGTTATACTTATTCCACACGAATACACACTATCCGGACAGATAATTGATAATAAACGAAATAAGATACAATGTAAGCCCCCCTCCCTCCAGCACACACATAAACACAAGAGCATGTAGAAGGTGATGGATGGATGAATGAATGAAGACCTTTATTGTACACACAACAACAAAACTACAATTGACACGTTAGATACATGAAATATATTCAATATCCGCCAACACAGAAACAAACACACGCTAGCAGAATATCGTTACAGAAGACATTGACGATATTTATTTATCAACTCAAAACTTGAATGGGCAGAAATGTGTCCCGTTTAAACTGTTAGACCCCACGCGTGCACATCACTTGAAATGTCCTCTTGTAGCCAATAGCAATTCTTCAGTATTCAAGTTCAGTACCCTTGCCCCATACTTCTGCGGGAGCCCAAAACGTGCTGAGCTTGCTGCAAAAATCGGATCCTGGAGCCACGAAAACTGACCAATGGCAAGGTCTGGTTTTGGCAAGAGGACCAATCAGACGTCAGAGTGGCGGCCAATTGAAATCTGCGGACATCTAATTAGCGGGTCTTATAAAAATCACTCTCCGCCGTGCGCCGACTACTTTCATTGTCTTGCCCTTGAGCGTAGACGAAGTTCGACATGGCACGTACCAAGCAGACCGCCCGTAAATCCACTGGTGGCAAGGCCCCCAGGAAGCAGCTTGCCACCAAGGCTGCCCGCAAGAGTGCCCCGGCTACCGGTGGTGTCAAGAAGCCTCACCGCTACAGGCCCGGTACCGTGGCCCTGAGAGAGATCCGTCGCTACCAGAAGTCGACGGAGCTGCTCATCCGCAAGCTGCCCTTCCAGCGCCTGGTGCGAGAGATCGCACAGGACTTCAAGACCGACCTGCGCTTCCAGAGCTCGGCGGTCATGGCCCTGCAGGAAGCCAGCGAGGCCTACCTGGTCGGTCTCTTCGAGGACACCAACCTGTGCGCCATCCACGCCAAGCGTGTCACCATCATGCCCAAGGACATCCAGCTCGCACGTCGCATCCGAGGGGAACGCGCTTAAGGAGGATCAGAACAAGATCGACAACCCCGGCCCTTTTCAGGGCCACCTACATATCCCAGAAAGATCTATATCGTTCACGTTTCTTGCAACATTTGAGTCAGAATCCCTGGTACACAGTTTACACGTTGCCCCCCTCCCCCTCATACTTGTACACACAAACCAATCAGTCGACAGGGGATTAAATCAGTACTTGTGAACTAATAGACTCACAACAACCAAGCCATCAAAGAAAACAAAAAATAAACTCGTTTTCATCATTTAATCATGTGTTTCTGACCGCAAAAATACAACGTACACTCTCCACGTGTTTTTTCGTGCTCTCCGACTACGCGTACATATAATGTAGAGGTATGTCAGCTAGCAGGAAATGGCACACTTGGAAGAAAGCTATATTGCGGTCATTTCTGACGTGACCAGTCTTGCTCACAAACGTCACGCTCAAGGTTGTCTGTCAGGAATATCCAATAGATTTGTTTTTGTTTCGGTGTGTGTGTTGGCGGGAAGGGGGTATATAAATTTCATACACGCATTTATTTTCTGTATTTAGTTTTCTTATAGAATGGCTCATATGTAAAGCTAATTTTGGTGATCATGATACAGTTCTTTTGAGAGGATTTGGGTGGCCCTGAAAAGGGCCGGGGTTTAAATCTCTCCGTCTGGATCTTACTGGGCCTTGCTGGTCTTCTTGGGCAGAAGCACGGCGTGGATGTTGGGGAGAACGCCGCCCTGTGCAATGGTGACGCCGGACAATAGCTTGTTCAACTCCTCGTCGTTGCGGACGGCAAGTTGAAGGTGACGAGGGATGATCCTGGTCTTCTTGTTGTCGCGGGCAGCGTTACCGGCCAGCTCGAGGATCTCGGCGGTCAGGTACTCGAGCACTGCCGCCAAGTACACAGGGGCGCCGGCACCCACGCGCTGGGCATAGTTTCCCTTGCGCAAGAAGCGATGGACACGGCCAACCGGGAACTGCAGTCCCGCTCGGGAAGAACGGCTCTTTGCCTTGGCGCGTGCCTTGCCTCCTTTACCACGTCCAGACATGATGTAGAATGAAGTCGATTGATTAGCGTCAAACGGCCAAAAGAATGAATGAATGAAGAGACCAAATGCTCTGCCCAAACGATTTATACCCCGCTGCTGGATTCACGGCTTCCGACAGCGAACCAATAGCGAGAGCTTACCGTGAGAGGTTCTACCACGTCCGCGCCTTGGACTAGACAATCCGATAATTTGCATTCTTCCCCGATATAAAGGCAAAGCAGACACTGAAGCAATTATTCTTCGCTGTCTGATACGCCAAGAACGTCGTCATGCCGCCAAGTGGAAAAGCTGCTAAGAAAGCTGGCAAAGCCAGGCCAGCCGGAGACAAGAAGCGCGGAAGGAGGAGAAAGAGAAGGGAAACCTTCGGTGTCTACATCTACAAGGTGCTGAAGCAGGTGCACCCCGACACCGGTGTCTCCAGCAAGGCAATGGGCATCATGAACTCCTTCGTCAACGACATTTTCGAGCGCATCGCCGCCGAGGCTTCTCGTCTGGCTCACTACAACAAGCGCTCCACCATCAGCAGCCGCGAGATCCAGACCGCCGTGCGACTTCTGCTACCGGGCGAGCTGGCCAAGCACGCTGTCAGCGAGGGCACCAAGGCCGTCACCAAATACACCAGCTCCAAGTAGACCTACGGCACAAGCTAACGTTATAACCCCGGCCTTTTTCAAGGCCACCCACATCCTCACAAAAGAGCTATACCAGTCACGCTTTTCAATTGACACACGCACACAAATCACTAACCTGTGATCGCAGGTACCATAATAATTGCACAATGTCCGGTAAAATAACACACCAAGAAGTCACACCAACCACTCGTGTAGACATCAACAGAAAGAAAACCAAGGAAGGATATCATTATGACGCAATAAATTTCGAACACAATTGCAATGACATATGTACTTCCTTTTTGACGTTCTTTAGAACAATGCGATCGAACGGCGTTGTCTTTCTCTGCAACGTAAACACACGATGCCTCAGGTTTACATGTAGCCAAACTTTTGGGTAGCTTTGCTTCGTTTTGTCGATGAATCGAACTCACCAATGGCGAACATACAAAGTATGATTTGGGTCATCAGGTCGCTTTACACCTAAAGCGAACATAGAAGGCATGATTTGGGTCATCAGGCGACAGGGCCATGTCACCATTTTCGCGGACTAATTTACCGTCTTCTGCCCAGCCGCAAAATTCAACACAACACAACAGAAATCGCCATCCAAGTTAAAACAGACATATTCTTCTAACATTTACAGCACTTGCGCACTCGATCACGTACAGTCAACAATCTATCACACCCCACAACAACACGAACTACTTCGTGCCCGAACTACGATTGTCCATCCAGATAGAACATTACCTCACACAGTTTTATGACAAGAAAATGCTTTGTTTTCCCTCGAATTATCATTATTCCTCGTTGTTTGTCTTGTCGGTGGGATACGCTCAGCATGGCATTGTCTGTCGCGCCTCGTGTGGGGTGGGGAATGGCGTGATCCCATTGGCTAGTTGCGGCGGCGGCAAAGACTCCTCGTAGGTCCGCAGGGCGAATATTAAAGCGGTGACGACAGGTGACATTGCATTTATCCATTCTTTCTACTCTGAGTCGAGAAGACTACAGTATCTATCATGTCTGGACGCGGCAAAGGAGGCAAGGGTCTCGGAAAGGGAGGCGCCAAGCGTCACCGTAAGGTTCTTCGCGACAACATCCAGGGCATCACCAAGCCCGCCATCCGTCGTCTGGCTCGCCGTGGCGGTGTCAAGCGCATCTCCGGCCTCATCTACGAGGAGACCCGAGGCGTTCTCAAGGTCTTCCTGGAAAACGTCATTCGTGACGCTGTGACGTACACCGAACACGCCAAACGCAAGACGGTCACTGCCATGGACGTCGTCTACGCTCTCAAACGCCAGGGCCGCACCCTGTACGGCTTCGGCGGCTAAAGAACCTGACGGACTCATCATCGCAAGCAAACCCCGGCCCTTTTCAGGGCCACCCAAATATCCAAGAAAGAGCTGTATCTTCTCACAATACGATCGCACGCATGAACACGCCTGACGTTATATCAATACACAAATGATAGTAAAGAATGATTGAATGAATGAATGAATGAATACCTTTATTGCCGAGCTTAAGAACAGATCTCAACACATTGTATATGAAAGTATCACGGGTCTAGTCTGACATAGTATCGAATAAAGACAAGGTCAAACCCAAGCCGACCATGTAAGCACTCAGCAACAACCGTGACCCCCTTCTCTATACTGATATATTTTTGTGAATTGTTAGTTCCCGAGAAATGCGTATGAAGTGCGATACGTTTTCCTTGGCTGACGTTGTTTCCGCAGCTGGTTGTCGGCCTACTTTGGGTGTGTGAAAGGAGGCGTTTGAGTGAGACATAAGCGTACATGTGCGTTCTCTATGAAAGTCGAGTTTGCGTGTTATGAATTCATACAGTCACCCATTCCTTTGCAAACTGGATGAGCCGTTGAACGTAGTCGAACGTCCCCGCTCACTTTTTCCGAAGCGTGCTTACCGAAAAGATGTCAAATATCTCAAGATCTAAGGACTACTGACCAGCCGCTACCATGAAATTATTAAGTCGGACATGTGCTCCTGTACGGAAACCGATCCGATATTATGTTCGATGGCCGGGAAAGGAGAAATGTCACCGTAAAGTTAGAAAAGAAACACAAATTTCGCCGGTACGGACAATAGGACACAGACAAGCTGTCGTGTTTCCGATCACGTCCGCACCATGACTACTTGACGCCAGCCTGACAAGATGTCGGGTTCATCTGCACGTCTTAGCTATCGAAGACTTGTCACGCCAGCATGTCCGCCGCAGCATCGTCCCCCAAGAAGGCCAGCAAGCCCAAGAAGGCCCCTGCGGCTCACCCGCCCACCACCGCCATGATCACGGCGGCTTTGGAATCACTCAAGGACCGCACGGGTTCTTCGTTGCCGGCCATCAAGAAGTACATCGCCGCCAACTACAAGTTCGACGTGGTGAAGAAGTCCCACTTCATCAAGCGCGCCCTGAAAGCCTTGGTGGAGAAGGGTACCCTGCTCCAGGTGAAAGGAACCGGGGCGTCGGGATCCTTCAAAATCAACGTGGCAGCCAAGAAGGCCGCCGAGAAGGCCGCCAAGAAGACTACCAAGAAGCCGGTCAAGAAACCCGTGGCCAAGAAGGCCGCCAAACCCAAGACCACCAAGCCTAAAAAGCCCAAGGCTAAGAAGGCCACCACCCCCAAGAAGTCTGCCAAGAAGCCAGCGGCCAAGAAGTCTGCCAAGAAGACTCCGACAAAGAAACCCGCTGCCAAGAAAGCTGCCACTAAAAAGACTCCGGTAAAGAAGACCGCCAAGAAGACGGCGCCCGCCAAGAAGGCAGCAAAGCCCAAGAAGAAGTAAAGACCTGACCGTCACATTTTCTGCAAACCCCGGCCCTTTTCAGGGCCACCCACATCCTCACAAAAGAACTATGTCAGTCACGTCTCAAAGTTATACTTATTCCACACGAATACACACTATCCGGACAGATAATTGATAATAAACGAAATAAGATACAATGTAAGCCCCCTCCCTCCAGCACACACATAAACACAAGAGCATGTAGAAGGTGATGGATGGATGAATGAATGAAGACCTTTATTGTACACACAACAACAAAACTACAATTGACACGTTAGATACATGAAATATATTCAATATCCGCCAACACAGAAACAAACACACGCTAGCAGAATATCGTTACAGAAGACATTGACGATATTTATTTATCAACTCAAAACTTGAATGGGCAGAAATGTGTCCCGTTTAAACTGTTAGACCCCACGCGTGCACATCACTTGAAATGTCCTCTTGTAGCCAATAGCAATTCTTCAGTATTCAAGTTCAGTACCCTTGCCCCATACTTCTGCGGGAGCCCAAAACGTGCTGAGCTTGCTGCAAAAATCGGATCCTGGAGCCACGAAAACTGACCAATGGCAAGGTCTGGTTTTGGCAAGAGGACCAATCAGACGTCAGAGTGGCGGCCAATTGAAATCTGCGGACATCTAATTAGCGGGTCTTATAAAAATCACTCTCCGCCGTGCGCCGACTACTTTCATTGTCTTGCCCTTGAGCGTAGACGAAGTTCGACATGGCACGTACCAAGCAGACCGCCCGTAAATCCACTGGTGGCAAGGCCCCCAGGAAGCAGCTTGCCACCAAGGCTGCCCGCAAGAGTGCCCCGGCTACCGGTGGTGTCAAGAAGCCTCACCGCTACAGGCCCGGTACCGTGGCCCTGAGAGAGATCCGTCGCTACCAGAAGTCGACGGAGCTGCTCATCCGCAAGCTGCCCTTCCAGCGCCTGGTGCGAGAGATCGCACAGGACTTCAAGACCGACCTGCGCTTCCAGAGCTCGGCGGTCATGGCCCTGCAGGAAGCCAGCGAGGCCTACCTGGTCGGTCTCTTCGAGGACACCAACCTGTGCGCCATCCACGCCAAGCGTGTCACCATCATGCCCAAGGACATCCAGCTCGCACGTCGCATCCGAGGGGAACGCGCTTAAGGAGGATCAGAACAAGATCGACAACCCCGGCCCTTTTCAGGGCCACCTACATATCCCAGAAAGATCTATATCGTTCACGTTTCTTGCAACATTTGAGTCAGAATCCCTGGTACACAGTTTACACGTTGCCCCCCTCCCCCTCATACTTGTACACACAAACCAATCAGTCGACAGGGGATTAAATCAGTACTTGTGAACTAATAGACTCACAACAACCAAGCCATCAAAGAAAACAAAAAATAAACTCGTTTTCATCATTTAATCATGTGTTTCTGACCGCAAAAATACAACGTACACTCTCCACGTGTTTTTTCGTGCTCTCCGACTACGCGTACATATAATGTAGAGGTATGTCAGCTAGCAGGAAATGGCACACTTGGAAGAAAGCTATATTGCGGTCATTTCTGACGTGACCAGTCTTGCTCACAAACGTCACGCTCAAGGTTGTCTGTCAGGAATATCCAATAGATTTGTTTTTGTTTCGGTGTGTGTGTTGGCGGGAAGGGGGTATATAAATTTCATACACGCATTTATTTTCTGTATTTAGTTTTCTTATAGAATGGCTCATATGTAAAGCTAATTTTGGTGATCATGATACAGTTCTTTTGAGAGGATTTGGGTGGCCCTGAAAAGGGCCGGGGTTTAAATCTCTCCGTCTGGATCTTACTGGGCCTTGCTGGTCTTCTTGGGCAGAAGCACGGCGTGGATGTTGGGGAGAACGCCGCCCTGTGCAATGGTGACGCCGGACAATAGCTTGTTCAACTCCTCGTCGTTGCGGACGGCAAGTTGAAGGTGACGAGGGATGATCCTGGTCTTCTTGTTGTCGCGGGCAGCGTTACCGGCCAGCTCGAGGATCTCGGCGGTCAGGTACTCGAGCACTGCCGCCAAGTACACAGGGGCGCCGGCACCCACGCGCTGGGCATAGTTTCCCTTGCGCAAGAAGCGATGGACACGGCCAACCGGGAACTGCAGTCCCGCTCGGGAAGAACGGCTCTTTGCCTTGGCGCGTGCCTTGCCTCCTTTACCACGTCCAGACATGATGTAGAATGAAGTCGATTGATTAGCGTCAAACGGCCAAAAGAATGAATGAATGAAGAGACCAAATGCTCTGCCCAAACGATTTATACCCCGCTGCTGGATTCACGGCTTCCGACAGCGAACCAATAGCGAGAGCTTACCGTGAGAGGTTCTACCACGTCCGCGCCTTGGACTAGACAATCCGATAATTTGCATTCTTCCCCGATATAAAGGCAAAGCAGACACTGAAGCAATTATTCTTCGCTGTCTGATACGCCAAGAACGTCGTCATGCCGCCAAGTGGAAAAGCTGCTAAGAAAGCTGGCAAAGCCAGGCCAGCCGGAGACAAGAAGCGCGGAAGGAGGAGAAAGAGAAGGGAAACCTTCGGTGTCTACATCTACAAGGTGCTGAAGCAGGTGCACCCCGACACCGGTGTCTCCAGCAAGGCAATGGGCATCATGAACTCCTTCGTCAACGACATTTTCGAGCGCATCGCCGCCGAGGCTTCTCGTCTGGCTCACTACAACAAGCGCTCCACCATCAGCAGCCGCGAGATCCAGACCGCCGTGCGACTTCTGCTACCGGGCGAGCTGGCCAAGCACGCTGTCAGCGAGGGCACCAAGGCCGTCACCAAATACACCAGCTCCAAGTAGACCTACGGCACAAGCTAACGTTATAACCCCGGCCTTTTTCAAGGCCACCCACATCCTCACAAAAGAGCTATACCAGTCACGCTTTTCAATTGACACACGCACACAAATCACTAACCTGTGATCGCAGGTACCATAATAATTGCACAATGTCCGGTAAAATAACACACCAAGAAGTCACACCAACCACTCGTGTAGACATCAACAGAAAGAAAACCAAGGAAGGATATCATTATGACGCAATAAATTTCGAACACAATTGCAATGACATATGTACTTCCTTTTTGACGTTCTTTAGAACAATGCGATCGAACGGCGTTGTCTTTCTCTGCAACGTAAACACACGATGCCTCAGGTTTACATGTAGCCAAACTTTTGGGTAGCTTTGCTTCGTTTTGTCGATGAATCGAACTCACCAATGGCGAACATACAAAGTATGATTTGGGTCATCAGGTCGCTTTACACCTAAAGCGAACATAGAAGGCATGATTTGGGTCATCAGGCGACAGGGCCATGTCACCATTTTCGCGGACTAATTTACCGTCTTCTGCCCAGCCGCAAAATTCAACACAACACAACAGAAATCGCCATCCAAGTTAAAACAGACATATTCTTCTAACATTTACAGCACTTGCGCACTCGATCACGTACAGTCAACAATCTATCACACCCCACAACAACACGAACTACTTCGTGCCCGAACTACGATTGTCCACGGGGGTCGCGGATGATTACTGTGTTCTGCGACCGTCTGGGTCAAATTGACTACCCGAAGGTTAGATTTTTAACCTTTGGCAAAGTTTGAGAAATTTAGGGTTAGGGTCTCGGTGCCGAGTTTTCTTACGAGTGGAAATGATCGCTCGATTGTGCTGATCACTCTATTGTGTGGGTGGGCTTGTAGGTAACGATTCTAAATGGCAGGCATGATTTTTATGGCATGATTTTCAGGGTTATTCAACGTTAGAATCTTTCCGAAGTTGCAAATAACATGCATCTGTGACTCATGTAACGTTAACACGCCGAGAAACTCCATTCACTAAGTGGCTCACCGAATCACCCACCCGAAAGTAACGCACGTTTTAGCTTAATAGTTGACATAGTTAGCTAAAGACAAGGCTACAAGTAAGAGGCAATCGTGGCTAGGGTTTACGGAAAAGGCTGGTCTGTCTACCTGGTCTAGCCACCAAAACTGTAGGGAGTAGATTTATTCCTTAACTATATCATCACGTGCATATCTCTGCAAAAAAAGGGATTTAAAAACCTTACCTGAGTTTGGAACCCCTTACTGGAGTTTGGATAGGTGATGAGAGAGATAGGTTTTATTTGCTTTTAGCTGCGTTAAAACAAAAACTGAAATTTCAAACCAAATTACATGGACCTACGCTCCCCCGTTAATTTCCCTAGGCCTTTACATTAAGCTAAAAAAGAAAAATACTGCATCAAATATCAATGGTACGTAGTTTACTCTCACAATTGTATTAAAAGTTACAGTTCAGCATTAATCTATATGCTAATAGTGTCACATTGACTCTACCTCAAGTTTTAGTTCTTCTATTCCTTACTCTATTATGTTAACCCCGGTAGCTGTACTGAGTTGACTTACAGCCCAAACACAGAGTTTTGTAAGACTGACTGACTGTAACCATGTGCAATCATATACAACTAGTACACATACCAGAATTCTCAGTATCTCGGTCTTGTAAATTTGTATAATTATGTTCTGTAGGAAAGAAATCTGCAAGTATTGTCAACTACACACCTCAAGTTATCAGTATCTTCAGTATCTCAGTCTTGTAACTTTGTATCAGTCATTATCTGCTGTAGGAAAGAAATCTGTGGCTAATGTCTCCATTTAAAAATATATCTTGCATCTGCTTGAATAGTAAGAAGTAAAATAGACCTGCTCTCTTTAAACAATGTTGTCGCTAGCTTTTGACTCTACCAAAACAGTTAACACATAAAATTGGTCAAGGATAGTCAGGGATGTACTATAAGCAAGGTACACGGAGAATGAAACCTACAAATCTCATGAAGACTAATATCATTAGCAATGTTTCTTTTTTTGGAAGCTGCTATGACATTACTTCTAAACATACTGTGTAGAACATGCAAAAATGTCCATCTCAGTATAAATACTATAATACAGTAGAAGCCAATGTGATACCACACAGTTCTGTTAATTGCACGAAATTCCAAAATCCCAAGCCAGTGAGGCATTGTTGCACGAAATATGCTGGCAAATGGGTTGTGCAATTAAACGGCTTCTACTGTACTAATCATGGAAGATTGTTACATTACCCACTTAACCATATCAACATGTACACATGCATTTGTAGCAAGGTAGCATAATAAATAAAATCATACTTTTATTCTGAATATTTTGCTTCATTGCAGTTGTTTAGTGTTTGACACACTTGTAACAACGTTTTAAAACTGATTTTGATAACACAATCTACAGAAAGTTATTTTTACAAAGCGCAGTCTAATTTTAATGACACACTATGTCACCAGATATCTTTAACACACTAATACTGTTGTTACAAAATTGGTCAGCTTTGCTCAAAAAGCTATTCACAGATTGAAAGTATATACATGTATCTATCTAAATCACCTATAATTGAATGAGAAAAACGTTAACTATTCACACTTTTATTCTGAGTTGGGAAAAACATCCACATGGTGACCTACCTACCAGTTTATTAATAAGACTGAACAAAAAAAACAATCATATGGAACTGTGAGATGGCATTGCACACATATTTAAGTGCAACCGCATAGTTTACAAGAGCCAACTTTTTGGTGACCATCTGCTGCATTGTTACAAATGCAAAGCCAAACGTTAAGTATTGTGACATGTACAAGAATTGTCCAACAACAATACTTAGAAACTAAACAATTAAGAACTGCTTCAGTCAACAGAATACGGTCCCAAACATGACTGTGTCTGTATCCCCCCTCACCCCCTCATTACATTTCATGACCAGAGTGGATTTCTTTATGCAGATAGACAGCCTCCCTAATCCAATGAGTATGAGTGCGTCTTATAAGACAGTAAACAATTATGAGACACTTCTGAAGAATGCTGTCTCAAACATGACTGTGTCTGTATCCCCCCTCAACACGGTTCATGACTGGTGAGAATTTTCAGCCTCCCTAATCTAACAAGTGCATCTATCGTTCTCTCTGTGTATCACCTTAGCCAGTCCTAATTGACCTGAGGAAGGCGACAGATGGTTACCGAAACGTCAGCTATTGTAGATACAAAATGTATGTGGCAAAATATGGTTACCTGTAATGTACCATCAGTGAAAGCATCATCAGTTTAACTCAGCTGTAGGTGTAAAATACAAACTGGAGAAGGTCGTTAAATTCATTTCAACATTTTACAATGAAACACAGAAATAAGGTTATTAAGGCGAGTTTCCATTGATATGTCAGTTGCGATTATCATTCAAAAAAATGCATTGAAGATGGTAATCTTAAAATCGTTAGTCCTACAACCATTTCATTGATGTAAAGCAACAAACAGAAGGAAAATTTGCAACATCTTGATTTTAAGAATACCACAGGAAAAAAAACAAGGTAGGTTGAATAATGATACATTATTGTTTAATACAGTTACAGCATGAGTTCAAATGGTGACATCGGTACTGGTACAACAAAGCAGGAAAGTCTTGATTTCCACATACATGTAGAATGTAACGGCTCGAAATTCACTTGGGGTACAGGTGCACTGGTGCACCCTACCTAGAAAATAAGGAGCACAGAAAACAATCTGGGTGCACAACATAAAATAAACAAAATCAAAATACAACGAAGTTTTTCTTGGCAGAAATTACATTGCATCGACACCGCCCGGCGGGTGAACAATATGCTGAATAGAAGTGTACAACATTTAAGGTACCCAACAGCTAAAACTGTATCTAGGTCCATCTGTACACCTATGGTAAAAAACTTAGTTGTGCGGCAAAATGCTCCAACTTTGGGCACCAAACAGTGCACAACGAACCCAGTATTTCAAGCAACATTTTTACAACAGTTACTATATGAGGCACCGTGATACATGCTTTTATATCATGGATACTGCATTTATTAAGACAGACAACAACAGGCAACAACAATTCTTCTACTGATTTTCAGTACAATAATATCATATTGTTGAAGCAATTACATTGCACACTAAGTCTTGTACAAACTGGAGCGGGACACAGCATAAGAGTCTTAGAAATTGCCACAAATAAACGACATGACTTTACAATGACTTGGTACATTTGGTAGTTAGATATTGATTTTTTTCATACATTTTTATCATATGTTTTCCTCACCAAACATGCTACTAAGCACGTCTTTAATCCCGGATATCATTCAATTTTCCAAACGGAAGACAGTAAATTGCTAATTATCTAAAATGCTAGCAACACTTACAGCGCTCTCCATCAACAGGACTGGTTATACATACCCTACATCTACATCTATTCCCCACCCACCAAAAACTAAAAAATTTCCACATCACAATTGAAAGAATCTTCCACACATTACAAAGAGGCTCCACAATAAGTTTGGAATTCCACTTTTCCCATTTTGAAATGTGCTAATATTTTCAATATAAAAGCACTTGGTGAAAAGTCTTTACATACGATTGACAAGTATGATGTACAGTTGTGAAATATGATAATAACTTTCATGAATATTCATTTTGAAAATTTTCTTCCTGCAGGAAGTCCTGCAGGAATTCCTGCAGGAAGCATTTTTCCTGCAGGAATTCCTGCAGGAAAAACTTTTTCCTGCAGGAATTCCTGCAGAAATTTCCTGCAGGACAAAGGTAAATTCCTGCAGGAATAATGTTTTCTGCAGGAATTTCTGCAGGAATTCCTGCAGAAATGACCTTAAAATTAATATCTCAGGGTTCTCCCCAGAGAGTGGAATAAGGGAGGCCCTCCACTATACTCTCAGCCAGCTCCACTATACTATTTTTCAAATTTAGTGTGTTTCTTCCCTATTTTCTTTGTTAGTTTTGCTAAGACAATTCACAGATTTTTGTACCAAATGGCATCACTTTTCCAGTCAGCATTGTCTGCTAAAACTTGTGAATTGGGAATGATCAAAACAATAGTCGTTTTGCCACTTTACAACAAAGGAATCACAATAATATATTATACTAAAATAGTCTTGTAGTATTTGACACCCTTTGTCTTTGCAAAATGAATCCATTTTCATGAAAGTGCAGTGCATTGGTTCGGGTTATTTTTGCCAGCCCCTCCACTATACTAAGAAATTGTGGGGAGAACCCTGTATCTAAAGCAATGACAGGAAGAGTTCTGTATGCATTTGATTTTGTTTTGAAACTGTTAAACTGTGCCAATTTCATTAGCTGTTTTAGCCTTGACTTTCAATGTCTAAAATAGATATATATTGAAGGCATTGTTTATTGTTTCATTTTCCTAGTTTTATTGATTATGTTGCTGGAGATGCCTGAGGCATTAGAAAAAAAAACTGCCCTATGAATTAACTTGTCTCTAACAAAATGCCTGTCCTGCAATGGTTACTCATATTTTTTCGGAGGTACTCATATTTTTCAGAGGTACGGAAGCTGTGGCAATTACTATTAGTTACCTCTTCTATTTTTTTCTTTCACCTCAATACTGACGTTTTATGAGTATCTAAGACAAGTTGAGTGCCCAAGAACTATCCATTTAGCATCCATAAGCTAAGTAAAAACATTTAAAGGATCAGAAGTCAGCAAAGAAATGGATCTACATTATTTTTTGTAGTACCTCCATTAGCACCTGTACCATGCATAAGATAGAGTTTAATTGCCAATATGCATGCTGACGAAATTGTTACCGCAGCAAGAGGATGATGGTTTCTACATTATTTTGGGTAATATTCGGTGAGGCAGCGATCGCCCTCTACCCACAGTTCCTATAATACTGATCGCAAAATTGGTACCTTATTCTCAGTTTGACGCAGAACCGGATGGACAAACCGCCCTGACATGGAACGTTGTGACGATAGCATCGGTCACGAATAGGATTTGCCTTACTTAGAGCAAGATTTCCCTTTAGAAAACTGAAAGGCATCTTCTCTGATTGGCTGAAAGCTGGTTTGTGGCGAAGCCCAAAGTAACCGAAAAGCTAACGTAAGCAAGCAGAGGGACCAGACATTTGCCAGAAGGAGTATGTAATGGGAGTTGTTCCCTCTGCATAGGAGTATGCGGTGTTGAAAATGATGAAAATATGCCGGGAGTTGCAGGGGGGTGGGAGGTGTGCTTGCTCCCAGCATCTTTAACTATGTGTAATTTTGATGGAAATGTCATTAACTTATCTTAGTTAAAATGCAAGAAATAGCATTTCAGAGGGTCAAGATTTTCAGGCCTCTGGTGCGATGCGTTGTGCCTTCGGCGCTCCACGTGCTGAAAATTTTTCTACCCCCACCCCAAAATGGATTTACTGCTGCCCGTGTAACCTCTGTAGTGGGAACTCTGCCTAAGCTAAGCAATGTCATGGAGGCAGCTGACATTGCCTGTCATTCCTCTGGGTTCTGGACATCTTTTTCTTCTCACATTGTCATTAGCTATAGTCAGCTTCTCGTACAACAATCCTAGCCTTGTACGAAAGGATTGCGCGTTATGCTTTGCAACTCCTCCTGAATTTACCGTTAAGCATTACCAGCCCTCCTGAATTTATCGTTAAGCGTTACTCCGCCTTTTGAATTCACCGTTAAGCATTACCAAGACAACCCCCTCTCTTGCAGAACCTCATGTAAGGGTGCCCACATTAACAAGAAAACTTGAACTTCTTAGAATGCTACTGACCGTATACACTTTTTCTACATGAAAGGATTTGAACTCCTATCCTATGGTCTACCAACCTGATGAAATTATTTTGGGGACTTCCAGTAACTATTTACTGAATTCTAAACTATAGTAAAAAAATTTGCTCATCTTCTGGAAAAGTAAATCATGAACCACTTTGTTAGCCATGCTGATCGCTGGTATCTTTGGGTTATAGAAATCAACCAGGCTTTATATAATAAACCCCTCAGGGTGCAACATTGATCATCTATTATCATATATGTGGCATTGACCTCCCCTTTCTCACCCATCTTTAGAGAAGCCATTCTCTAATCTCCTTTGCACCTACATGTAGGTGTTTAAAGTCCAGCAACAACAATGCATGCACTAATTTATAATGACAGGTAATTAGAGAAATGAATGGTAGTTTACCCAAGGAGGTTTAACTTCCTTCCTTTACCTTGCATATCACAAAGGAGTTTTAAAGCTCTGAGCTCACTGACCTAACCTAGATTTTCCAACAGCAACCTAATGGAAATTCAATAGATTTTTAGTCTTTACTATTTGCCTTTGGTAATCTTTACTCTTGGCTACCCCAGGCCTAGGTCTCTTGTGATTTTATTGATAAAAGCTCCTTGGTTTAAGACAAAAAAATTTCCTGATCATTTAGATGGTGATAGGTTTGAAGGCTGATATCAGATACTGATAGCCAGAATAAAGCTACCAAACCAGAATGGCTGTCACATCAAAATATATGCCACAGGCCTTCTACTACTTAGAATTAATAAGAATAATTTGCCACTGCAGTCCGCATAGGCAGTGGCGGCGGCACCGGGGGGCCAAGGGGGGCGGCTGCCCCCCCGAAAAATATGTTGGGGGGGCGTCGCCCCCCCAGAAAATCAAGCTGAAACCTTATGTATTTTTTTTATGATGGAAATTTCTTTAAATCAAGCTAGTCTAACGGCAAAATTTACGTCTGAAAACGCAAGAAATGACGTTTCAGAGAGTCCCGATTTCAAAATTTCGCGAGTCCCTTGTGACGGCCCGCGTCTTCGGCCATGTCGGCGCAGGACAATATGTTGCGGGAGCGTCGCTCTCAAAAAACTTTTAAACTAATAGAAATTTTGCTATCGTACTTAGCTTAGTTTACAAGCAGAATGTGGCCCTCAAATGCTGGAAATGACGTTTTAGGCGGTCAAGATTTCAAAATTTTCTCCGGACCTCCTTAGCCGCGGATGACTACAGCAATTGTGCCTCCGGCGCTCACAACGACATGGTGAAAATTTGTTGAGGCGTGGGTCATCGCCCTCAAACATCTTTCTTTGACAAAAATGGCATTAGATTTAGCATAGTCCCTCAGCAAAATTTGTCCCTCAAAATACAGAAAATGGGGTTTCAGAGGGTGCAGATTTTAAAATTTCCCCAGACCAACCTTGCTACAGCTTGCACCTTCCGCACTTGAAATCGTGAATATATTTTTGGGGCATCGCCCTCGCTAAAACCATGTGTCTTTCTAACAGAAAGTTAGCTTAGTCTAGCAGCAAAATGTGCCCGTCAAAACGCAGGAAATGGCGTTTTAGAGGGTCAAGATTTCAAATTTGAACCCCCGGACCCCCCTAGGATGGTCGCGCCTCCGGCGCGACGGCAAAATTCTGTCAGTAAAGGGTCGCCCCCCCAAGCGAAATTTGCTGCCGCCGCCTCTGATAGGGTATTGATAGGTGAAATTTGGGGTCCTGGCCTATGGACTATCTTGCAGGTGCTAGCATGTGCTATAGAGAGGTGTTGAAAAGCTGAAAGGCCGACAAAGTAACAACAAACTTTTTGATAACCAAACTTAATGATAACCTGGGTTTTGATCTGGTACAAAGTACCGTTATCTTTTGGACCATTAACAATTTAACATGAAGCCATGAATGCCATGAAGCTGTTACCGGTGATTCATATGAATAGAAACATCAGGCAAAAGTTTGTTCCAGAGATTATTTGTAGGTTCCAAATCCTACTACATGGGCAGGTTGCATATAAGGCGCATACCTTCCTCTTTTTGGTAATTATGCACATTGTTATGCGGGTTGAAAGGAGGTCAGTAATTGTCAAGGCATGCTCCCCAGTTAGCAAGTTATTAGCAAGTCCCACAGGGACCTTCCCAAAACACTGTGAAATTTCTATACACAACTGCTTTATAGAGCCTGGTGGGCAGTCAGGCCAAGCAAGGAGGTTGAAATGATTTTTTTTAACCTCCTTGGGCCAAGGAAGTTTCATATATTAAATGTCCTTGGTCAGGCAAAGAAAATTTCAGATTAGAACGTTAAAGTTGAAGAAACCTAAAAATTCACTTCTGGGATGGATTACAGGATTCAAGTCAGATCAAGAAGCTTTCATCAATAAAAGTTCCTTGATCCTCCTTGATCTCACCAACTTGATCGGGCTCAACACTTTTGGACTACCTACTACTGTAATGGCAACCTTAGAATTTGGAAAAATGGGAAATTAGGCAGTGCTGTGCACAGCACTATAGCCAGACAACTTCTCACTTTATTATATACCAATGAAGCTTGGATCCAGGTTACATCCAGGTGCATGGGGTCATACTTTGTGGCGTCACTGAGGAAAGTGAACATTTTCAGACATGAATCTGATATTTCAGCCACGTTTCTGAATCATAAAATCTTTTTTTTTTCTGGCAGCCAAGTCTTGATATATATTTGGGATGATCAGGGGATCCGGAGGAAACTTAGTGGCAATATTAAGAAACATGATGTGTTTGAAGGCATTTGAAAGTCCATGAAGGAATATCAGTAAGACAAAGGTTCATAATCTCCAAGCAGATCTTGCAGTAGCATAAGATAGTATTATAAGCTGGGGAAGGAGTTAAGCCAGCAGAGGAGTTTTCTGCCAGCTAAACTCCTTCCCTATCCTTATGACACCGCAAGATCTGCTTGGAGATTTAGAGGTTAAGTGCTGATCACAGACAAAGAATCACTGTGCAAAAGTGGGGTTCAAAAGGCACCAACTGACCAATCTAACATGGTCTGGTTTGTCACCTTTTAGCCTGAGTGGTTAGTGTGTTAGGTTCGTGAGCTGGTGGGTCCGGGTTAAAATCCTGGGAGCCAGGAGACTACTACTTGCCTCGTGTGTTTCAAAAGTGCAAGATTGTGAAGGACCTTGCACTTCTGTGTCGGTGGGAAAGATGGCCTCAAGCCGACTTCTTCCAAGCCAGTCCTCACGATGTGGTTCAGCAGTGAGAAGGCCTGTTAACCTTTACTGCCTCCTCAAGACATAAGATTCATTGTTGACATTGCCTGGGCCAGACCCTATAGAAGAATATCATACATCCAACATCTGCCGAAACTCTTCACCCAGCAGACGTGCTTTAGGCATTTTTGTCGAACTTCCTATTTTGCCCCTTTTTTTGGCGCAAATGGACAGGAGGAACACAGTAAAAATTAAAAGCCAATCAAAAAGTTGAAAAATGCCTAAACTGTAGCCCAACCTCTGCTTGGAGAGTAACCGGCGTGACACAGAGATTCTATCTTTCATACTCTCCAAGCAGATGTTTTTGATGTGTTAAAGGCCTTGGCCAGCAGACATGAAGGAAACGCCGGTACAATATTAAAATAGAAAACTTGACAAAAATGCCTAAAAGCATGTTAAAAACAGCCAGAGCCAAACCTCTGCTTGGAGAGCAATCTTTCCATGTGCCACTTTTCCACTTTTTGTTGGCTCTATGCAAATCAAGACAATTCACGCCTTGTTCATATCCACAAAGTCGAGTCTGGTACCATGAATGCTGACCGAAGGGGGTCTGATAGACACCAACTGACCAAGCAGTTGTTAATCTGTGCTGGTTGAAAAGACACAGCTTAAACTTTAAAGGGCTTGTTGGCAAGTGACAGATGGATATTGCTGGTGTTTCCACTATGGCTTACAACCATGCCTTTTGGCTTGTTGACCCTCCTTTCAGGTGATTTTGTCAGGCCAGAGAGGAAAATCCTCAAGTAATTATTGTTATGCAGGTTCAAACAAGGTCAGCTTTTGTCCTTAAAACAATTGCAAAGGATACATGATTGTGCAATTATCAAGTATCCCACAGGGACTGTCCAAGAACCCCAGGTGGTGACTTTCTTCCTAACACGTGTCTTGCTCAGAGATAAGTCCTGGGCTTCAGTCAGCGCAACGAGGGTTTATCTACTCTCCAAGCAGAGGTTAGGCTCCGGCTGTTTTTTGACGTTTCACATTAGTCGTTTTTATTGAGCTTTCTATTTTGTCATGTTTCTTTTAGTACGCCAGCCAAACAATACAAGATCAGGGCTCGAAATACACTTTTCAGTCAACTTGCACCAGTGCAAGTTAAGCCAAAGGTAACTTGCACCAAAAGAAACTTACTTGCACAACCCAAAATAGTGAACTGTTAACCCTTTATTCTTCTTCTGAAAATTTGCAAATATATGGGGATACATAAAGACCACATGTTTGGATATTTGTTTTCCAAAGCGTATTTTATTTTGGATTTCAAATTGTACAACAAATGTGAATTTAGGCTTAATTTAAGACAATTCAATGTCTACAACTTGATAAGATCAATAGATTTCTTCTGGACTCTTCGAGTGACTTCCATCACTATTCTTAACCATCGCTAGAACAACTCAATACAAACACATATAACTGGAAAATCCAGTTGATCATATCAAAGTCACTAAATTGTATGCAAAATGTATTTACTCATATGCAAATCAAGGTAAGACAACACCATAGGAATTATTAGCATTATAGAGATGGAATTGTCTTCAAATTTTGTTTACCTGGATGTCTAACCAAGTTTAGAAATAACAAATTTAGGCTGTTTTTTTATTCAGTGTTGTTTTCTTTTACCTTTCAATGGCAGACAATATTCTTGGTGTGTGTAAGCTTTTTCTAAAGTCAGGTATTAGTGGATAAAAGTAACTTGCACTGGTGCAAGTTTGGTCCAAACTTACTTGCACCACACCAATTTTACATGCACAAACTTGCATATGCATGTGGTATTTCGAGCCCTGAAGATACAATACAAAATAGAAAGCCCAATAAAAATGACTAAAAAAAAAAAACGTTAAAAAAACAGCCGGAGCCAAACCTCTGCTTGTACTAAGTTGTAGAGTGGCTTTATCATGACAGCCTTCCTTAGGCCACAGCAAGTAAATTTTATGGATGACATCCGCGCGTTCATTAATTTTCGCCTGATTTCAGAAAAAAAAACAAGATTTTTTTCTTTTTCGGGGATGACCAGAAACACCAAAATGGGTGAAAAGGTTATGTTATAAGTTGAATTATAACCTAATTATTGTATGTAGAATTGGCTGTAGTTGCAGAAGTGAAACTTGCTCGATAGATTCGAGAGTGACACCAATATGGAAGCCATGAGTGTAGTTGCCAACATGGTTAGTGATACCAGTCTACCACACTAGTGTCACTTTTACTATGCTAGTGCACTTCTTGAATACAGGAATGAATGCCTTGGCTGTGATACCATATATTGTCACTTCAATTCTTGTTTTACAACATTTTTAGTGTCTACTTTGAAATTTTGCCATCTTGTTTTTTTTTTTTTTGCCCTATCTCATTATATTTCCAGTCTGCAGAGGATGTCATCCATAAAATTTACTTGCTGTGGCCTTACTTGGTCAGTGGTATTTCAGAATGCCAAAAACCTGAAAATTTACTTTTGGGATGGATTACCTCGCTCAGATGAGTCCCATTGTTATAAATCTTCTTGAGAACTACATGTAGAATATTAAAAAAGAGACATTTTGATTTATGATAATCATCTAAGTCTGGCACCCCCTCCCAAACCAATCAATCAATGTTCAAACCAAACTGGCCGGCCCAGCGTTAGTCAGAAAACAGTAACTGTATGTTATAATGATTAGCTTGTTGTAGAGCACTCAGAGCACTGTTCTTTTCAACACATCCCGACAAGTAATCTCCACGCGTGGCCAATTTACTCCTCTGCCGGCTAAACTCCTTCTCCAGCTTATGTGCTGTCTTATGCCATGCAGGATCTGCTTGGAGATTACCCTACATGTAGAGCCTCCTCTATATCTAGGGCAGGGCCTAGGGTGACAACCCTTCCATGGCAAACTCACTTGAGTCACTTCCCTTGGCATTTACAAAGTTATAGGGAGTTTGGCAACTTTGAAACTAGCATAGCAGTCACACAACTAGAAGGGCCAGCTTTTATTTTCGAGCGCTCGGGTCTGATTTTATCATGGTCATTACTGACAGAAGGGGGTCTGATAGCAGGCAGCAGTTGTTTACTTTTAACACAGCTTGAAGGGCAAACTGGCAGCAAGGCACAGCTGGATTGGAAAGGCACAGACTTCATTCCCATGCCTTAATATCAAACCTCCTTGGTTTGAGCAGTCTATTAGCTAAAGTGGACATATTTTTAAGCTCTTTAAAAGGACCATCAAATTTTCACAAAACTTTAAGAAACATTGTTCATAGTTTAGCCCTAAATTGAAGACAACCTTGATTTACCCTACTGGTTTAACCATTTTAAATTCAGATATTAGTGTCAAAGTGAACTTAGGTTTCTGAAATTCTGTAAATCTTCTGAAATTTCTTCTATTAATAATGGACCTCTGAGTTCCAGGGTTCAAATCTCTTTGAAAATTGAAGGCCGTTGATCCTCAGCACTACAAGTTACAGGTAGCCAGGATGTTTGGACCTGGATTCGTGCTAATTGTTAATTGGACACCATCATCATTTGCATATCTTTAGAACAATAGCTGACCTAACTTTGAACCCGCATTACAATGGCGCATACTTACTTGAATTTTCAACTAGAGGAAGCAAGCTCCTGGCTAATGTTACAAGGCCCAATTTTAGATTATGAAATATTCTCTGGAACAAACTTGCCAATGAAGCATAACAACTTCATGGCATTCCAATTTATACTCAAGTGTTAATATCTTATGATGATCAAAAGATGACCAACCAGATCAAGGAGGTTGAAAAGAGGGACCAGAATGAGATCAAACAAATCTCAGGTTGCTGACCAAGGACCTTTCATCCTTGGCCACGTTGGTACTGTATTTCAATGCATGCATGGAAGGAGCATTCGAACAGAGGAGTTCATTTGATGAAAACACCACAGCCGTGTAAGCACAACATAGGCTGTTAAACATGTCATGGCCAACTGACTCATACTTTGTGTGTAACTGTAATTTGTGAGTTATCTATAGTATACAAAGATGAATCAATTATTTTGTTTTGTTGGTCTTTTGCAACCTTCTGTATAATTTCTACCCCTCGAGCTGCCTCTATATAATTCACACTTCCACACCTCCTTGTAACCCTCCTAATAGGTAGTCCTATAAATAACTGGCATTTGCAACAGGCCAAGAATAAATGCAGGACTATCAAATAGTAGCACATTGACTATGATTGAGAAGGAAAGTTTCTGATGAGAGAATTTTACTTACCAGAGTTACAGAACAGTTTTTCCTATGTAATGTAATGTACCAACTCAGATAAACTTTTATGCTAAATAAAAGCTTATCTATCCTGAGGTTTCTGCAATATTAAGATCAGGTCAGTCAATTCCTTATAACATCCTTGCTCAGAACTTGTTTAAAAACTCCCTTGTAGTCTGGAAGGCATATACTAGTATGAGATCATTATCTATACTTCTCACCCAATTGAGACTGTCTTTCACTTCTCTAATGACCTGAATTACAAATTAGTACATGCATTGTACTTGCTAGTTTACACCAGTAGATAATCATGGCTTCTTTAAGATGGGCAGGATAGGACAGAAGAGGTTATTATGACACCTATACTTTAGCCTTTTGATGAATCTTACAGCATTTACCTCAGGAGTTATGGATGAGGAAAGGGCCTTCAACTGAAGAATGTTTATGTATTGAAGGCAGTCTACATGTAATTATGGGGAGGGCATTCTAACATGCCAGGCTTTTTCATGCCCTTGAAGTCTAGTTGCCAGAGAGTTGTCAAGTTCAGAATGCGATTCAATGAATTCTTAACACATTCATCCATGGAACATACTTGGATTAAAAAATGTATTTATCTTGTTCATGCCCTGCAGATACAAGGCCCTCTATTATATATGAATATATTTCACTATATATTATTCACAGTCAGGTCTGATAAACAACTAATGCAATAGGCACAGTTTAACAGTTCAAAACAAATAAAAAAAATCAAATTGATAAGAACTCCTTAGTGTTATTGCTTTAGATATGAATTATAAGGTCATTTCTGCAGGAATTCCTGCAGAAATTCCTGCAGAACACAATCTTCCTGCAGGAATTTACCTTTGTCCTGCAGGAAATTTCTGCAGGAATTCCTGCAGGAAAAACTTTTTCCTGCAGGAATTCCTGCAGGAAAAATGCTTCCTGCAGGAATTCCTGCAGGACTTCCTGCAGGAAGAAAATTTTCAAAATGAATATTCATGAAAGTTATTATCATATTTCACAACTGTACATCATACTTGTCAATCATATGTAAAGACTTTTCACCAAGTGCTTTTATATTGAAAATATAAGCCCATTTCAAAATGGGAAAAGTGGAATTCCAAACTTATTGTGGAGCCTCTTCACAGATTACAGTGTAGCTGAATATGTACATGCCAAATAACGTCCCCTATGTGCTACAATCTTTATGGCAACTTAAAACAACACCATCTGACAGCATACATACATTTAAGCCTGATATCAACACTGAACATCATGATTGCAAGCCTTAGCCTGTACATTTTCTACACTTCTGAAGCCTTCTTATTACAAGTCAGAGTTTTTTTTACACATCAGGTATTTATATAACATAAAAAATGGGAAGAATTCACCAGGACAAACACTGAATCCCTGAGGGACAAAAGTCACATGCTATCTTCTACAGGAACTGTATACTGATACTTCAGTTCATACTACAAGGGTAGCATATTAACTACAAGTATCAATTCTAGTGCTGGCTTAAAGTGTTTATGACACCAGAATCCCCAAAAAATAATTACTGTATCATTCAATGGACACATCAAATATCCAAGTTCATACTACCAGCTTGATTCCTTATCATTACTTCAATGACGTCACAGTGAACACAGCAGCCGGTTCAGAACCAGACATCGAGGCTTGCAAAAAAGCACTGAAGAGAGGCAAGAGCGGTAATTTCGTGGTTACGTAAAATTGCAAGATATTACAATATTAGCTTTAACGTTACAAAAGTCAGTATTTTTTTTAATGCACAGTGCCAAGCTTCCGATTGGCTGCCATGTAAAAATTGTGACATCATCAAAGTGATAATCAGCATTCAATATGTGGCATCAAGAGTATTGTATGATCTTGGATGGTCTGATGTTTACTGAGTTCAACGAATAATACTAATCTTTATTGCATACACATGTACTCAGAAAATGTTGTACTTTATGGTCTCGTAAACTTTATGCCTTTGTATACCCAAATATGTTGATGTGATAAAATGCCTGTTTTGAGCAGTTGTTTCCAAGCTACAAAGAAACTTTGCTGGCTTATTTTCTCATGTCATACTGCAATACAAATAAAAGTTATAAGATGAGATTTGAATTATGTGCTAAATTACAACTTTAAAAAAACAATCACTTGGTTGTTCTTTCCTTTCCATTCAAAAAATAAAGCCACAACTTAAAAGGTTAAGTCTTCAAAAATTATCAATAAAGTGTGTTAACTTTATAAAATCAATAAGTTACAAACAAAAAGCCCTTTTGCAAGCTGCCAGATAATTGTTCCTCACTGGCTAAATTGTCATTTTGACTTTCCAAAGTTTTGTCATTAATAAATTAAGAAACGAACTGTGGTAACCGTTGTAATTGGTAGCTGTGCATAAAAGAATCTCTGAATATTGTTTTTTTGACTATCATGATGATGTTATCAAATTTTATTGCCCTTAAATATGACTTTATTTTAAGAGAAAATGCAACACTTTGTTACATACCATATATACAATGAAACTATGTTTCTCATGACTGTGCATAATGATGTAAAACCTACAAACATATGTTTGCACATAGTACAGGTAGAAAATGATTTTTCTTCAATTAGGTAAAAGCAATTATTAGGGGCAATAAAATTTGATGAATTCCTCCATATGGTCTAAAAAACACATGTAGAATTCTTTCATGCCAAACTTCATGAAAAAACAATGAAAAGTCAAAATGCCAATATTTAGCCAGTGTGAAACCACAGAATACAAGTTAGTTGCGGTTGCAAACATTTTCCTTTTTAAATTAATACTTGTAGCTTAACAAGAGTTCACTGCAGTAAAACAGGTGACTGCTTCTCTTACAAGAATTAATCAATAAATAAGATATGTAATGAGTTACACTTCAAGTCCAATGATATGTGTTGCATTGTTTTGCAGAATGAAAGACACCTTTAGTATTCAGGTTACTGTGGAATACTTGGAACAATTCTATAGGAACATTGTCGACTTTGCTCTGAAATATAAACTGACTCTGTTAACTTCCCTTTAACTGCACTTAAACACTTAGTAACTGGATATCTATAGAACACTGTCCAACCAGCAAGATAAATTAATGGTTATACTTGCATTATTGGTGGCGAAACCATTAAATTCTATTTGCTAACAAAGGAACGTCATTCTACGCAATTGCACGATTTGTGGGGTTTGCCACTAGTTATGTTAACTACGTCTATGTGTACAAAAGTTGTGAATATGCTTTCTTCCTAACTATCATGACCTCCTTGACCTTGGAACACATATTATGCCATGCTACTTCCTGTAGTATGCTGATGTCACTTCCTGTGATGACATCATCAGTCTTTGTGTACTGGTCCATTCTTCTCCACTGTTTTTGATACATGGTAATATGGGATTCCCATAATGGTCTGTAACAAAATTTGAATAGAATTAGAGCATTAAACCCAACTTGTCTTCCTACACAAAATATTAGAGAATATCCTTTCATTCTTTGCAACACCGTTTGTTGGAAAGAAAAAAATCAGATTGTCTATATTACATTACATCAATTGACTAATTTCTATAAAATATACTAGTAGCCTATTTTCGAAGTAGGTATCAGTCCTTGAATGAAACAGGATTCAAATGTTGACTATTGCTGTTTGGTGGTACAAAATATCATCACATTAATGTTACTGTATTACAATGCCCCCTACTGACTGTCAGCAGTACTCTACACCATACAAAAAATGGACTAAGTACTATGTTTACAACAATAGGTGCATGGTCAAAGAAAATATTTGACATTTCAGATGAGAATGCTGACTTTCCATTTATACACTGCAGTTGCCAGAGATACACATATAAGTACCCTAAGAAAACTAAATAATTCCTTAAAATTAAACACCAGTTAAAAAATAAAACTGACTGGCTGAGCCTACCTTCACTTTTCCAGGCCACTTAAGATAGTTGGTTCTGACTTGTACACTGAGCATGAAAGATAGATAAGCAAGATAAGCAAGTCAGTGAGGTTGCAGGAGTTCACAGCACAAAGTTGTTTTTTCTGAAACAAGGTCCAATATCTGGCTGGATAGTTTGGGGATTCCAGTACACAGTTCGTAGTTTCTGCAATGTTTGGTCTCATCAAGGACGTTATATCAGATATAACGTCCTTGGTCTCATTTATGTACAGAACATTTCATGTTGTGGACTCCAGCACTTATAATGTAGCCAGGAGTCCAGCCTTGTTAGCTTTGGTCCGCTCCCAACGGTCACTCCTCTGACAACAAGTGGAGGCGGACAAGCAACCGTCAGAAACGAGCCAAAACAAACAAGGCTGGACTGCAGGCTATCAACTATGAGAACGTGCTAAAAAGAAACACTGGTCTACAAGCTGACTGCATAAGTAAGTTTGAGATGTTGAACAGTTTTGAGTTCACGTCAAACATGAAGACTATATTCAAATGTACTGTAATTCTTCATTTGTGATGTGCGGTCTAACAGGGGTGGACCCACTGGACAGAGCAGCATGAAAGCGTGGTGTGAAGACTATCCGGCGACTGCTGCCTACCCTTGTGTCAGGGATCCCAGCAGCAGTATAATCAAATAATGGATACTACTAATGATGGCAATTGGCATTCTATAGGCTAGTTTCAACTTGAAAGGGATCAGAGATCTGATCGGAAGCTTGTTGGAATTAACGGCTTACTTGTTGGTACAGAAATTGTATAAAATCTCTATAACAAAGACTATACTTCGAAACTAATTTCATCAGGTTGGTAGAATATAGGATAAAGGAGAATTCTTTTTTCACAACACAACTCCAGTTAGAAGCTCTGAGGAAGGAATCTGAGAGACATGGAAATGTAAGCTGAGACTATTATTGGTTGTGAAAAAAGAATTCTCCTATATCCAACAAAGACTAATTATTATAACTTTGAGTGTACTATATCATGCTTAGGACACTGTACTATACCAGAACTCATAAATATTTACCTATACAGCACATGAATGTATGTTCCCAGCCCTGCCAGCAGATGCCACCAGGCATGGAGCTGTGTCAGGGGTCGAAATGTCGACGTAAGCGTCCCTCGGAACTCCCTGCAAGGTAGGAAAGTGAAAACAGTTCAGCTCACCACATTTCATTTCCAAATGTTCATTCAACGAAACCGAAAGAATCACTCTGTTTAGAGAAGCCACAAAGACTTATCCCAACTTCCCCACATTGACAGACGAACAGAAAGCCAATTTCCTCTTGAAATCGCAGAACCCACAAATTATAGAAAATGTGGGGCTTTTCGTCTCCCTCTGCTTCCAAAAAAGAAGTCAAACCCAACCTGTTTAGAAATAGCCAACACTAGTATTAGAGTAGAATATTGTTCATGGCTGTCCATTGACACTATGTTTATACCATGTACTTGCAATTAGCCCTTGGGCACGAACTTGCAAATAAACTTTACGAAAGAGCGCCGCCGGGAATAACAGTCTGGATATGAACTCCCCAACCTGTTGGTCCTGAGGCCAAGTCACTGACCATTGGACCGCCACTTTCAAAGTGCCTTGAACATAATATATGTATGGATGTTCTGTTTTCGTTGGGTATTGTTTGTGTGTTGCTACCGTATATTCTCGAATAAAGTACGCACTTTTTTAACTTTTCAAAATTGAAAAGGTGCTACAAGTTGTTGCCAAAGTTGGGGTGCGTACTTTATTTGAGGTCACTGCACAGAGAAATGGTAAAAAAATCCTAAAATAAAGCAAGGTGGAGCTACACTTCTAGTAATTTTTCAAAACATGCACATTGTTGTTGTCTTGTAGTTGTCTAAACATGAAACAAAGAAATTGTCTAAACATGATTTACATAAGATTGGCATTTGCATACAATCCTTTTGAGTTAGTGACTTTGACTTGTACAACTGGTTTTTCCTGATTTCTTCTACCAGTTCACAGTGATTTTTATAATTGCAGTAGGCAATTCTCCAGGTTATCTTATGCAAAATAACTGGGGGAAAACATCATAAATTTGAATTTATCCAGTTAAAGGTCTGTTCAAAATTGGTGGAGAAGGGGTGCGTACTTTATTTGAGTTTTTCCATTTTACCTTTCAGTCCCAAAGATCTGTCTAAGACTTGTCCAAAATCAGGGGTGCGTACTTTAATTGGGGTGCGTACTTTATTCGAGAATATACGGTAGTAGTAATTTGGCAACAGTAGAGCGTCAGGAAGTGAAGGTGAAACTTGAAGTCAAAATGTTCCCGCACACTCCCTCCCAGCTAATACATGATAGCAGGTGGAAGTTAGGTCTAATGTCCCAGAATAGGTTGTCTCATTTCCTATCTTCATTTTCCTGTTTTATGCATGTCTGTAGCCTTATGAGAGCCAGTTGGAAAATGCATTTGAGAGAACTAGAGAGAAATTCAAAATAATGAATAAGACAAGAAATTCATAAAAGTAAGAATTCTCAGAGGTAACATTATATTGTATGTGACTTTGAGATCTTTAATTTTTTTTACCTTATATTATGACAGAAGAAATTGTCAATGTTCCATATGATGAACCCTGTGCCATAGGTGGCCAACGCTGTAAAGAACAGTGCCCGCGAACTGTTGGGTCGCCTGCAACAGACAATTTTATTGATTCAAATCGTGGTTTATTTTCTTTTTCAATGACATAATAATTGTGATTTATAAGAGGAACTGTACATGTAAAATTAATGATCATACAAAATCCTAGCAATGAAAACATATTAAATAGCCTAATTTTGAGGCCAATGTTTCATAATATTTCATGCAATATTAACAAACAATTGTTACAAACATTACTAATTACCTTTTCAAACATGTCACTGTATTGTACATTCTCTGTTTTTTAGTTTGATTATGAAAAGACAATGACAATCATAGTTACCTTAGCATGTCCACAGATTTGAAGAATAGAGTAAAAACTAACACAGCATACGCAGCCTGAAAAGGTATTAAAAAAACATTGGAAGACTGAATCATAATAAAATAGAGCATTATTGGTACTAAGCAATATTTCGTAAACACATAATCATACCTGGGTCATGATAACGATCGACAGGGGTGTTCCTGACACTGGTGATAACTTGGGTTAATACTTGGGGTTCTATTCTTATCACTGGGCTTTCATAGAATAATTTGAATGCACTTTGAGTGCCATGAATGAGTGGGCTTTTCAAGATAATTCGAACACTGGATTCAGACGTTGGAATTATTTTTGTTTGAGGACACTAATTTTCTCAACTTCTGGAGCAATTTTTCACATTGAATCCTGAGTGTGTTTTCTCAGGTGGGTATGACATAGATGAAATACAACAGGGTGTACTCCACATCATAGAATACACTATGTTGCAGTTACGAACACTAGTTTACCTTAAAAGATTTATCCGAAGGGTACCCTACATTCAGTTGTGGTTATTTTTAAAAATAGGTTACTTCCAGATAATTTATTATCAAGTCATCAGGCGGTGATTTCAAACTGCATTGAATTGAAAATATTGCAATTTGAAACCACCGGCTCTCAACTTGATGCCCGTAAATATCCCATTTACAACAGACATAATGCGGATAAAGGTGAATTACTGTTATACGTACTGGTGAAAGCATTTCAAAGACTGACACCAAAGGTTTATAGCCTGTCTATTAATACCTTGGGCTAGACATTCTGACAATGACGAATGAACCTACTCTAAGTAAAAGCTATCACTTTTGAAGCTCAGCTCCAAACATGTTCAAAAGGATTTTCTAGGTCACCTTCATCATTATGATATTGTCAGGCTAATAGTTCTCATTTTTATCTGAGACTGTTCAGAGAAGAGCGGATTCGTAAACGACCGCTAGTACCGGCACTCCACTTATTTCTATTGACAGGGAGCCTACATCATACAATAATGTCTTTCTACTGGCATTAAAGACCCAGACAGCTCTCATAAACTTAGACTCCAGGCTTTACATAAAACCAGTATAGCATGTCATATACTGATATTGGATGTCCCTGTGGCTCAATTGGTAGCAATTAGTTAAACTCCTGGTTCCAATTATAGTGAAACCTGTCTATAGTGGCCACTCAACGGACTGGAGAAATGTGGCCACTGTAAACAGGTGGCGGCTACAGAGAAAAACCTGATCCATTCAGATACTGTGATGCACAATTGTTGGTAAATTCCCGGCAAAGACTAGTGCTCTAACGTTCAAGACATGCGTACCCTGTATAGTCAAAATGACCCTGTTGGGAACTCTAAATCATCGCAAACTGCAAATGATCTTAAACTTGGCACAGGGTGACATACAACCACAGTGTGTGTCTTTGTATCTATGGGACCGGAAATCATGTGGCCGTGGCTGGTAAGCTATTAGTAATATTAGGGCTTTGTTTTCTTTCCTGTTTGTCATCATTTGTCTGTCTGGGACTGAACATATCATCAGCATAATATATTTTCCAGTTGAACATATTTTTTTACACTTTCTTTTAATCAGAGAACCAACAAATTAAATTGGTATGGCCTAATATGTTGTATAACCTGTTCTGTCAATGTCTCATAACCTTAGATGAAAAGACCATCAGACCTATATGTATAAGTACCATTCTGCACTGTCTGGGATTGCAATCAATTAATTGAGTGCTTGCCAACCTTTCGCTTCCCCAATGAACAAAATTAGATTTGTTTGACAAGGGGAAATGGAATCCCTACCAATCAAATCCTAGGATGATCATGTTAGGAAACAATTTGCCATAGAAAGCAATTGCGAGTCCTAACATTGTTAGCGGAAAGTAACACACAATGTTGTTTAGCAAGGAAATGATATTGCCAAGCAGATTTTCAAAAGACAATCATGTAACGAATCAACAGCAATCTGATTTAAAGAAGCATACTGGCCAATCAGCATTCAAATTAGATACAAAATAAGAGGTATAACACAACGTTGTTTAGCAAGGAAATGATATTGCCAAGCAGATTTTCAAAAGACAATCATGTAACGAATCAGCAACAATTTAATTTAAAGAAGCATAATGGCCAATCAGCATTCAGATACATACAAAACAAGGGGTGCAATTTGAAGAATAAGGACAAAACCAGTGAAGTTACTGATAAAAAGAGTACTACAAAAGCCGTAGAAATTCAGACTGAATGCACTACAAGTTGGAGGGAATGAGGTAAATAAAAAATCGCACTTGGTGACAATTTTTCCAGGATTATGGTAATTCATCTTCCTCTTGACTTCATGTCTTTCGTTGTAGTTATACAGTTTTACTGTATCGTGCTGACAACAAATCATGCGATGGGTTGGTTAATCCTAGAGCTGGAAGAGATTTTAAAAGTGCATGTTTAAAGCTAGACGTTTAAATTTTGTATTGTAGCTACCGCATACATGTATTAAGCCTACAGCAATGATAAACCAGCTTTTGGCTTGTCAAGCTTTGATTGCAAGCTGACTTCTAGTATAGATTTCTTGTCAGTCAGGTAAAGCCTATAAGGAGCCTTAAGTCTTAGAGCTTTTCCATCAAAATCTTGCATAATCCAGGTCAAGGTCTTTTTCTTAATTATTATTATTAATATACATTATATTATGCTGCTAGTATTCAATTCAACCATCAGCTGAAATAATTCCCTTTGTAAACCTACAGTTACGGTACTGCATTGAGTTGAATACTGATTTGATATACCAGTATTGGATGATACAGTGGCATGAGGATGGGACTAGGTAAAGGTATATTGTGAGATAAAAAAAAATTGAGGGTTCTGTCTAGTGCATCTTAGCGTAATGACTTGTAATGGGCCACCATGCAAGTGGTACTTTGCTAGTATTCACTTGAAAAATGTTGATATGACCTTCCAAACTGACAAAAAATCCTTCTAAGTATATATGGTGCCAATCCCCTAAGGGGTACACTTACAATGCTAATTTTTTACCCTACATTTTAAAAATCTCCTCACCATGGAAGGACGGGCAATTAAATTAAGACCCCTTTCCCATACCACCCCCCTGATTGGTTGCTTTGTTGCCTGGTACCATTTATGCCAAAATAAAACCCTGACTATAGAACCCTGCAATTAACGGATGACAGAAATGTAGATATACTGGTACAATTGTACTTACCTCATGAAATATGGGGTTCTTGATTGAAATGTAAACCTGGAACAAACAAACCCAGATAAATCAATCATTTCATACATTAACATGTATGTGTGCTACATTTTAAATGTTTTTGAAAATCATTTAACGTTAGAAATCTGATCATGTTTGGCTAACAGTAGTAAGGGGAAATAAAGTTTGCCTACAAGTACACTTTATTGAAGAGAAGTAAGGGATCAAATAACCTGGTATCAAGTGTATCGTATGCAGATTGGCCAGGCTTTCTTCAGGCAGATGAAACTTTTGCTCAGGTCATTCTTTCACACCCAGTAGGAGTTTTACTGCTTAGTAGTTTAACTGGCCACCCACAGCCAAAACTTCTACCATACCAAACAACCCCGGGTGCATTAGATTACACAGAGCACCTCGCGAGATCATTTGTCCCCAAGAAAGCTCAGCCAAAGATAGCCCAGCCAAACTACAGTAGACTGTATGCCAGGGTTACATATCAAACTATTTTGATAATTCCTATACAATCATGTACATCTTTTTCTACTTTCTAGATTAGAGGCAAGTTTAAGAATAAGAGTTACAGTTGACACGAAAAATCAACCGTCCATAAGAGAATGATTCTAATCACAGCAAACTGGATGAGAATCTATAACTATTTTGATAGTAAGACAATATTGTGGAGATGGTACGTTACTTGTTGCGAGGCTTGCGGAGAGGAAGAAAATCACTTGTCATGATGCTGAACAAATATAGTTGGGGTGATCTTTTAACAGGTACGGGAGGGGGGTTGATCTGAGGGTATCAATTTATATGCTGCATGAGCACTTAGTGCATGGTTGTCCATGTGTAAAAAGTAACTTAGCTTAATAGATAAGTTGAATTGTCAGTGATTTTAACTTTTTTTTAATAGCACACTGAAGTAGCCAATTGGCGCTCAATTCTCTATTGGTTATGAGGTTAAGCAGCAAGAAGAAGGTTAATAAGGTAGGTCATGGTTTAAACTGCTCATGAGCAAGGTCAAAGGTGAAGGCCCCTGACTTGTAAACAGTTCTCCTCTAGACTATGTTTGATGTCATGATTAGAGATGTTTGTTTATGTCTCAGGGGCCTTCATCTTTGACATATCACCCAAAATTGCATCATTCCAGGCATGCTCAGTTTAAACCATGAGCTAGCTTATTGGCTTTGTACAAGACTGGGGTATTACTGAATATGATTATTTTGTGGTTAGTAACATTTTGAAACTAATTATTACATAGGGTGCCAGTTGGGCACATCCACACAGAATACTTGGGTACATTCATTTTTTAAGGTCTAGACTGACTCTTATTCATGAAGTTTTGACCAAATGAACTGTTTTATTTTATTTTATACATAAGATGGTCACATAACTTACAGCTGTGATGATGAAGCTGTAAAGCACCAGACAGAGGATCATGGGAAGGTTCTGGTACTTGGGAGGGGTAAAGGAGTGGAATCTGCAATACAGAGTACAGAATATAAGACAATAAAAATCATCATTATCGAATGCAAACAGGAACAAAAGACTCTCAAGCAATAGATTCTTGCACATTGTTTCCACTTACACCTAGAACTTAAACAATGCTTTTGATACAACAGAGCAGTACACATCCTTTCAACAAACACAGAATGACATAATACACAAAATGCCCCTGAGGCATTGCCAAAAAAATTGATAAGTTACAAAATTGATGTCATATATACACCATATCTAACACTGTACAAGTTAAATGGCACATCAGTTGACAAACACAACAGCCAAGTCTAGGTTGAAAAAGTTGATTTAATCTCTTTTATTATCTAGTTGCAAACATTGCACAAGCCAAATGGCATATCAATTAACAAATCTAACATTGAAGTCTGATACAAAAATGTTATAAAATTATTTGACTGCTACATAAAATGACATGAAAATATTGATTTGATATCATACTTACAGGTCAAAAACAAAGATACAGGAGCCCCAGATCATGGGCAGCTCATCGAACAGCTGCATCTCATACAGCAGGGTCATGTGGAAGCACCAGGACCCGATTCCTACAACTGTGCAAACACAACTCATTATTCCCTGGGGATTGTTCTATATGGGAAATTCATGTACATGTATCATATTCATGGTCAAAACTTCCAGAAGGACTCCGTCACGTAGACATGGTAGGGCTCAAAATACCTTTTTCTGCATACTTGCACTGGTGCAGGTAACATTGAAAATTGATTTCTTTGTATTTCAAGCAGAAAGAAGTGGTCGTCTGACTTCCTAGTTGCCCAGCACACCTCAGGCCGCAGCTCAATTGTTCATATTTTTTCCTTCTCTCTTTCCTACAGTTACTGGGCGTTGCTTCCAAAGCAATGACCACAATAATTTGAATTTTGCTACATATTCATAAAAGACTGTACATTTTGTATACTTGACATCTATGCTTCAAAATCTTCGAGTTTTGATCATCATTACTGGGTGGTGCCGAGAACTTATTGATCTCCCCTCTTACATTTGAAATGTATGATGTTGTTCCTCCTTACCTAATATGGAGAAGAAGGACACCACGTATCTTGTCTCCAGTTTCTCCTGGTAGGCCTTGATGCCTGCCAGAATGGGAGGAATGATCATGGCCAGATTACTTATGGTGTTCCCTGCAAAATATCAACAGGAAGTCAGTTATACATAGCTGTAACCACTTATGAGTACTCATTATCATCATACCTCCTAGTAATATAATACTAAGTTGCATAATAAAATCATATGATCTGATCATTTCTACTTTTTAGATCAACTTCTACTATTAAGATCAACTGAAAAAGATAGGTTTTGTTTGGGCTAATTCATGATAGTTTTATTGCTGTTCAATGGTTACTTGAAAGATTATAAACCACATTCAAATCATTGATTCCATAACAAATGTTTTTGAAGGGGAGACACACCCACATCCCTGGACAGCATATGTAGCTATAGGGATCTTGGGTAGAGTCTCAGGGCTATTTGAATGTGAAACTGAACATAGGCCTTGTTGTGGCATGCATTTTCAACCAAGCACATGTACACCAGGTCATCACACATACACTTTTCTATAAGTGTGTTGGGTTCTTTTACTGAGCTCCCTCATACATGGGGCCACCGGCCAATGTGTCACCATCCAAAAGGAAAAATGCAATCCCTTACAACACCTTTGAGCTGAGCCGTTACATGTCAGCAACAATAGACCAATCCTGTCCATCACAATTAGCAATTGAACCAATGACAGGATGGCAAATTGCTGTTCGACCAATGAGAGTGCAGCTACATACAACTGACACACAAAGCTCTTTCTCTAGCTTTACCGTTACATTTGCTAGTACCCTATAAGAGCAATTGACTCTTCTTTTCCCTTATCAATTGTACATCACTATAATTGACCTTGCAGTGGTTAGGTGAGTCGGTGACAGAGATAGCTGGAATAATCTATACCTATCTAATAACAGGCAATTACGAAAAACGATTTTCCAAGCTTTATCACGACAATTATCTTTATTTTATGTGACAGTTTACCATTAGCTTTTATGATGATATGATTTTTGTAGTCTCGCGTCCTATCTTTGGAGGTTTTAGTACACTCAAAGGTCACTAAATTTTGAAAGAAAATGGACGAAGGCCTTCTGGGCCAGAAATGATGACAATTTGGCCGATATCATGTCATATTGTCTGTCTCCATTCCATCAATGCTACAAGGCTGTCACCAGCTTTAATCTTTTGTAATTCTAACTTATCATTTGTGGGCATTTTGAGCAGCAAACTTTGTCTATTTATGCTGTTAAAGCTGTTATGTTATGCTTATGAAAATACTTTTTTTATCCATTCATGTTATGAAGTTCAGATTCTTATTGCATGTACAGGATGAAACATTTTCTGTCCCAACAAGCAAATTTCCATCAAGGAATGGGTCCTGGAGACAACCATTCCATGTTGATAAAATTTTTCCAGATAATTCCTGACAAGAATCTTTGGTCCACTTCACCCAGTAGTTTATCATATCACATTTGAAGGTCACAAACAGGGGTCGTGTAGCTGTCTAATAAAGGGAGCCATTTCAAAAATCAGTAGTGAAATCTTGAAGCCATGTACACCAGAAATATGGACATTTACTCTATCTTGGCTTGAACAACTTTTTCCAAGCATTGATTTATCAGAACATTCAGCCACTGTCTGATATCATATTTCTTTTTTCAACTGTTGCTCATTTTTTTCATTTTTTTTTCTTTACTGCTCTTCCTTGCACAGACTAATCCATAATTATGCAATGATACAGTGTCACAATTGAAAATAAATGTACCTGATGAACTGTTATACAAAGGCAAGTATTATTGCAATGTGGACTGTACTGTTTTTCTTCATGAAAGAAAAATTCAATCATACCAATCTACAGAATGCCGTGTTGAACACTACATATCCGAAAGAGATGCCAACATATTCAGATGAAACCTTGCTTGTACGGGCATGGCACTAATCGATTTTCAAATAAAGTCTCAAAGTCTCAACGCGACCTCTGCATGTAATTTACACGCGAGAAACCAGCTTGTTCCATGAAGACTACATATATATATATATATGGACTGGCCAAATGCACAGGAATAGTCGCCTTTCAAACATGGGCCTGGGATGAACGTGACAAATTCTCTCAAGCTTGAAGGCTCTCACTCAAAACACTTGAAAGTAAATTCAAGCACATCATCTTGCTGACTCAGTGACTTTTGACTGAGGCAGCTGTTTTTATATAGGCCTATAGGGGAAAAAGTTGTTCAATTTGAATGTGCTTGTACAGTGTATATCTATAGACGTCAGTTTTACAATTTTCTCAACTGTATTTTTTTGGTCACATTGACAAAAATTTGAATAATGTAATCAAAGAACAAAGGGAACCCCTTTTGAGTACCTATACCAACCATAATTTTTTTCAGGACTGAAACAGGAAACACAATTTTCTTTTCCCTAGGCCTTAATTAGCATATTTTCCAGTTTTGCATTCAGTTGAATTTTTATATCAATTTTGCTGACCCACTCACACAGAGAAGGACACCTACCCATGTGTAAGTGTTTTTTTTTAACATGCTCAAGGTGTGGACCTCCATTTAACGTCCTATCCGAGGAACGTCCCTAAAAGTTAGGTAGTACACATTTTTACCTGAGTGAAGTGAGGAAATTGGGATAATGTGCCTTTTCTAATGGCAAAATATCAGAGTATGTTAAGGGATTCAAACCCAGGATACCTGGTTTCTGGGCCAAACACCCACCCTACCAATACACCACTGATGCCACTTACGTCACGTAGATGTGCCAACACTAGACATTTTGAATAAATGTTTTGTCCACTCACCCATTGTGATCTAGTCACTAGATAGGCAATTATATATGTATCAAACAGTGTTATCTAAATTCACCTAAAAGGCCAATTTTTAAAAGCTTTTCTCCTCTAATACTTTTAATTGGCAAGGCTGTAATTAGAAGCCTGATCTTTGTCTCTAAATGCTAGAGGTCATCACTTGAGTGTCCATTTTAACCAATTTGTGTTTATTTGTCAATTAGGCTACACCAATTTTATTTGCTGCTTCTCGGATTTGCCTGTCCAAATTATCCCCCAAAACATTAAGCCCCGAGAAAAAATATAATACAGGTTTTGCTATCAAATACCTGTAAATATTGCCATTCAGAGCCACATACACATAATTTCAGTCTAAAAACAATTGCCTTTTATTCAGAACATTACTGTCATTGGTAACAAATCAAAGAGAGTGATTCATTGTATCAAACATGCAATTAAACTCCTTAGTTTTTTTTTGTTTTTTTTTTCGTTATTTAAGCAGTATATCTTCACCCCAGAACTTTTGAAAAGATTTATTCTTATTTTTCTTTACCTGTGGGTCCCATTTTTTTCTGAAAAAATCTGAGACACAACAAATTAATTTGGTGAGACCTATACTAAGGGCACAGATCCAAACTGGCATCATTATTCATTAAAAAAAAGTGGCATTTGAATGTACAAATAATGTACATGTATCCAGGCAGGCAAAAATGCAAAACAAAGCAACTCAACAATGAAAGACCCAAACCATCAAGACAACGAGAAAACTGAAACACTCCAAACAGCCATAATGGACCTAGAAGCAAGCCTCGCGCAAATGAAACTTCAGTCAAACACCTTCGAATGTAATGTATCAAACCAGCTGGACACGATTTTCAAGCGACTAGACTCGTCTTCCCCCCCAGTCAAGCAGGAGGCAGAACTCAAGAAACTGAAAGAGGATAACAAAAAACTACAAGAAGAAAACAAAAAACTCTGTAACCGAGTCAAACACCTGGAGAGCCTTGTGACATCCCTACAAACCGAGACAACAAGCATCCAAGGTGACATGAGTGAAGTGAAAGTCTGCCACAGCACCCTGAAAGTGAAAGTCGCTAACATAAAGGAAGCTTTACTTGATCAGGCTGTGGCCAAGAACAACAAGCAACCCGAACAAAACCTCATTCTGGACTACGCTGTCAACACTTCTAACCGTTTTGATGCTCTGCAAGTTGATGACGACCCGGAACCGAACCCAAAAGAACTGATCAGATCTATAACAAACAGAGCACCCTCCGCCAAACCCCGTTCACAGAACTCCAGACCAAAGTCAAAGCGTGTAATATTAATTGGTGACTCCAACGCCCAGAAACTAAAACCCAGTCTCCTCAGTCCAACCGCAGACTTCCCAAAACCAATCTGGGCACCGACGCTCCCAGACACACTAACGGTTCTGGAGAAACTGTCCGAGGAACAGCCTGCTCCAAACACCGTGATATTCCACGTTGGTACGAACGATGTCGTTTCCAAGTCCAAGGACACTGTGATTAACGACTTTGACACAGCGATAAGCACAACACAGTCGCTGTTCCCAAACGCTGACGTGGTTATATCGGCAGTCCCACCGAGGAGAGCTACACTCCAGCACCCTAACGTGAAGGACGACATCACCGCTGTGAACCTACACCTAAGGAACATGTGCGAAACAAACAACGCGATGACTTTCGTGAGCCATTCCCAACTTTGGAAAGGCCGTGATTGCAACGAGAAGTTGTTTGTACGGGACGGTTATCATCTTAGCGATGATGGCGTCAGGGTCCTAGGATATAACCTAAAGAAACAGGCCACAGGGCCCCTAGGTCTTGTCCCTAGAAATCAGTCCCAACAGCGTCGTAACGAAAACCGTGATCGCACCTCGTATAACAAGAATAACCATCAAGACTCTCGCGGACGCCAGGCATCATATGACCCAACCACTGAACAAGGGTACAACAAGACCAACCACCGAGCGTCTCGTACACGGCCAAACCAGCGCCCACCAACTCCAAGCGGACCGAGACAACCCGGCACGGGACCAAGCCCGTTCATCAGTGGACCGAGACAGCCCGACATGGGTCCCTTCTACCCTATCTCTAATGATTGGCCGTCTGTAACCGAGGCCTACGGGGACTCGCTTATGTACAGAATGCCCCCGATGTGGACTGGACCACCACTTTATCCACCCTTCAACAACGGGTGGTTTGGAGCCTTCCCAGGACCCAGCGGAAGACCTCGCGGATCATGAAGTGATGTGTCACCCAACTGACCCAAGAAGGACTACACATTGTGGCAACAAAACTAGAAACTCTAAGAAGAACTATGGTTTCTCATTCGGATTCTGGAACATTCATGGATTAGGGAAAAAAGTAGACGATAGCGATTTCATTAGCGAAATAGACGGGTTTGACTTCTTCTCTCTAGTTGAAACATGGCACTCAGGTAAGGTTCATTTTCCTAATTTCCTTTATTTCTCTAGCACCAGAACAAAGTCAAAGAGAGCAAGACGGAACTCTGGTGGAATAATATTTCTGTTTAAGAAGCAGTATAGCAAGTTTATTACAAAGCTAGACAGCAAATCAGAAGATATATTGTGGGTAAAAATAGGCAAAGGACTACTTAACACCAATAGAGATACTTATTTAGCTACAGTTTACATCAGTCCTAACAGATCTAATATCCACAACAACAGAATGTATGACATATTTGATACTCTAGAGGACGAAATATCAATATACAGTAGACAAGGAGAGGTAATAATTGGGGGGGATTTCAATGCCCGGATAGGGGACCTGAAAGACTACATAGCAGGCGACTATCAAATCGACAGCCTTCCCGAAAACTACGATTTCGATCACCCGTTCCACCGTAACAACATGGATTTAGGCAGCCCTTCTCCCTTTGGTAAAAACCTAATCGACTTATGCATCAACAGTAAAGTCAGAATCTTAAATGGCAGGACACCTGGAGATGTATTAGGGAAACCCACAAGTTATCAGCCTAACGGCTCTAGTGTGGTCGATTACGTCCTGGCAAGCAAAACAATTCTCTTACGCAAAAGCTGTTTCTTTCACGTCCACCCCCTAACCCCACTTTCAGACCATTGTAAACTGTCCCTAATTCTAAATAGCAACATTAGACAACTCAATGAACAGACTACTGATACCTTGTCTGCCCGACCCCACTACAAATTTGTATGGAATGATGACTCTAAAGAAAGGTTTACGGACATAGTAAACAGCACAGAATTCTCTCGTACTATAGACAGTTTTAACAAAAGAAGTTACGAGACATCCCCAAGCTCAGTCGAAAATGCACTAAATGATTTTATAGTACCCCTACAAGAAGCAGGCAAACAATCACTAACATTACGATGCATGAAACAAAGAAAACAGACCCGTCACAAACCCAAACCCAAGAAATGGTTCACTACTACATGTAACACCACCAGAAGAAACTTAAAAGACTTAGCCAAATTGTTATCAAAAAATCCCTGGGACCCGTTTATCCGAGGTCAATACTTTAAAAAGAAAAAAGAATACACCAGGCTAATCCGGAAAACAAAATCACTAGAGATAGAAAAGGGTCATTGTAAAAAAGTGCCAGTTCAAGGTAGATTGTGTAAATACTGTGCGACGGATGCAGTGGAAGATGAAATACATTTTATATGTAACTGCCCCCATTATGAGGACGAAAGAAACAACCTTTTTGACACAATCAAAACATTATTTCCAACTTTTCACCAGTTAGTAGACCTCAAAAAAACTATATTTCTGTTAAAATCACAGAACCCACTAATCATTAAAGAAGTGGGACTTTTCATCAGCCACTGCCTCCAAAGAAGAAGTCAAACCACCCAGTAAAGAAGTAGAAGCATGTACATAGATAGCTGACGTGTGTGTATTTAGAATAGACACTTGTTACTTTTCACTGTCTGTATCATTGCAATTAGCCTACGGGCATGGATTTGCAAATAAATATATTAATATATAATATTCAAATTCAATCATGATTTCATTTTCATTTTAGAAAAATGGACTTACTGGTTACATAATGCAAGGTTATTGCAAAATCAGTTGTTACATAATTTTGCTGGAAGCAACCCAAGTATTACCACGAGGACCCATTCATATCCCAAAACTGCTGACGCAATTTATGGGCGGTCGTTCCGTGGTGACATTCCAATAGATCGTTTTCACAGAACGTTCGAAAACCGTTCGATCACGCGTGGGCGCCATGTTGGATGATAACCTGGATGACTAGAACACAGAACGGCACCAGCAAAGTTACTTGCGGGTTCAAGTGTGCTGTTTTGTCTCCATCCTGTGAATCATTAAGTGATGTAGCCAAGGTTAGATATCAGGACAAAGTTACAATAATACGTCTTGATCTATATACTTTTAAAAATGGCACTTTTTTCAACGATCTAATGCTGGTGCCGATCGCGAGGATTTACTTTTGCGGTAGCGGGAAATGGAGTGTTCGCGGTGGTTCAGAGTTCGCGGTGAAGCGGCCTCGCAAAAAACGCGATCATTCACTGTACCTGGCCCGCTACCCTGGGTGATATCCTTTCACTGACAGGCGGCGTGCAGAGGACTAGCTACCAATCCCCACCGCATGCGCGCACGAGCTGGCCCTCACTGTCCACTTGCCTAACAAGGCGCAAGATTTAGCGCTTCCCCGACCCTAACTCCGTGAGGCAAGCGGATAGTGGGGGCCAGCGGGATAGTGGTATTAAATAAGTTCGTGCGCGCGTCTTTTTCCGTATTTTGGCTTTGTTAACATGTGTATTAGAAAGGTCTGTTTACAAAATTACAATTCAGTTGATCAACTAACGTCAAACATACGAATCAGGGCTGCTAGCGCTGACGTTATTGCGACAGACTGTAACGTTGCATTTAATACTGAAAATTCAAACTCTGAGAATGCTTAGCACATGTTTAGTCAGATGCCAAATTGCGTTTAGTGCCCGTCGCGGCATGGAGGTGACAGAACTCGACCAGACTTGTAGAAACTTCCCTCGCCACAAGCGCAAAGTTCGCTGGAAGACACGCCACACTTTGTCGATTCAATACTAAAATCGTGCGAGATACGGAAGGGGCTGTCAAAGTTTTGTGTAAGGGTGCCGTCACACGTGCGTATATCTGTTGTACATGTAGACCTTACGAAAGTCTCTGTACTTTTGTCGTTTCTCAATAAAGAATCTTTATCAAAGTTCATATGAGGTCCCTATGGACTATTTGTCTCTATCAGGCTTCACATATATCACTGGGAAAAAGCCGAAATTAAACAAATGTAGACACTCAAATAACATGCTAGAGAAGTTAGTTGGCCGAGGGAGTATGGCCTGCGATCTAGCTAACTCCTCTGGCATGTTATCTGTCTATATATGTCCAATTTTATTTTCACAGCGACCTGTGGAGCACGGTGGGGGCGAAGAATTTCATACGAACCTCATACGGACTTGAATACTATATGCATGTGTGACCGCATCCTTCAGGTGCAGTCACACGAGCGTATATATCAAGTCCATAAGAGGTCCGTATTGACATTTTTCTTTATATGAATGAATGAAGACCTTTATTGTACATTCATACCCACTGGGTTTAGTACAGGACACAACAAATGATACAACATGATATAATGATACAATGAATCTACACTACTCAAGGATCGTATTCTACTGCGTACATTCGGCTTCTTCTCGTTTCTTTGTGATATTGAAAATGTAAGAACAGATATGCTTTATAAGTAAAGGTTTGTCTAGATTCATAAGGAATATAAATTTGTCTATATTACTTAGTTGTATGAAGTGGGGGAACATGGATTCTATTAGTCTGTAGAGTTCAGCTCTCTCTTTCTTGTACAAACTACATTCTACTACAAAATGATGTTCGTCTTGTAACTTATCTAGACTGCAGTATCTACATATTCGTTGTTCTAGAGGAGTGCGGCTATGTCTTCCGGTTTCGATGTGTAATTTGTGGCAACTGACTCGTAGTTTTGTGACGGCCGTCCTGTGCCGAATATTGTCAATATCCAGGTATTGTTCCACATTATAAGTGGACTTGAACAGTCTGTAAGACCTCAGTTTGTTTTTAGCGGATCCACCTTTGTTGTCATTGTGTATCTCTCTTAGAAAAGTTTGAAAATAAATGTCTTTCAGACGCTGATTGATAGAATTGATAATTTGAGACGAATTTGTATTGTGCTGTAGAGGACAATGCCATATGTAACCATAACCGCATTCCTCCAGTGACTGGCGAACTCCTGAAGCCCAACACTTGGCTCCAGCCTTGTACTTTCTGGCGAAGTCTAATTAAGTGTTTAATAGCATTTAGGGAGGCTTCCAAATGAATGGGGAACCTCCCTAACTCGGCTCTAGCGGCGAGGCCACTTGTGGATCTTGGCACGTGTAGGGTTTGCTTACAGAATTTTAGATGTATTGTTTCGATAGGACAGGATTTGGAGCACCAGCACAATACCTTTATTTTTATGGACTTAGCAAGATCAGGACATTGACAGATAGTTATGACAATTCGACAGCTCACATTGCGCTATCTAGTTGTTATATTCATATATGCATGAAGCTCAGAACATCGGGGGCAGTACTGGTGAAAATATCATTCACAGCTCAGGACTCGATGTGCCGTGTTTTATAAAGATGAAATAGAACAAGCTTGCTGACAATTTCGTGTAACATGGTATACGTCCATGACATATGTATACCCTGTACCAGAAACCAACTTTCTCCCAAAAAATAAAAGAAAGCATGCACAAACTCCGCGGCAGGGCTACTGTTGGTGGGCTGGTAGGAGAGTGGTTTAATCAAGTTATTGAAAAGACGACGGACTGTAGGTAATGTTGTTGAATAGAAACGGCGAGTAGGCCTTTAATATCCTGTGTTTATGGAACTCGCAATTAGCACGGCAAACATCCAGTCCGTTTCTGAATAAAAAAGGCTTCTTTCCACGTACGAGTCCACCACAGCCGTGTGGAGATCGAGCCGCTTATCATCCAACATGGCCGTTCGAACGTTCGAACGCGACTGTGACGTCATTGTGAAAACGATCTATAGCAATTTATACATGACAGACTTTCATGTAGGTAGGATGATTATGAATCCACATCAAGCCCTTCTCGTTAACCTATATTACACGTTATACATGGCCCAGGATATTGTTCGATATAATATTTTAGGTGTTCTGAACCTACATGTATCTGTGTACACATATAACATTATTTCATTGTACACGCTTCGAAGTTGTATAATAATTGCAGACTTCCATCAAATGAATCAAACATACTTCATCATTCATGTGAGCCACTGTAGAATACTGAATTCAGACACAGTTACAATTTTTTGTTCCAGAACACCACATTTTTTTCCAACTTCTGGCAGATTTTGCATTGAAATGTGTTTTTTTTTTTTTTAATGGTTAAATTAATATATATTACATGAATAAAATACAACACGTGTTTTCCGTATCATCCTTGGTCACTATAGCTACCTAAGGGTGATACAGATTTTGCCTTCAGGCTGGTACCTCAGGCAATATTGAATAAATGGAGTGGTATTCTCTATATTATTATTAGTATATACTTAGTACTATACACACCAAAAAGTAGTTACTCAAGCAACTGGATATGGTTGTTTCAAATAGAATCCACTATCCTTTGTCAGTGACACTGAAGTGATCTGGAAGAAACAGGTCTTTTATACTATACAATTGTATTACCCAGGTATGACTGTAATGAGTAGAAGTTCCCTATGCTGAGATTTGGATCACCTACTCTGTGTTTTGGATCCCCTACATTGTAATTTGGTCCATTATCATTGGTCTATTATGCTGTGATTTGGGCCCCTACTTTGTGTTCCAACATGCAACATGGACTTTTTGGTTGTTTTCAGTAAATTTGGCCCTCAAAATTCAGCAAATAGTGTTTCTGAAGGTTATAGATTAAAAGATTTTCAGAGGGGTTTCCCTAGACCCCCCTCAATGCTTTTAGGCCTCATGCCTGCATCGCACTAATATAAGATGCCCCAGTATGCTGTGAAAAAATTCTGGTGAAAACATGGGGGGATGCCATCTCATGCCATGTCACATAAAACATGCATGTACATACATTACTACCCAGGACATGCATCCTTGATCCCTATTGTTCTGAATAAATTATTGGATAGCTGACACATTTTTCTGCAGTCTATTCATTAAGACCTTCAGTCTCGAGACAAAAAAAGGTCACAAAATTATGGAAGCTCTGAAAAAAATTGTAATATTAATGAATTTGACACTGAATACAGCATTTCAAAGCTTGAAAGAGGAACTTTTGGTTCTGTAACTTTTGAGACAATGCAGAACCTTGTGAAACCAGCTGTTCAGTACTTCAGGCATCCTAGCTGCAGGGGATACACCTGTGTATGCAACCACTTGGAAAATGTCTCTTTTGTGCCACTGATGCAATGTTTGATAGGTGCCCTTACAATGTATGTTTAGGCCTCCATTCAACTAGATGGTAACTGTGATGGGACCTACATTGGATTTTTGTAACGCTTCATAAATGACATATCATGAAAAATCAAAAAATGTAAACTGAAAAGACAACAAAACATACATAGTGTAATAAGATTTCTGTTTTCTATTTATGAAATTTGTCTAACACTCAAGTTGCTTGTCCTTAAGTGGAATGGGGGTATTGCTACTTATTTGCAATCAGAATATTGTAGTCTTGGTTTTTCTATTCAAGTGAGCACACTTTAGATATTGGATCTATCTCATTAACACATCGTCATAAACTTACTTCCCTTGTCTGACGAATACATGTAGCTGTTACTAAGTGTTACATAAAGGCATCTGGGAAAAATCAAACTTCTTATAATATAGAGGAAGGAAAAATTCTTCAGCAAATAAAAATAGGTGAGTCTTGACTTGAGTAACAAGTAAAAACAACCGATGACATTTTAAGTACTTGATTGATTAGCAAGAAAACATTCTTTACATTCACCGTGACAGTCCAGTGAGCAGAATATAGTTCACCTTAGCCCCAGTGACATCACAAGCGTCCGCAAGGCCGAATACATTTCCCCCACTGAGGTTATATAAAGGTACAGTAATAATGACACTCAGGCCATGTTGATTTGATTGTATGGATGACATCCATGAGTGCATCAATTTTCGGCTGTTTTCTTGTTTCCAAATGAGAAAAGTTTTCAGCCATACTGTAAGTCGTACAAAGCAGCAGCAATATAAGCAAATATATGCCATAGATTACAGAACAAAATATTGGAAAACGCATGCTGAAGTCAGAGAAGATTAGAATGCCAATGTCTATTCCAAGGATCAAAAAGATGTTCAAGAGCAAAATTGAAGAATCTATTGTTTGTTATTCCAAGGAGGTTAAAAAATCTGATCCATACTAATTGCGTGTTCAGTCATTTCTTCAACCTTCCTGGCCACTTACATCTCAAAATGAAGGCAACATTTTTTGGGGTCACACTTTTTCTATGCTCACATCAGTTTTGTGGTTCCAAGATGATGTCATCCATATAATTGGATCAATATGGCCTTACCATTATGGAATAGTACCAGCTGTGATTTTCTATTCTCAGAAATCTGACTTTAATCCTATCACAGTATAGTATCAGAAATCTAGCTTTTAATAATGTCTCTTTGTCAAATGTTAGTGGAGAATTGTAGCTTTAACCTTTAGCCTACAAAGGTAGATGTTGGGCACAAAATCTGAATTGCTTATGGGGTTAAGCAGCATGAAGAAGGTTAAATAAAGTGCATAGCAACACCATGACAACCAGCTGTCACATTCCTTGGATTAATATTTTTTTGTCAACAAGCCTATATGTCAAATCAAATAAAATGCCTTTATGGGGTAACATGGCTACAAAACTATAACACAGAGTGTACAGACATTGGCAAGACCCTACCATAGTTTAATTAAGCTAGGAAGGTAACGTTACAGGGTTAAGGGATATTTATAGAGTACAGTTCAGACTGTTAAGACACAAAGCGATGGAAAGAGAGTTCTAGAAGAAGGATTCAATCTATGCAGCTGTTCAATAGCTAATCCCAGCTTCTGAAATTTGATTGCAAAGCACGGTGGGCCTTTTGAGACATCTGAACTTGAAAGTTGCACCACAGCAAGAGACCGATCATGGCCTTGAACTCCAGTAACCCGACCAAGGACGTTGACCCGACCGACCGTAGGGGGGCATTGTTGCGGCGGCATCGACATTCAGCCGTCGTTCAAATATTTCAAACAATAAATTTGATTCAAAACTATACAAAAAGCTGAGTTTACAGATTTATCCACTCTAGCTAAAAAAAAGTCACTCAACCAGATAGTATTGTCATTGTTTAAATCTCCGGAAGAGGTGTCCTTTGTTATGCAGCAGTCCCAAAATCCAGTTGTCTTGCCCTCGGCGCAAAGTACACATCGCCCCGCCCACTCTGTGACAGAGACCCGGTGTATACACAGAGGCCCAAACTGTCCCATATGTTACATCTACTACTAATAGACAGACTAGTTTGAGTATTTGGGAAGAATATCTGTGAGTGTGAGTTTCTTCACGTTATGCAAGAAATTGCAGACCGTGCGGCTTAGAAGCTAGAAGAAACGCGGGTCGCTAAAAAAAAATATTGCCCCGGCCGGGGCACCTAGCTACCGGAGCTCCCGCGCTGGCATCCCGCCAACATTGGCGACCACAGCCGCCTACGTGAGCGGATTTGCACGACAACTTTATCGTAGGAACAAGGTGACTTACAGAACTCGGCGACGTATTCCGTGACCACGTAATTCTCCTCGCACCAGTCGATAGTGGCGGTTGCCTTCCCCCAGACACCAGGATAGTCCGCGACGGGCGCCATCTTCCTCTTCAAACTGTAGGTCAGAGGTCACCTAGATACTAACCTGATTATCATCATATTAGCACAGCATGAAAGACTGTCGAGTATGATAGGCTGGAGCAAGAATGATTCAAAGCACCAGGCCTGCAAAGCACGATATTCTGAAACTCCCCGAAACAATAAGTGCGGTCCAAAAATAAGAAAATATATCTAAGAAATTCCAGCACCCATCATCTTTTTCGTACCCCATATAAAGCAGTCTGTATACGAAATGACTGTGATATATGATGATACCCTTATAACGCTAATTTTGATGATACCCATATAACGTTAGATTTCAAAACCTTACATAAAATCTACTAGGTAGCGATTCAGAAATCTCATAGTGTTTTTTAGAGACCACCCTATACTATGCCACAGTGGCAAGGTACGTATACTAGGCGTTTATTGAATAATCAATATTACATAAAAAACGATGAAAGATATTCTTCTTATCAAGGACGTCCTTGTTCATACTGACGTATTAAAATATTACAATTATTTGATTTAGCGAAATATTGCTGGATAATTCTACTACTTAGTGATGTAACTTTATGCATTGTACTGTATAGATGTAACGTTACTAGTACATGTAGTCGAGATCATCATGTACAGCTTTAGCGACGTAGGTGGTCTTTGTCTCAAGGGATTGTTTACATGGGTCATAGGGGGTCTTGCCATTTAAAGATGGCTGCCGCAAAGCTACCATGCCGGGTCTTGGACGTGATTTTCGGTTATTTAGACCTTCCAGACCTTGCAAACTGCGCTCTGGTCTGCCAGCACTGGTGTCAATACCTCAGCGATGAAAACAGCGACGTTTGGAGGCTCCAGTGCGTCCGGAAAGTTGCAGACGAGGCGTTGAAATCCGACATTTTGTGCAATGTTACCTCATACAAAGCCAAGGCAATGGCGTTCTGTCATGCTTGGAACCCTCAGGATTGTTCTCGGAACATTTACATTAAACCGAACGGTTTTACGTTACATCGGAACCCCGTGGCGCAGTCTACGGACGGGGTCCGCGGCAAGATCGGCTTCAACAGCGGACGGCATGCCTGGGAAGTGTGGTGGGATGGGCCTCTTGGGACGGTAGCAGTGGTGGGGATAGCCACTAAACATGCACCTATGCAGGTCTGGAAAATATATCCTGTGATGATGAAAATATGTCATTTACCATACACTGCTAACACTGATTGTTGTTTGCCTTACCCTTGAATACTGTCGTTTCTGTATCTTTTAATATTTCGAAATTTGTAAAGATTTGTGTCCATACCTCCATCTCTTACTTGGTGTAGTATGACACCAAGATACAACATTTCATTATTTTACACTCTACATTATAAAGGTACCATTCAATGAACATACTACTGTAGTAAATGTTTACACTAAATACACATCCTTCTGGTTTTATTGAAAATTTCCCCATCAAAAATCTTTCTTCAGACTAGAAGACTCCATTACCTCAGTGAAAATAATGGTATTGTCTTTTGTCTTTGTTTGTCTTGGTGTGTGCCCATAGTTACTTGAATATTGTAGGATGTGTGGTGAAAGATGGCGTAAAGTTGAACCTGCAGGCTAGCAGGATGGGAAAGTTGGATTGGCCCTGGTCCAAAGTTACGTAGTCAAACAGCAGCAGACAGAATAAGTGGAAATACACAATGATAACTTCAACAAAAGAATTGCAAATTTCACTGAGGTATGAGATCATTCATTTCTTGTTGACTTTGTTGTTGTTGTTGACTTTATTGTTATTGTTGTGTTAGTGTCATGGCTATGTGGCTCTCCTGGGGAGTGATGACCAGTCCTGGGGATGGAACCTCGTAGACAACCACCTGCTGCACAACGGGGACAGCCAGGGCAACTTCCCGCAGTGCAATAATGCACCAAAGTATCAGGTAATGGCAGTTGTGCAGAATTGCAGTGTATGAAACACCAAGTGGTTTTGAAATGCATAGAAGTACCAGCTGCTAACAGTTATCGTGTTTCAGTGTACCCAAAATATCATGACATATACTGAAATAAGGTTGCATAGCATGTACATGTATGTCATGTTGCTTCATACTATTTGGGCACTACAATAGAGTGATGTGATTTCAATATTTAACAATCATGCAGCTCAGTAATGTATTGCAACCGGTGCATTCCCTGAGTGGGTAGTGTGCGGCTTGCATTCGGTAGGTCATGAGTTTGATCCCTGACTGAGTCATACTAAAGATTTCATAAATGTACATGCTGCTTTCTCTGCTTAACACTCAGCATTGTGAAAGAATATGACAGTTAAACACACACCACTACCTGTAGACTAGCCCCTTGCTGTAGTGATTGTACAAAGTTGTGTGGCCCAAAGGCTACTGAAACATAGATAGGCACTGCCTTATGCACTACCTGGTGTGGGAAGGACTTTAACTCTGAGTAATGCGCTCAAATATGCATACACTTATCCTCATGTGATACTATTACAATGTATGACCAAATGCCAGGTGCTATTAAGCATTTATTAATACAGTATTATCATAGCATTAAGTATCAAGAGCAACAAGTTAGCTCTCTGTTAATCATATGTTGTGTTCTTACATGTTTATTTCTTTTTTTGATCTCCAGGTAGGAGAAAGGATCCGGGTTATTCTGGACATGGATGACAACACGCTGTCCTTCGAGCGAGGCTATGAGTTCCTGGGTGTGGCGTTCCGAGGACTGCCGTCAGTAAAACTGTTCCCAGCTGTGTCTGCTGTGTACGGTAACACGGAGGTGTGTATGGTGTATCTGGGTCCACCCTTGGATGGCTAGTGGACTGGTATACTTATTGCGATAAGTGTTCTCCACGGAGTCAGGTTCTAGTCAGGGAAGGGTGGTCAGTCAAAAAAGGCAGCAGTAAGACATTCAGGCCTCGAAATACTTTTTTCTGCTTTCCTGCACTGGTGCAGGTAACATTGGAAATTACCTGCACCAGACAAATTTTACCTGCACCACTCAGAATTTAGGAAGTATTGATCATACTAAAATCTGTTCAATAACCATTGCCATTATTTCTTTTTATACTTGATAGGTGGTAACAGTCAATGCAGCTAGTAAAAGTCCACATCATGAAACATGTATATGTAAACCCAGAGCTTAGCCTTAACCCCCATACCCTGACCAAAACCTCTGCTTGGAGAATAACCTGGTTGTAACTATTGGAGAATATGTAATCTACTCAGAATGCATTGAGATATTCTCCCAGACACCTGAACACAGCAACTCAGCCAGTTCAAATGTAAAGTAATGTACATGGAACTGTTGAATATGTGCAATAGAGTAGATAGGTTCTTGTAAATACAGGGAATGATAGTTATTAGAAATGTGTGTGATGAAATGAGAGGTACATAGTGATATAGACATAGGAACTGTACACAACAATGCATTGTTGAGAAAGTGTGAACATAAACAAAGATATGTTGCATGCATGTATTTATAGATGTGATGTTTTAGGAAATGTTGGAGAGAAACAAATGATAGCTATTGCATTATTTAGGTCAAAATGTACCAAATGTATCATACTTTGTGATCTATAAGATGTTCAATGTATAGTGTTTATCCATTATTCTGGCTATACAGTATACGTTCGTCCCACTATACTGTATTGGCTAATGTCACATTTCCAAACAGGGGCCCTGATGGGCTGTTGGTAAAAATGAAAAAATAGAAATGTATGCATACAAATTTACACAAATAAGGACTTTTCACTTTTCGTCTTGTGTAGTTAAGTGTCTTTTATATCATAGTTCTTGTTCCAAAAATCTGCTGGTCTGGGCCCCAGTTTCGAAATGTGGAAATCCGTATAAGCCTTCTTCAATACATAAGTGGAACAAACACAAATCTACTGACCCAAGCCAACTTTTCACTGGCTCAAAGTTTAAATGACACATTTCTGTGCAATTTTACTTGCAGCAAAGAAATCCTTTTATTTTTCAGTAGAGAAAAATCTGGTGCCCTACCTACCTACCTACCTACCTAGTTCAGTAGGGATATGGAAAAGTTGCACTGGCCCTATTGGGCACTTTGACTTGCCCCAGTAAATTGTAACCCTGTATAATATCCTAAATCACACATCTTTATGCTTCTAAATATGGTGAGTAGGTAGATGTATTTGTGTGTTTGTGATATGTTATCAAGACCCTATTCACATTGTCAATAGGTAAAGAATGGGTCATAAAACCTGATAAAGAAAATGTTGTCATGCATGTTTTAAGTTTATTTCTGTTAAAACAGTAAAATGCAACATTAGATATATTCAATTGATGTGAAAGGGAACAAGGATTGATATTGTTTGAGTTTGAAAAATTAGAAGCATCATGAGGTGCGATCTTAGTAATTATAGTAAGTCCTTTACACCTTTACAATGGTATAGCCACCATTGAAATTGTCAATGGATTTTTCCCTTTAATGTCCTCAATACGTTGAGTGAGGCTTTTATGGATTCACATGACATGAATAATATGATACCAAATATAATGTGTCTTTCTCAGATGTTATATGGCATTAACAACTGAAGACTATTCCATTCTAGAATATCCAGAGGGGTGGTCAGGCATATGTTCAACCACTTGTTTTTCATTGGTTGCTGTCACCACTTCCTTCATATTCCATGCTAAACCTTTGAAATATGTTGTTATGACTTTGAAATATGAAATGTCATAGTTGTTAAACTATTGTATTTTGTTGTCAATGGTGCTATCTGATCAAGATAATTTTCTTTGCAAGGTAAAGAACACTTACTGCTTAAAGCAGTACATTTTGTTGAATGTTTGTATAAAGCAATTGATTGTCAAGCCTCTTCATATAGATATATAGTTTTGATTATTATAACAATATTGTTTCAACTACGTATTATTGTTCTCCAGGAGAATGACGTTAATTATTTTGTCAGTTTAATGAAAATCTTTTGTTTTGTTTTGTTATTTAATGATCTGTTTCTTATATGTGTTTATTTCAGAGATTTTATTTTTATACGTTATATTACTGAAATCTAAAGAGAGGTATGGAGAAATGAATGCTGGATTGTTAGTAGTTGCCTATTATGATGATTTTGACAATAGATATCATCTTCTTGCCATTGGAACAGACAGTGAGCAAAGTAAGCTGTCATCGTGTGATGTTTTGTTGTGTTTTCAGAGAAGATCACAATTATATTAGCTTATTATCATTAACTATCTAAACAGACCTATTCTTGGTGCTGAACACTTTCCATATACACTGTACTGTATAGCTGAACTCGTCCTGAACACTTCCCACATGCAGAACAGACCTGTAAACAGACCTGTCCCTGGTGCTGAACACTTTCCTTATATGGCTGAACTCGTCCTGAACACTTCCCATATGCAGAATGTCCCTGGTGCTGAACACTTTCCATTTGCAGAACAGACATATCCCAGGTACTTTCCATGTGCAGCAAGACCCCTCCTAGTTCCGAAGACTTTCGTCATGCTTAACAGACCTGTCCTTGGTTCTGAACGCTTTCCGTATGCAAAACTGACCGGTCCTTGGTGTTTTTCGTACAAATTTGTTAATCGTGTGGATAATAACTAAATTACCAACTATTTCTTTTTTCTCAAGAGTTCAATAGTCTTTCCCTTCCCAAACGTACTGAACACTTTCCATATGCAGAACAGACATCTCACTGGTACTTTCCATGTGCAGAATAGACCCCCCCCCCCGTGCCTAACAGTTTCCGTATGCTTAACAGACCTGTCCTTGGTGCTGAACGCTTTCCGTATGCAAAACTGACCTGTCCTTAATGTTTTTCTATATTTCTGTTAATCGTGTGGATTATAACTAAACTACCAACTGTTACTTTTTTCTCACGAGTTCAATAGCCTTATTGTATGTTGATTTAGAGAACTATAGAAATTCTAGAACACCACAACATACTTCTGAAAAGATTCTATTTATTCCAATATTTCCTTCTAACATGTTGCGTAGAACTAATGCATAGCACGATGTAAGGTGGGATTGCTTTACACATATTTTAGAGGTTTCATGCATTAAAATCACATAAGTCCATTATGTATAAAATAAGATTCGTCATTCTAAATCCGAAGAAATGTTTGGAATTTGCACCATATAACACAAGTGTTTATTGTAAATGTCAACTTGCTTGACAAAATACTATTGGGTGGTATTTTCACAGATTGGCAATTTAGCGATGAAAAACATAATCATGCTCCATCCTCGGTGAATGACCATGAAAAAATAATAGAAAAAATATTTACCTGTAGTAATACATGTCAATGTGATGTTAAATATATTTAAGTGTATATAGATGTATGGTATGTAATCAATAAATAGGAAGTACCAGTGCAAATACTGTGTACTTCATTAATATCATATATACTTGTTGTCATATGATATTAAAGATAATGATGATGAAATGAATGAAAATCAAAAAAGCAGCAAAATGCAATAGGAAATAGGATATGCTTAAAAACTCGAGTACGTTAACCATTCTAGGACAAGTCTGATAAAGTTTGTTATTTGTAAAGTGTCCACAGAAAAGCACAATGCTGGATGTGAGTTATTGCAACGTTATAAATCGGTCTACCTTAAGTCTCATGAGCAGTTCAACCAGGCTTCATCAGGGAAAGCAGTCCTGGCCTCAGTGCGCACAGTCCAGGTGTGACAACCGTGCCGATACGGAATGGCATGTCCTGGGACTGGATCTTGAACGCAACACCCTTCCCTTTCACATCTTCATGGCTCTTGGTTGCGGGACTCTTGTGGTTGCTCTTACCACGGGGGAGCTCTCCGTTCAGCTTCTCGCGGCTCTCTCCGTTAGAGGTCTTGGCACTTGCGACCTTGGCTTTGGCCAGCTTCTCATGACCATCTCCATGTGGGACTTTTGCGGTGGGGCCATCTCCATGTGGGTTATCAGCTTTGGCAAGCTTCTTGGGGCCATCTCCGTATGGGTTGTCAGCTTTGGCCAGCTTCTTGGGGCCATCTCCGTATGGGTTGTCAGTTTTGGCCAGCTTCTTGGCCAAATATCCGTATGAGTTGTTGTTAGCTTTGGCTAGCTTCTTGGCCAAACCTTCGAATGGGTTGTCAGCTTTGGTCAGCTTCTTGGCCAAATCTCCGTATGGGTTGTCAGCTCTGGATAGCTTCTTCACGCTGGTCAGCTTCTGAAGGCCCTTCTCGTTACCGTCTCCACTGGGGACTTTGGCTTTGACAATCTTCTTGGGGACATCTCCAACAACTTTGGTCAGCTTAATGCCAAACTTTCCAGGAGGGAGAATGGCTTTCTTGTTGACTTTGGTCACCTTCTGGTGGCTCTCCCCACTGGGGACGTTTGCTGTGGTCAGCTTGTCGTGGTTCCCTGCGCTGGGGATCTTGGCTATGGCCAGCTTCTTGGGGCCATCTCTGTATGGGTTATCGGCTTTGGCCAGCTTCTTGGAGCCATCTCTGTATACGTTGTAAGCGTTGACCATCTTCTTCGCCAAACCTCTGTATGGGTTGTAAGCTTTGACAAGCTTCTTGAGCAGATATCCGTATGAGTTGTTGTTAGCTTTGGCTAGCTTCTTGGCCAAACCTTCATATGGGTTATCAGCTTTGGCCAGCTTCTTGGGGCCATCTCCGTATGGGTTGTCAGCTTTGGACAGCTTCTTGGAGCCATCTCTGTATACGTTGTAAGCGTTGACCATCTTCTTCGCCAAACCTCTGTATGGGTTGTAAGCTTTGACAAGCTTCTTGAGCAGATATCCGTATGAGTTGTTGTTAGCTTTGGCTAGCTTCTTGGCCAAACCTCCATATGGGTTGTCAGCTTTGGATAGCTTCTTAACGTTGGTCAGCTTCTGAAGGCCCTTCTCGTTGCCGTCTCCACTGGGGACTTTGGCTTTGACAAGATTCTTGGTGACATCTCCATGTGGTACAACAGCTTTGGTCAGCTTAATGCCAAACTTTCCAGGAGGGAGAATGGCTTTCTTGGTGGCTTTGGTCACCTTCTGGTGGCTCACTCTGCTGGGAACCTTTGCTGTAGTCAGCTTGTCGTGGTTCCCTTCGCTGGAGACCTTTGCCGTGGTCAGCTTGTCCTGGTTCGCTTCGCTGGGGACCTTTGCTGTGGTCAGCTTGTCGTGGTTCCCTTCGCTGGAGACCTTTGCTGTGGTCATCTTGTCGTGGTTCCCTTCGCTGGAGACCTTTGCTGTGGTCATCTTGTCGTGGTTCCCTTCGCTGGAGCCCTTTGCTGTGGTCAGCTTGTCCTGGTTCCCTTCGCTGGGGACCTTTGCTGTGGTCAGCTTGTCGTGGTTCCCTTCGCTGGAGACCTTTGCTGTGGTCATCTTGTCGTGGTTCCCTTCGCTGGAGACCTTTGCTGTGGTCATCTTGTCGTGGTTCCCTTCGCTGGAGCCCTTTGCTGTGGTCAGCTTGTCCTGGTTCCCTTCGCTGGGGACCTTTGCTGTGGTCAGCTTGTCGTGGTTCCCTTCGCTGGAGACCTTTGCTGTGGTCATCTTGTCGTGGTTCCCTTCGCTGGAGACCTTTGCTGTGGTCAGCTTGTCGTGGTTCCCTTCGCTGGGGACCTTTGCTGTGGTCATCTTGTCGTGGTTCCCTTCGCTGGAGACCTTTGCTGTGGTCATCTTGTCGTGGTTCCCTTCGCTGGGGACCTTTGCTGTGGTCATCTTGTCGTGGTTCCCTTCGCTGGGGACCTTTGCTGTGGTCATCTTGTCGTGGTTCCCTTCGCTGGGGACCTTTGCTGTGGTCATCTTGTCGTGGTTCCCTTCGCTGGGGACCTTTGCTGTGGTCATCTTCTCCTGGTTCCCTCCGCTGGAGACCTTAGCTGTGGTCACTCCACGGGGATCATTGGTCAGCTTCTGGTGGCCTTCTCGTCTGGAGACCGTGGCCTTGGTCAGCTTATCGTGAGCATTACCACTGGGGACTGTTGCTGCGGCCAGCTTCTCGATGTCGTCTTCAATGGGGACTTTGGCTTTGACCAGCTTCTTGGGGACATCTCCATGTGGGACAACAGCTTTGGTCAGCTTAATGCCAAACTTTCCAGGAGGGAGAATGGCTTTCTTGGTGACTTTGGTCACCTTCTGGTGGCTCCCCCCGCCGAGGACAATTGCGGTGGTCAACTTGTCGTGGTTCCCTCCGCTGGGGACCTTTTCTGTGGTCAGCTTGTTGTGGTTCCCTTCGCTTGGGACCTCTGCTGTGGTCAGCTTGTCATAGTTCCCTTCGCTGGGGACCTTTGTTGTGGTCAGCTTGTCGTGGTTCCCTTCGCTGGGGACCTTTGTTGTGGTCAGCTTGTCGTGGTTCCCTTCGCTGGGGACCTTTGCTGTGGTCAGCTTGTCATAGTTCCCTTCGCTGGGGACCTTTGCTGTGGTCATCTTATCGTGGTTCCCTTCGCTGGAGACCTTTGCTGTGGTCAGCTTGTCGTGGTTCCCTTCGCTGGGGACCATTGCTGTGGTCAGCTTGTCGTGGTTCCCTCCGCTGGGGACCTTGGCTTTGGCCAGCTTCTCTTGGCCGGCTTCACAACGGGCATTGGCTTTGGTCGACTTCTCGGCGTCGCCCACTCCACGGGGATCATTGGTCAGCTTCTGGTGGCCTTCTCGTCTGGAGACCGTGGCCTTGGTCAGCTTACCGTGAGCATTACCTCTGGGGACTTTTGCTGCGGCCAGCTTCTCGCTGTCGTCTTCAATGGGGACTTTGGCTTTGACCAGCTTGATGGGGACATCTCCATGTGGGACAACAACTTTGGTCAGCTTAATGCCAAACTTTCCAGGAGGGAGAATGGCTTTCTTGGTGGCTTTGGTCACATTCTGGTGGCTCCCTCCGCTGGGAACCTTTGTTGTGGTCAGGCTGTTGTGGTTCCCTCCGCTAGGGACCTTGGCTTTGGCCAGCTTCTCTTGGCCACAGGAGGCATTGGCCTTAGTTGATTTCTCGGCGTCACACACTCCACGGGGATCATTGGTCAGCTTCTGGGGGCCTTCTCGTCTGGAGACCGTGGCCTTGGTCAGCTTATCGTGAGCATTACCACTGGGGACTTTTGCTGCGGCCAGCTTCTCGCTGTCGTCTTCAATGGGGACTTTGGCTTTGACCAGCTTGATGGGGACATCTCCATGTGGGACATCAACTTTGGTCAGCTTAATGCCAAACTTTCCAGGAGGGAGAATGGCTTTCTTGGTGGCTTTGGTCACATTCTGGTGGCTCCCTCCGCTGGGAACCTTTGTTGTGGTCAGGCGGCTGTTGTGGTTCCCTCCGCTAGGGACCTTGTCCTTGGCTTTGGCCAGCTTCTCTTGGCCACAGGGGGCATTGGCCTTAGTCGATTTCTCGGCGTACACTTCACGGGGATCATTCGTCAGCTTCTTGGGGCCTTTTCGTCGGTGGACCGTGGCTTTGGTCAGCTTATCATGAGAACCTCCACTGAGGACCTTCTTGCTGCCGTCTTCACCAGGGACGTTTGCTTTGAAAAGCTTCTTGGGGCCATCTCCATTTGGGCTAACAACTTTGGCCAGCTTCTTGGGGCCATCTCCATGCACATGCGGGTTGCCAACAATGGCCAGCTTCTTGCCAAACTTTCCATGTTGGAGAATGCTATTAATCAGCTTCTCCTTGATTTCTTTACGGAGAATCGTGGCATTGGTCACCTTCTCTTGCAATTGGCTCTCTTCAATATGGACATTGGCTTTGACTATCTTCTCGTGACCCTGACCATTGGTCAGATGCACGTGGCTCTCTCCACTGGGAACCCAGACTTTCGTCAACTTTTCAAGGCTCTCCTTACCCTGACCACAGATCTTGATGACGAGGTTTTTCATTACCTTCGGCGCTGTGGAAAGAAACGTGTCACTTTAGAAAACAAGTCATGCTACATCGTTGTGTCGTGTTTGGTAATTGTAGATCATTGTACTACCCTGGAAGCCAGAGTTTTAGCCAGGCCCGGCGCCGACAGAGAATTTGTTCTGCAGCCAAGGCAGGTTTTCCCGTGGATCTAAGATAAGCACTCTGGGGAGGAGTCAAGCAGGGTGAGGGTTTGCCGGCCGGTGTCACAGCGATATCGCCGCCCTCCCCGGCTAGTGATCTCGCCCCTCCCTATCTCGCCCCCCTTTAGCGATTTCGCCCCCCCCCCCCAAAAAAAAACGAGTTTACATAAGATTTTAGAAGTTGATTTGTATAAATCACAAAATGCAGTTTCAGAATGATATAAGTACAAGAGTCTGATACATAACTCCATCCATAACGTAATTGCATATTGATAAGACAGTTGAAGATGTTTCGGACAAGGAGGGTTGGGTCCCTTGTATTCCCATTATGCATATTCTTGAGTCTCGACGTAAGATTTTTGTCATCACCTGTCCTCAAGCAACCTACATGTATATATCTCCAATATGAAGTCTCTACCATGAATTGGCCACAAAAGAAGTCTGAAATGTCTTAATTAGTTATGTAGATAAGGTATTCATTGGAATATCGCACATTTTGTTAAATGTAACCTAACCTATGAATATCCAATATGGCTGTTTTTCTAGTATTTAGAAACTCTGGTGTTTTACCCGTGTTTCTTAATTAAGACTGGTACTTTACCAGTGTTTTTGTAGCAATTCGCAACAGGTATATTAACTTGCGCGTAGTAGATAGTGTTTGAAATTATTATGTTGATGAGAAACTATTATTCACGTGTGTTTTTGTTAGTGCTTTGGAAATGTTTCCAGCACAAGGTAGAAAATACTGTGGCAAATTGAAAACATATAGCTGACTTATTCCGTACCATAGATGGTGTTGATTTATACGTTCGCGATAGCGTTGTCTTATTATGCCACCTCAACTGCAAAAAAGGTGTCTTTTTATTTCAATGGCTTGTTTGCACTGAACCATATAGTATCTACTTTTGAGGTATAACACCTTCAGGTAATACGGTGCCATATACGTACCAGGTACCACCATATACGTTACTCCCCAGGTGCAGTATAGTACCAGGTAGCGAACCTAATATGTAGTAACCACTTGTTGCTCTTGAGAACCCTCCGAGAAGCAATGTTCTTAAGGGGGACGAAAACATAGGCGGGTATGGGGGGGGGGGGGGGTGCGCTAATAATAAAGGGGGCGAAAACGCTAGTGATTTCGCCCCTGGGGGGGGGGGGGCGAGATCACTGGGGGGGGGGGCGTGATCGCTGTGACACCGGTATGCTCTGCCGGCCCTGGCTAAAAGCTGGCTTCCGGGGTACAAGGCTGTTAAAGTCTCTATAAGTCACGATGACTGCATACACTACAAGAAGTTTAATCGTTAGGCAAACATAAAGCACTTGTAAAGTATACGTGAAACATTTTTCATGACAAAGTCTTGACTAATGCAGATCACTCACTCACAGTAATTGATCTCAATTCTTTAACGCATCGTGTCATAGACCACATTTAACGTTAGATATCTTTGTAGAATCTATCTGTATAAACGACAGTTAAAATGAACATATGTCTCGAGCAAGACGCCGTTGTTGTAAAGGCACCAGTCACAACAAACCACTCGAACGTATTACTACGTACCCCAGTGTCTCTTCACTTAGCGCAAATGTGTTAAAAAGCGTATGTATACTATTCCAAATCACAGAAAACTTACCAGAAATAAGCGATCGTCTGTTTACGGTGAGGAAAATCATCATCCACAGAAAGACTTGGACAGATTCTATCATAAGCTGGCGCTCCATGACTGAGACGGTTTTTACACTACACGTCTCTGGAAGTGCTAGCTGTTTCTGTTTACCTGACTCGGTAACAACAGCGCAGAACAATCGCCTTTATTGTAAGTATTCTAGAACAGAAACCACCGCCTATGTTGAGGTTCTAGAACGGTGAAAGAAACGGCTAAGGTGTATATACCGGTTAAAACTCAACTGCGACGTACTTCAGGCAACGACGACGAAGTTGGACAAGGCACGACGCACTTGGGCGAACGACTACTTACTTCACACACCTGACTTCAATACGACATAACCTCCCCAAGTAGTTGCTTTAATAATATAAGTTCGGTGTAACTCAAATTCGTCGTAATACCCAAAATTACGTATTAGCAGCCAAACTACGATAAAATATACGACATAGCTGGACTGCCGTGTCTATGACTTACAGCACCAACTTTGTTTATACCTCACCTTGACACGTAACAGTTAAGCTAGTTCACCTTTATCAGCGAGGTAACCTATATCCGTTGGTTTCAAAGACGGGGTATTTAGGGTCGACCGACGACGGTTTCAAACGGCATGATTTGAAAAGATTACAATTTGAAACCACAGTATGGCAACTTGACATCCCTAAAATACCGTGTTAAAAAACAAACAACGGATAAAGTTCACCCGCGGATAAAGTTGAACTAGCGTTGGCGTCGGGCGTGGCGTAACTGGTAGAGCGTTCGGCTCGGAACCTAGAGGTCCTGAGTTCGATCCCCACCGTGCCCCGCCCCGACGTTGTGCCCTTGGGAAAGGCACTTTACACGACCTTCCTCACTTCACCCAGGTGTAAAAATGGGTACCTTCTGTACATGTCTGTACCGTGTATGTGGCACTGTTAATATAAGTTACAAAACTTGAGTGCAGTGCCACATTGTCCCAGTCTGTACAAAAAGCAAAATAGAAAAAAAAAAACTAGCGTTACATTTATTTTCCCCCAAAATACAACTTAAACCAAAATACACTATGGCGGTAAGCAGTAAGTAAACTACGGCGAGAAACATAACTTTTCTAATGTATCGTTATCATTTTTAAAACAAAAAGGATTCCCTGGGGCAAGGTTTTGGTCGTTTATATATATTGGGGAGACATCGGGTATGATACGCATACGTGTATTAATAACTTGCTATGAAGCTTTGTAAGCCCTTTTGACAGCGACAGAAGACAGCCTCTATTCCTCCAACAAGAATCTGTACAGTAAATATATCCCACCTGATATGAGACAAAATTGGTCACGCTTTTACATTCATTATGCAAGTTGGACCCTGATTTACACAATGATCCTAGATTTACGTTAAGCTAAAGGCACAACCCACGTGCTGTCTACGTGCCAAAACGTGGGCAATCTTTTGGGATCCGTAAACCGCCGCCGTAATACCCCCCTCACATAATATAAATCATAAGGCGAATATTGAATAATCTACGTTATAAATTACTGAACTCAGGAATAGGCGGAAAATTGTACAGTGTAATAAAATCCATGTATAGCAACCCACAAACATGTGTTAAAACGCCAGCTGGTCTGACACCCCTATTCACAACAGACAGAGGCGTAAGGCAGGGGTGTAACCTCAGCCCTGCCCTTTTCAACTTATTCATAAATGACCTGGTAAAAGATTTAGACAGCCCTGACTGTGCCCAACCCTCCCTGCATAATCTACTTGTATCCTCCCTGCTATATGCTGACGACGTAGTGTTGTTTTCAGAATCTGAAACAGGTTTACAATGCGCTCTGGATAAACTCCATGCATTTTGCGAGAAATGGAAACTTCAGGTGAACCTAAAGAAAACCAAAGTTATGATTTTCAACAAACTCGGACGAATCTTCAAAAACATGAATTTTACTTTCGGTACAGATACTATAGATATTGCAACCTCCTATTCTTACTTAGGCCTGACGTTATCCCCCTCAGGTACCTATTCTCTAGCAAAGAAACAACTGTCCTTGAAAGCACGCAAAGCCATTTTCAGTCTCAAATCCCTGATGCATTCATCTCTGTCTCCAAAGGCTCTGCTCAAACTATTTAGTACATGTATCAAACCTATTATATTATATGGTTGTGAGATTTGGGGTAAAGCTTATTCAGATGACAGTTGCCCAGCAGAAATTACACAGAACCGTTTTTTTTAAATGTCCTCGGTGTACATAGAAATTCAAGTAACATAGCTAGTAGAGCAGAGCTTGGAATGTACCCAATAGACATAGATATATCCATACGTACAGTTAAGTATTGGCTGCGCCTCAAACAGTTGGACTTCTCAACACATCCCTTACAAGTAGACGCTTTACTCTGTCAGCAATCTATTCCGAGTAACAGCCGTAAGAAATACTGGTTACAACACGTAAAGGAAATTCTAGACAATACTGGTTACTCTTACCTATGGAACTCTATGAATTCACAGCTAGACAATAAGCATATATGTACATCGTTAGGAAATAGGTTAGAAGATATATATATCCAGACATTTTCTCATTGACTGTCCACAGATAATGGTAAGTTAAGATCTTTCAAGAAACTAAAGAAGGGATACTCAATGGAAACTTATTTAACGTTACTAGATAAATTCGAGGCCAGATCGGCAATGTGCAAACTTAGAATTAGCGCCCACCCCCTTGAAATTGAGAGAGGGCGGTACAAAAAGCTACCTGTGGGCGAAAGAACCTGTAACCATTGTATGGCAAAACCAGTGGAAGACGAAATACATTTTATTTCTAACTGCCTCTCTAACGATCAGGAAAGAAATGAGTTATTTGAAGAGGCATGCAAATTCCACAAAAATTTCCAAACGCTTACCGACGAAAACAAAACTATAACGCTGTTAACGTCACATAACCCACGCATCATAGAAAAAGTGGGACACTTCGTCTTCCACTGCTTCCAGAAAAGAAGTCAAACCCTAAATACGTAGATTGTAGCTCTCAGCAGTCCATATCATTGATAGAATAGTCACTCGTTTACACTTGTCACCATTGTTATCTATACCAAAGTATTTCATTTTATACATGTTTATTATATTTTCTGTATGTTTCATGTTGCAATTAGCCCTCGGGCAAGAACTTGCAAATAAACTTCTCATTGATCGGACGACGAGTCTGCGAGCTCTAAATTACAAGGAGGCATGACCCTGATGCCAACGAAGAGTTCCCCCTTCCCTTCAGGGTCATGCCTCCTCGTAATTTAGAGCTCGCAGACTCGTCGTCCGATCGATTTTCGCCTAATGTGAGGGGGGGTATAAGAACTCGTGGGGATTCCGACGGATCATTGGAGCACGCAGACACGCCGTAGATCTTTACGTGCAGGCCTCCCTGTACACCATGAACGTAGAAATACGTGGCGGACGTGGCCTCCTAAAAAACGTACGGACAAATTGCACGTACGGCGGGTTGTGCACTTACTAGTAGCTTTACTCAAGTCAGCAGTTAAATTTAGAAATTTTACCTCAAGTTTTCACGGTAAAGTGAAGATACAGATAAACCGGTTAGACAGCTATTAACGTTTAGTATTACAGAGTGGGATACAGACAGGTCATTGCTACAAGCCTGGTGATCTCTAACGTTGTCACCAATTTTGTCTCACTGAGTCTCAAGTCTCGTGCCAGAGGTTTTTCTGTCAGTGAATTATATCATTTTTACAATTGGAGAATCAGAAGAAAGTTTGACCTCTGGGTCATGGGTTTACCTAGGGTCACTAGTATTTTCAGCTACGCTTCAATTCCAGAAAAAAACGATGCTGGCATATCGTATATTCCGCTGAATATTAGCTTCTGTCGTAAGGATCTAGCTTGCTAGCAAGTATTCATCAACTAAGAGTTGTTGAGAATTACAAACTGCCTCGTTAATGGTGATTTGAGGGTTCGCTTTACGGAAAACGTTTGCTTGGCGTGGGAAAGTCGGCTCGCTCGTGGTGTGACGTGGTAAAACCTATCGTTTGTACGTTCAGAGGATAGAGGCACCAAGTCACGTCCTGTACAGAATGTATTTTGATCATATTTCTTGCAAGCATCACTCAGGTAACGCAATTTTCCAGCGCAAATAACACGAAAATACTGGACAATCCCTGGCCGGGTCCGTACCTTCATCAACTGTTCATTTGTAAAATAAAACAAGTGACGGAATTCAAGAAATCGTCCACTACAATATGCGCCCCGCGTTTAGACTGCAACTTAAATAAGATTGTCAAAACAAACTTGATTCAAGCATAACTATTTTGTATTTATTAGACTTAGGAATTCGCCCACATCTGGGGTGGAAGGTCCTTTTAAGCCAACATTAACAAGTTTTGTAACGATGAAGCATTACTTTCATGATAAAATCTTTACTTAGCTTTAAGACATGATTTAAGAATTGAGTTCATACAGTTTACGTCATATTCGTTAACGCATCTTGTCATGGACTATATCTAACGTTAGGTCTCTGTAGACTCTATCTGTGTAAACACCAGTTAAAATGGACATATGTCTCAAACAGACGTTGTTGCCGTAAAGGCCATAGTCACAACAAATCCCTCTCGAACGTCGTAAATGTCTCTTCCCTTAGCGCAAAAAATGTATTTTAAAGGCGTATATATTATCCCAAATCACAGAAAAACTTACCAGAAATAAGCGATCGTCTGTTTACAATGAGGAAAATCATCATCCACAGAAAGAACTGGGCAGCTTCTATCATAGGCTGGCGCTCCATGACTGAGACAGTTGTCGACACTACCATGCAGTTTCTGGAAGTGCTTAGAACTGTTTCTATTTACCTGACTTGTTTATACAGTAACAGCGTAGAACAACCGCCTTTGTTGCAAGTATTCCAGAACAGAACAAAAAATCACCGCCTAAAAGATTCTGAGGTTCTAGAACATTGAATACCTTTAGATACCCTATATTATAGCTCATGCGGAAAAAAAAACTAAATTACATTGTAGTACCATAGCTGGCACTCTTTCATAAAGCTAAAGAAAAGTTAAACTTTCTCGTACCATAGATTTTCCGGCCAGGGAATTACATCGCTCTTACATGAAGAACCAGGAGTAGAAACTTTGGGATTTTGGAAATGAACAGATCATGCCGGTCAGCAGCGTTGACATCCTCAGGACTGTACTTGGACATGAATTTTCTGTACCGGTACCCACCCCTAATTGGAGCAGATGTAAAGTAGCCAGAAGGCACTGGGTTGCCCTCCCAGAATGCACTGGGACATCCTGAGCACAGCAACTCAGCCAGTTCTAATGTAAAGTAATGTAATGTAGTACATGGATCTTTTGAATATGTGCAATAGAATAGATAGGTCTTTGTGAATACAGGGAATAATAGTGATTAGAAATGTGTGTGATGAAACCAGAGGTACATAGTGATATAGACTTAGGCACAATCTAGACACAGTTTTTCCCGATATCTCTGTGCCGACAACCTCTCGCCGACAGCTTTTTTTCAGACTCTAGATGGAACTGCAATTTCGCCATAAAGATATTGGCAGAATTTCCCCTGAAAGGTCCAAAGCATTCGCCTAATAGTTTAGCAGGGGTCACCGATAGCTTAGCATGGGTCCCCGACAACTTCTGCTTGCGTGTAGATGCGTCCTGACTTCGGGAGGGCTCATTAGCATATGACAAGGGCTCATTAGGCTATATAGCTGTTTATGACTACAAGCGCCACGGGTGCCCCGCAGCCAACGTTCCAGATCCCTCCCGACAAATCCAGAGATATCGGTAAAAACTGTGTCTAGATTGGGCCTTAGGTAGGAACTGCACACAACAATGCATTGTTGAGAAAGTGTGAACATAAAAACAAAGATATGTTGCATGCATGTATTTATAGATGTGATGTTTTAGGAAATGTTTGATAGAAACAAATGATAGCTATTGCATTATTTAGGTCAAAATTTACCAAATGTATCATACTTTGTGATATATAAGATGTTAAATGTACAGTGTTTATCCATTATTCTGGCTATACAGTATACATTTGTCCCAGTTTACTGTATTGGCTAATGTCACATTTCCAAACAGGGGCCCTGATGGGCTGTTGGTGGAAATAAAAAATAGAAATGTATACATACAAATATACACTTTTCGTCTTGTGTAGTTAAGTGTCTTTTATATCGTAGTTCTTGTTCCCCAAATCTGCTGGACTGGGCCCCAGTTTCGAAATGTGGAAATCCGTATAAGCCTTCTTCAATACATAAGTGGGTCAAGCGCACACTAATCTACTGACCCAAGCCAACTTTTCACTGGCTCAAAGTTTAGATGACACTTTTCTGTGCAATTTTACTTGCAGCAAAGAAATCCTTTTATTTTTCAGTAGAAAAAAAATCTGGTGCCCTACCTACCTAGTTCAGTAGGAATATGGAAAAGTTGCACTGGTCCTATTGGGCACTTTGACTTGCCCCAGTCAATTGTAACCCTGCTGTATAATATCCTAAATCACACATCTTTATGCCTCTAAATATGGTGAGTAGGTAATGTATTTGTGTATTTGTGATATGTTATCAAGACCCTATTCACATTGTCAATAGGTAAAAAATGGTCGTAAAACCTGATAAAGAAAATGTTGTCATGCATGTTTTAAGTTATTTCTGTTGAAACAGTAAAATACAACATTTGATGTATCCAATTGAAGTGAAAGGGAACAAGGATTGATATTGACATTGTTAAAGAGTTGGTAAAGTTAGAAGCAAAGTGTGATCTTAGTTATATGTAATTTTCACCTCTACAATGACATAGACACTATTGGCATTTTCAGGAGATTTTCCCTTAAATATCATCAAAATGTTGAGTGAAGCTTATATGGATACATGTTATGTGAAAAATCATCGTCATATGTTACAAAACTTATGAATAATGTTTTGTAACAGATGAATAATTAGTTATACCAAATATAATGTGTCTTTCTCATGATTATTAAGAACTGAAGACTATTCCATTCTAGAATGTCCAGAGGGGTGGTCAGGGATATGTTCGACCCCTTGTTTTTCATTAGTTACTGTCGACCACAGCTTCATATGTTAAGAATATTCCTCCCCATGCTTAACCTTTGAAATATGTTATTATGACTTTGAAATATGAAACATGATAGTTGTTAAACTTTTGTATTTTGTTTCCAATGGTGCTATTTGATCATCGAAATAATTTTTTCTTTGCAAGGTAAAGAACTGCTTAAAGCAGTGCATTTTGTTGAATGTTTGTACGAGGCAATTGATTGCCAACCCTCTTCATATTCATATTATGTATTTTGATTACAATATTGTTTCAACTACGTATTCTTGTTCTCCAGGAGAAGGACATTTATTATTATATATTATTATGTCAGTTTTACGAAAATATATTGTTTTGTTTTGTTAATGATCTGTTTCTTACATGTGTTAATTTCAGAGATTTTATTTCTATACGTTATATTACTGAAATCTAAAGAGAGATATGGAGACATGAATGCTGGATTGTTAGTAGTTGCCTATCCTGATTTTGACAATAGATATCATCTTGCCATTGGAACAGACACAGTAAAGTGAGAAAAGTAAGCTGTCATGATGTGCTGATTTTGTTGTGTTTTCAGAGAAGATCACAATTATATTTAGCTTATTATCATTAACTATCTAAACTGACCTATTCTTGGTGCTGAACACTTTCCATGTATAGCTGAACTCGTCCTGAACACTTCCCATATGCAGAACAGACCTGTAAATAGACCTGTCCGTGGTGCTGTACACTTTCCTTATATGGCTGGACTCGTCCTGAACACTTCCCACATGCAGAATAGACCTGTCCGTGGTGCTGAACACTTTCCATATGCAGAACAGACATCTCCTTGGTGCTTTCCATGTGCAGAAAGACCCCTCCTAGTTCCGAAGACTATCTGCATGCTTAACAGACCTGTCCTTGGTGCTGAACGCTTTCCGTATGCAACACTGACCTGTCCTTGGTGTCTTTCTTACAAATTCATTAATCGTGTAGATAATAACTAAATTACCAACTGTTTCTTTTTTCTCTTTTTTTACGTACTGAACTCTTTCCATATGCAGAACAGACATCTCACTGGTACTTTCCATGTGCAGAATAGACCCCTCCTGGTGCCCAACAATTTCCGTATGCTTAACAGACCTGTCCTTTGTGCTGAACGCTTTCCGTATTCATAACTGACCGGTCCTTAATGTTTTTCTATATTTCTGTTAATCGTGTGGATTAAAACTAAACTACCAACTGTTACGTTTTTCTTAAGAGTTCAATAGTCTTATTGTATGTTGATTTAGAGAACAATAGCAATTTTAGAACACCACAAAATACTTCTGAAAACATTCTATTTATTCCAATATTTCCTTGTAACATGTTGCGTAAAACTAATGCATAGCACGATGTAAGGTGGGACTGCTTTACATATATTTTAAAGGTTTCGTGCATTAATCACATAAGTCCATCATGTATGAAATAAGATTCGTCATTCTAAATCCGAAGAAATGTTTGGAATTTGCACCATATAACACAAGTGTTTATTGTAAATGTCAACTTGCTTGACAAAATACTATTGGGTGGTATTTTCACAGATTGGCAATTTAGCGATGAAAAACATAATCATGCTCCATCCTCGGTGAATGACCATGAAAAAATATAGAAAAAATATTCACCTGTAGTAATACATGTCAGTGTGATGTTAAATCTATTTAAGTGTATATAGATGTATGGTATGTAATCAATAAATAGGAAGTACCAGTGCAAATACTGTGTACTTCATTAATATCATATACACTTGTTGTCATATGATATCAAAGATAATGTTGATGAAATGAATGAAAATCAAAAAAGCAGCAAAATGCAATAGGAAATAGGATATGCTTAAAAACTCGAGTACGTTAACCATTCTAGGACAAGTCTGATAAAGTTTGTTATTTGTAAAGTGTCCACAGAAAAGCACAATGCTGGATGTGAGTTATTGCAACGTTATAAGTCGGTCTACCTTTAGTCTCATGAGCAGTTCAACCAGGCTTCATCAGGGAAAGCAGTCCTGGCCTCAGTGCGCACAGTCCAGGTGTGACAACCGTGCCGATACGGAATGGCATGTCCTGGGACTGGATCTTGAACGCAACACCCTTCCCTTTCACATCTTCATGGCTCTTGGTTGCGGGACTCTTGTGGTTGCTCTTACCACGGGGGAGCTCTCCGTTCAGCTTCTCGCGGCTCTCTCCGTTAGAGGTCTTGGCACTTGCGACCTTGGCTTTGGCCAGCTTCTCATGACCATCTCCATGTGGGACTTTCGCGGTGGGGCCATCTCCATGTGGGTTATCAGCTTTGGCCAGCTTCTTGGGGCCATCTCCGTATGGGTTGTCAGCTTTGGCCAGCTTCTTGGGGCCATCTCCGTATGGGTTGTCAGTTTTGGCCAGCTTCTTGGCCAAATATCCGTATGAGTTGTTGTTAGCTTTGGCTAGCTTCTTGGCCAAACCTTCGAATGGGTTGTCAGCTTTGGTCAGCTTCTTGGCCAAATCTCCGTATGGGTTGTCAGCTCTGGATAGCTTCTTCACGCTGGTCAGCTTCTGAAGGCCCTTCTCGTTACCGTCTCCACTGGGGACTTTGGCTTTGACAAGATTCTTGGGGACATCTCTAACAACTTTGGTCAGCTTAATGCCAAACTTTCCAGGAGGGAGAATGGCTTTCTTGTTGACTTTGGTCACCTTCTGGTGGCTCTCCCCACTGGGGACGTTTGCTGTGGTCAGCTTGTCGTGGTTCCCTGCGCTGGGGATCTTGGCTATGGCCAGCTTCTTGGGGCCATCTCTGTATGGGTTATCGGCTTTGGCCAGCTTCTTGGGGCCATCTCTGTATGGGTTGTAAGCGTTGACCATCTTCTTCGCCAAACCTCTGTATGGGTTGTAAGCTTTGACAAGCTTCTTGAGCAGATATCCGTATGAGTTGTTGTTAGCTTTGGCTAGCTTCTTGGCCAAACCTTCATATGGGTTATCAGCTTTGGCCAGCTTCTTGGGGCCATCTCCGTATGGGTTGTAAGCGTTGACCATCTTCTTCGCCAAACCTCTGTATGGGTTGTAAGCTTTGACAAGCTTCTTGAGCAGATATCCGTATGAGTTGTTGTTAGCTTTGGCTAGCTTCTTGGCCAAACCTTCATATGGGTTGTCAGCTTTGGATAGCTTCTTAACGTTGGTCAGCTTCTGAAGGCTCTTCTCGTTGCCGTCTCCACTGGGGACTTTGGCTTTGACAAGATTCTTGGTGACATCTCCATGTGGTACAACAGCTTTGGTCAGCTTAATGCCAAACTTTCCAGGAGGGAGAATGGCTTTCTTGTTGACTTTGGTCACCTTCTGGTGGCTCTCCCCACTGGGGACGTTTGCTGTGGTCAGCTTGTCGTGGTTCCCTGCGCTGGGGATCTTGGCTATGGCCAGCTTCTTGGGGCCATCTCTGTATGGGTTATCGGCTTTGGCCAGCTTCTTGGAGCCATCTCTGTATGGGTTGTAAGCGTTGACCATCTTCTTCGCCAAACCTCTGTATGGGTTGTAAGCTTTGACAAGCTTCTTGAGCAGATATCCGTATGAGTTGTTGTTAGCTTTGGCTAGCTTCTTGGCCAAACCTTCATATGGGTTGTCAGCTTTGAATAGCTTCTTAACGTTGGTCAGCTTCTGAAGGCCCTTCTCGTTGCCGTCTCCACTGGGGACTTTGGCTTTGACAAGATTCTTGGTGACATCTCCATGTGGTACAACAGCTTTGGTCAGCTTAATGCCAAACTTTCCAGGAGGGAGAATGGCTTTCTTGGTGGCTTTGGTCACCTTCTGGTGGCTCACTCTGCTGGGAACCTTTGCTGTGGTCAGCTTGTCGTGGTTCCCTTCGCTGGAGACCTTTGCTGTGGTCAGCTTGTCGTGGTTCGCTTCGCTGGGGACCTTTGCTGTGGTCAGCTTGTCGTGGTTCCCTTCGCTGGAGACCTTTGCTGTGGTCATCTTGTCGTGGTTCCCTTCGCTGGGGACCTTTGCTGTGGTCATCTTGTCGTGGTTCCCTTCGCTGGGGACCTTTGCTGTGGTCATCTTGTCGTGGTTCCCTTCGCTGGGGACCTTTGCTGTGGTCATCTTGTCGTGGTTCCCTTCGCTGGGGACCTTTGCTGTGGTCATCTTGTCGTGGTTCCCTTCGCTGGGGACCTTTGCTGTGGTCAGCTTGTCCTGGTTCCCTTCGCTGGAGACCTTTGCTGTGGTCATCTTGTCGTGGTTCCCTTCGCTGGGGACCTTTGCTGTGGTCATCTTGTCGTGGTTCCCTTCGCTGGGGACCTTTGCTGTGGTCAGCTTGTCGTGGTTCCCTTCGCTGGGGACCTTTGCTGTGGTCAGCTTGTCGTGGTTCCCTTCGCTGGGGACCTTTGCTGTGGTCATCTTCTCCTGGTTCCCTCCGCTGGAGACCTTAGCTGTGGTCACTCCACGGGGATCATTGGTCAGCTTCTGGTGGCCTTCTCGTCTGGAGACCGTGGCCTTGGTCAGCTTACCGTGAGCATTACCACTGGGGACTTTTGCTGCGGCCAGCTTCTCGCTGTCGTTTTCAATGGGGAATTTGGCTTTGACCAGCTTCTTGGGGACATCTCCATGTGGGACAACAACTTTGGTCAGCTTCATGCCGAACTTTCCAGGAGGAAGAATGACTTTCTTCGTGGCTTTGTTCACCTTCTGGTGGCTCCCCCCGCTGGTAACCTTTGCTGTGGTCAGCTTGTCGTGGTTCTGGAAGCTGGGGACCTTGGCTTTGACCAGCTTCTTGGGGACATCTCCATGTGGGACAACAACTTTGGTCAGCTTCATGCCGAACTTTCCGGGAGGAAGAATGACTTTCTTGGTGGCTTTGGTCACCTTCTGGTGGCTCGCCCCGCTGGGGACCTTTGCTGTGGTCAGGCTGTTGTGGTTCCCTCCGCTAGGGACCTTGGCTTTGGCCAGCTTCTCTTGGCCACAGGGGGCATTGGCCTTAGTCGATTTCTCGGCGTCACCCACTCTACGGGGATCATTGGTCAGCTTCTGGGGGCCTTCTCGTCGGTGGACCGTGTCTTTGGTCAGCTTATTATGAGAACCTCCACTGAGGATCTTCTTGTTGCCGTCTTCACTGGGGACGTTTGCTTTGAAAAGCTTCTTAGGGCCATCTCCATTTGGGCTAACAACTTTGGCCAGCTTCTTGCCAAACTTACCAGGAGGGAGAATGCTATCTATCAGCTTCTCGTCGATTTCTTTACGGAGAATCGTGGCTTTGGTCACCTTCTCGTGGCTCTCTTTACTGGGGACACCGGATTTGGCCATCAATTTGTGGCTCTGACAATTCGGGTGATTGGCTTTGGTCAGATTTACGTGGCTCTCTCCACTGGGGACCCAAGCTTTCGTCAACCTTACAAGGCTCTCCTTACCCTGTCCAAGAATCTTGACGACGAGGCTACTCATTACCTTCGGCGCTGTGGAGAGAAACATGAGTCATTTTAGAAATCAAGCCTCACTACATTATTTACGACGTGTTTGGTAATTACACAAGGCTGTGAAACTCTCGGTAAGGCCACAGCAAGTAAATTTTAAGGATGAGATCCTCTTCAGATAGGGCAAAAAAAACAAGATGGTTATGAAAAAACAAGATGTCCATATTTTCGAAATAGACACCATAAACGTTATAACAAGAACTAATGGGACAAAACATGGTATCGTGGCCAACAAGGCATTCATTATTGTATTAAAACGTGCAGTGGGGTAGCAAAAGTGACACTAATGTGGTATTCTGGTATCACTGACAAAGTTGGTAACTACACTCATGGCTTCCTTATTGGTGCCACTTTTATAACTTTCACATCTACAACTAAATTCATTGCTAATCTCGCTAGTGTCACAAATACAATCATTAGGCTACAACACAGCATATTTGCTCATTTTGGTAATTTTTCGTGATGTTGACCATCTCCAAAGAAGAAAAATAAAAAGTTTACTTGCTGTGGCCTAAGTTACAATAACTGCATACACTACAGGAGGCTGAATCTTTCAAGAGGCATTCCACTCCAGAAATAAGTGTTATCTTCTGATAGATGATATTTTTGGGGGATACGAATGCACCCAAATTTTCACGAAATTATCTCATCTGTCTTTTCGACCATAATCCTTTTCTAAATCCAAGTACAGCCATAGAGACCTACTTAGAATGTACTGCGCCGCATGTTTTTGCTTGCATAGCCTAGTTCCGTCACTTTCTCACAAATGGTAGTCGGAGTAAGCTTTACAAAGCAGTCAAGTCAACACATTTACTAGTATAGAGAGATAAAACGAGAGTTAACTTTTGACTATCTCATCTCGGGATGCAGATATTTTGATATTTTAGTATTAGGACATTGCATGTAGGTCAACGTAAAATGGCGACACGTACACCAAAAGGTCTCATCGATGAGTTTTTTTCTTCCCATAGACTTCTATGTTTAACATAATGACGCTACGGTAAATTTCAGCATAATATCCATTCTATGTTGAGCCCTATATCGTGAGGAAAACATTGCCAACGACAAATAGACATACGTTCTTTGTTTACAGCAGTTACAATCTACAAATAATCAATTCCCTCAAGAGGTACTTTTCGCTATTAGTGTACAACCGCACCACTTAGAACCTAGGACTGTGTACCTCTGACTTAGCGCGCGGCTGCGAAATTTAACCTGCTGACAAACAAACTTTCACCAATCTAAATTTTGAGACCAGTTCGGCTGGCTAAAAGGGAATTTCTCGTCGCTAAAAACACGCGTCCATGCAGCCGTTCATTTTTTTCTAGCTCGGATCTCTTTTAGGCTCACTCGGAGTAATACACCAATGACATTGCCAATGAGACCAAAACTACTTGTATGACGGATGCTTGCAATTACTAGTACTAGCGGCACGGTCGCTAAGTTAACGACATCAGAGTCAAGTGACTATCAGATATTTGGAATGGTACACAGAAAGTTTAAAGACTAGCAACCCTTAGGATACCGAGATTTTGAATGAGCCACACAAAGAATGACGCACAAATAATAACTGAAACTCGTTGGCTTGCAAACTGATATCGTTTGCGCATACGCACACTTAGTCTACTCAAGACGTAATCCTAAACATTCTAGATTCTGTACAAACAACTACAACATGGATGCTAGTGCTACCAAAATAAAAACAGATTTGCAGTGGATGTCACTTGAAGACATAAGGAAAATCTAAAATTTGCATGATGTACAAAATGACCAATAAATTGGTGGACGAACGTATCTAACACCAGCTCAAAAAAGAACAAGAAACAGTTATGCCTTTAAATACCAGAGTTTAAATACCTAGGATTGAAGTGTTCAAAAATTCGTACTTTCCCAGAACTATCGTAGAGTGGAATTTGTTATCACCAATTGCAGTAGGGGTATCTTATCTGGGTAGTTTTGAAGAACGCTTGCAGATAGATATACAAAGTTAGGTGTGACGGATCGTTCGGTGTAATGTAACCAGCTGCTGCCGCGCCGCGCGCCTGCGAAGCTGGTGTGTTACGCCGAACGGCGGTTATACCGGCTGTATAGATACAGATACAAAAATATCATAGTATCGTGATTTATACCAGTACCAACCGGTACCTGTTTCTCCTTGTCGGACACATCTTCCACCATCAGTGCACAATTTGAAGGGTCCTCGGGGGAATTCAAGAACTCGTCCACTACAATATTCGCCCTGCGTTTAGGCTTCAACTCATGGTAAATTTCACAAACCAAACTTGCAATTACAGCATAACTATTTATTCTCCGAGGAATTATAATACCCACTTCTAGGGTGGAATGCCCCTTTAAGCCCAGATTAGGGTTTTGTAACGGTGAAGCATTACTTTCATGGCAAAATCTTTACTTATACTTAAGGCATGATTTAAGAATGGAGTTAACGTTATCATATAGTCTCAATTCATCGTGTCATAGACTACATCTAACGTTAGGTATTTTGTAGACTCTATCTGTATAAACACCAGTTAAAATAGACATAACGCTTTATGTCTCGAGCAATACGTTGAACATAAGGGCCCTAGTCACAACAAACCCTTCTCGAACTTATAACTACTACCTTAATGTCTCTTCCCTTAGCGCAAACGTGTCAAAAAGCGTATACTTTGTCCAAAATCATTAAAAAAACTTACCAGAAATTATCGATCGTCTGTTTACGATGAGGAAAATCATCATCCACAGAAAGAACTGGGCAGTTTCTATCATAAGCTGGCGCTCCATGACTGAGACAGTTGTCGACACTACCATGTAGTCTCTGGAAGTGCTTAGAACTGTTTCTATTTACCTGACTTGTTTATACAGCAACAGCGTAGAACAACCGCCTTTGTTGCAAGTATTCCAGAACAGAAAATCACCGCCTAAAATTATACCGAGGTTCTAGAACATTGAAGTAACGTTATATACGTTAACGTTATATTCATGATATCATAGCTCATGCGGAAGAAAACTAAATTATATTGTAGTACCATATCCGGCCACTCTTTCAGAAAGCTAAAAAAAAAGTTAAACTTTCTCGTTGGTGGTTTTCCGTCCAGCGAATTACATATCGCTTTTACGTGGAGAATCAGGAGTAGAAACTTTGACCTCCAGGGTACAGAGTTCACCTAGGGTCACCGGTATTTTCAGCTACGCTTCACTTCCGGAAAACGATGCTGGCAGGTAATATTTTAGCTGAAATTTGCTTCTGTCGTTACGATCTACTTTGCTTTCAAACCCATGCATCGACTAAGAGTTGTTTAAAAGTACAAGCTGCCTTGTAAATGGTGATTTTAGGGTTCCCTTTTCGGAAAACGGTGTCAAAGTCTTGTTTGGGGAGGGTGGGGGGCGGTGCTTTTGTTGTTGTACTACGCAGGTAACGTTATAACACAACCGCGGTATAATGTTTTGGCTAGGTAAGAGCATCATTCCCAGGTTTTTTTTTACAATTGTAGCAGGTTAGAATCATAGCCTTGATCCATTGCAAAACTAGAAATGTTGTGTCCCTATACATTTTAGGATCCGTCGTTTGAATAAATTCTATGGGCAACGCCCAAAACCATAATTTAGAACGTTAACTAATTAACCTTTCCTAGTATATACACAGTGGGGTCGTGTGGCTTACTTTGTATCTGTGTGGTGCTAATGACCCAGAAGCCAGAGATCCTGGGTTCAAATCCTGTCATGCTGCCGATCTTGAGCTTGAAGAAAGGCACATGACTTTCCTCACTACAACCAGATTTAAAAACTAGTACCTGACTTCAGTTGCAGAAGTAAAACTAAAGATGGTGGGAGGAGAGGGTCAGCCTTCCAATACAATGCCCTGGACAGAAAAAGGCTACTGGATATGGGACTGTAACAGTGGGGTTCAAGCACTGTAAGCATTTTGGCGTCATCGGTTGCATGTTGGGTTTGTGATCTGGCTGCCCGGATTTGGCGCGGGTTCAGATTCTGGGACAGGATGTTGTTTCTTTCTGTTTCTACTCGCCCTCTACACCTAGTTGTTTCAGGACTACCTTCACCCCTACTTTATATCATCACAATATAGGGTAGCCCTATATACCATTATTGCCAGCTGACGTCCAAACTGCAGGATGACCATGGCTCTGACCGGTACAGACCCCACCTCCCTGTACGTGACCGTGTGTCGGTATGTACTGTCGGATAACGGGCTGGAGGACCTGTACCGCATGCTGCCGTACCTCAAACAGGTTTGTTTGTTTGTTTGTTTGTGCGATGTATTGTGTACTATACCACCTCAAGGTGTAACACAACAGGTCTGTACAAGCTGCATATAGCTCAATGTAGATGAAGATGTAGACGGATTAATTTTTTATCTACACCGTTTTACAGGGTTTGGGATGGACAGAAGTTGATGGCAAAAATTGTGACATGCTTTTCTTGTATGCCTTCTTTTTCTGTCAACTACTAGTATCCCCACCAACATCTGCTTCCAAACGGAGCCCCAAAAGACAAGGGAAAGGGTAGTTCTTTCAGAAATGGGGTACAAACACTTACGTTACAGGGCGGGGTTAGCTGACAGAAAAAGGTGGCATATAAGAAAAAGGTCACAATTTTCCCATCAACCTCTGCTTGGAGGGTAAGGAAAGACCCGTACTCTTTTTTCGATATATGTGTCTCTTCACAAACATATGACCTCCATATTATGTAAGGTCCTATCCAAGGCTGTATATTATATCTTGAGTGTATATTGTATCTGTGTAAAACATAGAGTGTTGTTTCCCTACAGGCTCTGTCCTGCTGTGTATGTGAGAATCTCCTGCAGGACCCCTATGGACCCCACGGTTCCCCCTGTCATCACTATGTCTGCAGGTGGGTTCATAGTGAGATTATCTTTACATGATGGTGTTCCAGATCTGTTCTCTTATCTTTTCTCCTTTGACGTTGAAGTAAGATAGCTTAACCATATCTTTATGTGTTATGTAAGAATTACAGAGAGAGAGGAGGGAGAGAGGGAAAAAAGGAGGGAGAGAAAGAAATGGAGAGAAGTTGACAGGAAGAGAGAGAGAGAGAATGAGAGGAAGGGAGAAAGGAGATAAGGACAGAAGGGAGTGGGACAGAGAGAGAGAGAGAGATGGAAATGATTTAAGGTTGGCAAAAAACTGTCAATTCCAACCCAAATTCACTTTGGTTTTTTGACATGGTTTTGTAGTTGTTTATTTCTTTATTTCTTTGTTTGTTTATTTGGATATATCACATAGTGAATGGGGATGGGCAAAATATCTTGACAAGAAGGCTATGTTTTTAGTGACAATGACAATTTAGTAGCATTTGTATGTGTGTATGTAGCCTGGGTACCATCCAGAAAGTAGTTTGCTCCTAAGTTCATTATATACTATATACAGTCGCTTCTAGCTCTGCCATTCACTATACACTATATACACTCAGTCGCTTCTCCGTGTTTCCGTCTGGGAACGCGAACCATTTTATCAAAATAAACTCAAACCATCTTAACGTCTGGAATCGTCCAAATTTTGGACGCAGGCGTTGATTGGTCCCCACATATGAGCGAATTATGGAATGGATTCAAGCGCTCGTTTGAACCAATGTTCCAACACTGGAAACGCCCTCCTATCCACTTGCAGGAGAGCCTGTTGTCATTGAACAAGCGCTCTGGAACCCATTCCTGATTCGCTCATTAACCGATTTTACCACCAAACGGTTTGAATGTCCAAGTCTCCAGACAGATAGTAGAAGCAAACATAGGAGCAAACTACTATCCGGATGGTACCCAGGCTAGTGTGTATGTGGATTAACAGCATAACTCAAGGCCTAGATGGATTGATTGTACTGGTACTGATATTTGAAATGTGGGTAGGTCTTGCAATGATGAGACCTAAAAATTATCAGATTTTTGGCCCCCTTATTTCCTGTTTTGGTCCTGCAGCAAAATATGGGTTTTGATATATTGTTGCTTATCATGCTTGTGTCCCAAAACTTAAATAACAACAGGAACTGCCTGGGAGGGAGGAAGGTGTTGCGGCCCCCCTGTGGTTGGTGCGCCGAGTACCGCGACTTCGTGCCCTGCAGACAACAGCACATCCTCCTCAACTGTTATAAGAAGCTGTGCGAGTACGTGGCCTGCACAAACAGTGGGCGGTCTCTCCTCAGGTGAGATTAACAGTGTGCTGTTCTTTCTTAATCTCTTTGTCTGAACAAGGCCCTACTACTATCAAGATGAGGTGGCTATCATTGTACAATACAGTATTTTGGTTAAGGAGGTTGTTATGGTGTAAATACAGTGCCAGTGTTGTGCCAAGGTGGTGTGATATGGTGTAACACATGATTGTACAGTGCTAGTATTTTGCTCACGGGCAGAATGCTTGAGAATAGTCGACATTTATGGGTTGTCCCTGTGGCTCAATTGGTAGCAGCCTCACTTGTTCCATTAGTTGGTAACTGGGGGACTCCAGTTGAAGTCCCAGGTTTAGGGCATCTCAGTATGAGCTGCACCAGCTTTTGATAGGGACACAAAATGGGGGTCTCAAGGAGGTGCCTTGTGCATGTTAAATGGGAAGGGTTAGCAACCCCTCCCTTTAAAAACATACCCTGCTACAGACACAGCAAGAAAACTTGCTGACCTATGTGCCACTAGGCACCACAAGATGACTACCATGGGAGAAACACTACTTGTAAGTTGTTACACTAATAAGTATTAGGTAGTGCTGCATATACGTGAAACATAAAATTCTATAATCACAGGTACATATAACATTATTATTCTAAAAAACAAATGTCTTCTACCATCCCACCCACCCCAACTCCACAGTGCTAACGGAGCATCAAGCAGTGTCCTGACGTCCCTCCAGGAGGGTCTGATGTTACCGTGTGACTCCCCTCTCCCTGACAGGGAGGTGACTCTACTGACAGGCAGAGGGCCTACAGGTCCTGCTGTACACACTCCACAAAGATCAGTCAGAGGTGAGATATGCTGAGATAAGTTCCCCAAAATCCTGAATTGACAGGATAGATTTCTTCTTTAATTATAACATAAAATTGTCAAGTAATTTGTTGTTGGTCAGTGATTATGCAAGGGTCCTTCAAAAAGTAATGCATTTTATAAATGAACTCAGTCACTCATGAAAATCTGAACAAATTGATATAACGCTACTTCACCTTTATCCGCGGGGTAACCTATATCCGTTGTTTTTAAAAACATGTTTTTAGGGATATCAAGTCAACAGACTGTGGCAACAAATTGCAATACACAATTGTATTTTCGAAATATTGCAGTTTAAAACCACCGTCGTTGTACTTGAAAACAACGGATATAGGTTACCAAACGGATAAAGGTAATCTAGCGTTACATATCAATCTCAAGAAGATATATCCTTTGCCTTTCTGCCAAATTTCTTCTCATTTAATGAAAACAAGATAAAAGCAACATTGTATTCAGCCATAGGCTGATAGGCTGATATTGCTTTATTTAATAGCTACTATAGTACCTTCCTCCTAACATCACAGAACCCACATATTATAGAAAAAGTGGGATACTTTGTCTTTCACTGTCTCAGGAAAAGAAGTCAAACCCGACAAGTTACCTACCTACCTTGACCTCCAGGTCTTTGGGGGGACAAGGTAGACATGAAAATGGAGAGTTAGAGTAAGCTTTTAGACTAGAGTTAACAAATTCTATGCTGATCTACACTATTTGTTTGTTTGTCCTTTTTATGTTTGACAAATTTTTTTAAGACTTTTCACTACATCTAACTATTCTAAGCAATATTTTTCCTGTATCTTTGTCATGCCACCAACATGCCAAACTGATCTTTTTGTCCGTTCAGGGCGTGGTTCCCATCGTGTACACAGGCGGTGGAGAAGAGGCGGGCGGGGTCGGGGCAGTCGTGGCGGTCTCGGTCGCGGCGGCTTCCACCATCAGCGCAGGTCCATCATCTCCATCAAGCCCCACGGGAACCGTTGGCGACAGCGCGGCGTCGCGAGCCGCGGTACCCGCCACCAGGTCATCAGTCGCGAGATCCGTAACCTCGCGGGATGGGGCAGCTTCCACCAATTAGAACTCGATGACAAACAAGAAGAGACTGAGGTTGAAGACAACGTATCCGTAGCGTCGAACCCTCCACCCGAGAAACGGTCATGCAGATGTGGCACGTTCTGCGAACCGAGCGAGTTAACGTGCCACAGACAGCGCTGTCCGTGCTTCTCAAACCAGCTGTCGTGCACCGGCTGTCGCTGTCGTGGCTGTAAGAATCCCTACAAGGATGACAGCGTGAGGAAAGAGGAAAAAGGGGCGGAGTGACTGATCATGTTCTAAAGTGAACATAGAAGCTCCTTAACTAGTATGAATTGGCTTATAGGAATTTAACTCTTGACGTGGTACAAACTCACACGAACAATGTAATAATGGGAAGTGGACAGGATTTTAGTCTGCTAAGGAAATTTTCATGGTTGTAGGATTTGAGTGTTGTTCCAACATAGAAGAAACATTCACCATTAATTTTCCCTACAACCTTCATCATATGTCTGATTCACCGTGCTGACTTTTTGGAAACTGGAAGCATGATGACATCAGGAGTGAATCAAAGGTAGCAAAAAGACAGAATCTACCACCCAGGGTTGTAGCCAACCTGAAATCATTTTCCGTACCCTCGATTTTGAATCCTATTGAGTGCCAAAGGCCCAAGACCACAGAGCTGAAGTCACAACGTTCCTACGGGGTTCTGGAGGCATGCTCCCCTGGAAAATTTTCATATCTAGATGCTCTGAAACGCTATTTCCTGTATTTTGAGGTGTAGATTTTGCTGGTAGGCAAAGCTGTTCATCTGTTTTGGAGACAAATTACACAAGGGAGACAGTTCTTCCATCTTTACTGACTTTACATATAGATTTTTTTCCATCACAGAGGACGGAATGGGCAAAATTTTTTTCCGTCCCCAGCTGCGAAATTCCGACAAAGGACGGAAGGACGGGCTCTGGCTACAACCCTGCTACCACCGTCACAGCATCTGGGATCCGAGGCTTTAAAAATCTTTTATGGTCAAGTCTTATTGGATAGTTTCCAATGCAGAATGTTGAATTTACCCTCTACACTATTAAGCTATTTGGACCTACTTGGTAGGATAAGACTGTGAAAATAATATTTATGAAATATTGGTGTTTACAGTGCCTGTATGTAGAGATAGCAGTGCGTGTTAATTTTCTTTTTGCGATTACAATTGTTTATGCCTTTATGACTTAAGACTATTGTCTCGAATTCATCCAAACATGTATTCTGTTTAGAAAATTAAGAAAGTGAATTTCCAGTGATAAGTTAGTTTCAATAGGAAAGTAAGTTATGAGCATTTTGTGGCAAAGTTTGTATGTTTGTGCTTATGTGTGCTTGCTATAGTTGTAAATTGTAGTTCTTTGTACTTTATGAAAACAGAGAATACTTTGTCAGATTCATCGAGAAATGTAGGCTATAGAAAAAGATGGTGAAAATGTAGCGTCCTTAGCAGACTCAAAGAGTCATTTAGACCATAAGAAACCAAGTCCAAATATAACTGATTATTCTGGAAACAAGCACAAGTTTCTAAAAATCCTGAATTGACAGGCTAAATTACCTGTAAGAAATTATTTACAACAGGAAAGTATCAAGTGATGTATCGTTTGTGTAGAAATGTATATGCTTGTGCTTGTGTGTACAATGTACTTGTGATATAGAGTGCAGGGGTGCCAAAGTATTCGTTTTTTTTACGGAATTCGTATGGGTTTGACAGATTTCATAGAATACATACAAATTGTACAGAATTCGTACGATTTACTACTGAGAAACATATCCAAAAAATTCGTATTAATGCCATAAAATTTAACATATATTTCTTAGTTCTGGATCGTATGAATTCTTAAACTTCATAATTTATCTATTTAACTTCATAATGTATTCTAGTAGTGAATTGTGTGAATTCTGAAAAATTTCGATGTATTCTGCTGAATTCCTTGAAATTCCCGTATGAATGGCCACCCTGGTAAGTATCTTATGTGAACTAGTGCTGCCTTTAATTAATATGTGATGGTGCTCCTCTCAAAATCGACATTTATTACAATTTGCAAATCATTGACAGAACATCGACCATATCAACTGTAAATTCATGTTTTTTTTATTTCATGTACAGAAAATATCCAAATAAATATTGTCATCATAGAAAAACTGGTCAAAATTGCTCTCTTTACATTAGGCCAAATACGATCGATTTTATTAATATCATCTGCAAACAAACAAGTTTTGGGCTTAAAACAATTACAAGTTACAACAGTTTTAATAATGTTCATCTTGTGTCACAACGTCTTGTTGCTTTTGAAATATATAGAGTTTTTGACGAGTACAATTTTATTGTAGGTCTAGAACATAGAGCACTCTGTTTTTACTACTTTTCATCGCAATTACCTAGTATGGTGAGATCAATGAAACGAATGACAGTAAGATCAACTATACTAGTAATTGTAACAGGACTTCATGAATTGAGGTTTGCCGGACGATTCAAAGATTATTGATAAAGACAACAGTTCCTGACCACCCAACTTCTAATCGAACCTGAACGCTGTGTGCCATATCATCGTCTCGTCATATTCCAATTACATGTATTACTTTACCGTTACGTTACGTTACTTTTATTACCACCCTTAAAACCCATTCGTTGGTACATTTTCAGAGCAGGAGATATTCCAAGGTAATTATTGAACCGTCCAGATGAACCACATCATACAAAATCAAGCATGTTACAAGTTTATTGCAGACAACAGAATGACCAGCGGTTTTCATACAGACATGTCCCTTCTTCTAGATACGCTGTACATTGTGCTTTTTATTGCAACGCCTGTCCTCGAGTAGAAATGAAGTTCATTTTACGCCCTTAATACAAAATTAATGTACTTCATCGTTAACTTGCGCCACCAGCAATTTTTACCTCCATGAAATGTCATGGAGGTTATATTTTTTTATCTCATTCCTTTGGCTTTAATATTGTGTGTAAACATCCGTCTTTTCTTTTGATTTGCCAGTCCGTTTCTGTACTCGGGCCCTACAAAGACGTATGATTGCTGCCAATGCTGGTGTCTTGCGTCTATGTAAAGTTAACGTAAACGGTCGTTGCTATTTGAAACGGTCGTTTCCATATTTCCATAACAGGTAGATGCCATATCCAAGCGTATCAGATTCTAAACTTTATGTATAAAAAGTTCCATTAAAAATAAATGGGAAAGGAAGGTGCACCATCTTTGTTTCAAAACCATAAAGTGTACCATTATGCGATGTGCCAACGATGACCGTTCACGAGATGGAAATTTATGTTGGCGTCTTGTGCAGTCAGCGGTTCACTTTACTCCTTCCTGTTGATTGGTCGCTGCTACTGATGACGTCACGCTCCTCCTGGAACAAATGCATCCACTTTTGTGATGATGTAGATGAAAATACAATTGTAAATATATTGCCAAACAGATTTACATATTTGCTTAAAGAAGTGACGCTATTACAGCTGAAACGTCCGATACACAAGTATACAATAAAGGCACAAACAAACAAACAAATCAAGTTCTTTTACTAAAAACGTTTCAACTAGGGGTGGGTACCTGTACAGAAAATTCAGGTCCAGGTCAGGTTCAGGTCCAGAGGATCAGGTCCAGGTTTGGACCTGATTCAGTATGTGAGAACTTGTGAATGTACGATACTCAAAACAATGGTCCATTTCGCAACAAAAACATCTGTTTTGTGAAGTATTCGACTCCCACCGGCGTTTAAAATCCTACAAAGGTACTTGCCTCTAGATCTGTACCATCGACTGTAAAACTTGGTAAAATGACTATAGACTATACTCTACTATGCTCTTGTTATTTTCCTCGACCGGTAAGCCACGAAACGTGTGAATGACTGATCATATATTAATTTTTTTTCATTTTCCAATAGGTCCAACATCCAGTCTACCGAATTTTTTCAGGTCCGTTTTTTCTGGACCGGTCCAATAAGAAAAAACGTTTTTTTACCGATACATCGCACCAGTACCCAGCCCTAGTTTCAACTTTGATGGTCCTTACTGCGCAGTAATTGTGCTGACGTCACCTATACCTGTGTAATCGTAATCAGCCTCTTCCATGTCTGCTCTGGTCACCCTTCTCACCTCCGCACTTTCTAACGCGTCATCATCAAACCTGTTGACATAAATACATTACAATAGGTTTTTAAGATAATCGACACATATCCTACTGACATGTATTTTTTCTGACATACTGAATAACTTACTTACTTTGCTTACCGAAGAAATCAAAATAATGAGTATGCCAACCTAAACGTGTACATGAATTTTTGATATGGTTACTGATAACCTAAAATTGAAATACATTTGTACAATTCTAGCGGCTTTGTTCCTTGTGGTTGGCGATTCCTACCCTCATATATACAATTTTTTTCAACAGGGCGTTGCCTGCAAAGTACACAAAGTACACCGTATACGTAATGACCACAATGATTTCAGTTTCATGGATGTTAAAAAAAGGCTGCATGTTATATACATATATATATATATAACGTTATTCATGCTCTGAAACTTTTGATCTGTGCCCGTTGCGCAAGAGACGAGAACTTTTTGAACACCCTTCGTACATATATAACGTTAGTTCACCTTTATCCGCAGGGTTACCTATATTTGTTGCATATAAAAATAGGGTACTAGTATTTGGGGATCGTTAAGTCGATGGAAGGTAGTTTTACATGTTGACATTTGAAACCCACGTTGTTGACCTGAAATCTCTAAATACCCAGGGTTATTTTTAAACAACGAATATAGGTTACCCAACGGATTAAGGTGAACTAGCGTTACAGCACAACTCACACATCGTCCTGTCCCGGCATGGTCTCATCTGCCACCAGCATTTCGTACTCCTCAGCTGCGTACCGCTCCCAGTCAGACATCCCCTCCATATCCTCAGCCTCCTACCATACACAAGAAACAAAAATCACCTCATGATTTACAGAAATCTAGCTTCCGTTGCAAACCCCACTGGAAGAATTTTACCATGGGCAGTTTTTTCTGATAGGCAGTTTTCATCAGGTCGGTTAAGAGATCTTGACAAGCAGTCAGAACAAATATCTATCAGAAACCCGCTCGGAGTTGTTCGCAAAACTTCCGGTAGAACTCTGCAAAAGACATCTAGGTTCTATCTTAGGATATTGGAGTTTTTTTATATTTCTTTTTCAGTTAAGTCTCTCCTGCTTAAGTTTCGATGCATATCGGGCATCTTTCTCAGAGTTTTCACTCCAGCGCTGCATCACGCAAAAGTGCCACCTACATCGGCAACATATGGCAGCCAGAAGCAGCTAGAACTCCAGCCAGAAGCTCTGAGGAAGATCTCTGGTAAGCATCAGAACGTAAGCAGGTGAGAAGTAAGTCAGACTGATCCTATGATCTACCGAAATGATGACATTACTTACGGAAGTAGGTTCTTTCCTAGTAAGTTTAAGTCACCTCCTATGTAGTCAGATATGCCAACGTAAAACCTAGAAATATCAGTGCGTTAACTTTAAATGATTCATTGGACGCTTTGCACAAAGAAAATGACTGATATTTTGGGGTAGTTCATGCAAAAAAATGATTTTCGAACCTTTGCTGCTGCGAATGGATCTCTCTGCTCGTGGTCCAGGTATTTTTCCAGATTGAAGAAAGTGTCGAAGAACAACGGCGTCATTCTGCTCTGCTTTAAGTCACGCAGAGAGATTTTGCCTGGAGCAAGATGGTTACATGACAACATGAGTAAAACAACCAAGTAAATGAGAATGATTGTAGAAACGAAGCTGACATACAAGGATGCGATGTGGGGACAGAGACATCAGTAACAGTGACGTAAATGCATTATTCAGTACCAAGGACAGAGGGACCGGTCTTGTTGCTGTGTCATTCAGGGACAGGGCTTAAATATGTGTAGCCTATCTTATTTGTTGATAAGTCTAAGAACATTTGTATCGCCCCTCATATGTACACAACTTAAGCAGATGATTCTAGACACGATGAATCATGGACAGATGGACAGAATTAAAAAATGGACTGCACCTGGTATTGCTGGATTGATCATGTCTAACATCTGACACAGACAGTCTTCGAACGGCATGGGTTCTATCCCCAGGGACACCATCTTGTTGTACTGCTCTTCATAGAAGTACTCCAGTTCGTACATGGACAGTAGGCCGTCTCCGTCCAGGTCCATACACCGGAACCAATACTCTATCCTGAAGAAAAAAAATACATTTTGCCAGTTCAAGAGCATCTCATAGCGTAGGGTTACTGTAACTTGCAGTTCCACAATTAAAGTGGACAGTAGGCCGTCTCCGTCCAGGTCCATACACCTGAACCAATACTCTATCCTGAAAGCAAAAGATACTGATAGTTCAACAGCACCTTCTAGCGAGTGTTAACTGCATCTTGCAGTTAAACCCGAATTTGATTTCAAATTCAAATGCTAACTTTTATAAAACTCAATGTAGTAAAATTTATACTATAGAAGGAATTCAGTCCTTTTGTGGACTTGCCTTTGACTTTGTGCCTCATCAAATTCAGATCCATTGAGTAATAGTGAAAAGGTAAATCTGTAAGAAGGAAATCTTCAAGTCGCTACATTTTATTACTGTACCAGTATTTTTTCCATTGGCGGTAATAGCAGAGAAGACAGACGCAATGCATTACAGTATTTACATGTTCATTTTATTGGGGGCATTTCCCTGACATATTTCGACGAGCACAATGAGCTAATGACTGCAACCCTTCCCAGTAGCGTACATGTCGGGTGAGCGAAAACAGCCTGGATTTTGAACTTCCAACCTCTTGTTCCATGCAGATGCACGCTACGCATGCGCAGGAGCATGCGCAGGTGCCATGGCAAAAGAACAGGAAGAATGTCAGACATACGCTGTTGGGTGTTTCTTGTCTTCTTCCGCCAGCAGAAACCAGACAAACTCCGTGTAGCTCATCTTGCCTTCGCGAGAAACAGTGCTTCCTCTGGGGAAAACAAACAAACAAACAAACAAATAAACAAACAAACACACATGATTCTTCGATGAAGGTCAATCATCTAGGTATTTATATACACAAGAAATAAAACAGTTATCTAAGCAACTCGATATGATTTTGGAAACAGACGTTTTAGGCAGTATCCAATGAAAAAATACAAATTTGTACAACTTGAACTACAATGCTCCGAAACTGAGTCTGTATTAGATGGTATATACACGAAAGCTCTGACCCTTTTCAAAATTTATCCAGTAGAGTAACATCAATCTTGCGTAAACAAACAAAATGTTCGAATTGTTTTAATCGTATGGAATGATATTATGAGATGAACTTCGTTCATTCAGCTCAAATGAGAAACCAGAACTGCAGCTGTATCGATCGATTGACCTGTCAATCAATTAATCAATCAGCCAATCAAGTCACGTACCTTGTCACCGCTCCAGAGAATATTCTTTCCGCCATCCGAGACGATATTGCTGTGGTCGCCAACAAACGAAATGAAGATTAGTTAATATTCTAACTTCACACTTTTTAGCCTATATCATTGTCTTTTTATGCCAAATTATGGTCGCTGGATATCAGACTTCTGGAGGACTAACTTCGTCTGCTCCACCTCACACGAGGATGAACGATGATGATGATGATGGATATCAGAAATCTATGATAGAAAACAATATACACATTGCTTGCGAATGTTGAGAGAGATGTTATGTATGTATTGATAGCAGTATAATACACACTTTGATATTTGCAATAGAATATTGTGACTGATAAATGCTCACGTCAACCAAATAATGTATGATGATCAACTTTTCGCTGTTTTACTGTCAGTGGCACAAATGTAGCTACTTTTGATATACCGTAGTATGGAAAATTATATTTCCTGTTCACATACTTTGAATTGTCTGTTTGTTTATTTATTTTTGTTTGTTTGTTTGTTTGTTTGTTTACTCACCACCATCGTTATGTCTAGCCAGGTCCTGCTGGCTGATAAACAAGTCGTGGTCCGTGTCCAGCTCCCAGAATTTGCAGTAGATGACGTAGAAATGCTCGTACGAGAAGAAGTCTGTGATCTGGTTGATGTCGTCTTCCTCTTCTAAAGACGAAATTACCTACAGCGATGACCATCCGTGAATTGAAATTTAGATATGTTGCAGCATTATAATTGTAAAATCATTGTCTTTGTATGTATTGTTTTCGTCAGTATCTAGTAAGACTACAAAATAGTGTATACATTTTATCATGTGTGCGTTGTACACATCTTACATCCTTATAAATAGGAAGGCCCTAATAGCAATAAACCAATGACGTCATAGCTTCCTTGCCAATCAGAGAGAGCCAAGTTTACACAGGAAACAAGTCAAGCCTGATTTACAATCACATATAAAGAAGTTAATTTGTAAGCTGACCTGTAATAGGTTGGACCTGCGGAGTTCCGGGATGCTGATTTGTCCTGACCAGGACCTGTTGACAGTGTAGAATATCCGGGCGATGACCTAGAGGGAGGAAGGAACGTAGAAAAAATAGTGTGTAGGAGATGGGCACGCATATAGATGTAGTCGTTTTTTTCTGGAGGTGCACACTTTGTATATGCAATTATCCGACCGGTGTGGGGTAGTGTAACGTGTTCGACTGGGAATCCAAATGCTCTAGGTTTGAATCCTGTCATGCTACTGATCCTGTGCCCTTAGAAAAGGCACTTTATTTACGACTTTCCACACAGGTGTAAACATAGGTTAAAAAGTGGTGGCAGGAGAGGGATTGGCTCCACCTTCTAATATCGTAACCTAGACACAGTGGATAACAACCCACTACCACTACGATCTCAGACACAAAAGCTATGAGGCGTAACCTTTACCTTTGTGTACGTGTACTTTTACCCGACTGTCCAGAATAACATACTTATAGGCAAATACTAGTACGCTAAAAACATGCAAGACTTTTACATCTCCTTGGAGATATGAGTTAGAAATGCAAGGACTGGTGGAGACGGCGATGGCAACAGTCATTGATTCGACATGCTATTTTTTCCATTTGTTGAGTGAAATATACAATGTACCAAAAAGCTCAGATAGCAATATACAGACCGATACCTCGGGTAGTTTACGGGCAAAAGTGAAGAAAAGGCCCGTTAACTATCCGATCCGCCATTTGGAAATGTGAGTGTAGCAAGACTATGAAGGACGGTATCATGACGCTTGTATTGGTTGTTCTTCACACATAAATCGAAAAGTGGCGTGTTTGACATGACGTGTTACTGTAGTGGAATTCTGCACACATGAATGAAGGTGGCGTGTCTGACATGACTTACTGTGTGAAGGTACCTGTAGTGGAATTCTGCACACATGAATGAAGGTGGCGTGTCTGACATGACTTACTGTGTGAAGGTACCTGGAGTGAAATTCTGCACACATGAATGAAGGTGGCGTGTCTGACATGACTTACTGTGTGAAGGTACCTGGAGTGAAATTCTGCACACATGAATGAAGGTGGCGTGTCTGACATGACTTACTGTGTGAAGGTACCTGGAGTGGAATTCTGCACACATGAATGAAGGTGACGTGTCTGACCTGACTTACTGTGTGAAGGTACCTGGAGTGGAATTCTGCACACATGAATGAAGGTGGCGTGTCTGACATAACGTACTGTGTAAAGGTACCTGGAGTGGAATTCTGCAAACATGAATGAAGGTGACGTGTCTGACATAAGCTACAATCGCAACATTAAGTCATCACCCTACCCGGTGCCGTGACTGGCGGGGTCTCAAGAAAGGAGCTAGCGGTTGCGCCTAAACAGGGCCCATACGGTCGAGAATATCTCGAGAAGGAAGTATCCGAAGATTTTGCGGTTTGCACCTTTCTATTCCTTACTAAGGTACCTTTCCAATGATACCAAATCTGCCAGGCCGGAACTTCAAGCCTAAGCTATAATCGCGACATTAAGTCATCGCCCTACCCGGTGCCGTGGCAGGCGGGGTCTCAAGAAAGGAGCTAGCGGTTGCGCCTAAACAGGGTCCGAATACTCAAGAATATCTCGAGAAGGAAGTATCCGAAGATTTTGCGGTTTGCACCTTTCTATTCCTTACTAGGGGAGCTTTCCAATGATACCAAGTCTGCCAGGCCGGAACTTCAAGCCTAAGCTACAATCGCGACATTAAGTCATCGCCCTACCCGGTGCCGTGGCAGGCGGGGTCTCAAGAAAGGAGCTAGCGGTTGCGCCTAAACAGGGTCCGTATACACAAGAATATCTCGAGAAGGAAGTATCCGAAGATTTTGCGGTTTGCACCTTTCTATTCCTTACTAAGGTACCTTTCCAATGATACCAAGTCGGCCAGGCCGGAACTTCAAGCCTAAGCTACAATCGCGACATTAAGTCATCACCCTACCCGGTGCCGTGACAGGAAGGGTCTTAAGAAAGGAGCTAGCGGTTGCGCCTAAACAGGGTCCGTATACTAAAGAATATCTCGAGAAGGAAGTATCCGAAGATTTTGCGGTTTGCACCTTTCTATTCCATACTAAAGTACCTTTCCAATGATACAAAGTCTCCCAGGCCGGAACTTCAAGCCTAAGCTACAATCGCGTTCTTAAGTCATCACCCTATCCGGTGCCGTGACAGGAAGGGTCTCAAGAAAGGAGCTGGCGGTTGCGCCTAAACAGGGTCCGTATACTCAAGAATATCTCGAGAAGGAAGTATCCGAAGATTTTGCGGTTTGCACCTTTCTATTCCTTACTAAGGTACCTTTTCAATGATACCAAGTCTGCCAGGCCGGAACTTCAAGCCTAAGCTACAATCGCGACATTAAGTCATCACCCTACCCGGTGCCGTTACAGGCGGGTCTCAAGAAAGGAGCTAGCGGTTGCGCCTAAACAGGGTCCGTATACTCTAGAATATCTGGAGAAGGAAGTACCCGAAGATTTTGCGGTTTGCACCTTTCTATTCCTTACTATGGGAGCTTCCCAATGATACCAAGTCTGCCAGGCCGGAACTTCAAGCCTAAGCTACAATCGCGACATTAAGTCATCACCCTACCCGGTGCCGTAACAGGCGGGGTCTCAAGAAAGGAGTTAGCGTTTGCGCCTAAACAGGGTCCGTATACTCAAGAATATCTCGAGAAGGAAGTATCCGAAGATTTTGCGGTTTGCACCTTTCTATTCCTTACTAGGGGAGCTTTCCAATGATACCAAGTCTGCCAGGCCGGAACTTCAAGCCTAAACTACAATCGCGACATTAAGTCATCGCACTACCCGGTGCCGTGGCAGGCGGGGTCTCAAGAAAGGAGCTAGCGGTTGCGCCTAAACAGGGTCCGTATACTCAAGAATATCTCGAGAAGGAAGTATCCGAAGATTTTGCGGTTTGCACCTATCTATTCCTTACTAAGGTACCTTTCCAATGATACCAAGTCTGCCAGGCCGGAACTTCAAGCCTAAGCTACAATCGCGACATTAAGCCATCGCCCTACCCGGTGCCGTGGCAGGCGGGGTCTCAAGAAAAGAGCTAGCGGTTGCGCCTAAACAGGGTCCGTATACTCAAGAATATCTCGAGAAGGAAGTATCCGAAGATTTTGCGGTTTGCACCTTTCTATTCCATACTAAAGGATCTTTCCAATGATACAAAGTCTCCCAGGCCGGAACTTCAAGCCTAAGCTACAATCGCGACATTAAGTCATCGCCCTATCCGGTGCCGTGACAGGAAGGGTCTCAAGAAAGGAGCTAGCGGTTGCGCCTAAACAGGGTCCGTATACTCTAGAATATCTCTAGAAGGAAGTATCCGAAGATTTTGCGGTTTGCACCTTCCTATTTCTTACTAGGGGAGCTTTCCAATGATACCAAGTCTGCCAGGCCGGAACTTCAAGCCTAAGCTACAATCGCGACATTAAGTCATCGCCCTACCCGGTGCCGTGACAGGAAGGTTCTCAAGAAAGGAGCTAGCGGTTGCGCCTAAACAGGGTCCGTATACTCAAGAAAATCTCGAGAAGGAAGTATCCGAAGATTTTGCGGTTTGCACCTTTCTATTCCTTACTAAGGGATCTTTCCAATGATACCAAGTCTGAAAGGCCGGAACTTTAAGCCTAACTTGGAATCGCGTTCTTAAGTCATCACCCTACCCGGTGCCGTAACAAGCGGGGTCTTAAGAAAGCAGCTAGCGGTTGCGCCTAAACAGGGTCCGAATACTCAAGAATATCTCGAGAAGGAAGTATCCGAAGATTTTGCGGTTTGCACCTTTCTATTCCTTACTAGGGGAGCTTTCCAATAATACCAAGTCTGCCAGGCCGGAACTTCAAGCCTAAGCTACAATCGCGACATTAAGTCATCACCCTACCCGGTGCCGTGACAGACCGGGTCTCAAGAAAGGAGCTAGCGGTTGCGCCTAAACAGGGTCCGTATACTCAAGAATATCTGGAGAAGGAAGTATCCGAAGATTTTGCGGTTTGCACCTTTCTATTCCTTACTAGGGGAGCTTTCCAATGATACTAAGTTTGCCAGGCCGGAACTTCAAGCCTAACTTGGAATCGCGTTCTTAAGTCATCACCCTAGCCGGTGCCGTGACAGGCGGGGTCTCAAGAAAGGAGCTACCTGTTGCGCCTAAACAGGGTCCGTATACTCAAGAATATCTCGAGAAGGAAGTATCCGAAGATTTTGCGGTTTGCACCTATCTATTCCTTACTAAGGTACCTTTCCAATGATACCAAGTCTGAAAGGCCGGAACTTCAAGCCTAAGCTACAATCGCGACATTAAGCCATCGCCCTACCCGGTGCCGTGGCAGGCGGGGTCTCAAGAAAAGAGCTAGCGGTTGCGCCTAAACAGGGTCCGTATACTAAAAAATATCTCGAGAAGGAAGTATCCGAAGATTTTGCGGTTTGCACCTTTCTATTCCATACTAAAGGATCTTTCCAATGATACAAAGTCTCCCGGGCCGGAACTTCAAGCCTAAGCTACAATCGCGACATTAAGTCATCGCCCTATCCGGTGCCGTGACAGGAAGGGTCTCAAGAAAGGAGCTAGCGGTTGCGCCTAAACAGGGTCCGTATACTCAAGAAAATCTCGAGAAGGAAGTATCCGAAGATTTTGCGGTTTGCACCTTTCTATTCCTTACTAAGGGATCTTTCCAATGATACCAAGTCTGAAAGGCCGGAACTTTAAGCCTAACTTGGAATCGCGTTCTTAAGTCATCACCCTACCCGGTGCCGTAACAAGCGGGGTCTTAAGAAAGCAGCTAGCGGTTGCGCCTAAACAGGGTCCGAATACTCAAGAATATCTCGAGAAGGAAGTATCCGAAGATTTTGCGGTTTGCACCTTTCTATTCCTTACTAGGGGAGCTTTCCAATAATACCAAGTCTGCCAGGCTGGAACTTCAAGCCTAAGCTACAATCGCGACATTAAGTCATCACCCTACCCGGTGCCGTGACAGACCGGGTCTCAAGAAAGGAGCTAGCGGTTGCACCTAAACAGGGTCCGTATACTCAAGAATATCTGGAGAAGGAAGTATCCGAAGATTTTGCGGTTTGCACCTTTCTATTCCTTACTAAGGTACCTTTCCAATGATACTAAGTTTGCCAGGCCGGAACTTCAAGCCTAACTTGGAATCGCGTTCTTAAGTCATCACCCTAGCCGGTGCCGTGACAGGCGGGGTCTGAAGAAAGGAGCTAGCTGTTGCGCCTAAACAGGGTCCGTATACTCTAGAATATCTCGAGAAGGAAGTATCCGAAGATTTTGCGGTTTGCACCTTTCTATTCCTTACTAAGGTACCTTTCCAATGATACCAAGTCTGCCAGGCCGGAACTTCAAGCCTAAGCTACAATCGCGACATTAAGTCATCGCCCTACCCGGTACCGTGGCAGGCGGGGTCTCAAGAAAGGAGCTAGCGGTTGCGCCTAAACAGGGTCCGTATACTCAAGAATATCTAGAGAAGGAAGTATCCGAAGATTTTGCGGTTTGCACCTTTCTATTCCTTACTAAGAGAGCTTTCCAATGATACTAAGTTTGCCAGGCCGGAACTTCAAGCCTAATGTGGAATCGCGTTCTTAAGTCATCACCCTACCCGGTGCCGTGACAGGCGGGGTCTCAAGAAAGGAGCTAGCGGTTGCGCCTAAACAGGGTCCGTATACTCAAGAATATCTCGAGAAGGAAGTACCCGAAGATTTTGCGGTTTGCACCTTTCTATTCCTTACTAAAGGATCTTTCCAATGATACCAAGTCTGCGAGACTGGAACTTCAAGCCTAAGCTACTATCACGACATTAAGTCATCACCCTACAGGGTGCCGTGACTGCCGGGGTCTCAAGAAAGGAGCTAGCGGTTGCGCCATAACAGGGCCCATACGGTCGAGAATATCTCGAGAAGAAAGTATTCGAAGATTTTGCGGTTTGCACCTTTCTATTCCTTACTAAGGGAGCTTTCCAATGATACCAAGTCTGCCAGGCTTCAAGCCTTAGCTACAATCGCGACATTAAGTCATCACCCTCCCCGTTGCCGTGACAGGAAGGGCTCAAGAAAGGAGCTAGCGGTTGCGCCTAAACAGGGTCCGTATACTCAAGAATATCTCGAGAAGGAATTATCCGAAGATTTTGCGGTTTGCACCTTTCTATTTCTTACTAAGGGAGCTTTCCAATGATACCAAGTCTGCCGGGCCGGAACTTCAAGCCTAAGCTACAATCACGACATTAAGTCATCACCCTACAGGGTGCCGTGACTGCCGGGTCTCAAGAAAGGAGCTAGCGGTTGCGCCTAAACAGGGCCCATACGGTCGAGAATATCTCGAGAAGAAAGTATCCGAAGATTTTGCGGTTTGCACCTTTCTATTCCTTACTAGGGGAGCTTTTTAATGATACCAAGTGTGCCAGGCTGGAACTTCAAGCCTAAGCTACAATCGCGACATTATGTCATCACCCTACCCGCTGCCGTGACAGGAAGGGCTCAAGAAAGGAGCTAGCGGTTGCGCCTAAACAGGGTCCGTATACTCTAGAATATCTCGAGAAGGAATTATCCGAAGATTTTGCGGTTTGCACCTTTCTATTTCTTACTAAGGGAGCTTTCCAATGATACCAAGTCTGCCTGGCCGGGACTTCAAGCCTAAGCTACAATCACGACATTAAGTCATCACCCTACCCGGTAACGTGACTGCCGGGGTCTCAAGAAAGGAGCTTGCGGTTGCGCCTAAACAGGGTCCGTATACTCAAGAATATCTCGAGAAGGAAGTATCCGAAGATTTTGCGGTTTGCACCTTTCTATTCCTTACTAAAGTACCTTTTCAATGATACCAAGTCTGCCAGGCTGGAACTTCAAGCCTAAGCTACAATCGCGACATTAAGTCATCACCCTACCCGGTGCCGTGACAGGCCGGGTCTCAAGAAAGGAGCTAGCGGTTGCGCCTAAACAGGGTCCGTATACTCTAGAATATCTCGAGAAGGAAGTACCCGAAGATTTTGCGGTTTGCACCTTTCGATTCCTTACTATGGGAGCTTTCCAATGATACCAAGTCTGCCAGGCCGGAACTTTAAGCCTAACTTGGAATCGCGTTCTTAAGTCATCACCCTACCCGGTGCCGTAACAGGCGGGGTCTCAAGAAAGGAGCTAGCGGTTGCGCCTAAACAGGGTCCGAATACTCAAGAATATCTCGAGAAGGAAGTATCCGAAGATTTTGCGGTTTGCACCTTTCTATTCCTTACTAAAGGATCTTTCCAATGATACCAAGTCTGCCAGGCTGGAACTTCAAGCCTAAGCTACAATCGCGACATTAAGTCATCGCCCTACCCGGTGCCGTGACTGGCGGGGTCTCAAGAAAGGAGCTAGCGGTTGCGCCTAAACAGGGCCCATACGGTCGAGAATATCTGGAGAAGGAAGTATCCGAAGATTTTGCGGTTTGCACCTTTCTATTCCTTACTAAGGTACCATTCCAATGATACCAAATCTGCCAGGCCGGAACTTCAAGCCTAAGCTATAATCGCGACATTAAGTCATCGCCCTACCCGGTGCCGTGGCAGGCGGGGTCTCAAGAAAGGAGCTAGCGGTTGCGCCTAAACAGGGTCCGTATACTCAAGAATATCTCGAGAAGGAAGTATCCGAAGATTTTGCGGTTTGCACCTTTCTATTCCATACTAAAGGATCTTTCCAATGATACAAAGTCTGCGGGCCGGAACTTCAAGCCTAAGCTACAATCGCGTTCTTAAGTCATCACCCTACCCGGTGCCGTGACAGGCGGGGTCTCAAGAAAGGAGCTAGCGGTTGCGCCTAAACAGGGTCCGTATACTCAAGAATATCTCGAGAAGGAAGTATCCGAAGATTTTGCGGTTTGCACCTTTCTATTCCTTACTAAGGGAGCTTTCCAATGATACCAAGTCTGCCAGGCCGGAACTTCAAGCCTAAGCTACAATCGCGACATTAAGTCATCACCCTACCCGGTGCCGTGACAGCGGGGTCTCAAGAAAGGAGCTAGCGGTTGCGCCTAAACAGGGTCCGTATACTCAAGAATATCTGGAGAAGGAAGTATCCGAAGATTTTGCGGTTTGCACCTTTCTATTCCTTACTAAGGGAGCTTTCCAATGATACCAAGTCTGCCAGGCCGGAACTTCAAGCCTAAGCTACAATCGCGACATTAAGTCATCACCCTACCCGGTGCCGTGACAGGAAGGGTCTCAAGAAAGGAGCTAGCGGTTGCGCCTAAACAGGGTCCGTATACTCTAGAATATCTCGAGAAGGAAGTATCCGAAGATTTTGCGGTTTGCACCTTTCTATTCCTTACTAAGGACCTTTCCAATGATACCAAGTCTGCCAGGCCGGAACTTCAAGCCTACTTGGAATCGCGTTCTTAAGTCATCACCCTACCCGGTGCCGTGACAGGCGGGGTCTCAAGAAAGGAGCTAGCGGTTGCGCCTAAACAGGGTCCGAATACTCAAGAATATCTCGAGAAGGAAGTATCCGAAGATTTTGCGGTTTGCACCTTTCTATTCCTTACTAAGGGATCTTTCCAATGATACCAAGTCTGCCAGGCCGGAACTTCAAGCCTAAGCTACAATCCCGACATTAAGTCATCACCCTACCCGGTGCCGTGACAGGCGGGGTCTCAAGAAAGGAGCTAGCTGGTTGCGCCTAAACAGGGTCCGTATACTCAAGAATATCTCGAGAAGGAAGTATCCGAAGATTTTGCGGTTTGCACCTTTCTATTCCTTACTAAGGTACTTTCCAATGATACCAAGTCTGCCAGGCCGGAACTTCAAGCCTAAGCTACAATCGCGACATTAAGTCATCGCCCTACCCGGTGCCGTGGCAGGCGGGGTCTCAAGAAAGGAGCTAGCGGTTGCGCCTAAACAGGGTCCGTATACTCAAGAATATCTCGAGAAGGAAGTATCCGAAGATTTTGCGGTTTGCACCTTTCTATTCCTTACTAAGGGATCTTTCCAATGATACCAAGTCTGCCAGGCCGGAACTTCAAGCCTAAGCTACAATCCCGACATTAAGTCATCACCCTATCCGGTGCCGTGACAGGCGGGGTCTCAAGAAAGGAGCTAGCTGTTGCGCCTAAACAGGGTCCGTATACTCTAGAATATCTCGAGAAGGAAGTATCCGAAGATTTTGCGGTTTGCACCTTTCTATTCCTTACTAAGGGAGCTTTCCAATGATACCAAGTCTGCCAGGCCGGATCTTCAAGCCTAAGCTACAATCGCGACATTAAGTCATCGCCCTACCCGGTGCCGTGGCAGGCGGGGTCTCAAGAAAGGAGCTAGCGGTTGCGCCTAAACAGGGTCCGTATACTCAAGAATATCTCGAGAAGGAAGTATCCGAAGATTTTGCGGTTTGCACCTTTCTATTCCTTACTAGGGAGCTTTCCAATATACCAAGTCTGCCAGGCCGGAACTTCAAGCCTAAGCTACAATCGCGACATTAAGTCATCACCCTACCCGGTGCCGTGACAGACGGGGTCTCAAGAAAGGAGCTAGCGGTTGCGCCTAAACAGGGTCCGTATACTCAAGAATATCTCGAGAAGGAAGTATCCGAAGATTTTGCGGTTTGCAACTTTCTATTCCTTACTAGAGGAGCTTTCCAATGATACCAAGTCTGCCAGGCCGGAACTTCAAGCCTAACTGGAATCGCGTTCTTAAGTCATCACCCTACCCGGTGCCGTGGCAGGCGGGTCTCAAGAAAGGAGCTAGCGGTTGCGCCTAAACAGGGTCCGTATACTCAAGAATATCTCGAGAAGGAAGTATCCGAAGATTTTTCGGTTTGCACCTTTCTATTCCTTACTAAGGGAGCTTTCCAATGATACCAAGTGTGCCAGGCCGGAACTTCAAGCCTAAGCTACAATCGCGACATTAAGTCATCACCCTATCCGGTGCCGTGACAGGCGGGGTCTGAAGAAAGGAGCTAGCTGTTGCGCCTAAACAGGGTCCGTATACTCTAGAATATCTCGAGAAGGAAGTATCCGAAGATTTTGCGGTTTGCACCTTTCTATTCCTTACTAAGGTACCTTTCCAATGATACCAAGTCTGCCAGGCCGGAACTTCAAGCCTAACTACAATCGCGACATTAAGTCATCGCCCTACCCGGTGCCGTGGCAGGCGGGGTCTCAAGAAAGGAGCTAGCGGTTGCGCCTAAACAGGGTCCGTATACTCAAGAATATCTCGAGAAGGAAGTATCCGAAGATTTTGCGGTTTGCACCTTTCTATTCCTTACTAAGGGATCTTTCCAATCATACCAAGTGTGCCAGGCCGGAACTTCAAGCCTAAGCTACAATCCCGACATTAAGTCATCACCCTATCCGGTGCCGTGACAGGCGGGGTCTGAAGAAAGGAGCTAGCTGTTGCGCCTAAACAGGGTCCGTATACTCTAGAATATCTCGAGAAGGAAGTATCCGAAGATTTTGCGGTTTGCACCTTTCTATTCCTTACTAAGGTACCTTTCCAATGATACCAAGTCTGCCAGGCCGGAACTTCAAGCCTAAGCTACAATCGCGACATTAAGTCATCGCCCTACCCGGTGCCGTGGCAGGCGGGGTCTCAAGAAAGGAGCTAGCGGTTGCGCCTAAACAGGGTCCGTATACTCAAGAATATCTCGAGAAGGAAGTACCCGAAGATTTTGCGGTTTGCACCTTTCTATTCCTTACTAAGGGAGCTTTCCAATGATACCAAGTCTGCCAGGCCGGAACTTCAAGCCTAAGCTACAATCGCGACATTAAGTCATCACCCTACCCGGTGCCGTGACAGGAAGGGTCTCAAGAAAGGAGCTAGCGGTTGCGCCTAAACAGGGTCCGTATACTCTAGAATATCTCGAGAAGGAAGTATCCGAAGATTTTGCGGTTTGCACTTTCTATTCCTTACTAGAGGAGCTTTCCAATGATACCAAGTCTGCCAGGCCGGAACTTCAAGCCTAACTTGGAATCGCGTTCTTAAGTCATCACCCTACCCGGTGCCGTGGCAGGCGGGGTCTCAAGAAAGGAGTTAGCGGTTGCGCCTAAACAGGGTCCGAATACTCAAGAATATCTCGAGAAGGAAGTATCCGAAGATTTTCGGTTTGCACCTTTCTATTCCTTACTAAGGGATCTTTCCAATCATACCAAGTGTGCCAGGCCGGAACTTCAAGCCTAAGCTACAATCCGACATTAAGTCATCACCCTATCCGGTGCCGTGACAGGCGGGGTCTGAAGAAAGGAGCTAGCTGTTGCGCCTAAACAGGGTCCGTATACTCTAGAATATCTCGAGAAGGAAGTATCCGAAGATTTTGCGGTTTGCACCTTTCTATTCCTTACTAAGGTACCTTTCCAATGATACCAAGTCTGCCAGGCCGGATCTTCAAGCCTAAGCTACAATCGCGACATTAAGTCATCGCCCTACCCGGTGCCGTGGCAGGCGGGGTCTCAAGAAAGGAGCTAGCGGTTGCGCCTAAACAGGGTCCGTATACTCAAGAATATCTGGAGAAGGAAGTACCCGAAGATTTTGCGGTTTGCACCTTTCTATTCCTTACTAAGGGAGCTTTCCAATGATACCAAGTCTGCCAGGCCGGAACGTCAAGCCTAAGCTACAATCGCGACATTAAGTCATCACCCTACCCGGTGCCGTGACAGGAAGGGTCTCAAGAAAGGAGCTAGCGGTTGCGCCTAAACAGGGTCCGTATACTCTAGAATATCTCGAGAAGGAAGTATCCGAAGATTTTGCGGTTTGCAACTTTCTATTCCTTACTAGAGGAGCTTTCCAATGATACCAAGTCTGCCAGGCCGGAACTTCAAGCCTAACTTGGAATCGCGTTCTTAAGTCATCACCCTACCCGGTGCCGTGGCAGGCGGGGTCTCAAGAAAGGAGTTAGCGGTTGCGCCTAAACAGGGTCCGAATACTCAAGAATATCTCGAGAAGGAAGTATCCGAAGATTTTTCGGTTTGCACCTTTCTATTCCTTACTAAGGGATCTTTCCAATCATACCAAGTGTGCCAGGCCGGAACTTCAAGCCTAAGCTACAATCCCGACATTAAGTCATCACCCTATCCGGTGCCGTGACAGGCGGGGTCTGAAGAAAGGAGCTAGCTGTTGCGCCTAAACAGGGTCCGTATACTCTAGAATATCTCGAGAAGGAAGTATCCGAAGATTTTGCGGTTTGCACCTTTCTATTCCTTACTAAGGTACCTTTCCAATGATACCAAGTCTGCCAGGCCGGAACTTCAAGCCTAAGCTACAATCGCGACATTAAGTCATCGCCCTACCCGGTGCCGTGGCAGGCGGGGTCTCAAGAAAGGAGCTAGCGGTTGCGCCTAAACAGGGTCCGTATACTCAAGAATATCTCGAGAAGGAAGTATCCGAAGATTTTGCGGTTTGCACCTTTCTATTCCTTACTATGGGAGCTTTCCAATGATACTAAGTTTGCCAGGCCGGAACTTCAAGCCTAAGTTGGAATCGCGTTCTTAAGTCATCACCCTACCCTGTGCCGTGACAGGCCGGGTCTCAAGAAAGGAGCTAGCGGTTGCGCCTAAACAGGGTCCGTATACTCTAGAATATCTCGAGAAGGAAGTACCCGAAGATTTTGCAATTTGCACCTTTCTATTCCTTACTATGGGAGCTTGCCAATGATAACAAGTCTGCCAGGCCGGAACTTTAAGCCTAACTTGGAATAGCGTTCTTAAGTCATCACGCTACCCGGTGCCGTAACAGGCGGGGTCTCAAGAAAGGAGCTAGCGTTTGCGCCTAAACAGGGTCCGAATACTCAAGAATATCTCGAGAAGGAAGTATCCGAAGATTTTGCGGTTTGTACCTTTCTATTCCTTACTATGGGAGCTTGCCAATGATACCAAGTTTGCCGGGCCGGAACTTCAAGCCTAAGCTACAATCGCGACATTAAGTCATCGCCCTACCCGGTGCCGTGACTGGCGGGGTCTCAAGAAAGGAGCTAGCTGTTGCGCCTAAACAGGGTCCGTATACTCAAGAATATCTCGAGAAGGAAGTACCCGAAGATTTTGCGGTTTGTACCTTTCTATTCCATACTAAAGGATCTTTCCAATGATACCAAGTCTGCCGGGAGAACTTCAAGCCTAAGCTACAATCGCGACATTAAGTCATCACCCCACAGGGTGCAGTGACAGACCGGGTCTCAAGAAAGGAGCTAGCGGTTGCGCCTAAACAGGGTCCGTATACTCAAGAATATCTGGAGAAGGAAGTACCCGAAGATTTTGCGGTTTGCACCTTTCTATTCCTTACTATGGGAGCTTTCCAATGATACCAAGTCTGCCAGGCCGGAACTTCAAGCCTAAGCTACAATCGCGACATTAAGTCATCGCCCTACCCGGTGCCGTGACAGGAAGGGTCTCAAGAAAGGAGCTAGCGGTTGCGCCTAAACAGGGTCCGTATACTCTAGAATATCTCGAGAAGGAAGTATCCGAAGATTTTGCGGTTTGCAACTTTCTATTCCTTACTAGAGGAGCTTTCCAATGATACCAAGTCTGCCAGGCCGGAACTTCAAGCCTAACTTGGAATCGCGTTCTTAAGTCATCACCCTACCCGGTGCCGTGGCAGGCGGGGTCTCAAGAAAGGAGTTAGCGGTTGCGCCTAAACAGGGTCCGAATACTCAAGAATATCTCGAGAAGGAAGTATCCGAAGATTTTTCGGTTTGCACCTTTCTATTCCTTACTAAGGGATCTTTCCAATCATACCAAGTGTGCCAGGCCGGAACTTCAAGCCTAAGCTACAATCGCGACATTAAGTCATCACCCTATCCGGTGCCGTGACAGGAAGTGTCTCAAGAAAGGAGCTAGCGGTTGCGCCTAAACAGGGTCCGTATACTCTAGAATATCTCGAGAAGGAAGTATCCGAAGATTTTGCGGTTTGCACCTTTCTATTCCTTACTATAGGAGCTTTGCAATGATACCAAGTCTGCCAGGCCGGAACTTCAAGCCTAAGCTACAATCGCGACATTAAGTCATCACCCTACCCGGTGCCGTGGAAGGCGGGGTCTCAAGAAAGGAGCTAGCGGTTGCGCCTAAACAGGGTCCGTATACTCAAGAAAATCTCGAGAAGGAAGTATCCGAAGATTTTGCGGTTTGCACCTTTCTATTCCTTACTAAGGGAGCTTTCCAATAATACCAAGTCTGCCAGGCTGGAACTTCAAGCCTAAGCTACAATCGCAACATTAAGTCATCACCCTACAGGGTGCCGTGACAGACCGGGTCTCAAGAAAGGAGCTAGCGGTTGCGCCTAAACAGGGTCCGTATACTCAAGAATATCTGGAGAAGGAAGTACCTGAAGATTTTGCGGTTTGCACCTTTCTTTTCCTTACGAAGGGAGCTTTCCAATGATACCAAGTCTGAAAGGCCGGAACTTCAAGCCTAACCTACAATCGCGACATTAAGTCATCACCCTACAGGGTGCCGTGACTGCCGGGGTCTCAAGAAAGGAGCTAGCGGTTGCGCCTAAACAGGGTCCGTATACTCTAGAATATCTCGAGAAGGAAGTATCCCAAGATTTTTCGGTTTGCACCTTTCTATTCCTTACTAGGGGAGCTTTCCAATGATACCAAGTCTGCCATGGGACTTACTGTGTGAAGGTACCTGGAGTGGAATTCTGCACACACATGAATGAAGGAGGTGTGTCTGACATGACTTACTGTGTGAAGGTACCTGGAGTGGAATTCTGGACACATGAATGAAGGTGGCGTGCCTGACATAACTTACTGTGTGAAGGTACCTGGAGTGGAATTCTGCACACATGAATGAAGGTGACGTGTCTGACATAAGCTACAATCGCGACATTAAGTCATCACCCTACCCGGTGCCGTGGAAGGCGGGGTCTCAAGAAAGGAGCTAGCGGTTGCGCCTAAACAGGGTCCGTAAACTCAAGAATATCTCGAGAAGGAAGTATCCGAAGATTTTGCGGTTTGCACCTTTCTATTCCTTACTAGAGGAGCTTTCCAATGATACCAAGTCTGCCAGGCCGGAACTTCAAGCCTAAGCTTCAATCGCGACATTAAGTCATCACCCTACCCGGTGCCGTGACTGGAGGGGTCTCAAGAAAGGAGCTAGCGGTTGCGCCTAAACAGGGCCCATACGGTGGAGAATATCTCGAGAAGGAAGTATCCGAAGATTTTGCGGTTTGCACCTTTCTATTCCTTACTAAGATACCTTTTTAATGATACCAAGTCTGCCAGGCCGGAACTTCAAGCCTAAGCTACAATCGCGACATCAAGTCATCCCCCTACCCGGTGCCGTGGCAGGCGGGGTCTCAAGAAAGGAGCTAGCGGTTGCGCCTAAACAGGGTCCGTATACTCAAGAATATCTCGAGAAGGAAGTATCCGAAGATTTTGCGGTTTGCACCTTTCTATTCCTTACTAGAGGAGCTTTCCAATGATACCAAGTCTGCCAGGCCGGAACTTCAAGCCTAAGCTACAATCGCGACATTAAGTCATCACCCTACCGGTGCCGTGGCAGGCGCGGTCTCAAGAAAGGAGCTAGCGGTTGCGCCTAAACAGGGTCCGTATACTCAAGAATATCTCGAGAAGAAAGTATCCGAAGATTTTGCGGTTTGCACCTTTCTATTTCTTACTAGAGGAGCTTTCCAATGATACCAAGTTTGCCAGGCCGGAACTTCAAGCCTAAGCTACAATCGCGACATTAAGTCATCACCCTACCCGGTGCCGTGACAGGCCGGGTCTCAAAAAAGAAGCTAGCGGTTGCGCCTAAACATTGTCCGTATACCTAAGAATATCTCGAGAAGGAAGTACCCGAAGATTTTGCGGTTTGCACCTTTCTATTCCTTACTAGAGGAGCTTTCCAATGATACCAAGTCTGCCGGGCCGGAACTTTAAGCCTAACTTGGAATCGCGTTCTTAAGTCATCACCCTAAACGGTGCCGTGGCAGGCGGGGTCTCAAGAAAGGAGCTAGCGGTTGCGCCTAAACCGGGTCCGTATACTCAAGAAAATCTCGAGAAGGAAGTATCCGAAGATTTTGCGGTTTGCACCTTTCTATTCCTTACTAAGGGAGCTTTCTAATAATACCAAGTCTGCCAGGCTGGAACTTCAAGCCTAAGCTACAATCGCGACATTAAGTCATCACCCTACAGGGTGCCGTGACAGACCGGGTCTCAAGAAAGGAGCTAGCGGTTGCGCCTAAACAGGGTCCGTATACTCAAGAATATCTGGAGAAGGAAGTACCTGAAGATTTTGCGGTTTGCACCTTTCTATTCCTTACTAAGGGAGCTTTCCAATAATACCAAGTCTGAAAGGCCGGAACTTCAAGCCTAAGCTACAATCGCGACATTAAGTCATCACCCTACCCGGTGCCGTAACAGGCCGGGTCTCAAGAAAGGAGCTAGCGGTTGCGCCTAAACAGGGTCCGTATACTCAAGAATATCTGGAGAAGGAAGTATCCGAAGATTTTGCGGTTTGCACCTTTCTATTCCTTACTAGTGGAGCTTTCCAATGATACCAAGTCTGCCAGGCCGGAACTTCAAGCCTAAGCTACAATCGCGACATTAAGTCATCACCCTATCCGGTGCCGTGACTGCGGGGTCTCAAGAAAGGAGCTAGCGGTTGCGCCTAAACAGGGTCCGTATACTCAAGAATATCTCGAGAAGGAAGTATCCGAAGATTTTGCGGTTTGCACCTTTCTATTCCTTACTAGAGGAGCTTTCCAATGATACCAAGTCTGCCAGGCCGGAACTTCAAGCCTAAGCTACAATCGCGACATTAAGTCATCACCCTATCCGGTGCCGTGACTGCCGGGGTCTCAAGAAAGGAGCTAGCGGTTGCGCCTAAACAGGGCCCATACGGTGGAGAATATCTGGAGAAGGAAGTATCCGAAGATTTTGCGGTTTGCACCTTTCTATTCCTTACTAAGATACCTTTTTAATGATACGAAGTGTGCCAGGCCGGAACTTCAAGCCTAAGCTACAATCGCGACATCAAGTCATCCCCCTACCCGGTGCCGTGGCAGGCGGGGTCTCAAGAAAGGAGCTAGCGGTTGCGCCTAAACAGGGTCCGTATACTCAAGAATATCTCGAGAAGGAAGTACCCGAAGATTTTGCGGCTTGCACCTTTCTATTCCTTACTATGGGAGCTTTCCAATGATACCAAGTCTGCCAGGCCCGAGCTTCAAGCCTAAGCTACAATCGCGACATTAAGTCATCACCCTACCCGGTGCCGTGACAGGCCGGGTCTCAAGAAAGGAGCTAGCGGTTGCGCCTAAACAGGGTCCGAATACTCAAGAATATCTCGAGAAGGAAGTACCCGAAGATTTTGCGGTTTGCACCTTTCTATTCCTTACTAAGGGAGCTTTCCAATGATACCAAGTCTGCCAGGCCGGAACTTTAAGCCTAAGCTACAATCGCGTTCTTAAGTCATCACCCTACCCGGTGCCGTGACAGGCCGGGTCTCAAGAAAGGAGCTAGCGGTTGCGGCTAAACAGGGTCCGAATACTCAAGAATATCTCGAGAAGGAAGTATCCGAAGATTTTGCGGTTTGCACCTTTCTATTTCTTACTAAGGGAGCTTTCCAATGATACCACATTTGCTAGGCTGGAACTTCAACCTAGGCAACAATCGCGACATTAAGTAATCACCCTACCCGGTGCCGTGACAGGAAGGGTCTCAAGAAAGGAGCTAGCGGTTGCGCCTAAACAGGGTCCGTATACTCTAGAATATCTCGAGAAGGAAGTATCTGAAGATTTTGCGGTTTGCACCTTTCTATTCCTTACTATGGGAGCTTTCCAATGATACCAAGTCTGCCAGGCCGGAACTTCAAGCCTAAGCTACAATCGCGACATTAAGTCATCACCCTACCCGGTGCCGTGACAGGAAGGGTCTCAAGAAAGGAGCTAGCGGTTGCGCCTAAACAGGGTCCGTATACTCTAGAATATCTCGAGAAGGAAGTATCCGAAGATTTTTCGGTTTGCACCTTTCTATTCCTTACTAGAGGAGCTTTCCAATGATACCAAGTCTGCCAGGCCGGAACTTCAAGCCTAAGCTACAATCGCGACATTAAGTCATCACCCTACCCGGTGCCGTGGCAGGCGGGTCTTAAGAAAGGAGCTAGCGGTTGCGCCTAAACAGGGTCCGTATACTCTAGAATATCTCGAGAAGGAAGTACGCGAAGATTTTGCGGCTTGCACCTTTCTATTCCTTACTATGGGAGCTATCTAATGATACCAAGTCTGCCAGGCCGGAACTTCAAGCCTAAGCTACAATCGCGACATTAAGTCATCACCCTACCCGGTGCCGTGACAGGCCGGGTCTCAAGAAAGCTAGCTGTTGCGCATAAACAGGGTCCGTATACTCAAGAATATCTCGAGAAGAAAGTATCCGAAGATTGTGCGGTTTGCACCTTATTATTCCTTACTAAGGGAGCTTTGCATTGATACCAAGCCTGCCAAGTCGGAACTTTAAGCCTAACTTGGAATCGCGTTCTTAAGTCATCCCCCTACCCGGTGCCGTAACAGGCGGGGTCTCAAGAAAGGAGCTAGCGGTTGCGCCTAAACAGGGTCCGTATACTCAAGAATATCTGGAGAAGGAAGTATCCGAAAATTTTGCGGTTTGCACCTTTCTATTCCTTACTATGGGAGCTTTCCAATGATACCAAGTCTGCCAGGCCGGAACTTCAAGCCTAAGCTACAATCGCGACATTAAGTCATCGCCCTACCCGATGCCGTGGCAGGCGGGTCTCAAGAAAGGAGCTAGCGGTTGCGCCTAAACAGGGTCCGTATATTCAAGAATATCTGGCGAAGGAAGTATCCGAAAATTTTGCGGTTTGCACCTTTCTATTCCTTACTAGAGGAGCTTTCCAATGATACCAAGTCTGCCAGGCCGGAACTTCAAGCCTAAGCTACAATCGCGACATTAAGTCATCACACTACCCTGTGCCGTGGCAGGCGGGTCTCAAGAAAGTAGCTAGCGGTTGCGCCTAAACACGGTCCGAATACTCAAGAATATCTCGAGAAGAAAGGATCTGAAGATTTTGCGGTTTGCACCTTTCAATTTCTTACTAAGGGAGCTTTCCAATGATACCAAGTCTGCCAGGCCGGAACGTCAAGACTAAGCTACAATCGCGACATTAAGTCATCACCCTACCCTGTGCCGTGGCAGGCGGGTCTCAAGAAAGGAGCTAGCGGTTGCGCCTAAACAGGGTCCGTATACTCAAAAATATCTCGAGAAGAAAGTATCCGAAGATTTTGCGGTTTGCACCTTTTTATTCCTTTCTAGAGGAGCTTTCCAATGATACCAAGTCTCACAGGCCAGAACTTCAAGCCTAAGCTACAATCGCGACATTAAGTCATCACCCTACCCTGTGCCGTGGCAGTCGGGGTCTTAAGAAAGGAGCTAGCGGTTGCGCCTAAACAGGGTCCGTATACTCAAGAATATCTCGAGAAGAAAGTATCCGAATTTTGCGGTTTGCACCTTTCTATTCCTTACTATGGGAGCTTTCCAATGATACCAAGTCTGCCGGGCCGGAACTTCAAGACTAAGCTACAATCACGACATTAAGTCATCACCCTACAGGGTGCCGTGACTGCCGGGGTCTCAAGAAAGGAGCTAGCGGTTGCGCCATAACAGGGCCCATACGGTCGAGAATATCTCGAGAAGAAAGTACCCTAAGATTTTGCGGTTTGCACCTTTCTATTCCTTACTAAATGATCTTTCCAATGATACCAAGTCTGCCAGGCCGGAATTCAAGCCTAGGCTACAATCGCGACATTAAGTCATCACCCTACCTGGTGCCGTGACAGGCCGGGTCTCAAGAAAGGAGCTAGCGGTTGTGCCTAAACAGGGTCCGTATACTCTAGAATATTTTGAGAAGGAAGTACCCGAAGATTTTTCGGTTTGCACCTTTCTATTCCTTACTATGGGAGCTTTCCAATGATACCAAGTCTGCCAGGCTGGAACTTCAAGCGTAAGCTACAATCGCGACATTAAGTCATCACCCTACCCGGTGCCGTGACAGGCCGGGTCTCAAGAAAGGAGCTAGCTGTTGCGCCTAAACAGGGTCCGTATACTCAAGAATATCTCGAGAAGAAAGTATCCGAAGATTTTGCGGTTTGCACCTTATTATTCCTTACTAGGGAGCTTTGCAATGATACCAAGTCTGCCAGGCCGGAACTTTAAGCCTAACTTGGAATCGCGTTCTTAAGTCATCACCCTACCCGGTGCCGTAACATAGCGGGGTCTCAAGGAAGGAGTTAGCGGTTGCGCCTAAACAGGGTCCGAATACTCAAGAATATCTCGAGAAGGAAGTATCCGAAGATTTTGCGGTTTGCACCTTTCTATTTATTACTAGAGGAGCTTTCCAATGATACCAAGTCTGCTAGGCTGGAACTTCAAGCCTAAGCTACAATCGCGACATTAAGTCATCACCGTACAGGGTGCCGTGACTGTCGTGGTCTCAAGAAAGGAGCTAGCGGTTGCGCCTAAACAGGGCCCATACGGTCGAGAATATCTCGAGAAGGAATTATCCGAAGATTTTGCGGTTTGCACCTTTCTATTCCTTACTAAGAGATCTTTCCAATTATACCAAGTTTGCCAGGCTGGAACTTCAAGCCTAAGCTACAATCGCGACATTAAGTCATCACCCTACCCGGTGCCATGACAGGAAGGGTCTCAAGAAAGGAGCTAGCGGTTGCGCCTAAACAGGGTCCGTATACTCTAGAATATCTCGAGAAGGAAGTATACGAAGATTTTGCGGTTTGCACCTTTCTATTCCTTACTATGGGAGCTTTCCAATGATACCAAGTCTGCCAGGCCGGAACTTCAAGCCTAAGCTACAATCGCGACATTAAGTCATCGCCCTACCCGGTGCCGTGGCAGGCGGGGTCTCAAGAAAGGAGCTAGCGGTTGCGCCTAAACAGGGTCCGTATACTCAAGAATATCTCGAGAAGGAAGTATCCGAAGATTTTTCGGTTTGCACCTTTCTATTCCTAACTATGGGAGCTTTCCAATGATACCAAGTCTGCCAGGCCGGAACTTTAAGCCTAAGCTACAATCGCGACATTAAGTCATCACCCTACAGGGTGCCGTGACTGGCGGGTCTCAAGAAAGGAGCTAGCGGATGCGCCTACACAGGGTCCGTATACTCAAGAATATCTCGAGAAGGAAGTATCTGAAGATTTTGCGGCTTGCACCTTTCTATTCCTTACTATGGGATTTTTCCAATGATACCATGTCTGCCAGGCCGGAACCTCAAGCCTAAGCTACAATCGCGACATTAAGTCATCCCCCTACCCGGTGCCGTGGCAGGCGGGGTCTCAAGAAAGGAGCTAGCGGTTGCGCCTAAACAGGGTCCGTATACTCAAGAATATCTCGAGAAGAAAGTATCCAAAGATTTTGCGGTTTGCACCTTTCTATTTCTTACTAAGGGAGCTTTCCAATGATACCATGTGTGCCAGGCCGGAACTTTAAGCCTAACTTGGAATCGCGTTCTTAAGTCATCACCCTACCCGGTGCCGTGACAGGCGGGGTCTCAAGAAAGGAGCTAGCGGTTGCGCCTAAACAGGGTCCGAATACTCAAGAATATCTCGAGAAAGAAGAATCCGAAGATTTTGCGGTTTGCATCTTTCTATTCCTTACTAGGGGAGCTTTCCAATGATACCATGTGTGCCAGGCCGGAACTTCAAGCCTAAGCTACAATCGCGACATTAAGTCATCACCCTACCCGGTGCCGTGGCAGGCGGGGTCTCAAGAAAGGAGCTAGCGGTTGCGCCTAAACAGGGTCCGTATACTCAAGAATATCTCGAGAAGAAAGTATCCGAAGATTTTTCGGTTTGCACCTTTCTATTCCTTACTAGAGGAGCTTTCCAATGATACCAAGTCTGCCAGGCCGGAACTTCAAGCCTAAGCTACAATCGCGGCATTAAGTCATCACCCTACCCTGTGCCGTGGCAGGCGGGTCTCAAGAAAGGAGCTAGCGGTTGCGCCTAAACAGGGTCCGTATACTCACGAATATCTCGAGAAGAAAGTATCCAAAGATTTTGCGGTTTGCACCTTTCTATTCCTTACTAGGGGATCTTTCCAATGATACCATGTCTGCCAGGCCGGAACTTCAAGCCTAAGCTTCAATCGCGACATTAAGTCATCGCCCTACCCGGTGCCGTTGCAGCCGGGGTCTCAAGAAAGGAGCTAGCGGTTGCGCCTAAACAGGGTCCGTATACTCAAGAATATCTGGAGAAGGAAGTATCCGAAGATTTTGCGGTTTGCACCTTTCTATTCCTTACTAAGGGAGCTTTCCAATGATACCAAGTCTGCCATGGGACTTACTGTGTGAAGGTACCTGGAGTGGAATTCTGCACACACATGAATGAAGGAGGTGTGTCTGACATGACTTACTGTGTGAAGGTACCTGGAGTGGAATTCTGCACACATGAATGAAGGTGGCGTGCCTGACATAACTTACTGTGTGAAGGTACCTGGAGTGGAATTCTGCACACATGAATGAAGGTGGAGTGTCTGACATGACTTACTGTGTGAAGGTACCTGGAGTGAAGTTCTGCACACATGAATGAAGGTGGCGTGTCTGACATGACTTACTGTGTGAAGGTACCTGGAGCGGAATTCTGCACACACATGAATAAAGGTGGCTTGTCTGACATGACTTACTGTGTGAAGGTACCTGGAGTGGAATTCCTGAGCTTCCTGTAAGAACGTCAGTCCCGGGTGGGTGTCTATAACATCCTGGAAGAAAAACAATACATCAAGACATATCCTAACAAGCAAGATATATTCTATTTCAAACTGGTACCGTTTCTTCTACGATCACGAAAGAAAGGAGCTCTTTAAAGAAGTCAGTAAATTTAACCTTGATTCGACAAAAAGAAAACTACTCTCCTCTTAACAATCCAAAAACACGCATTACGCGAAAGGTGGGATCTTTCTTTTTGCATGGTCTCCGAAAAAGAAATCGAACTCAATAACATAGAATTTAGCGTTAACTTTTAGATTAGGGCAGACACTTGTTTCATGTATATTGTTCTACATTATTTTGTCCGCCACCTTCTACGTCATTTGTAATTACTCATTTAGTGAGAATTTGCTATTAACTTACTAACTTTAGTATTATATCAGTTTGATTGCACATCAGGCTTTTCTTGTGGTCTAACCCACTAGTCCTCAAATTATAACTTCGATATCATTGACTACCGTAACCATGGTTACCTGTATGAGTGGCACGAAGTCGTCTGCTGTTAGGTAGCTTCCCTTCATCCGGGTCATGATAGCCATGAAGCGTGAGTAGTCGTCATGGTACTTCTGGATTATTCTACATCAGGAGGACAAATACGTACTTAGTGACGTGTGTATAGAGTATGAAGTTCCTGTCATTTATTACAGCTGAAACATAGGTTTTCCTCATTAGCTATAGATCCTAATTTGCATAATTAATATACCATTGCATTGTTCTTCATCAAAGTTAAATACAGTTCAAAAATCAGGAAATTTCATCCTTCCTTGACTTATCCTGTTTCGAAGTCTGAAACTGAAACGCCCCCTGCAGTTCTAACGAAATCTGCTAGGGGACCCAAACTTATGTCACTTCTTTACGACCACAAGAACTATCTACAAACTAAAAATCTTGACCATATCTTGTCCAAAACACGAGATACCAAAACGGGAAGTTCCGTTACGGTACCATAACTGGCCGCTAAGGTAATATTCCCCAAATCTAATCATTTTGAATTCTCATCAAGACCTAACGGTTTACACACTGAAAAGTATCAAAACAGCCCATGCAGGCATTCTCGATTTCTCGTGTGATAGACGAACAAAGGGACAGACACACATAAGAACGCTCCGGCGAAGATACTACTATAAACTGGTTGCACCATGTTAAAGAAATAGTAGGTAATACATGCTATTCTTTCTTATGGAACACCAACTACCCTACATTAGACAATAAGAATATAGTTATGTACATTGTTAAAGAGAAGACTTACTGATATTCAAAGGTTTTTTTTCTTCAACTGTCCTTATTAGATTTTACAAAAGTGTTTGACATTCGACATTCACTCTGACCTTTTCCACAAGGGTTGGAAGGAAGCGGAAGTGACGCAGCCCAGCTTGTCTCCTCCTGCCGCCAGAAATAACGGTCCCTTCCAGTACAGGGGACAGTTACACACCTGCATACATAATAAGGTAAGCAGATTTAAACCTCTTACACCATGTAGCATTTTCATGGAGAAAACGGTTGAACTATATTGCTAATAGCTAACAATCTTATTAGTCCATGGGCCAGCACCCCAAATTTCACATATTGGTACCATCCGGGGTGGCAAATTCTCTTGGCTATTTTTGAATACTAAGTAGTTGATCATTTGTGATCATTTAGTTGTTGATAGGTTTGAAGGCTGAAAGCCATTAGAAAGCTACCATATCAGAATGATCCAGAATGGCTATCACATCAAATTACATGCCACAGGCCTTCTACCATTCAAAAATAACAAGGAGAATTTGCCACCCCGGAGGTACCGATTTTTCCTCTGGCCCATGGTCTATAAAGGACTATAAATCTACTTGATGAATAACGGTGAAGAAAATTTAGCCATACATACTACTACCTTAGAACATGGTGATACAGGTGTGACAGCGATCTCGCCCCCCCGGCGATCTCGCCCCCCCGGGGGGGCGAGATCACTAGCGTTTTCGCCCCCCTTTAGCGTTTTCGCCCCCCCCCCCACCCCAGAGCAGCTGGCTACTACATATTACAGGTGCGCTACCTGGTACTATACTGCACCTGGGGAGTAACGTATATGGTGTGTTACCTGGTACCTATATGGCACCTTATTACCGTACCGTAAGATGTCATACCTCGAAAGTCGATATTATATTGTTCGGTGCAAACATGACATTGAAATGAAAAAAGACAATTTTTGCAGCTGAGGTGGCATAAAACAGTGCTACTGCGAACGTATAAATCAACACCGTCTATGGTACGGAATACGTCAGCTATATGTTTTCAATTTGTCACAGTGTTTTCTTTCTTGTGCTGGAACATTTCCAAAGCACTAACAAAAACACACGTGAATAATAGTTTCTCATTATAAACACTATCTACGCGCAAGTTGATATAGCTGTTGCTAAATGCTACACAAACACTGGTAAAGTACCTGTCTTAAGAAACACGGGTGAATGCATCAGCTCCTAAATACTAGAAAAGACAGTCATGTTGGAGGTGAAGATATCCCTTGGCCAGGTGCATATACCAAAATGTGCGTTATTCTAATTAATACCTAATATTTGCATAATTAATAAAGACATTACATAGTTCTTTTGTGGTCACTTCATTGTAGAGACTTCATATTGGAGATATATAGGTTGCTTGAGGACAGGTGAATACAATGAAATACATCTTATGTCAAGACTCAGGTATATGCAATAATGGGAATACAAGGGACCAAACCCTCCTTGTCTGAAACAAGTTCAACTATCTTATTACCATGTAATTACGTTAATATTGATACTATGAATGGAGTTATGTATCAAACTCGTGTACTTATATCATTCTGAAACTACATTTTGTGATTTATACCAATCAACTTCTAAAATGTCATGTAAACCCGTTTTTTTTGGGGGGGGCGAAATCGCTAAAGGGGGGCGAGGTAGGGGGGCGAGATCACTAGCCGGGGAGGGTGAGATCGCTAGTGATTTCGCCCCGGGGGGGCGAGATCGCTAGTGATTTCGCCCCCGGGGGGGCGAGATCACGGGGGGGCGAGAACGCTGTCACACCGGTATGTTGCAGGTATATATTAAAACAGGGTAGGATAATATCATATTGACTAACTCTGTCTTTGTATGACGTAATTATGGTATCGCATCGGTTTTCTATAGAATAGACTGTAACATTACGTTTATCGGACAACTGTGAAGTGCAAGTCGTTTTCAATATCATTATGGCATGTCATCTACAGCATTTCATTAGTCCATTGTAAAGATGAACCGTAAGAAATTAAAGTGAACTTTCAAAGAAAATACAGGGCATTTTAAAAAAATTGTTGGCCTTAATTTTCGCGGCTTTAATTGTTATGTTGTACCTGATATGATTCGGCAAATAATTTCATCTCCTATCACTCAAGCCTAAGTTGTGAAATTCAAAACACAAATGTGTATTTTGATTTTATTATCAAGCATTGCAAAATCTCTTATACAATAATGAAGACGACACATTTTATCATTCCCTTGTATTTAATATTTACCAACCTTTGCTATTTCTCCAAAATCACTCTTGAACGCTTTCCCCTCCTTCAACGTCCCGAAGACCTCGGACACTTTCTTCAGCTCTTTGCCGTCCTCGGACACTGGCTGACCGAGGGGGAAGTAGAACCTCGGGATGGCTGAGCCCGAGGGTGCAGGGTTGGGAGGGTCCGACTTCGGGGACGGTGTGGCCGAGGTGGTTGGCTTGACCTCGGTCACCACCTTGGGTTGGGGCGAGTGTTGGAGTTGGTCGGCTACCTTGGGCTGGGGTGAAAGCTGAGGCTGAAAAGGGGTATATAAGGAAACCATTGATAAATGCAAGTACAGTCAAACCTGCACAAGTGTCCACCTCTTTATAATTTCTCTTCGTAATGGAATACCTTATGTATGATATGCTACGCAATAAGTTATTCACATTCCTATATCTAAATGCTACAGATTTCAAGTTACTAACGTTAGATACCAGAAGTAAATTTGACTACATCTTTAGATCTGACAGCCCTCATAATGCTAAGATAGGTAAATACATAAAATAGTGCTTTGTAATTAGAAAAGATAGTGATACTCACATTATATTTAAGCCTCACCTGATTGTATGGAGGTTTTCTTATTATCTTATATTGTTGAATTAGTAGTATTCGTTTATCCTATATTGTTTAATTAGTAGGATTTGTGAGATCTATTCTGTATTCTTTCTTTGTTTTGTAGTTTATAGTTGACCATACGAAAGTCACTGAACTTTTGGTCGTGTCAATAAAGCTTGCTGTAACATAATGACCATCTGACTTTGTGGTCATTGTTTGATATTGTGGCCATTGTGGTTTATACTAAGTCAGAGAATTGTGTGTGGTCGTGTGGTGCAACAGTAGGGAGTTTGGCACATAGCCCAGATGTAATGGGTTCGTTGATATGCCACGGATCGCGTGCCCTTGATTATCAGCCTGGTCTTCTTTTACAACTTTGATATTTGCAAAATTTCTAGGCACCACTGCGATTGAATAAAAGTATGAGCGTGCAGAATTTTCTTTTTAAGTTGTCATCAGTTGCGTATAGCCGGGTTCACACTTGCGTATATATGCAAGTTCGTTTGACCGGGCCCGCATGGAGTTCTTAGTCTCTACCGGCGGGCTACCCAGGTCGCTTGAAAAATAGCATAGAAATACTTCAAATAGGCGCATAACATGCCAGATGAGGTTGCTGGTAGAGGCTAAGACTTCCATGCGGACATCATGCGGACTCGAATAAGGCCACAGCAAGTAAATTTTATGGATGACATCCGCGCGCTCATTAATTTTTGCCTGATTTCAGAAAAAAAAACAAGATTTTTTCTTCTTCTTCGGAGATGGTCAACATGACAAGAAAGTACAAAAATGGGAAAGTATGTTGTGTTGGAGCCTAATGATTGTACTTGTAGGAGTGACATTAGCGAGGTAGCCATGATTGTAGTTATAGAAGTGAAACCAGCTGGATAGTTGGAAAAGTGGCACCACTATGGAAGTCATAGGTGAAGTTGCCAACTTAAGCTTGGTAACTGATACCAGTCTACCACACTAGTGTCACTTTTACTACGCTAGTTCACTTCTTTAATACAGGAATGAATGATTTGTGGTCAGTACTACCATGTTTTGTCACTTTAACTCTTCTTACAACATTCATGGTGTCTATTTTGAAAATTTAGCCATCTTGTTTTTTTTACCCATCTTGTTTTTTTTTCGCCCTATTTCACTATTTTTGCAGTCTGCAGAGGATGTCATCCATAAAATTTACTTGCTGTGGCCTAACGTTATATACGTACGCGTGAACCCACTATACGTACGTGTGAGCCTACGTACTGAAAAAGGCACTCACTCCACTTGACGACGATCGCACTGAGACTACGCTGTGATCTAAACTGGATTTATAGAATTCTTGATTAATTTTCACATGATTGGTATATCATACAAAATCTAGAAGTGTGACTTAAAAGACAGCAAAACAAACGAAGTGTAAAAAGATCCGTTTCTTATTATATATGAAATTTGTTGAGCGTTCTGTCAAATCTCTTGGTCGCAGTGAGGTCACCACGAGGTCCCTGCAATAGTTAAATTGGGAGTATAAACATCTCTGAAGCTAGAGTAAAGACAGCTCCAAATTCGACGTCATCATTCATGAAGAATGGAGGACCCAAGGGAAGGTCGACTGATCCATTAGTCCTTGTTGTTGTTTCGCAGGGAGGTTTTGTTTATTTGGATAGATACTCGGTAAGCGCTAATGTGGGATTTTGTACATGATGAATTAGGCGTTACCACATGTATCGCAGGTGTACAAGCAATTTTGTTGTAACGTACACATGTGGTTGTAGATCATCTTCTATAGGAGGGTCTGATTTGACGTGCTCTCGGTTTGAGACAAATAAAGATTCAGCCTCCCACGATTTAAGTTTGTGGACTTACTGTTAACCTTACAGAATATACATTAACAACTTTTGCAAGTGTCCGTTAAAGAATTAACAAAGCAAGGAATACAATAATACTAGTCTATTCTAAAAGGTTTTTTTTTCATGACTACAGGAATATGGACGTAAATGGTGTATTGACAAACGTTTCAGTCTGTTATGATACATTTGTAAAGTGTATTGTATATACGCTTATAAGTATATGTATTGGCCTAAGTACGTAGATATGACCTATTAGATTGGAAATGTCTGTGTTTGTCTTTGCTAAGGGTGTGCTAGATTTATATACATGTTTTTGTATATTCAATGACCTTCATTTACCTACAGTATAGGACAGTCATTTGAAAATGATATTCATCTCCATCACCATGAAAAAAGCTTATACGACTGCAAGATACAAGATTGCAAGGTGCAAGATCTTACCAGCAGTCTCTCTCTCTCTCTCTCTCTCTCTCTCTCTCTCTCTCTCACACACACACACACACACACACACACACACACACTCTCTCACTCTCTCTTTATAGCTTTCGGACTCTCTCTGTCTAACAAATTATACGTCAACAATTTGAAATAGTAGCCATTATTTCTGGAAACTCAATGAAGGAGGGTAGGGCATATTTAGAACTTGTAGACAAAATAAGGACAACTACAATCACTACAACAATAACTTAATATATTTTGTTTCTTGTCTTCTGTGGCTTGACAAAAACGTCACGAAGACATAATAACGAGAGAATGGAACAGATCAGTAGATTAGTTTCATGAACATAGCCATAAGCAAAGCAGTGACGTCAACGTTTGGTTTAACGTAGAGAGGTCCGATGGATTGGAAAGAGATTTGCGTTTGAATGATGACGGGGGAGTGTCATTGAGTGGACTGAGTTTTTAACGGTTGTTGTTGAAAACTGGTGGTTGCGACAATCTGGGAAAGGTGGCGTTTTTAACATGAATGAATGAATGAACTTTATTGCACAACATTTGTACATGGTACAATTGTAAGGCAAAAGTAACAAGTCAATGTGCACCTGCCTTCTAAAAGGTAGAAAGGTGAATCGCTCACGTCCAACCCCTAACCACACCCCCTCTCCCCTACACCCAAGAGCCTGACATTGACAGGTTCACCATACGTAGGTTCAGCCTTCTATTCCTCATTTGCGCCCTTAATCCACAGCCCCGCATATCTGTACGGCGCGGTTTGTTTAGTTTGGGCCGGCCCGGCCGGTAGTGAGTTCACTGGAACAGCTAACCCAGGCCGTATGGGTAAACATTGCCGAAACAGGACTGTCACAGAGAAACGACGGGAGGATATGCATGGGGGTTGGGAAAACTGGAAGCGGGAAAATCAAACTAGGAACTTCGTTCTCAAAGCTACTGAACATCTGTATTCTGGAGGGGTACAAACGCAATGAACATCTTTATTTTAATGATTTTTCTGTTCAGAATTTTACAAATTTCTTGGCTTGTTTTGTCATTTTGTTTGTATGTTAACTGTTTTTAAAAAGTTGATTCAGTTTTAGTCCATTAGTAAAAACACCGCGTTTACAACTACACGTGGTTACATATAATTAGAGGCACATTTCCTTTTTTTTTGTGAGAAATAATAATAAAAAATGTGATGACCAGTGTCCTCAGAAACCCCATGTATACCCACAAACCAGAACCCTCCCCCTAGAACCATGTGTGCATGTAGAACACGTTACATGTTTCTAACCCTACCTTAGCAGGCGGCGAATGTGGAGAAACCTTGGCCGTCGCTTTCTCCTCTCTTTTCTTGATAATCCTGGCCTTGGTTGGAGGAATGGCCACGGGTTGACACACGCCATAGTGGATAGATTTACACACAATCGCAGCCCCCGACTCCAAGCGTTGTACGACGTTACAGACGTCGCAGTGGTGTATAGCACGGCTACAGCGCTGGTCCACAAGAACACTGTGGTATATCGGAATCTTCAATCCGAGAAACTGGCAAGGCACCGCACACAGCGTCGTCATGTCAAGGAGTTGTTTTCTTCACATCTTCTTTCGCTCTTAAGGAAGTGTGGGAAACGCACCGCTACTCGGAAGTCGACTCGGCTGGCGTCCTAAAAAGGGCGCTAACCTTAAGCAGCAGCCAGGCGTTTACGTCGTTAGCTATGACGTATGATGAAGCTTTTCTCCTGCGCAGGACGTCCGATGCTTTTTGTAGATCCTAGAAACGTACAGACGACGTCATTTCCTACGTTTTCGTCAGAGAGGGGGATCACGAAGTCTTCCTGAATCTTGGACAAAATTCCTGAGCAAGTTTACGTAGTAGTAAGGTGGTGGCGTGGTCTTGCGGGTGGTCGGACGTTCAATATCGCACCGACATCACAGGGTTCCGAAATATCCGCGCACCAGCGAAAATATCCCCGGCACTAGAAGCTACGGCGGTGTAAAAATATCCCCGCTCCCCAAACATGTAACGCCGGCACTGGCTCGGCAGCTGGGACGCCGGCAGCCCAAACTTGTCCCATATATGGAGAAGGCACGCCGGTACTTAGATAGCGTTACACTGACAAAGGCAGCGATGGACGCGCAAGCATTGCAGTAAACGTATTACGTCCTGAAGCACGATATATATACATGGCTTCATCACCTTTAACCAAGCGAAATAACAGCGAAACTTTCATTCGCTTTTATGTATAGCCAAATGCTTACATGATACTAGATTCATATATGTCACACTGAAATATGTTCCAGATTCACGGCGTTGTTGCCAAAACACGAACAGAAATTTTCTGACATTCTGGAACGCAGAAGTCATTATGTGATAGCATAATCTAGATTGTTGTCAACATGTGTGTTTGTTATTGTTTCCATATGAGAACGCGCGTGGCTATATGGGGCAGAGGTCATGAGTGACTTTCGTAGTAGTACAGTAAAAGTCGTTTAATTGCACTCACCATTTGCCAGCACATTTTGTGCAATTATCCGGATGGTGCAACAAAGCGAAGTTATTCAGCTGGACCGCATTACTACGGGACTTCGTGCAATTAACAGAACTGTGCATTTATCCGTTGTGCAACTAACTGGCTTCTACTGCACAGTAGAAGCCGTTTAATTGCAGTCGCCATTTGCCAGCACATTTTGTGCAATTATCCGGATGGTGCAACAAAGCGAAGTTATTCAGCTGGACTGCATCACTACGGGACTTTGGGATTTCGTGCAATCAACAGAAGCGTGCAGTTATCCGTTGTGCAATTAACTGGCTTCTACTGTACTACTGTAACTGCATCTAAGTTCGCGGCGATTTGATTTTGCGATAGGAAGAAAATGGAGTGTTCACGCGTAGTTTTAGGTTCGCGGTTTGAAACAAAGAGGTGGGAGGGCGGAAGACAGAAAATCATTTTCGCGTTAGTTTTAAGTTCACAGTGAAGCGGTCACCGTGAAAACCACGTACATAAAACCACCGCGAAAATTTCTGCATTTGACGCTAGTTCACCTTTGTCTGTGGGGTAACCTATGTCCGTTGTTCGAAAAAATCAGGCCATCGGGTATATAGGAATATCAAGTCGTCGGGCGGTGGTTTCAAACTTCAATATTGTGCAAACACTGTGATTTGAAACAACAGTCCGTCAACTTGATACCCCTAACAACGGATATAGGTTACCCAGCGGATAAAGGTAAACTAGCCATATAAAGAAATCAATACTCGTTCCTACGGCGCTCCTGCCACATTTTTAGTCACGATAATTTTAAAAATCTTGGTCATAAAAGATAGATCAACATTTTAGACTGAGCAAGTTAAAATTTGAAACATGTATAAAATTTATCGTCCCAACATGACTTTTACTGGAACGCATGCAAAGACTTGGAGAGAGTTTGCGACTGTTTTGACGTTTTGCAGAGGAAGACTGGTGGTAGATTTGCGACAGTTTGGATGCATGTTTTGCGGCATTATCTCTGTAACAACATGGTCAGTCTTCAAACAACACTCAGTGATTTTCGCGTCTCTGGTATGGTCAATACTGTCCGTGTTTGTTTACACTGATACCAGATACTGTCTTTAAGTAAATTCTGGACGAAAGGAACAGATAAAAAGATGACCACACAGATGTTTCTCTGGAATTTGTATGAAACACCTCTGATCTCAAACTATAAGAAATAGCAACAGTTAATAGTCTCTGAGACCAGTTTTCTACAATAAAAAAGAAGTACTAGTACTTTAATAGTGACGGGCTGATTTTTTTTCACTATTGACAAGATCATACAGTCAATACTGGTAAGATTCTGTTATTGACAGGATCATCCAATCGGTACAAATTTCCCTCTGTCAACAGAATAATCCTGTTAATAACCAAACTCCAGGTATTGAAAAATATGCCACTGAGCAAATGGAAAAATAAAATAGCTGGAAGAAATTTTTGCAGACAATATACTATTCCTAAAATTGCTAAATTTCTAACCCTCTTGAAATATCCTTATTTCAGGAAAATGATTCATATAAGGCTTATTATTATTAGTTCCATTCATTGTCAGGCATATTGTATTGCAGAAAAGTAAACATAATGTATGCAAATCCAGCAAAATAAATGATCTGCAGTACTTTTCTATTCAGCCAGGTGGCGCCCAAAGAACTGAAAAAAAAACAGCCATTTTCCTTACGTGTTTTACTTGTGTAAACACCAAAGCAAGTCAGTGATATACATGTACATAAAATAAAGTAGCTGCTACAAAGACACAATTCTTATTTCACAATAGATGGAAAAATATAAGCAACAAAAGCTAGTCTTTCAAGTAATGTACCTATTATTGGTAAAACTACACATACATACATACATACATATTGTACAGTTACGCGAGCTACAACATACACAAACACTGTTATATGTTAACATTTGCACACATATAATGGTGATTAAATCATGTTAACATACACACATATATGTACATATAATATAAAACGGTGCCTCAGAACAAAATCAAGCTATAGTGAACTGGTACTTTTAACTGTTAGCATACTATGGGTAACTCTAACCCTTAAAATGGGTACCGAGTCACCAGTGATTTAGTATGCAAAGGGTTAAAGATATTGCAGGCACTTTGTTACATCATACCGTTACAAGAACAAGGCGAACATATCAGTGTTTAGAACACTACCACAACTGTGTGTCAATTTGAAGTGAGATTTAAACACAACAACCATCCAATAATCATTACTGGCAAATAGAAATTGGTTAGCAGTAGGCTATATTGCTGGTGTAGCCTTCAATTTTCAGTGTGTTTGTTCTAATTTTGCCAACTTTTAAAGGTATGTATTGTAGTATCTGAGTGATCAAAGCATAAAAACAATATCACTGTTTTTTGGTCATTTTTCTACATTGTAAATTAAATCTACATTACACTGTGATATTCACAATGTATCAATGCGACTTTGTTCTGTCATGAAAACTGTCTTTAAATATGCACCTAACTTCTAGCCACCACTTCAGTTGTCTACCATTTTGTTAAACATTGTTCAAATTCCCGATAAACTAAGGACTACACTGGAATGCATTCAATGGTTCGATCCAATTATTACTGAAGTTTGTTGTAAGTCTATTTGAGGTAATTTTACTGTAAAGCTTGATCCCTATTGGTTACAGATGTCAATATCTATAGAGATTCTAAAATTCATAATATTTGCAGTTTCAGTGCCAAACTCTACAATACATGCCTTTAACAAGTTTCCATCGAACACCCTGAAATTGTTTCATGACATCACAACTGAAAAGTGTTTGTTACAGTTACAGCGAGTGCCTTATTAAAGTTTATTATTCATCATCCATATTTGGCAAGGTATTGTTATCGCAACACAGATTCAAAGTACAAAAAATCATATCGTCTGGTGTAGGGATGTGATATCAAGTCTCAAGTTCATGTATGAAGTTTTGTGTTGCTTTGGTCCTATCTACGTAAAGGTGATGGACTTTGTTTGTTGTATCGCAAACCGTGGCGATTTTTGTCCAAAATCCATTGCAAAACATACATAAGGTATGATAACCTTACCTTTCATAGAAGAGCAAGGTATGAAAGTGTACCCTATTGTCAACTGTTTATCAACCAATTGTTACTTTTTCACGCCCAAAAAGTGACTGTTCTTCTTCAGCAGAATTCCGTGTGGAATTGTGATATAAAAGATCACAAATGTGATTTTGTTTTGTGTAAAACGATGAGAAAACTGAAGTCCAGTCAGATTAACTTTTGCTACGACTTGCTCTGCTTGTGTGGTGAGGGGCCCTTCTCTTCTGCAAAATAAAGAAAATAAAAATTTTTTTAAACACTTTAATATAGCAGAAAAAATGCAACATGTGAAAAAGTTTCTAGGCAGATATCATGAAATCTTAACATTTTTATGTTGGTTTTGTTTTCACATTTTTTGTGTAGACCTCTTCACTGCACATTGATGACGCTTTGACTCTATTTTCTGTCTACAGTAGAACTGTTTCAACTGTGATTTCAAAAACTCCTTTACCATTGTACTGAAAACTGAAACTGGTATCACTCAAAGTAAATGAACTCTATGTCTTTTCTATCAGTACTTCCTTGGCCATGATCTCACACTACTATAAACTGTTTCCCTCCTTTACAATCTACTATCCTCTAGCATAAGCATAATAATATCTCAGTTCAATGCCTTTAAGTGGTCAAATAGCCATGCACTGAACAGACTTTGTCTGACCCTTGCCTCTTCCCTTATGACCTCAATGAAAAGTGGCCTGCAAGCCAATTTGAGCTTTTGTGAATAAACAAAGGTTCAAACAACCCTGTTAAAAAGATTTAAAAAAAATATATTTTTGAATTGCAGACTTACCCAGATCTTTTGGTAACTCCCGTTTCTTGGCCGTCGGCTCCTGAGATGGAGGTGGGACTTCTGGGGCTTTTTCTTCTTCTTTCTTTTCTTCTGCAAAACAAGATAATGAACACAGTATGATAAATAGTTTGATCATAGGGTACTCCTATGCTGTGATTTGGGTGCCTATGCTGTGATTTGGACCCCTATGCTGTCATTCCAAACAGCATAGTGGGGTGCATTGCTCTCAAAAACTTCAGCTGAAACCCTTGTGTATTTTTCAATAGAAATGCCATTTAACTTAGCTTAACATGACAGCAAACTTTGTGTCTCAAAATGCAGGAAATAGCTTTTCAGAGTGTCAAGATTTCACAATTTTTGCATTCCCCATAATCCCCTAGGAGTGTCGCGCCTTTGGTGCCATGCAGCCTTCGACGATCCACATGTTGAAAATTTAGACAGCTATATATTTTGCCCCTCCCCAAACAAAATTTGATGCTGCCATCTCTACAGATTTTTACCAACAGAGATGAACCATCCTCCTATGCAGGGACATCCAACAGCGAAACCAGCTGTCTGGATGTACCCTGCTCTTTCAACCGTCACTCTTAGTTTCTGTGGACGTCCCCCCAAACCAGCTGTCAGCCAATCAGAGTATAAGCCTTTCAGTTTTCAAAAGGGGTCTCGTATATATAAGGGTAAGCTCATTAATATTTATAAGCAGGGCGGTCAGGAACTAAGGGTGACGGTTGAGAAAGCAGGGTACATCCAGACAGGCGGTTTTGCTGTTGGATGTCTCTGCGTAAGAGGATGAGATGAACTTTCAAACAAAAGATACTAAGTCGTTTCTGACCTGGTGTGCTGTCTGATGAAGTTTGACCAGGGTTTTTGTTTGCAGTGCTAGAACTTTTAGTGCCACCTGGCTGATCCTTCTGTACTGCAGCTGTTGTTTCCGAGTCCTTCCCTGCCTGTTGTGTTGGTTCTGCAGTTCCTGTCTCACCTGCTAGGGGGAGATCTTTGTTACCAGTCTCTGTTGTGTTTTTTGGCTGCACTTCCTCTGTCAGCTGAAAGAAAAAGAAAAAGAAGAAGATAAGCTTCGAAAGATCTTATATACGTTGTGCAATTGTTGTATGTGTACAAACCAAAACTTAACCATGTAGGGTAAAACACATTTTCTGCAGAGCAGTGAACACTTATAGAAATCCTCATTGGCGATAATGTTAAAATTAGCAAGTTCAGGGTGTCATAATCTCATCCGTGAACATTCCAGGTCGTAAGAACTCACCCAAACAGCAGCCCGCTATCTCAAGTGTCCAAAAGTCTAATATTTAAACTTTCTGACCGGCGGAAGGTCCCGCAGTCTTCGTGTTTGTCGCCATCTTGGCATCACGTGACCTCAAGTTAGGGACTGACCACTTCAAATTAGGGGTCAGCACAGGCTAAAAAAATTAACCAAAACCTTGTTTTTTTGCCTAATCTGAATGTCTCACTGTCTCACCAATATGAAATGTTTCTAACATTTTCCTGCTAAAAGTCGAAAATAGGCTAAAATACTGTATGGACTCGTTTTGGGCCTTCTGCGTCTGCGTCAATAGAGTTAATTCCAGTTGTGGCGGCCATTTTGGATTTCCGGGGTCATCCGGGGTCATGGCACCAGAACGAGACTGCAGGTGGTACCAGCTGAGCATTCTACTATATAGGCTGTATTGCAGACATAAGTATGCCATCTTCGGGAGTGCATTTCACCCCTCTAAGGTTAACAACTGCACAATATATGCCTGTCATCTATAGAAAATATTGTTTTGGACATTTGAATTTGATTTTGGTGATATATTTTTATCAATTTTTCACATTTTTTGACGGGTGACCTGAGAACAATTAATGTCAGTGTTTATATCATCCATGAGTGCTTTATATTGGTAACTATGATATAATGGTTTACTATTGGGATTAAACCCTACAAATACACAAAATATGGGGATGACTTTGCGGGTAGAAATTTAGAAGACATTTGGCAGTTGTTTTATTCATTGTTTTATTCTAGTTTAAACAACATAACCCTACACAACAAAGTCCACATGTTGGGTCCATAAAATTGTGGGTTGAAATGTAGCAGATTTTTTTTTGTTAGGGATTTTTCAATGCCAACGTAGAGAAAAACGTAAATTTTATCGTCAGTGGAAGAGGTAAATTGGTGATAGAACTTAGTAATACGTAGTTTTATGAACAGATCTTCGCAGCATCTGTGAAAACTCTGTCACATTTCCACCCACACTGATCTGAAACTGGCATGAAGCCCGTTTTTTAGAGTAATGTGAGGGTCGACTCTAGCCTGAGTATCATCCTAGTTGGTTACAGAGGCTCTCATACTCACCCCTCTGGTTTGTGAGGGGTGAGTATGGGAGCCCCAACAAGCTACCTAGGATGACACTCAGGCTACAATCCCTACTTCGCTGGCACTTACAATCAAAGTTATGTTTTTTTTTCCACCTTGGCATTGAAACATTGCAAAAACAACAGTAAACAATCTGCTACATTTCATCCCACAATGTTATGCAACATGTGGGCATTTTTGTTACGGGGTATGTTGTTTAAACTAAAATAAAACAATAAAAACACTGTCAGATAAATTGGGAAAAAAGTAAAGGAGCACACCCGGTACATACACCGCCTTCCCCACTGAGAGCCGCAGGATTTTCCCATAGAGTGTAGTTTGCCGAACGGTTCTTGGCATCGAGAAATCATCAGAATAGCAGCCAAATGTCTTCTAAATTTCTACCCAAAGGTCTGTCAGTCCGATATTTCCATGTTTTTGTAGGGTTTAATCACAGTTACCGATACACAGCGCATATGGAGGACATAAACACTGACATTAATTGTTCTCAGGTCACCCGCAAAAAATGTGAAAAATTAAAAAGAAATATCACCAAAATCAAGTTCAAATGTCCAAAACAATATTTTCTATAGATAACAGGCATATATTGTGCAGTTGTTAACCTTAGAGGGGTGAAATGCACTCCCAAAGATGGCATACTTATGTCTGCAATACAGCCTATATAGCAGAATGCCCAGCTGGTACCACCTGCAGTCTGGTTCTGGTGCCATGACCCCGGATGACCCCAGAAATCCAAAATGGCCGCCACAACTGGAATTAACTCTATTAGGGTCATTGCCCTGCAACAGGGGTTAGGTCTGACACAACCTGCTTGCAGATTCTTTTCCATCAAAATCATAGAACTACCAACAACTACTGTGACCATGCCGTTACCATTCTAATAGCACATAACATACCTTGACCTCTGTGCTCTGTTGAGAAGAAGCAGCACTTTGTATAGGGCCATCCGTTGAACATGGGGTCTCTGTGGAGCTCAGTGGGACAGACTCTACAAAAGAGGAAGACAAAAATTCTGGTGAACATCTTTATAGTACTTTTGAAGCAAGATTAAACAAGATCAAAATCAAGCGCTAACAACTCAAGTTACTGAGATTAGTAAAATTAGTTTCTGCACCGGACCGCTACAACAGCCAAAGAAAAGGTGTGGTTATACAAAAGCAAGCTAGTATCAAGTGCAATTCCCAGATTAGCATGACACACTGTAGTGCACAGCACACAAACTCAAAGTGCACAAACTTGCTGTAAGGCACAGAGTCGGATCATGCTACAGTCCCATTTGCAAAAGGGCCTCTCCAGGTAGTTTACGGGCAATTTTTCTGTACTTTTGTGTATGACCCCTACCTGACCCCGTGGAACACCCTGTGATTCCCTGGCTATTTTGGGGCACAGCCTGGTCCCTGATTTTTTTTTTCAATTTTCAGTTAAAATCAACCTGGGACCTAGAAACAAATATACCCAAATGACCTATGACCTAATAGTGAAAACACTTGGAGGTAACCCCCCCCCCCCCCATATCTGTCAGCCATCCGCAAGAAATTTGTGGCTTTAGAGTCTGGATGGGGCTATGGGCACAAGTGAAAAATGAACAGTAGCATAACAGTGCCTCACAACAAGATTGTGGACCTCTGTAGCCCTACATGTACTTTCCACACTTCATTTATTGAAGAAGAAAGCTCCCTACCTTTCTGCTCGCTAGACGGAGCTACCACCTCTGTTTCCATGGCAACAGCCTCTCCCTTTTCCCCACCTCCCCCCTCCTCCTCGCTTGGTTCCTTCCCCGACATCTCACCACCACCGTCCTGGGGCGGGGCTGTCTCCATGGCAACTTCCTGTGCTCCACCCTTGCTCACCCCCTCCCCCATGCTTCCACCTTCCCCCTCTGCTTTATCTTGACCAGTGCCAGTTCCATCAGGTTGAGGTTCCACCTGGGAGGCTGTACATGGGGTTTTACCATTACCTTGTACCTCTGGTGGTACTGATGGTGAACTGCCTTGTTCCTCTGCGCCTGCTTTCTCTGTGGTTACCTCTGTGGGACCATATGGTAGCCTCAGTGTATGTAAAACTTGGGAGGGAAGCATTGGAAAGAAATAGGACCACACAAAAGAAGGCAGCTAGACTACATGTACGTTGCACCTCCATTAACATATCACAAGGGTAGCACTGGTTGAAATGTGGATTTCACACCACAATTACTCTTTGAAATGCACATGGCAGAGATGATGATGGGATATTGAAAATTTACTTAAAGTTGACTTAAAGTTACAAATCTTTTAACACTGTAAAATCAAAAGTAGCAAGACTCTTGAAAAAGAATTCTCTACAGCTAGAAACTCTTGTAAGAACGTTTTCATGTCAAGCACAAAGCACAACAATATGTTCAGCATAAGCCCTGTTCAAACTAGATATTCTTATGCTGACATACATTTTTGTACATGTAGATGTGACTGACATACGTACCATGTGTAACCGGTTGCTGAGGAGCTGAACTGGGTTTTTCCAGTTCTGCCGCAGTTCTCGGCACAGTTCCGTTTCCCCCTGGCAGCTCTGACGGGACCTGCGGCTGACCGTGTGATGTTTCTGCAGGTGTCTGCGCAGCTGGTGAAGCTGTGTTGTCACCTGCTGGCCCAGACTTTCCAGCCTGATCTGGCTGACACTGGTTTTGGATGGATGGATCTGGTAGAGACTGGTTTTGTTGACTGGTATCTGTATGGTTGGAAACATGAAACTTGTTAGCCCATCTAAGACAAATATCCAAAAATGGAATATTCTAATCATGACAAGAAAAACTGGTACATAACCTGCAATAATATTTCATGTTGAAGAAAACATTATCAAGACAAGATTGTTTCATCCAATAACAGATAGCACTGTAAAAAGAAGACCATTCAAACAATCGAACCACTGTTATATATTAATGGCTCTTGCAGGCTTGGTTACATCATACATGTGCTAGTAGTTTAAAACATGAGCCAACATGACCAATTGTTTGCTTGTTGAAGCTCTAAGCAGATGTGTCGTGGCAAAGCAGTATCCAAGAGAAGCAGTATCCAACGGGACAGTTAGATACTGGTTAGCCCTTTGGATATTGTCTTGCCACTGATCTGCTTGGATAGCCTCTACCAGGCTCCATGGTTTGATGGTCTAATTGTCGAAATTGGACAAATAGAGTCAATAGTACGCTTTGAAAAATGGACCTACTCGGCCGGCTGACTCCCCTAGCATACTATTGACTCTATTTGTCCAATTTCGACAATTAGACCATCAAACCACGGAGCCTGGTAGAGGCTACTGCTTGGAGATTATGTTTGTTTGATGTGTACCTGGGCCTGGTGTCTTTCCTGCAGTAGGGGAGGAACTCTGAGACATTGGTGCAGCCATCCTGGGGGAGAGGCCTGACACCCTGGGGGGTGGTCCCCCTGTCCCATGGAGTGGTGATGCTTCCCCAGGGGGTGGTGCTGCAGCCCCAGGGGGTGGTATAGGGAGTGGTGCTCCCATCCTAGGAGGTGGTCCTCCTGCCCCTAGGGGTGGTGCTGCTGTCACAGGTGGTGGTGCTGTTGTCACATGGGGTGGTAGTCCTGACCCTGGGGGTGGTCCTCCTACCCCAGGGGTTGGTGCGGCTGCTGCCCCAGGGGGTGTTGCTCTTGCTGCCCCAAGGGGTGGTGCACCTGTCCCAGGGGATGGTGCAGTTGTTACAGGGGGTGGCTGTGCAGACCCGTTCTGCCCCAGTGGTGGTCCCATGGGGGGATGCCCCAGGGGAAGGGGCGTTCCCTCCCCAGGGGGGGTTGTGGTATTGCTCGTAGGTGTCTCTGATAGTTTATCAGGCACTTTTGGTGTCCCGTTATTTGGTCCCATTGATCCGGTGGGAGGGGCACCTGGCCCCAGGGGAGGTTCCATTGTAGGCTGGTGAGGGGAAGCTGACCCAGGGGCTTGCCCAGGTCCCCCGGGGTGGGGGAACATCATCCCAGGTTGTGGTGCAGGCAGTCTAGGTGGAGTCGGAGCCCCCCTGGGTCCGAGTCCTGCCATCCCCGGGGACGTGGCAGCCCCTGGAGATGCCCTACGCCCCCCACGGGGTGGGGGCTGTCTCTGCTGACTCTGGACATAGCGCAGGAACGCTGACTGGAACTCCGCCTGGCCCTGGAGGAAACTGTGCGCCGATGTCGGGGGGTCAAAGGGCACGTCCTTTACCCCACCTGGACAAACATCATAACAACAAAAAGTTTGGTTTAACTAGGATTTTATTACCTAGCACAAGTGTGAGAAAAAACTGCTTCTGGATGAAAATGATGATGGACGGACACTTCAGTCCAATTAGGATGATTTCAAATGGAGCCTATGACAGGTCAACAGAAAATTAAGCAATACCCTCCTGGTTAACTTTCACATATTATGGATTTAAATACAAAGTTATATCAACCCTTATTTGGTGACTTCATGTCACACTTTGATATTTGACACAGGGCCTCAAAGCAGTCACAGTAACACTCTGCAAAAAAATGGGTAAAAATGACACAAAATAAAACAAAAGCGAAATAAACTAAACTCACCAGGTGGCATAGCCTGCTGCTTGTTAGCACCTGGAGACCGCTGCTGCCCCATGCCAGGTGGCATCGGAGGCTGCGGCACCTGGCCCACCTGGTTACTGAGACTGGCCAGCGGGCTGGGCCCTTCGTTCATCCCCCTGGGGCCCCCTTCCCTCATGTTCAACATCTGCGGCGGAACGTTGGCGTTAGGCATGGCGGACATGGCCTTGGCTGCCGAGTTCTGCATCTGGTTGATGAAGGCGGCCATGGAGGAGTTAGGAGTGGAGGAGTTAGGGAACGGGGACTGGAAGTTAGGCGAAGAGGAGGGGGGGAATCTCTGCTGCTGTGACATGTTAGGGAACTGTGGCTGCTGCGAGGGGGAGGACGTCATGGGGAAGGGTGGCTGGGCAGAGTTAGGGTTTGGGAAACGTTGGTTAGGGAAGGGGGACTGAGCGTTGGGTGGGAGGTTGGGAAACATTTGTGAGTGGTTGGAGAACTGCTGCATACCGGGTTGAGGGGGCCGGTTAGGGAAGGGGTTTTGGAAGTTTTGCGGGATGGTGGGTTGGGATTGAGAGGTGCGGGGGAAGTTCTGCTGCATGGTGGGGGAGGGGGCATTGGAGAAGGGAGTGTGCATGGGGGATGCGGATGAGCCGCTCATGGCTTGTTGGTACGAAGGGGAGGGGTTGTTAGGGAAGTTCTGCGTCATGTTGCCGTGGCCGGGCATGCCCGGGAAGCCTGGCTGTTGCATAGCAACCGAGGATGGGGGTTGGAAGTGAGGCTGAGCGCCAGATGAAGGAGGGAAGCCGGGAGGCATGCCTGACGCGGAGGTCGCGGGGAACCCTGGAGGCATGGATTGGGTACTGGTGGGGAGCTGCATCGCAGGGGAGGAGCTGGGCGGAAAACCTTGCTGCATGGGGGAGGAGGAAGGTGGGAAGTTAGGTGGAACAGCCGGGGAGGAGGTAGCGGGGTAGTTAGGCGGAACAGCTGGTGAGGATGTCGTTGGGAAGTTATTTTGGATGGCTGGGGATGAGTTTCTTGCAAATCCCTGGGGTAGGGAGGGTGAGGACGTACTGGGGAATCCCTGCTGGAGGGAGGGGGACGGGGCGGTGGGGAAGTGCTGTGTACTGGGGGACGCCATCCCCCTGCCCCTGCCATTGACGGGGAGGCGGAAAGGTTAGGGGAGGCCGACAGAGCCGGCGACCCGGCCGATAAGGCTGGCGACATGGCGGCCTGCGGTGACGGGAGCGGAGGTACGTTATGGAGTCCCGCTTCCGCCTGCTGGTTGGACTTGTTTCGCTGTCGTGCACGCGAACGGTCGCGGCGCTTGGCTGGCTTCTTGGGTGGAGGCTGTTGTTGTTGTTGTTGTTGTTCTTGCTGCTGCTGTAACATCCCGGCCTGTTGTAGCATGTTCTGCAGGGCGCCAGGGGACGCCATGTTTCCCTGCGGCAGCAGTCCGCTCTGCTGCAGCATGGCCAGCTGCTGCTGCAGGTTCCCCTGCATACCTCCCTGCTGCAGGAAAAAGACAGGATTGATATGTTTTGTGATAAGAGTATAGTACTATAAATGCAGAAATGTATGCGGTAGTCTTACAAAATGTATGTTCACAGTATTGACTGTGGTCACCACAGCAAATTCAAAACCACTGCAAACATTTTTCCATTTCAGTACATGTGATTACAGTGTATGGTGCGACGGCGAACTCAAAACTGTACCGCAAACACTGTCTCCATTTTCCTGCTATTGCAAAATCAAATCCTAGCAAACTTAAATGTATTTACAGTAATAGATCAATCCTGAATGTCCATCACAATTAGCAGTTCAACCAATGGAAGAATGACAATCATCAGTATAACCAATGAGAGAGTGGCTGCAAGTCCATCATACACAATGTATTTGCATGTGTATGTTTAAACTGTTTAGCATTTCTACATTTTAACGGCGATGGGGGGACTATGGGATCGGTCTATTAAGAGTATGGATAGTATCAATGTCACTATATCATCAAAGTAAATGCACATTCAAAGTCTATATAAACCATATACATGTATGTATCATGTGATTTTTAAAAATGAGAAAAGGCATCCTCCAGAAGGGTTTAACACTTGTACTCTGTATATTTGAATAAATATGCAGTTTGTTTTGTGATTTACCATTATTCAGATTTACCACAATAGTGGAAGCCTGGAAGGATTGACATAACAAGTGACTATTACCTTTTCAAGACGTCAACCCAAGACCAGACTGTAAGGTTTGAACCACTCACACTGGGAAGGATACTCTTTTTGAAAAGTGTGGTGGGTTCAAAATACAGTAACTCTGTATAACTGTTAATGTCCTGTCAGAAAGACAACCCTAACTGAAGCTGACTGTACTAATTTCCACCTCAGTGTAGTCAGGAAAGTCGAGTTAAGAGCCTTTCCCAATGGGACAAGGTTGGTAGCATATCAGCGGATTTGAACCTAGGACCTCTGGGTTCTGGGCCAAACACCTTAAGATTATGCCGCCCGACACCACAAACTAATGTGTTCTCTTCCAGCTTACCTGCATGAGTGACTGTGTTGTACGAGATATTGCTAGTGAAATGTTGGGATTCCCTGAGATGTCGTTCTGTAGCAGGTTCACAAGCAGTGGGCTACTCTGGGTTACGTCTCTACCCTGTAGGTTGGGGTCCCCCCCGCCGGCAGATTGGGCCAGCCCGGCGTTGTGCAGGAGATGGTGTACCGGGAGCCGGGTCGCACCACCTCGTACCTGCATGGAGGGAAGCATCTGTAGAGAAATGTTCAAAAGGGTCAGAATAAGGGTTGTCACAGAGGAGCAAATGTCACAAATCCATGCAGACGCATAGGGTTTGTGTTGAGTCTACACAGTGCATTACTAGTACATCTAGAATACCATACGTACAATTGTAATTTGTACCACCTGAGTACTAGTGGGAGGGCTGGGATCAGAGGTGATTCGGAAAACACTATGTTGTATTTTATTCATGTCATACCCACCCAATTTTAATGCAAAAAGCATCAGATATTCAGAAGTTGAGAACATCATTGAAAAATTATGACTGTAGCATGTCAACAACCTGAGATATAAAAAGTCTACTGCTGTACCATGGAAAGCTGCTAGGAGAGCCACAATCCAATCATTTATTTTTTTTCGCCACCAACATACCAAATGATGATGATAATAAATGTCATAAAGATCCATCCACAAGTTCTTGAACTACATGTATGCTGTTCACTAACAGCAAACATACAAGCACTCACACAACTCTTTACAAACTGTAAGGTAACAAACTTAAGCATAATTATTTCAATGTACTCACCTGTCCTTGCATGGGGCCCGGTGGTCCCTGGTTACCAGGGAAACCGGAGCTACCATCTGGGTGAAAACCTGGGGGGAAACCTCTCGGAAAGTTTTGTGGGGTCGGAGGAAAGCCACCCTGCTCTGGGGGCCCTCCTGGAGAAAACAGACAATTCACGACAAGTTTAGTACACAGAAAAGCAAACATTACATCATGTAAAACAACAACAAATTGTACTTCACTCCGTTATTTTCTTGGACATGTATGCTGCAAAACACTGAATACCTGCCCACATTATCTGTTTATTTTCGAATCGGTCTGAAATCCTGTCCACTTTTTCAGGTTTGGTTTTTCTGGACTGGTCCAAGGAGAAAAAATTTATGTACAGTTTAATTACCTGTGTTAGAAGGCACCTGGTCAGGTCTGAAGGGCAGTTGGTCCTGTGGGGGGCGTACAAACCCCCCTGGTGAAGGCATCGGCATCCTGCAGGAAACCAACACACTGTTATAATCCTGACATTCATTTTAGACTTTTCCAACACACATGGTCAAAAAACATATGGAAAATGTTTGGCAATGCCTCAGGAACAGAGCTTCCTTTACACTACTGGGCTAGGTTGAAAGTTCATCAGTGTTGTCATTGATATCAGTCTGAAGCAAAGTTTAACTGTATTAGGAATAAAGAAGGCCATTCATATCACAATCTTACAACTACCCTTTTTTTATCAGAGACAGGGGCACCATAGACATGAAATTTTAACCAACTTATAATCCACTGCTCACTGAGTCACATTTTTTATCTGCATAACGTGACATCACAGAAGCTGTCAGATTGCTCATTCTTTGACAACAGTAAAAAGAGATTGGGCAAATTTTTCTTTGGGAAATTACCATTTACCTGAATCCTAGAACTATGCTCGTTTTGTACTCTGCTTAACTGCCCTTCCCTTTCCACTATTGGGGACATTGCCACTATCCAGATGTCAGCCAATCAGAGAAGGCAAACTGCTTGATATTCGTGTCCAAGAACATGCGACAACACGACAGTCCTACTGCATCTTAACTTGTTTAAGGTACCAAACCATTCCAGCGGAGTGAACTGACCTGTTCTGTTGGCCCATCTGCTGGGCTGTGAAGCTGAAGGCAGGCACCTGGGCAGCTGAGGGGGGCCGGATATTCCCCACAGGAGAGAACTGTCCAGGTATCATAGTCTCACCTGATGATACAAGAAATTAAGTTACATAAAAGTTCTACTGTAGCACCGCACTCATTTTTCATTCGTCCCATAGCCTTTTGATCAGCCGTAGGCTGATTCATTAGCCGTAGGGGCAGCACAACATGTTATGCTGTATCAATAGGCATTTTAGTCCCCTGGCAGCGCCTACCTCCTCTCCGGGGCATGGTGAATGATGTAAATCACCGTGGGGCTGATACGACACGAAGGTTCGCCAGGCCTCCGTCCGGGTGATTTGTAGTGAATCACCAACTCCAGACAGAATGGTTTGCTCCATCCACACCACACCATCTCACATGTGGGGGTTCTTTAACGTGCATGGGGTGTGGCTCTCCCCATACACGGGACCTCCATTTAACGTCCTATCCGAGGGACGGCCACAGCCGAAGCCAGGTACTCACTCTCACCTGAGTAAAGTAGGGAAAGTCGTGTAAAGTGCCTTTCCCAAGGGCACAAGATCGGTGGCACGGCAGGCGGATTCGAACCCGCCACCTCTCGGTGCAGATCCGCACATGCTACCACTGCGCCACGCGGTCGCACTGGGGAGTTACAATTCCCGTTATCGATATTGACCTTGATCTCTTCCATTGCAACCCACCTACCAATTACAATGAAGATCTATCCAAGTTACATGTATGCGCACATGTGTACAAAGCTGCTACAGTAGCACGACCAAAAACATATCTTTCATCCTTCTTGGCAAAGGGAAAAAGGTGAAGCACAGGTTCCTACATATCTCTAAGTTTTTAATCCATCATCAGAATTGTATCGCTTAAAATCTGCAGTTCATGAGCTCTTAATAGGGTTAGACTAGCACAAGTCCACTAACACGATTGTCCTGGGCAAGTAAAAGTGCCAACCGGGCAAGTGCATATCGGACAAGTAAGATTTCTCCATGATTGAGATTTTGATATACTTGTTACTTATCACAGCCATGGCATCAAACATTGGTCATCACATAAAAATTGAGCCAATAATAAAGGAATTCCATTGATTAAAGTGGAAATATATAGAAAAATGTCATGTAATTTTTTTATTTATTTATGTACTTGCCCAATAGGGCAAGTGAATTCTTAGAAAACTTGTCTAGCCCTCCTCCATGTAATATCCACAAGCCTAGCCACTCCAAAATTCCCCTCCACACACACACACGCACACTGAACATGTGAAAAGATAGTAATGTTGCCACCCTCACCTGGAGCGACCTGCCCCCCTGGGGAAGTTGCCCAGGCTGGTCGGGGGATGCCCTGGGCCTGGGGCGACTGTTGAAAGGGTGGGGCAGCGGTGGCGGGGAGGCCAGGGGCCATGGGGGGTCCCGTCATACTGATGGGGGGAGGGGTGTTCAACACTACCTCCTGGTGACCTAGAATAGGAACAACAATATAATGAAATGATTAGATACAGAATACATATACCATGTTCAGAACTAGGAATGACAGCATTGGACAAGTACTTTGTCCCAATTGCCAAGGGAATTGAATGTGCTGATCAAGCAAGCGCATGCTCTACTGTACTTGCCAAATTGGGCCAGCGCAATTTTTCTGTGGGTGCTTTTTAAAAAAAATGTGTCATCTACATTTTAGACCATTGAAAAGTTAGCTTGGGAAAGTAAATTATGCACTTGCCTATAGCTTAAAGGGAATGTGAATTTCTAAAAACTTGTTTATCTCTGGAATGATAGTACTGCTGCAACGTGTACTAACCTGCATATGCAGGTGGTATTTCGAGCCCTGCAAATGTATAACATTTTCTGACTATACGATTTTGTCACCTGCTTCTGTGACCAGAACCATGTCTCGGAATGACTTATTTGTAGGTAGCATATGTAGTCCAGCAGTTAGCGGTCCTGCCTCTAGAACTAAGTATAAGTGAAACCTTACATCTGTTTTCTTTGTCATGACTAGCAAGGGCTAGCTCTTAAAAACCAGTAAGCTAAACTGGATCAACATCACTCTCTTTCTTTCGACTTCAAAGAGAACTGTCCAATCGTTACATGAATACCATGATGAGGCACTGACCTTCGACCTGTACAGCGAGGATGCCCAGGTCGCGGAGCTGCTGGTTGCGAGTCTCGGCCAACTGTTGCAGGCGCTGTGCCGCGCTGCGCGGGATGTTGAAGGTGACACGGACGCTGTTCCATGGCTGTACCCTGGATACCTTCACTTCCTGTTCACCTGGATGGGCACAAGGTCACAAGAAAAATTGTATCAAGGAGAAGTTGCCCAGGCACTGTCCTTCAGTTACATCCAGCGCATCACGTTTGTCTGTTTGTCTATTAAGATCTCCATTAGATTTTACAATATCTCGCAAAACCTATTCTTCCTGTAGTCCATTTTCACAGTCCAAGGTACATGGCAAGAAAAAGGGATATCCAACAGTAACCAGGATTCTAGTCAGGATTTTATTTTAGCATAATAGTGATGGTGAGCAAAGCAACCAATAAGGGGGTCGGTATGGAAGTGTGGTCATTACCCTTCTGCCTTCCATGGTGAGGAGAATTTGGCATTCTGAGGGTACCTATGGGGTCTTACTGTACATGCAGAAACTTTTGCGGTGTTTTAATGTTTGCGGTATTCGCGGTGCCCGCTTCACCGCCAAATCAAAACTACCACGAACATTTTCCACGGCAGTAAGAGACTACAGTACATGGTGCTACCGCGAACTTTAAACCACCGCGAAAATCACTTTTTCCCGCTACCACAAAATTAAAGCCACGCGAACTTAAATGCATTCAAAATATTTCTTTTCACACCACATGTTATTTGGAGGATTTTTGGTCAGTTTGTAGGGTCATACAAACATTATTTTATACTTGACCAAACACTGTTCCCTGAGTCGATACTACTAGTTGAAAATAAGCTATGTGGTCTTCAGTTGGTGTGGTGGTCATAAATTACAGTGCAGCTAGAAATCCACTAGCCAAAGGATGGAATCCATGCCAACAAAGAAGGTTTTAAGGAAAGTTTTGAACTCACTTCAATGTCAAACTTGTGTTTAGGCACTATATCAATTTCCAGATAAAGATCATTTTCTTTCTGCTATGATACAAGTGTTATCTAACGAAACAACATAACGTCATGAGCATTTCTCCATTCTGGTTAGGGTTACACTGTTCCAAGTTGCACCAGAAGGCCACGTTTTAAATCAGCACACTACATCAATAAATGAACTTTATTGCACGACATTTGTACATGGTACAATGTATGGCAACAACTATTACACAAAGTACAAAATAGGAGTATAGAATAAGACTTAACATCCTAATTAACATAACAAGAAGGGCTGAAACAAGATATAATGTTACAATTTGAGATGGGCTAATCATGAGTTTCATTATTCTTTCTAATAGCAAAGCAGTCTTTCATTATAATATATATTTGTCTATCTTTACATTATGGGAGTTGTGGCATCTAAATATTTGTCTGTAGCATCGAATCCCTTGAAATCTGCTGTACTGGATTCGAGAAATGTGAATAGCTCATTACGTAAAATAGCTTATCTAGAAGTAGAACATTCCATTTAATATGCCCACCTTTCTGTGCCATCTGCTGCAGCCATGTGGAGATGGCATTGAGGCGGTGAGGCAGGTCGGCATCTCCGATGTTCCCGCGTACGGTCAGCACCGCGGGAATGTTGGCGTTCTGCCAGGGGCAGGGCTGCTGGAACCCTCCCGTGGGGTCAGCCATCAGGAGCTGACGGACAAAAAGGTAAACATGAGATGGGAGGTAACAACAGCTCACACAAACTCACACACAGTTCAACCTCCTATGCAGGGACATCCAACGGCAAAACAGTCTGTCTGGATGTACCCTGCTTTCTCAACCGTCACCCTTCCTGACTGCTTTGCTTATAGATATTCATGAAATCTTTGGTTATTGTTTGCATTATTCTTGTACAAAAGTCTTCAGGTATTTACTTTGTACTATTATTCTCATTCTGTATGATTATTCCACATGTTTCTATGTTTTTGTTTATTTGAAAAACCCAATGAAAAAAAACAATAGCTCACACAAACTCCATATCAAAAAGATGAAAAGATAAAAAGATTTTAAAAAGTATCGTCAATAAAAGTTAGACATCCAGGTACTAGTAATAAGATATGCCAAATAGCAATTACTCAAGCAACTGGATATGATTAATTTTTGCATATCAATTCATAGTTCAGACAGAAGACCTGTTCTCCAACAAGATCTCCTCTGTGTCACTGACAAAGGGTTCTACCTGAAACGTCTGACCAAGGAGGTTAAAACCTTTACCCGTCCGTCCGTTTGTGTTTTAACCTCCTTGGTCTGACTGTTTCAAAAATCATATCCAGTTGCTTGAGTAATTGATATTTGGTGTAAAAAGAGGTATCATAACACAAAATCACATTCCTTTGCAGCAGAGAGTTTGCCAATATTGTAGTGCTATCTACTAGTACAGTAATTTATACAACATTGAGAGAAACATCTTCTTCAACTGTATACTAGTACGCAAAATAAGTTCAAGAGTTTCCAAAAGTAGCATAGAAAAATTCACACCCTACATGTCTTTCACGTCTGTGTCGTTCTATTGAAGCTATACAATAACGGTTCTTTGCCTACTATTGTTATCTACATGTACAGTATTTTAAAAATGAATTTCACACGTTTGTGAAAATAACTGCAACATCATCATTATCCAATATAACTGCTAAATAATCAAATTTGGCTTTACAGCTAATGCATGCATTAACGATTAACATACAGCACATTGTTGTTTTATAACAAAACTTTGCTTATTTTTTCTACATCAAATTGAATTGTAATTTGTATCATAGCATACTTTCAACATTGTCATGAGTCAACAACAACAAAATATTGGCTAGAAATTAAGATGATATACAAATCGAATGTTATGTAACGTTATCGTTAGCATGTATTTTTACATAACCATAATATATGAAAATTTGATCGCAGTCTCCTTAATGTGTGTCGTTTACGGCTCCACAAAGCGGTATTTAATCTGATTTACATGTACTACCAAACGGCCGTTAGCGCCCCTCCCTATCCTGTGTCAGACGGTTTTGAATAAATAAAAACTGACAATGCAAACACTAGCAAACACCCAGTTCATTCACAACCGAAGAATCATTTATCTACATACAAACTGCACTTTATATGAGGTCGCCATATGGTTGAAATCATTTATTGATAACATAAGAGAACTTTGAAGCACACATAAAAATTCATGCCCCCCTCCCACTTACAAACCCGAGCTATGCCCTATATTTTTGCAGCGCGTTTGTCTAACGTTAAACTTTCACATATAACCGCCTAACGCTGTCTTGAGGACGACATACGCCTGTGAAAGATTGTAGATGTATTATATGGTTCGCAGAAGACGTAATTTTTGGATAAAAGCAGGTGTTAGGGCGTGAAACTCACCTGAAACAGACACTGCACCGGTCAAGCCACAGCACTTCGTAGTTGACCCCAAGCGAATCGGGGTCACCAGCCCGATTACCCACATTGTACACTGTACGTCAGCCTAACGAGCTACGGACACATTCCCAAACCGGAGAACGTACAGCTTTCGGGAACGAAAAGTATAATATAAATGACAACAGAATGCACTTAATGCAAAGTCATGAGCATAATTTGTGTACATTCCTTAGTTAACACTTTTATTTTCCGTTTCCGCAAATACTGGTATCCCGCCCGGAAGCCTGTTTGGAAATGTGACCGTATCATAACGAGGTTTCTACAACTAAAGAACATCCGATGCAAAAGAAGATCATTTTCACAGAAGAGGCGAGTTGTACATTATATAAAGCAGATTCATGTATAACACAATATGATATTATTTTTTTGTGTAATGTATATATCCGTATAAATGTTATACATTTGTGTACTATGCCTTGCTATAATCTACTGGCGTACGACCATGTATCCATATGATAATTTCATCATAACTAGACCTGATTCTAATGACAGTAATTTATGATACATTTAATTATATATTCAAGTTAAACATCTAAGATGCAACGTCATGTTAATCTTTCATTTCAATTAAACAAAATTATAACGATGATCCATAAACGTAGTGTTTAATGTTTAATCATATGTTCGTGGCAACAGTGATGATTCCATAAATTGAAAAAAAGTAAATAACTTGATGCTGATTTTTGTGTCATTGTATAACCTTTGTCTAACAGTAATCACAAAGTTATTACTATGTTCATTGATGATACAAAACTTCAAAAGTTCAACGTTTTCTGTAGCTGTGCAGATAATTCGTTACATGTTCGTTGACGACAATAAGTCGCACGTTAATAAGTGTAAATATAGTTCTGTTTACACAAATTCGGGTGCTGTTATATAGAATAAGCTCGAGTGAGAATACATCCTATCACACATGTACGTCGATGAAGATTAGACATCCAGGTAATAAGCCCAAAAAGCAGTTACTCAAGCAACTGGATATGATTTTGGAAACGGTCAGACGTTTCAGATAGTATCCACTATCTTTCGTCGGCGACACTGAAGTGAATTGAAAGAAACTGATCTTTAATACCCTAACTATGAATAAAGACGATTTTAGTTTAGATGTCCAATAGTAAGACATAGTATTGTAAGACAAAGTCAAGCTGAACACAAATTAAATTCCAATCCAAAAGCATATATCACGCATATACTATCTCAAAATCGTAATCCAGACTATCCCAGCTGTCGTAATCGTCTAAAGGAGACTGGTAAATGTATGGTTGTTGCCAGTTCATTGACCGTAGGTAGGACACAAAGTACTCCCACATCGTGAATGTTTTCTGCAGTTCCTGCACGTGTCGCTGGAGGAGCTCCACTCTGTGCTGCAGACGGTCGATTTGAGGGGTGTACAGGTCTGCCATGATGTCTGCGTGAGTGAGAGAAAGGTGTGTATTACCGGTACCGTCGCCAGAAAGTTACGTTTTTGTAGTATTCGTGTCTGTCTGTCTGTCTGTCTGTCTGTCTGTCTGTCTGTCTGTCTGTCTGTCTGTCTGTGAACAAGATAAGTCGAAAAATATTCAGGTAGGTATTGATGAGACCTCGAAAATAACGATAATAGATTTCGAATTCGAGCCACCAAGTAGATTATTATAATACTGCAGTATTATTTCCTGTTTTTATACCTCGTGTTCTTGACCATCTATGATTTTCGTGTTTTTTTTTTCATGATTTTCAGATAGCTTTATAATGTTAGGAAAAGGTTTTGTGAAGGTTTGCCCCCTGGCGGCTTGTTCTGGAACTGCAGGAGCAGTTTTATCAAAGTCTTTAAGATAGGATAACTCAAGAATTAGGGGTTGATTGTTTCATGAGTCCAGGCTTAGAGAAGAATCTATTATGATAACAACGATACCCTTATTAGTTCTTTTGCGCGAAACAACGCAAGAGGGTATGGATGACCCCAATACCCTCTAATTTGAGCAAGAACCTGAATAAAACATTCTCTATAAAAGATGCCAAGCATTCACTGTTTTCCTCATATGATCATACAACAATACCGTCATGGAAACCTTACCGTTTTGTGCCACTGTTATTCTTTTCTCAGAAATAGCTTCGCCCCCATTGGTCAACACTTGTCTGATCATGCGCACAAGGTCCGATAGGCCATCTGCCCTTTCTTGTCTGTCATTCTTCACCTGTGATTGGACGATAGAAAGTTGTGTTTGTGAACTGGTCACTGGCGTAGTTTTCCGTATATATACTTTTCAACATGTATCGTAAGCAGAACTTGTTGAAAACGATTGTACAATTCATGCTGTTTTTGCATAGCTTGAGTGCGATTCCCAAAGTTATTTCATTCTTTTATGCTACGGTCCCATTTGGAAAGGATGCCCGTGGCGGTAGCTTACGGGCTGCTTGCTGTACTTTCTGCACTTTTGACCCGGTGGGACAGCCTGTGGCTAGCTACTTGGCTATTTTGGGGTGCGGTAGGGCCCCTTGATAGGACCTGGCAGCATGTAGACGCTATAACCTAATCGTAAAAATCCCCGTGGTATCTGGCATTTCACCCGGACAAATTTGTGGCTTCAGAACCCGACCAGGGCTACATCTCCTACGGCCACCGGTGCAAATATGACCGTAGCATGAATGGCATCAGATTAGTATTTGTAACTACTACGTTTGAAATTGTTCTTACGACTGAAGGAGTAATGTATTAGATTCTCTCAAACTAGTATCCAAGCGAAATCACTTTGACCCTACCAAGACGTATCATACTGAAGAACATACTATTTTTTGTGCCATAATCAGGAACATAAACCACACCTGTGAGATGGTATCGTTCAAAATACCCACGAACAGGTTCATGAGGACGAACAGCAGACAGACAACAAACCCGAAAATGTACAGACGTCCCAGGGTCTCATCCGCCTGACTGGGGACAGAAGATAGCATCAGAGAATAAGACATAATTCTCTCACCAATATGCAAATTATTTTTGTGACCTGGGCCAGCAAATAAACAACGCTTTGGTTATTTAGGCCACGTTGATTTGATTATATGGATGACATCATGTGGGAACCCCCAAAATGGTGCGAGTGTGCGAGTAAAAAAAAGTTTGGTCAGAACAAAAGGTTGCCTTCATCATGAAATCTAAGTGATCGGAAAGGTTATAAAGCATCTAAACATCCAATGTTGAACAACTGACTGAACAGACATAGTATGGTACACCGAACAATATGTATTACATTCTTCGTTTTTGTTCTTTCATATCTTCTTCTTTGACTTTGGGACTGACTTTAGTATTGCTACAACGTTAGTATCCACTTTTCGATATTTGTTTTTTCAATTTACGCCATATATTTGCTCATTTTGTAGCTGCTTTGTAATTTGCTTTGCATGGTCAAAAACATTGACCAAGGGTTCTAGATGGGTGAAATATGCTGTATTTGCTCGTAAATGTTGCCTGTCTAGTCTGTTTTGTGTTTGCCATTGATTGCACATGATACGTACATGATGTCATTGAAAGCGATGGAGCCGAGCAGCATGCCGAACCCAGTCAGCAGCGCACCTAGCGGACTTTGGAACTGCTGCAGCGTCGCGCCGAACAACAGATACCCACAGAACATGAAGGCGAGAAACACCAGCATTACCAGCACGGAGAAAACCACAACCTGCAAATTGAGAGAGAAATCTGAAACTTCACAAGAAATACCACATAGCTCTTCGAAGATAAAGACGCACAACAAATCATTAATTCAAGCAAAATCGATGTACATATGGATTTATTGCCCTACACTTGACACTTGTGATATCGTTTTTACACTGTTTGAACCTCATATGTTACCTGCAACATTAGCGCACGGGCAAGAATTTACAATAAACTTGACGTTGACTCACGTGCTGTGTGGACCGCCGTATGACGTCAGTCAGCATGGCGACGGATGCTGAGAAGGACAGAAGCTGCAGCAGCCGGACGGTGTTGGCGAACACCGAGCCCGCCAGGAGGTACCACAACACCTCGTCCACCAGCGACACGTGGCGGAAGCTCAGGAACTGCCCTGAAATGGAGAGAACGACTCTAATGTTATGCTGTAAATGTATTGACTTTCGCGGTGGTCTTATTTTGCGGTAGGATGTTTTCACGGTGTTCGAAATTCACGTATTACACAGTTTTGTACCACAGAATTAGAATTATAAATAAAACATGTTCGCGGCATTATGATTTCACGGTAATAGATATCGCAAAAACTGCGAGAATGGAACCACCGCGATCATTTCACGATTTAACGCTGACTCACCTTTATCCGCGGTGTAACCTATATCCGGTGTTATTGTTTTTAAAGCAGGGTATTTGGGATATCAAGTTGACGGTTTCAAACTGTAATATTTTGATACTGTTCTATGTTTTTTTCAGAATATTGGAATTTCAAACCTCCGTTTAAACCTCCTATTTTATCCTATGTACTTTGTTTTTCAAAGCAACGGATATAGGTTATCCCGCGGATAAACGTGACTTAGGTTACCCTGCGGATAAACGTGACCTAGTGCTACAGTTTGAAAAGTCGAACAAGTCATAAGTTAGTTGTGGTTCCAATCAATTTAGCATTAGGTTTATTTGACCACTTTTGAGCTTTTCCCATAAGGACGTCGACGTCACCGGTGAACTACGTCAGGTATCTCTGAAGGCGTCATAAAAACGTCAACTCACCTGTTTCGTTTGCGTGCATCGCCGTCAACGCGTCTCTAGCCAAGAGGTACCGCCAACAAAACACACCAACCGCTGTCGATGAACACATCCAAGCGAACACCTCCCATGTGTTCCAAACATCCCGAAAGCACTTCTTACCCATCTGATGAATTCGAATCGCTATCGTTAAGGTCTCAACCAATAGGAGGAAAGCATAAAACAAATTCACACCCAAGGTCACATAACTCCATATCCCCTCAAGGTCGTGCGTGTGATGCAAGCGAAAAGGATGAAGGGAAATCCAGTGAATAGCCAATCCCACGTGACTGTATTCCACCAATAAGGTTGCTGCGAGAAAGAGATTGACGTTTGTGTTGTAGACGGTGAACTCGACCATGACCGCACGTGTGTATCTGTCCAACCAGTCATGACGCTGAAGATAGCTCACGATTCGTTCACCCTCTTCTTTTGTTGTCCCCAAGTTCACAACATATCCTCCGTTCCAGTATACAGCCAAGTGACCGTACAATGGCGGGTCAAAGAACTTGTTTTGGGTAGAATGCCTCCAGTACGTGCTCTTGGTTGAGGTATTTGATGATGTATAATTGCTCCAGTTCTCGCCGTAGTTTCCTTGGTCTTCGTTTGAAGTGGAATATTCCACGTTACATTCGTCCACAATGGCTGCCATGGTGTCAGGTGTCCTGCACTGCCCTGGGAACGAGATGCACGTAAGCCGTCATAGTAAAGTTTCATGATAATCATGAGTTATTTTCTGTATTGTGCATTCTCTCTCTCTCTCTCTCTCTCTCTCTCTCTCTCTCTCTCTCTCTCTCTCTCTCTCTCTCTCTCTCTCTCTCTCTCTCTCTCTCTCTCTCTCTCTCTCTCTCTCTCTCTCTCTCTCTCTCTCTCTCTCTCTCTCTCTCTCTCTCTCTTTAGCGGTACTTCGCCTTATGTGCGGGGTGGGTAACACATCCCAAAACTTCAATGTTTTTACGTATACGGGGAACCGTTGTTATATCAAACTGCAATATTTCGAATATCGCGATTTAAAATCACCGTCCGTTGAGTTGATATCCCTAAATACCCTGTTTTAAATAAAGAAAAACAGTGGGTAAAGGTTAAACCTCGGATAAAGGTGAACTAACTTATATTTGATGCTTAAAACATGAAACATTCGCACCTGGCACCACCCTGTGTTGCTTGAGTCGGACCGGTCCTATCCGGAACAGACCGGGATTGGTTGTGCACCTGTTGATGACGTCATCCTGCTCTATCGCCCTCCCATTGTACCAAGTCGTGAAGAAGAGCCTAGACAACATGCTGTGGTCACACCATCTCCAGAAGTCATCTCGGGTGGACGTCTGCTGGCGACAGAGAAAGACAAAGTCATTGACGATTTGTATAAATCCACCTCAAGCAATGCTCTAGCCTCTACCAAGCTCCCCAGGTCACTGGAAAAATAGTAGAAATTGGCCAAATAGACAGAAAACACACCAGAGGAGTTGGTTGGCCGAGCTCGAGGAGTACAGATTGTTACCTTAAGTCAACCGACTCCTCTGGTGTGTTTTCTGTCTGTTTGGCCAATTTCTATCATTTTTCTAGTGACCTGGGTAGCCTGGTAGAGGCTAGCACAGCACCCCATTTCAGCCCTTTTCAGTTTATGAACAAAGTTGACAGTACTTTCTCTTTTGTTCCAGTCACCGAGGAGTCTGTCATAATTATAATTCTACTGTCCAGGCTTAACGTTAACAAGGCAATTGGACTGGATACTACTGACTTTTGAAAGTAGATGCGCATATTCCCCTTACGGAAATAAGAACAAGAGCCATCTCCAGACCTAGTGTAACGCTAGTTCACCTTTATCCACGGGGTTACCTTTATTCGTTGTTATTCAAAGCAGGGTATTTAGGTACATCAAGGGAATAGGCTAAACTGCAAAAATACTGAAAATATATTGCAATTTGAAACCAATGTCCGTTGATGTGATGTCCCCAAATAACCCTGTTTTTAAAAGCAACGGATATAGGTTACCAAACGGATAAAGGCGAACTAGCGTTACCTACTAGTATATAGTACATATATCTACAACAGTTACGTCCGCAGCCGGTTAAGTTTTTTCTCCGGATATACAACAAGGAAAGAAATATTTTTCATACTTAAATTGTAGCAAGATTTCTGTTCCTTCTCCACAAAATATGTTTATGTATTCAATGTCGGGTCCCTTTCCCTGACGTAAGCATAATGACACTTGATTTCCTTCTCTTTGTCTTATCATCTCCGTGTCTTCTGTATCCATATGTTTGACTGTCCTCCATAGCACTCATCCACCGCGCACTATTCCAGGATTTTGAAGTATCTCACATTTATATCAACTAGGATGTTAAGCTTTATCCTATACCTCCGAGTTTTTGTACTTTATGTAATAGCTGTTGCCATACTTTTTACCATGTACAATTGTCGTGCAATAAAGTTCTTCTTCTATATGTATGATTGCCACAGTACTTTCTAATGACCGTCCTCTACGACAACATCAAACGCAAACAAGATACCGTTCAGGTTGATACCTACCCACCATTTACACGCCTAGTTCACCTTTATCCACGGGGTAACCTATATCCGTTGTGTTTAAAAACATGGTATCTAATTTAGGGATATCATCTCAAGTAGATAGTTGAAAACTATTGGAACCACCGTCCATCGAGTTGATATCCATTAATATCCTGATTTTAAAAACAACGGATATGGGTTACTCAACGGATAAAGGTGAACGAGCGTTACAACACAAGGAAAATATCTTAGACTATACCTTGTTGAATCCCGATATTATATCCTGCGTTGCTTTCATCAGATAGTAATGATTTTCGCCCCTCTCGTTGTTACAGATGAAGATGGCGGCTGCAAGGATCAATATTTGGACCGCACGTTCGAACAGTAGCGTCTTGAACGCGAATCGCCTTGGTAGCAACATCTTAGGCGGCGTCAGCTGTACGTGATGACTGTTCCGTAGACTTTTGACAGTTTTAAACTTTGTCTCCGATAAAACACACATACATACGTCGACTCTACTGGGAAAACACTATATTCTTAACTTCACTGACTATCTAGCTACCTGTCCTAAAAACGACGGTTATGAACTGAGTAAATAGTTGAGGTGTCAGCCACAAAGATAAATATTATTTTGGAAAAAAAAAAGACTGTTTGTGTCAGACACTACACGCTGTAGACTAGAACCGACAGTTTGTATTTGTCTTTTGGTATCAATGATGATAGTGTCAAAGCCAACGTCATTGGTTATTTGCAGACGAGACATAGGGCAAATAGAATGATAACGTTGTTTCACAGAGATTTTCGAGCTGATATGATTATGGATAAAACGTTCGAAATATGGCCTCGTATGTGTGCGTTTGTATCTGCGTGCGTGCTTATGACTTAGTATTTGTGTATGTGTGCGCTGTGTGCTTGTATGTATGTATGTAACTTATGTATGTATATGTATGCATGTATGTGTTCATGTGTGCATGTGACAATAATCATCATGTGTGTATGCGTGCGTTTGTGTGTCATTACTGGTGTGTGTATTCTATATGCTCTTCATCCTCTTGCTGTCACAAATGACGATTTCAAAGACACAATTAAAAACTGCACAAGAAGTGTTAATCATTTGTATTTCTACTTTATTCAGCTTAAAGACAAAAGCACCATGTAAAATATCAAGTATTGAAATAAAAACAAAACGTTAAACAGCATTGGTCCTGCCTTCCAGCCTCGATGTCAGCATGGTTACCATGACGACTATTCAGCGCTGACATTTTCTTTGACATTTGTCTTCAGAAGATAGCATCGATACGCAAAGGTCACAAATCAGATACCAATCTCACTTTGAACCATACAATATTGCATAACTGACCAAATAGTCACGCAATGTCGTGTCTTGCCGTTACCCTGTTTAAAAAGACCAAATATACGTATTTTAGTGAATTGTCTCAGTCGATCTCCAATAATTACGGTTCTTCAAAGGAATTGAATTAAATGGCAAGGTTATAAGCTCGTTCGCCATTCCAAGCACGCATACGCAGCGACAGGAATTGTGGGTGATTTGCCAAAGGTGAAGGCCCATGAGACATAAACTAATCACGTCTGGACATTGTTATGCAAATCGGTACGTACGATGGCCGAGACAAACTGTTTACAAGTCAGGGGCCTTCATCACTTTTACATACTACCCACAATTCCTGTATCTTCGCATGTGTACACGGAATGGTGAATGAGCGTATCGACTTCAAACCTTTGGCTTACAACAGATAGCACATCTTTTTCTGTGATATGCATATATTTCGACCCATGTTGGTAACGGGTTCAACATTTCAGTTCTACAACATGAAACGGAATTTTCTATGTGATTCCCACTGTATCTTAGATAGGTATGAAGCTCGTTTGGGATTACAAGACGTTAACTACATATCAAATAGCACCATTGGAAATATTGTCATATGTTGCAGCACCAATATCGTTATCTGTATCTCCTTTCCTCGGAGGTAGTTTTGGCGTCGGTGGCCTCGTCCTCAGGCCTCGTAGGCTCGTCCTCAGGCGTCATGGTGGTTTTGAGTTTAAACCACCATTGCCAGAAACCCCTCTCGCCTCCCCATGGCTTTGACCGAGTCTCGCTTTCCTGAGAAGAAGCCAGTGGTGTTTCTAGATTGCTTTCGCCATTGTGAAATGTATCTTTATCAATAGCGTCTATTTTAGCTGGCAATGGGTTGGATGTAGATGTCACTAGTTCTGTAGATGTTTCTACTACGTTTCTTTCATCAGGTTTAAAAGAGATTCTAACATTCGGTGGCTGTTCTGGTTGCGATTCCGGAAGTGACGTAGGTAGACCTTCCGGTGACCAGGATTCAGTCTCAACCCAGGCTTCCTTCTCTCTGTGAGTACTCACATCTCCATCACCATGGCGACGGTTGCCAGGTGGAACCTGGTCACGTTGTAACATTGCTATGGTATCAGCGTCGATGTCGGTAGGGTTTCGTTGTGACGCATCCCTCCCTCGGTAGATTCTCTCCAACCTACCGGTGTCACAGTTACGACGGACGTACGCGTCTCCCTCTCTGAACCAATGTGGGACGCACTTCGCTGACTTTGCCGGCTTCGGTTTTCTTCCGACAGGGGGCGCCGTTGCGTGGTCATCAAGCTTGGCTCCTCCCCTACTAGCTGGTGAGGCGGTTGATCTGCGAGGATCAGCATCCTCAGTCCTTTCGGGTACACTCTGCTCGATGTTTTTCTTCTCCGAGTTCCTAGATTTGTCGTATTCTATCCTCTTCTTAGACCAGATGATGGGCGGTGGCCTCTTCCGTCTGACTTGATGCCGTTGACCTTCCTCCGCCTGTGCCACTGACGTCACTTCCGTTTTACGTCTCTTGTCGCCGCGTTGCCTTTTACTCGACAGGTCGCTCTTCTGTAGGGACTTGTTGCGCCACCATTGCCAGAAGCCCATCTCGTTCTTCCATGGCTTCGTGGCAACTGTAGCCATTGTCGTCGTTGATGTTTCTGCCATTGCACTCTTCGAGACGGGTGCAGCACTTGTGAACATCGTACTTACTGAATGCACCATCGGGCTAGCAGTTAAAGAGTCTAATCTATCGGTTCTTATTGTCGGTTTGGTGAAAGTAAGAAGTTCGTTTGAAACAGTTGGAATCTGGTTCACCATGGGTGGTGGCTTCTGGGTGAAAGTAGCAGGACTTACAGTCGTTGTGGACATCTTTGCTGATGTTGGAGTATCGTCTTCTGCCCGAGGAACTGTTGGTTGTTCTGCCTTTACTAATGCAGGACTCGGAGTTATGGTTAGAGTATCTTCCACCTTAGACAGAGTGTTTGAGTCGTCTGATTCTATCCTTCTCATTCTCTGCGTTGCTACCGGAGAGTAAATGGGAACAAACGGACTCTTTACGGGCGTACTCAGCGCTGAAGCAATCACACTTGTTTTGGCATTTCTGGCAGATGCTGTAATACTACTAGTTGTTTGTTCCAGTGAGGTGAGTGTGTCCACAGTATCTTTAGCTTTTGTGCTGTGTTCAACTTCGTATGGAGGTATTTGTGTGTCTTTTTTAACATCACCGTGTGGCTCAACATCTACAGTCTTGGGACTTGACACTGGTGTTGTTGTCGGCGGATTGATATCCGGGCCAAACAACAACAGCTCTCCACTGAGGATGTTCGGTAGATCGGTAGGCTTCCAAACAGTTTCTGTAGTAGGGGGTGTGAATGTTAATGTGGGTTTTGCTGAAGTTATTTGAGTCTTGGGTTCAGGAACAGCGGGTAGTCCACGTGGTTGTTCCCGAGCGTCGTACGTGTCTTCACTCCGGACGATGGCGCTGCCTATGAAGAGGTTGGAAGGTCGAAGCGCCCACTGGCGTATGGCTGCCGGACAGCGCGTCCGTGGGTCCGGGCTCAGGACGAAGTTACAGCGGGGAGTCTGACGGAGGCGGTCCTGAGTGTGACATTGCCGTGAGGAGGAGAAACCGAGGCCCCGAGCTTGGACACCGTAAGAGCCGCGAGGGATGGTCGTCCAGAAGTACCCGTCAGAAGCTACGGGGAGATGTAAGAACAGTAGTTAGAGACAAGTGTAACAGAGCATGTAAAACTAACCCATTGGTTGGATCGAATCCCTTTGGCCATGCAGATTTGATTATATGGATGACATCCTCTAGGAACCAAAAAACCGGTGCGAGCGTGCGAATAAAAGAAAACGTTTGGCAAAAAAGTTGCAATCTTTATGAAATCCGAGTGGTCAGGAAGGTTGAACATATGACCTAACACTTGAATATGGTATAAGGAACAATAGATTCTTTATTTTTGTTCTTTCACATTTTCTTCTTTTAATTTGACTTTGGAATTCTACGACATAAGCAGCCATTTTCGATATTTGTTTTCATTGTATGGCATATATTTTCTCATTTCATTTTGTAGCCACTTTGTACGATTTACAGTGTGGTCTAAAACTTCTTTTTCTTAAACGGCCTAAAATTGATGGGTGCGCGGATGTTATCAATATGATCAGACCAAAATGTCCTAACGAAATTACATCAGATGAAGCTACCACAGTGCACGTTCAGCACCAAGGACAGTATAGAAATCTGCCGTAGGCTAGAATCTGTTATGATATGATATGGCAGTACTGTATAATCTCTAGTCCTACCTGTACTGACGACGTTAAGTACGCCCTTGATGAAGATAAGAGCGCCCTCTACCGGAGAACAGTCAGAGTTGAACACAAGGCCCCGTAGCAACTTCAGCTTCTTTCTCCGCCGCCTGTCCTTACGGTCCGGCTTTTTGTCCTTCCCGGCCTTCGTCGGACTCTCCTTGTCAATGGCACCGTTGTTGTTTGCTGGGGAGATTACAATCACATTCATGCCGTTATTCTTTCTGTCAATAGTGTCTCTTGTGATCGGTTGAATTGTCGTCGGCGAGGTCGTCACGTGTTGGTATTTGAGAGTCGTTTGTGGTCCAGGAGAGGTGTAAGTTTCTACCTCTGATTGTCCAACAGAAGTTGGATTGATAAACGTTTTAGTGAAAGATTGAGGAATGGTATATTCAGACGCTTTTGTAGAATATGCAGACGAATTTCCCGTTACTCTGAACATGTTTGTTTGGGTGGTGGTTGTTGACGCAGTTTTCAAACCATCGGTTGGTGAAACATTGTCGATAGCACTACTGGAATCATGGGGAACTGTACTTTTCGTCATTCTACTTGCAGGAGTGAACGTATTTACTGGTTTGAGCGTTGGCGACGGCGTATCTGTTGATGTCCATCGGGCTTTGGTCGTCTCTTCGTCGTATTCTGGTCGTAGAGTTGTTACGTTGTTGTCGACACGCGTTGAACTGTAGTCAAGCACTCTACTGTCTACTGCATCAGTAACTAGGTTCAGTAGACTCTTCGGTGCTACAGTGCTGACTTGTACTACTGTGTCGGGATAACCTGACTGGTCGGCGACTGTGGTCGTATCAGTTGTAGTCCATCGGGCTGTGGTAGTCTCTTTGTCGTATTCCGGTCGTAACGTTGCGTTGTTGTCAACAAGTGTTGAGTTGTAGTCCACTACTGTTTCAGGACTACCTAACTGGTCGAAGACAGTCACTGTGGCATCAAATGAAGCACCACTAATGGTAGAATTGCTAGGAACTTTCGTGGTACTGTCAAAGATCCTACCTGTATGGTAAACAGTTTCGGAGGGTTTGCCTTTGACATCAGTGGTATTTTTTGCGTCGTCTTTTCTCGGGATGGTTGTCCATGGTGTTGTTGTTGGTAGAGTAGCAACGCCAGGCGTTGGAGAGGATCCAGATGTCACCGTTGTTGTAACTGAAGAGATATGATGAGATTTGGTACCACCTACAGATGCCTCCGATGTGTGTGTTCGTACAATAGGGCTAGCATCCAGCGTTGAGACTGAATATGCTTTGTTTGGTGATGTAACAGAGTAGTGAAATTTCGCAGCACTTTCTGTCGTAGAGAAAGCTGAAGAGGACGTCATGACGGACGTTGTTGGCGTCGTCCTTACGTCAACGTCTGGCGTTGACGTGTCAGTGTGTGTCCAACGTGAGCAGCGGACGGTTGTGTCTGGGCTGAGCACGAAGTCACAGCGGGGTACGTTGTCGTCCACGGCACACTCCCGCGCGGTGGAGTACTCCCTCCCCATGGCCAGTACGGTGTAGCGGCCGGGGATCAGCAGCCGCCAGTAGTAACCGTCTGTGGCTAGAGAACAAATGAGATATGACTTAATAATGCTAGTAACACTAGTTCACCTTTATCCGTGGGGTGACCTATATCCGTTGTTTAAAAAACAGTGTATTTATCGATGGACGGCGATTTCAAACTGCAATATTTTGACAAATATTGTGATTTGAAACCAAAGTCCGACTTGATATCCGCAAATGAAAACGTAATGAAAACGGATATAGGTTACCCCGCGGTGAACTAACGTTATATGTTATACAACAAGACGTTAACGTTTTAGTTACTTAATTCATCCGAAGTCTTACATAAGCTGTACATATAGAAACAATATATGCAGATAGGTGTATACAGATACCTGTTTACACTTAAAGATACATGTACAAACAAATGTATAAAGTATTGGAGGCTAATTACAAAAAGTAAAAGGTGAACCATAATGGATAGCACAATTATCACCAAGCACAGTAGGGGGATCTTCTCTGGATAGCTTTAAAGAACGCTTGCAGATAGATGTGCTAAAGTTAGGTGTGACAGGTTGTTCGGTGTAGAACCAGCTGCTGCCACGCCGCGTGCCTGCGAAGCTGGTGTGTTACGCCGAACGGCGGTTATACCGGCTATATAGATACAGATACAGATACAGATAAAAACACAATGAATAACTAGAAAGGCCGACATTTGCTTGAGAGCAAATACAGCATATTTCAGCCATAATGCAACAATAGGCCTTGAGGTCGTTGGCCATTGGAAAATGACCCCAAAAAATCCCAAATATATCATTTTAAAGTGTTCCATGCCAAAAATTATACATGGGTCATTTGGATAAATATCTAGAGCACCGCTTAACCAAATTTCGGGTCATTTGGTTGTAAAACGAGGGAACAGGAGCCAAAAATGTCCAATTTTTGTCCAAAAACGACCATAAAATCGCAATATTTAGCATTACGTTGTACTGTATGGAAAAACTGTTATTGAATTCATGCACACATAATTGAAGGGCACTTTTATACCAAATTTCAGGTCATTTGGTTGTAAAACGAGGGTACAGGAGGCAAAAATGTGCTTTTTTTGTCAAAAAATGGCCAAAAATCGCAAAATTAAGCATTTTGTTCTACCGTATGCCAAAACTGTTATTAAATCTGGGTGGGCATATGATCAGGGCACCTCTGTACCAAATTTCATGTCATTCGGCTGTAATACCAGGGCACAGGAGCCCGAAATATACATAAAAATTGACAAAAAACTCAATAAAATCATTTTGAAGGCAGATATGAAAAAAATGGAAAAAACACCTGAGGGTATTGGCTTACTCTACCTTTGTGCCAAATTTCAAGTCAATCGGTTTAAAAACGGCGGAGTTGATTCGATTTGAAGATTTGACAGGAGAAAGAAAGAAAGAAAGAAACACTAGAAAGGCCGACATTTGCTTAGGAGCAAATACAGCATATTGCAATCCATCTTCATCCTGGAAAAAATCCCCAAATTCAACAACTTGAAGAAATGTTTGCTCAAAGGGAAAATGAAGTACTGTGGGCACTTGTACTACACACCTCCATGCCGAATTTGGTCATTTGGTGTACATACAACGGCATAGGAGCCAAAAATATACATTTTTTAGTTAAAAATGGCTAAAAATCCCAGAATAACTCATTTTATAAGTGCTCTATGAAGAAAGTGTTAATGGGGTCCTGTTGTCATATGTCCAATTCACCTTTGTACCAAATTTCAGGTCATTTTGTTTACATACAATGGCATAGAAGCCAAAAATATACATTTTTAGTCAAAAATGACTGAAAACCCCCAAATAACTAATTTTTGAAGTGATCTATGAAGAAAGTGTCAATGGGGTCCTGTGAGCATATGTTCAATGCACCTCTGTACCAAATTTCAGGTCACTTGGTTTCTATACAAGGGCATAGGAGCATAAAATATATATTTTTAGTCAAAAATGGCCAAAAACCCTAAAATAACTCATTTTTGGAGTAAACAATGAATAAAGCGTTGATGGGGTTCTGTGGTCATATGTCAAACGCACCCATGTACCAAATTTCAGGTCATTTGGTTTCAATACAAGGGCATAGGAGCCAAAAATATACATTTTTAGTCAAAAATGGCCAAAAACCCTAAAATAACTCATTTTTGAAGTGATCTATGAACAAAGTGTTGATAAGTTCCTGTGCTCATATGTCCAATGCACCTCTGTACCAAATTTTAGGTCATTAGCTTGTAATACCAGGGCACAGGAGCCCAAAATATACATATTTTGTCTAAAAATGACCAAAAACCCTAAATATCATAAATTCTAAGGCCTCTATCACGAAAGTGAGAAAAACACCCGGGGGTACTTGCTATCCCTACCACCCTGCCAAATTTCGGCTCATTTGGCCCAAAAATGAAAAAGTTGAATCAATTTGAAGATTTGACAGGAGAAGAAGAAGAAACCAAGGAAAAACAATATATTGCAATCCCATACTATGTATGGATTGCAATATAATTACGAATACAATATATTTCACCATACCTATGGTATGGCTGAAATATAAAAACTATGACAATGCATAACGTAAAACCAAGTGATACTGACAAGTGATAAGTTCGTAGTATTTTGCCAGAGCTGTAAAAATTATACTACTGATAAAAATTTCTTTGAAGTTAACTTTACCTGTAAAAACGCTGAGTGTGATCCCGACCACGTGGACAATGGCTCCCTCCACGGGCCGACAGTTGACGTCATACACGAACCCCCTGAGGAGGCGTTTGATTGGTGCGTCCGTGGGCGTGGCTGGGGGCGTGGTGTACTCTTTTTTATCGCTCTTCCCTAGTGAGGGTGAACCATAATATGATAATGTTGATTGCTTGCGTGACTGGGCACGTTGGGCACTATGGATAGCACAATTAAAGAACAATCAAAATCATTACCTTTACCATTATTACATATGCGCCATATACACCGTACACGTCATATTATGCCGCCCCCCCCCCCAGTTACCCATAGTGCTCCGGGTCTCCCAGCATGCCATGGGATCCGTAAAAAGGTCTATTCGTGACCTATTCTCATGATGGATATCATCAATCCAACAGATGTACAGTAGGAGGTTGGATGTAGATCTTTATCTTGATGGTATTTGAGGCAAGGCAGACAGTGAATAGACTTTGGAATCAGATAAAATCGTCTAATTGCGACATCCAGCAGACATTTCCGTAATGAAATACAGTAGAAGTCACTTATTTCTATTACATTTTATTGGATTATTCGGGTAATTGCATATAATTACGAAATCCTGAACCATGTGCTATCCATTTTCTTATACAATCATTATAAAATAGAATGAATAAAGTAAAATACATGTATAGGACATAACAGAATTGAACAACCCACCGTCTCAAACTTTTTGGATGGGATAATGTCAACTTACGCCGAATAAAAATTGGGAATGATACACTAAAACTTACAAGATGAGGCCAAAATTTTTTAGTTTCGGAGAAACGACATTGCTTCATTCTTCAGTCTGTATTTTGCTGTCTGCAGTATAATTCTCGTTTGAAGAGAGTCATGTGGAGTTGATCTTTGAAGAGTACAGATCTGATCTCACCTTTATCATCCAGGGATGGCGTGTCTACGTCATAGCTAGCCGTCACTACCGTTGTTGTTGCTATGGCAACCGTTGTCCTGGCAACGCTAGTGGATGGAGCTGGCGAGATGGTTGAAGAAGACGTTTTTGTTTCCTCACCAGTGTGGGTATGGCCGTCCTTCTCTTCCGTATGATCGGTACAGCGGACGGAAGTGTTGGTGCCGAGGATGAAGTCGCACCTGACGACCTCGTGCCGGTAGTGCAGGAAACACTCGCGGGTGGTGGTGAAGCTTCCCGCCGAGGCCGTGACGGTGTAGTACCCGGGAAGAACCAGCTTCCAGTAGTCTCCGTCTCGGGCTGTTGGGAGGGGGAGAGATTGGAGACGGATAGTTCATATCATTTTATATTTTCATACAACATGGTAACCTCCGTGTTGGTAATGAATAGAAATAATCTTTTTTGTTAATGTTTTGCTTTACTTCTATCGACAACTCGGTGACATTACGTCTGTTACCTTTCTCAGAGCAATTCTGACTGGTTTACATTGTACTGCAGCTATAAACTGTGGGTGTCGCTGCTTACAGGTGCGGTCACACACGGTGACAGACAGGCACCGAAACGTCAGTAGAAATAAATCAAGAGTTGTGAAAAAAGAGTGCCGTTAATCAACATGCTAGCCTATCAAGATAATCTCTATTGAGATCCTACGATGCAATAAGCTAGTATCATAAGCTGACAGAAGGAGTAGCTGACATAGGAGTGTGCATTTCGCACCGCAGGTTAAGTGTGTATTTCCCTCCAGGATATGCACACTCCTATATCAGCTACACTCCTTCAGCCAGCTTATGATACTAGCTTATTCCACCGTATGATCTCAATAGAGATTATATCAAGAAACTGATAATATAAACATAGAACTAGGTCTTCGTTAAAGCCACTTTCAGATGAAGGGATCTCCCCTAATATGCAGAGGTCACAAAGAACAAACCGGCGACCGGTAGGGCAGTTTGTGTGAGTGAAGTGTATGGTATAATAAAAGACAACTCTTGTTACCCACTCACCTGTGGTAACGTCATGGTCGATCCCTTCCACATGGATAACAGCGCCCTCTATCGGCTTGCAGTTCTCGTCACGTACGAAGCCTTTGATACCGATATGGATCTGGAGAGAAAGAAACAGAAATGTCAAATAACCTCCTGGGACAAGGAATGTCCTTGTCCCGGGAATTACTTCAAGGAATAAAGTAATATGGTAACGATTCACGAACTATAGAAACAAACACGCCGCCCCCTTTACGCTACAGTACCGTCCCAAAGTAACGTAATGTATGTTGCTCTTTGGGACAAGGCTTTCGCCACAGAGCCAAGCATCTATTTTCTTTTAATATCTATGTCTTGATATTTTCATTACTTTGCATGACTTTCCTGAGATGAACAACTCAAATCTTACTTACCTCCTCGGAAGCGGACTTCAACTCTCACTTCCAACACCCAAAAAATAGACACAAATTTTTGATAAACAAAGGAATGGGCACTAGTACTACATCTGCGATGTCTCGACTCGTTGTACATAATGCCTTGATGTAGATGGCTTCTATTGGCATAACGCTACTTCACGGAAGCAGTGGATTGCTCAGTCATTGACATAGACTGGGGCTGATCAGTCAAAAATTTGGATAAGTCCGATTTTGTGTGAGTACTTGTGTCGGAAGTTACAGTTTACCTCCGATTCTGACTTTTACCAACACACGTGAACTTTCAAGTTATGCTTACCTGCTCCATAAACTTGATCAAGGATTCTTTGTTGTTGTGCCATTCCTTTTCCAGGTCCTTCTCCGCAGGGAACTTGGAGCAGCCGAGTTCCATGGCGAGGTCCAGACTGTTAGTGTGCAGGTACAGGAAGTCGGACAAACCTGGTGGTGGAAAGATTGTTTTCATGGATCAAAAGCGGCCTCTATTTATCAGTTGCAGTACTGCAGTATCAAACGATCAATGATTTACCTGCTGTTCATTGTTACGACGGCCAGACTATTGGTGTACAGGTACAGAAATTCTGACAAACGAGGACGACAGACGTGTAAACGTTACAATTACAATGTATGTGATTGGTCTCATGGATCAAAAGCGGCCTCTATTTATCAGTTGCAGTACTGCAGTATTACATGGGCTATGCTTCACCTGCTGCTCGTTATAACGGAGCATCACTTGCAGTTATCAGTTGCTTTCCAATGTACTAAGGTTTCTCATTCCGTGATTGTTTACATGGATCAAAAGCGTCATCTATTTATCAGTTGCAGTACTGCAGTGTACAATATCTATGTTTCACTGGCTGCCTTTTGTTGTACCGTAGCTTCACTTGCAGTTATCTTCGTCAACAAACTCAGTTGCATAACAATGTACTAAGGTTCCTCATGCCGTGATTGTTTACATGGATCAAAAGCGTCCTCTATTCATAAGTTGCGGTACTGCAGTGTTACAATGTCTATAATCCACCTGCCGTTTATTGTAACGGATCTGGAGGATCACTTAGAGAAATCTTCATCAACAAACTCAACTGCTTTCCAATATACTGAGGTTGCTCATTCCGTGATTCTTCGCATGGATCAAAAGCGGCCTCTTTTTATCAGTTGCAGTACTGCAGTGTTACAAGATTTATGATTCACCTGTCATTTGTTGTAACGGAACATTAAACATTGGAGTAATCTTCATCAACGACCTCAGTTCCTTATCAGTGTACTAAGGTTGCCCATTCTATCAAGTTTACCATTGATTCGAGGCTTGTGACACTAACAGGTCTTTGCAAGATAGAAAATTTAAAAATAGATGGAAACTGTTTCTTTATGTTACATACGCGTGCGCTATCAAGGAGTGTTGTGTTACCTCCGGCCACACTGAACCAGCTGGCGCCGTTAGCGATGCCGCCCTGGCTGGCGAAGTCCTTGTAGCGGCAGGGCCGGGTGTAGGGGCTGGTCATGGTGCGGTGCGCCACGGCGTACGTCTGCGCCAGGTAACGGAACATCCCGTCGTCAGGTGTCCGACTCTCGGACGACAAGAAGCCCCACAAGTCGTACCCCTGGCGAGTGACCTGAAAAGTGCAGGTAGATTATCGTACCACGAATGAATAACTGATTCTATACAGCTGAACGGGAAAATGGATGTATATTCTTTGGTCTGTATGTTTGAATGTGCTTGTTTTTGTTGTTGTAAAAACTGGGGTATTTCCTTTATGTGTTTGTTTATTTGTTTGTTTGTTTGTTTGTTTGTTTGAATGTGCTGCTTCTATTACTGCATTCGCAGTAATTTACCGCTACCAATTTTTCGTCTAGGCAACTTTCAGGAGTTCCCTCTATTGTGTCACGGAATGCAAAACTATTTCATTGCTTTCATGGGAAAGTCATGACTAAGGATCATACTTCTGTCGCTTTTTTTTATGAGGAAAACTGGCTTTTGCATTATAAACTTCGACATGTTGACATGACCGAAAAGTGGATGATAATGAGTGGTGCACGGTAATTGGTTGAGCTGCGTTACGTGATGTAGTACATTTCACAAGCTGCTTACCTGGTAGGGATAGTTCACTAACAGTTCACCGTCATGGAAGTGCCCGGAGAGAACGATGGGAAGGTCTTGGCTCCACTTGATCATGGCCTTAGTCTCAGGCGCCACCTAGCGATAAACCAAAGTTACGCAGGTCAGCAGCAAGGTCAAAGACAATCGTCCAAAGTCCTTCTACTCTCATTGCTACAACGTTTTAAACACCACCAATACTTACATGCAGGAAAAAGTAGGTAATGTTCTGGGTCTGTTTTCGTGTTTGTTTGTTTGTTTGTTTGTTTGTTTGTTTGTTTGTTTGTTTGTTTATCTTGATGCGTGCTCATTTGCATGATGTTTTTTCCAACTGACCAAGGTCTAAATTCACGTGCTTAGTGTAAGTGGAGACTGGCAGGATGCGAAGGTCGATCCGGCTAAGCGTCCAATTTCTAGACAGGCTGACAGGAAGCGAACGTTAGGACAAAGCTAAAACTCAGGAACCTGAGGATGATATGTGTCCCGATATAGTGGAGCATGGCATGCGTGAAATGGTACAGTATGGTGTGCGAGTAGCTTGACAAAAGGCAACGTGGAAACATTCTGCATTTACTCGAAAAATGTTGTCTTCCTAGTTGTGGCGTAATTTGGCGAGGAAATTACCAAAAATATCAATTTATTGTTGTAGACGTTCCATTAACACCACCATTACGTACTTACCTGGTTGAAGTACCAGAAGTGTGCGGGGATGGGGAAGTTGTGGTTGTCACCGCCATGCTTCTCGTTGTAGTACGCCTGCGCATTGAGGTCAGGAAAGTTCCTGTTCAGGTCGATGCCCATCGCGTTCAGCCGGCCGCTCCATACGGAGTTCTCGTGCTCTGGACTGCCGGGACCCTGAAGGGGGTGGAGAAGATTTGTTGGAAGCTATGCCTGCCTACCTAAGGGCCGAGGGCAGTAGCAGGGTCCTTACTCACCTCCGTTAAGCAGGTATATAGCTCACTGGACTGTGGTACGTCGGCGCCCTCGCTGAGTCCTAAATTGGATTTGTGTCCCACTGACTTTATAGTGGGAATATCACACAAAGCGTACAGTATGACTTAGAATACTATATATATATATATATATATATATATATATATACATAAAACACACAATTAACATAAAAAGTTTCGTTTTTATCCGCTCTGTCAAACTACTCGAATGCAGCGACGCATAATGTTGTGAAATTTGACTCTTGACGTATCACTCACTCACTCCGGCGACCTCGCTCGGAATCGTTAGAATTTTATAGTGGGATTAAGTGGTACTGCAGCAGAAATACAGTTTTGTACATATTTCTACTGTTCTGGACATGGTACGGTCACTATTTCTGAATATTAAATAGCCTTTCTAATTTGCTCTGTCGAAGTGACATTTGGGTTCCTAGCGCCTGCCGTTGGTATTTGCATATTTTAGACATTTCTATACGCATACTTTTGATCTGTGCACAAGATGTTGAGGTTATCAAGCATATCTTGTATAGCTCTAAGAAATTAAAAATGCCACAATCAAAGCAAACATCTTACAATGACAGCTGCGACTTCGTATCCATCCGGGTTGAGTGCAGAGAGGATGTGGATACGCGTGTTGTCTATCAGCTTTGTAATGCGCTTGTCTCCCGCTAGGTAGCGCTCGCACATGTACCGCGTGAAGTGAATCATCAGCTCTCGTCCCCGCGGCTCGTTCCCATGGATGTTGGCGACATACCGAAACTCTGGTTCACCTGGAGAACAATCATTTACATCTGTTCTTTATCTCCTACGGAGGGAGAAATAAATCTTAGGAAAACAAGAACGGAAACAGGCATCAAGTCGTGCAATTTTCAAAATCCCTCCAATAAAAACCCTTATATCCGCCGTGTACAATTTATATTGAACGGACCTGCATACCTTCTTTAAAATAACAAGAACGAAAACTTTTAGATTTGTCCCGTTGATGTATTTTATTGGAGGGCCACAGGAAGAATAGCTAACAGAAGCTAAATGTGAATCCTTATAAAGTCAAGTCAACTCTAATCTGCGCCTTTGGCCAAAGACATACTCCAAGGAAAATGCCTTTGTCCATATCTGCTCCTAATCTCAAAGCAGATGTTATGAGAGGCTATGATACGTTTTCCCAGATGCCTTTTCTATGACACGGTTTATCAAAGAACAGGGCAAATAGAAAACGTAACAATTGAGCCTCCAACGTCTGCTTGGAGATGAATCAAAATCTCCTCCTAGATTTTAGCATTTTAGCTCAACCAATTACCCGCCTCTGTCAATATACCGCTATTTGGCTATATTGCATTCACTTCGTGGGCATTGACCTCGCTAGAAAACTACTGCATGTCGTTGCTGGCTGAGCCCCCTCCCCTCCTTACCTGGCTCGTGCACCCCTGGGTTGTTAGAGAACTCTATAACAGTCAGAGCGCGGCCCCGCACGCTGTATCCGATGTCGTACAGTCTGGTGATGTTAGGACACATGGCGGCGGTGTCACGTAAAGCCCTCTGCAGAGCCTCATAGCGGTGGTGCTTGAACTCCAGCCCTGCGAAGAACAGAACGCACTCACAACGTGAAGAAGACTTTTAAGAATAACTCAGTTACTATCAATTTTCTTCCAACAGTGACTGTTTAAAAGGTAGAGTACGTACCTGAATGTTCGATGTCTGACAGCACATCTTGGTCACGGAGAATGGCCTAGTCTCGATCTCGCGGGAGAACACGAGACTATGCCAGGCTTGCGTAGATCATCTGCTCCCTCCCCCCGCCTCCTTGCGGAGAAGGGGTAGGTAGGACTTGGGAAGCTCCCAAGATGTGACCAAGATGTGCTGTCAGACATCGAAAATTTTTAAGGTACGTACTCTACCTTTAAAACAGTCACTGTTGGAAGAAGATTGATAGTAACTGGATACATAGTATACGTGACTGATGAAACTCTTCAACGAAGAATAACTTAAAGAGCATGCGGGAACAACTTTGGACCCGGGCCAGTCCAACCTTCTCATCCTACCAGTGTCCGGTTGCACCATCGTCCGCCTCACATTCTGTCACTCTACAATATCCAGAAAACTACGGACACGCACAAGGATAAACAAACACACAGACTGAAAACAACACTTCCATTTTCCATGGAGCTAACTACAGATGAGAATGGATCGAAATCTGGTGAATAATTGCGATAGAGAATTCAAAGCTTTATAATGATTAAGGGAGGTAGCTGCCTCAAAGTGCAATGTAACTCCTAATCAAATAGAGTTAGCAGGTGTAATCTACTACTTCCGACGACATTGCCCCAGGACATGTAGCAAAAGCATCCATGTTATCCAATTAGCTGAATCTAACACAAGCTGAATAGAATATTTTTGACAGTATGCCAAAATCATACGATAGTAGCTACTTTTTCTAAGAACAAAATACCTCCGGCCATGGGGCGTCACCAAAAAATTGCATATTAACTGTGTATGTTTTATGCCCTGTACAGGGCAAATTTCGATATTTCCGGACAGGCGCAGATGACCAACCTACAACTGATTAGGTACCCTTGGCAAAAGTGCCTGTAGAAATGTTTTTCTCGGGATATGTGTTGAAAAAACAGATTTTTTGCGATAGAAGTAGGCTTTAGAAGTTAGGTGTTTTGGTGTTGTTTACAGGCAGTGAAAAGGGGTGCCGAAAACACCTATGTTTTGATGGCGTATAACATAATTCTGCCGTAAATTGTTTTCCTTTTTTTGCAATCAAATTACTCTTTAGTGGCCGGACAACCATGCCAATGTGAGTTTTTCATGTTCTAAAGCTCAGGTAGGGGATTTTTGACAGCCTCTTTCTGCCATGATTCCCATTGTTAAGAATAGGCAGTATAAATACCGAAATTTGTCCTGCAGTACAACGGGACGTCTATAGATAGGTTACTGAGTCCATGGCCTTCCAAAGTTGGTACATCCCCTGCAGCGAGTTGGCACGAAAGCTATGAAAGTTTCCCCCGAGCCCTACAGACAGCTGTCGGGCTTTACACGCCACTTCTGACCTCGTCTGTCATCAGCGCCCCCGGCCACGATTATTTCCAACCGCAGGCCTACATTCTGTGGGACCTGATGGGGCAGTGCTGACATGTATCGGTAGGGAGAACATCTTTGAAGTCTCCAACTATATAAACTAGAGTTCGGCGACCTCATACCTCCATGAAAATTTAGAGCTTTCGTAAATTTCATGCAATTGACTAACACATTAACATAATTTATGCATCGTATTGTTCATCATTGACTAACGTACACATGTCACAATTATAAAATTCCCATTATTAATCATAAAGCGTTTCTGCAATTTTTACATAAATTATGCAAATAAGTTCCTCATTACCATATTTGGTATCTGCTTATATTCCACCTATCATAGTTAACATGTGTTACATTTATTGAAGTCCAGTTATTGAAAACAATGGAATTATACAATTTCCTCATTAATTATGCAAATTAAGTCCTCATCTGCATAAAATGTATATCATTATGAACATCTTTGCCTAAGGTACCCGCATGCCTAATATGATGCCAATCCATCAATCCTTTCTGCAGTTATCCTCTTTAGAATGTCTTGACAAAAACGCCCCTGCAGTTCCGAAATTAAATGTTAGGGGGCTGAAACCTGCCCCACTTTGTCATGACACTGCAAGCTATCTACCAGCCAAATGTCAAGACCATATCACATCCAGGACAAGAGATACATTGAAAAAACTGCCATGATATAATATCCTCATTAATTATGCAAATGTACTCTTATTTTGCATAATTAGTATTTAATCTTGTACAACATTGTCTAAGGTACCTATATACCAAAAATCATGAAAATCCGTTGTTTCCTTCTTGAGTTATCCTCGTCAGAAGTTTTTGACAAAAATGCCCCTGCTATCCCAAAACTAGACGCTAGGGGGCCCAAACTTACGTAATTTTTTCCTGAGCACAAGAGCTATCTAATACTTAAAAATCTTGACCATAGCATGTTCAGAACACCGAGATAGCAAAACCGGAAGTTGCGCTGCAGTACCAAGGCCACACACCAGGGGGCCCAAAATTGACCTTGACCTTCGTCTTCCCAACCCCTACCTACATACCAAATATCATCGTAGTCCATCAAGAGGTTCTCAAGTTATGCTGACCACAAATATGCGGACACACAGACACACACACAGACACACACACACACAGACACACACACAGACACACTCAAAACTATACCTCCATTTTTTCATGGAGGTAATAATAGCGGTTTGACTCGTACAAGCAAGTGCACAACCCTCCGTACGTGCAATTTGTCCGTAGGTTGTTTTATTGGGGGGGGGGGGAGGCCACGTCCGCCACGTATTTCTGAAAAAGTGGGGAAAGACTGGCAAGATGAGCAGGGAGGGAGTACGTCAACGCACGACACACAAAGTTTTGCCTGCACGTAATAAAGTTCTACGGTGTGTCTGCGTGCTCCAAAATCCGTCGGATTCCCTACCAGTTTGTACGGAGGCGGTACTTACTACTTGCGGATCCCAAAAGATTGCCTACGTTTTTGGCACGTCGACAGCACGTATTTGCACGTACGGCGGGTTGTGCCCTTAGCTTTAGCGGGTATGTCAGGGGACCGCGCCTGTTGGCGACTGTTTGCGGAATACAATCGCTGGCAGTCGCCAACAGATCGCCAATTGGTCGCCCGAAATAGCGACTTTTTTCTAACTTTCAAACAAAAAATTGCAATAGGCAAAATGGCGCGAATGGGCGTGAACTAGTCGCCAACAGGCGTAATCAATCTCACTAGGTAATTACCTTCGCCAAGGTTATGTTTTGGGTAGCGTTTGTATGTTTGTATGTATGTATGTATATATGTAAGTATGTATGTATGTATGTATTTGGAAGACCAGCATAATTCGAGAACGCCTGGATGGATTGTATTGACATTTGGTATGTGAGTAGGTGTTGATGAGAAATGGGAACGATTATCATTTTTATAGTTTGAATAGTTACTCCAGGTCATATCTGTGCTAAGCTTAGGCTTCTCTCTCTCCACCTACACGTAGTATAGCTTGAAAAGCCCACTAAACATATATACGAGAAATCGAGATCGCTCGTAAGTGGGTATTTAGCCCCTGGATCGCGTACAGAGGAAGTTTGTCTCTCCACTTTGTTTGGAGACAAAACAGCTATATTTGGAGGTCAACGACCTTAACCCTGCAAAGTGGCTACTTAAGGATGTCCCAGACGATGTTTGCTGAATGAGGCATCTCTTAAGACGTTCCGAGTGAGTCGAAGTGGGTCGAGGGCAGTGACCTCGTGACTGACGACAGACGGTAACAGGCTGGAAAGAAACTGTCCGTCTAGGTCCGTTCTACCATTTATATCTATTTATAGCATATCAAGTCCCATTTTGATGCCGTCTACTAGCCTCTACCAGGCTATTTGGATCGGTGGTCTAATTGTAGAAATTGGACAAATAGAGTAAATAGTACGCTAGGGGAGTCGGCCGGCCAGAAGAAGCATTATCCTCACCATGTCAGAACTTTCGTGGTGAGGATAATGATTCTTCTGGGCGGCTGATTATTGACTCTATTTGTCCAATTTCTATAATTAGACCACCGATCCGCGGAGTCTGGTAGAGGCTAGCCGTCTACATGAAGGACACAATATGAGCTTTCAGTCCCGGATACATGCAGTCGTCTTATCGATCTCTTTGTATCCATCATATTATTCATTTTTTTTATTTCTCTATTTTGGTACGCAGTTACTACATAGAACATTCTTACTTATTAGATCCAGTTTTCTCTGTGTACAAACTGTGCATCTCCTGATAGAATCAGACCGAAGTCACGTGATCAGAATATGCGGTCAATTGCGCCAGGGAGGTAGCATACTTTTTTTCAACGTTACATGGGTGTGTTTATAGCCTCGATAGCTGCTGATGAAACAAAATGAAAATACGACCTACAAAGCGAACTGGAATCAACAAACGTTGGTGTTCAGGCTATACATTAGTTCTGGGGACATTCATAGTCACAACAACAACAAAAAAGACATTATATATCTTTTAGTCAGTTAATTCACGAGTCAGTTATACATGTAATAATAAGAATGATAACTTATTTGCAAGACATTGTCCTAATTGCAAACATAGCAAAGCACAGTGGTATACAGAATTGTATATACTTCACAAAGAAGGAAATGAGATAAGTAGATAAGTTAGAAGGGAAACGAAATCTATTCTAAATTTGTTTCTACTTATTAAGCTATTTGAAGGATTTGACTTCTTGATATTTCACGTACCTTTCACCGTGGTAGTTTTGGTCCCACCTGTGGTGTTGCCTGTTCCATTGTCACTGTTTACGTCAGCACTCACCAAAACACGTGCGCTAGGATCAAGAAGTAAAAAATAATACTTTAAAATTGAGTTTTTATTCATGATTCAGGGTTCTAGCCAGTGCATTTAGCGCACTAAGCCAACACGCTATAATTTGAGACCTACAGTACCTTGGCCGCACCTGGGGCAATTACTGTCGTATTGAGGTCACCTGAGTGGCGCCGAATGGCAGCTCGCTCCAGACAGCTTGCGACAGTCGTATTGAGGTGACCTGAGTGGCGCCGAATGGCAGCTCGCTCCAGACCCTTGCGATTTAGCCCCGCCTATTGTAAGTTCCTCACAATTCAGCCCCTGGCTGCAAAGAGTGAGTAGTCAGCCCACCCAATAACAATAACCTAAAGAAGCCAAATGAGGACTCATTTGAACTAATGTAGTGGTACCTTGCCATTTTTTGCGTAGGGATCAATGTCCGATCAAATATGATACTAAAGAATACCGATACCAATGATTAGCCCACTCCATTGTTATAGTATATTAAAGAATTATGTTAGCCCTTATTGTTATGTTAACTAGGTCGCTAAGCTTTATCCTATACGTACCCTACCTTGTACTTTGTGTAATAGTTGCCATACATTGTATCATGTACAATTGTCGTGCAATAAAGTTCTTCATATGATATACAATCTTACATTTGCACACTTAAAGCTTGAACAGACATTAATTGATTGGACACGCTAACATAAAACACGTTTTCTGGTTCTTGTTCGGTAATTACCCCCCATTCCACTGGGACGGCGCTCTCGCGGCGCTCTCACGGCGATGGCAAATTTGACCATCGCGGTGAGAGCGCGGTGAAATCGCCAAGGTCGCCATGGGAGCGCGGTGAGAGCGCGGTGAGAGCGCCGTGAGAGCGCGGCGGGAGTGTCATCGCGGCGAGAGCGCCGTCACCACGGCGATGGTATGGAGCCCTGCCATACCATCGCCGTGAGAGCGCCGAGGATGGCGATGCAACAATGATCGCCGTGAGAGCGCCATGAGAGCGCCAAGAGAGCGCGGTGAGCGCCAATAGGGCTAAACAATGGTATCCTATCAGGCCCAATTCCACTACGACGGCGATCTTAACGCGCTCTCGCTGCGCTCTCAACTATAGTTCATGCAGTCTTTATTCTTGAAGAAGTATATTTTGATGAATTTTGTTGTCATATCATACTTTTGTGTCATGAATCACTTCCTAATTAAAATCATGGGTAAAACAAATTGGACAACTACACATACGGTGCTATATTCAGCGTTTCGAGTCACAGGATTACTCCAGATTAGATATAACACAAATTGACGAGAAAGAACTCGGAGAAATGTTCAAAATGTACAATGAATTAAATTGAGATAGAATAATCAAGAACACTTTATTATGTTTATTATGTCTTATTTTTAAATGTTAACAGAATAACATTTTAGTTTTCATGTTCTTAACCTGTAGATTGAGATTATAGAAGACTTATTTTCAATAGATCAAATCGTTTCACTATTCGATAATTTACGATAATAACCTGGCATGATAATGATATTCATTTTGAACAAGTTACATGGCAAATTTAATTGAGAAAAACAGCATGTCAAGCGTATAGATAATCTTAGACTCACGCTGAACGACTCTACAGTGAGCAAAATTGGATTTGTTTACAGCCTTGATTTTGTAATTTAAAATTACGTAAGACGTAAAAGTATGACTTAAAATACAATAAAATATACAAAAGGTAAGAAATCTCGTTCTTTATCTCTGAAATTCGTTGAGTAATCTTTAAAGTTCTTGGCAGCCCATAAAAATTCCTGTCCTTTGAGTTTTCCGTCGCGCTGAGAGCGCGCTGGCGTCGCAGGAGAGATTCCACTAGAGCAGCTTTTTCTGCCATCGCGGCGCTCTCACGGCGATGGGGCAAGTTTGCCATCGCCGTGAGAGCGCGGTGAGAGCGCCGTCAAGTGGAATGGGGGCCTTAGGTAAGGTTTGTTTTTCGTTGAAACTAGGTTGGAAACCCATATGGCAGTCCCAGATTCGACAGTTAGGAGCGAAGGTCAAGACAATGAAAATATTTGTGTTCCAGACAGGGTCACAGGTCACATGTAGGAAAACTTGTACGGTCACGAATTACATGTTTAACTAACGAAATCCGAGATCGTCATGTTGCAAAATACAACAGCAACGATATCTTGTCATGGATAGACCGTCCGATAAAGACACCATGACTACATGATAGAAGGAAGTGTACCGTTATTCTTGATATGTTAACGGTAACTTAATTTTAGCGACTTTAGCAGTCACTTTATTCAACCGCTAAAATTTCATTGTCGACAGTTATTTCATCACTCTGAGGCCAGCTAGAAAAATATTCTCACTACTAAAATTAAATGCTGTTACCTACTCCCTTTCCCCAACCTCTAAAATTACCGAACGCAATATCAAATGAATTTACAGTATTTTATGAGACGTCGGTTTCAGCTTTTGCTTATATTGATATTGATATTTTAACACCTGACCATAAACTTATTTTCCAATGCCATAATCGGTGGCCGCGCGTATGATATGATATATCTTGCGGTGCCATCATATTTGGTTTACCGAGGATCCCATACTCAAGCCTGAGTACCATCCTCCGTACATGCCGTAGTGACCGCTGGCTCAATACTTCAAGGCCCCCTTTCCACTAGACGGCGATCGCGCTGTGCTCTCACTGCGGCCAAAATAGGATATGTGTATTGTTAAACCTTCGCTTTCACACTGTGTATATCATACAAAACGTAAAAGTGTGACTAAGAAGACAACAAAACACACAAAGTGTAAAAAGATTTTGTTTCTTTTCTTTACAATTCGTTGAGCGATGTTCAAATCTTAGGTCTTAGAGAGAGCGCTGCGAGAGCGCCGTCCTAGTGGAAAGGGAGTAACATTATAATCATAAGCAAGAGAAAGTATTGAGCCAGCGGTCACTTCTAAGGATTGTACTCAGGCTACCTAGTCTCTACCAGACTCTGGGTCGTTGGAAAAACCGTAGAAATGGAACAAATAGAGGATTAAGCCGGCCAGAGAACTATAGCCAGCTAGGGAACAGCACACGGCCTACCCATATTCGCTCCCTAGAAGTTAAGTGTTTTGGTGTCAAAATATATAGAAAGACCCCCTGGGCCCACATGCCACTTGTGATAGCAGTTGTGGAGGCGTGAACACGAAACAGGCGTGTTGTACATGTCAATTCTCACTCCGGGGGAGGGGTTACTACAAATAATCTATGAAATATAACCAACATCTGGCACAGTATACGTATCTTCTTTCACAGCACCCCTCCCCCTAAATACACAAAGTTATATACGTAAAAAAACAAGACAGCACCAAACTTTCAACGCAAAACGAACATTTGATGCTATAGTCACTACTTTGCAGGAGGACATATAAACCAGCTACAGCTGTGTTATCCTTCTGTGCATCTCATGACGTAAACAAAAGCCCCGACAGCCAAAGCACCAAGTTGATAAGATAAATCCAATACAGACATTTTTTTCAGGTCCACCGATAGAACTAGCCCAGAGTCAAATCTATAATTGAATTAGAGCAAGTTTTAAACCTTGATGATGACTTTCTTTAATACTTTGTGACCAAGAAACACACACGACTTATCACAAACAAGACCGTGGAGCTAGTATTATTGCTGAATCAGTGATAGTGCCTCTGGTTTTTCATACCCAGGGTCTCCCCATAAATTGAATACTGGCGCTTGTCCCAACACATTAAACTTGTAACTGACGGTCATGGTGCAGTACTGTATTGCCCGATCCCGTAGCTCCGCCCACCTCCGTTAAAATGTAGAAATGTACATGAGGGACATTTAGCAATGTACGCTCCCATTGGTCCAATTGATAATTGCTACGCTATCATTGGTTGAATTGATAATTGTGACGGACAGTCGGTCTTCCCCCAGACGAAGTCTGCAACCACGCCAGGTCGACAGCTTGACAATCAGTGAGTCGACCCATATTGTTTTCAAACAATGCGAACAAATGAAGTCACGGTGACGATATTTTCATATCTACGTTATGATTATTTTGTCAAGTCTGTCTCAGTTGCGTCTCTGTCTCGTATGAAGAATGCTGTAGCCCACTCTGTTAGTGTTAGGATGAGAAGCTACTGTCTAATCGCTTACAGACTCCCCTAAACAAGTTCACATGTTGTGGCCACGGACACATGCTGGCATAGTAGCTTTTGGCGATCCTCATAGAAGAGCTAGAGGATCGTAGAGGGAGGGAAGAGACAGAAATGTCACGGTGTTGGCAGCCGCAGTCTAGGTCAACGCAAACTAGGCCAGTCTCAGACGGATCGGAAGGATCTTGGCATGATTGTTCGACTATTCGGGTTCAGGACAATGCGGCCTTTTCCTTTTGCCAATTTGGACCGTTCAACTCGACCCCACACCCTATTCATTTGGGGTCATTTGGAGGATTAGCTATAGGCCGAGAGTTTGGCCGAGTTTGCAAAGGGTCGAATTCGAACACTATCATAATATTATAACATTGAAGGACTTTGAATCTGATTGTTCGTTAGTAATATTTCTTGGTCAGAAAATATTACCAGAATACGAGATGTCAAAACAGGCAGTTCCGCTGCAGTACCATAACATGCCTCTATGATGACTATAATCTAATCATTTCGAGGTCTTTATTAAGACCTACACACATGCCAAATATCAAAACAATCCATCCAGGCGTTCTCTATTTATCATGCGAACATCTCCATCAAAATATCACAGCAGTCACTACAGTACCTCCAATTCAAATAGGAAATAAGTCGTCTACAAGGATTGAACCTGTTCCGTTTATCAGGAAGATAAACATAGGAAAAGTGACATCGACTGGGAAAATGTTACCAACGTCAAGTTCTCCACATATAATTTGGGCCTGAAAAAACGCGCAACAACAGGTGCGGCTACTGTAGTATACTGTACTTTTTGCCATTGTTACGGGAGGGGGAACGATAGACGGTTTTCGTGGTTGAAGAACAGTGGTAATATATCTAAAACGCATATATGTGGTGTCCCAAATTTGTTTTGTACACTCTAGTTGCTAGTAACCGCGCAAAAATGCCAAAATAAAAGCACTGCGAACTTTTCAAGACTTACAGTACTAAATGTAGGGGCACCACAAGCTCATAAAAATGGGTCAAACCCTTTCTGGAAGTTAAGTCGTCGCTGAAAATGTGATTTACGAATAGCTAGCCGCTCAGACACTATAAAAAGTGACACTATGCGCCCCCTGCTCTAGTCTCTACCAGGCCCCATAGGTCGTTGGAAAAATAGCAGAAATTGGCCAAATAGACAGATAACTTGCCAGAGGAGTTAAGCGGCCATATGAATACAGCTCGCGAAAAAGGGAGGGAGGGAGAGTTGTAACCTTCCCATGGACTATATAGCTAAATCGTGTGGCAAACTATTTCCGTTTTTGCCGAATTCTACGGTCCAAACCCGGGTACCCCCGTAGGAAGGCCTGGTGGAGGCATACCCTTCCCCTAGCGACCTGTCAAACTGACACAGATGTTTATCATAGAGTCCGACCACGTGGCATGGTGCTGGCCAAAATGACGTCTGACTTCGTTATCTTACTGAAAGTTTCCTTGCATCTTTTGATAGCCAAACCCTATGCCTAGGGACTGTGGTACACGTTTGCTTGGTTATCGTTAAACAATCCCTGCTGGCAGGCAATTGCTTGACCAAGATTGTGACAAACAATTTGGACACTTTTTCATGGCCGTTAATTCTAAACCCTCTTAAGCAGGCTAAACCGCACACGTTAAACAAATCTAAACGAAACCATTTGGTCAGATTAATTCTACAGTTTATGGACATACCTGTCGAGGAAGCAGCAACAGACGAGAAGGGGAAACCAGGAGCGGAAGATAACAGACATTTCTTCCGGGCTGTCTCAACTCCTCACCCGAGGAAACCCAAACAGACGAACGGTCCAACCCCGCTAGCCTTGCTGTTGAACTAGCACCGTTACTACACCACATCCTGCATCTTGGAAGCCATGTGACGCTATAAACCTCCTCAAAACGGAGTCTTTAAGTTAAAGCAGTCCGTCAGGGAGAGTTGAAGACCCCCGCGCGGAGAGAAAAAGGACCGGCGCGGCACGGTAGACTTCCCCCGGCTGATGTCTGCACGCACGGCCAACACTCGCCGCGCCCCCTGCGAGTCTGTAAACACGCGGGAAATTTGGAAAAATGTCAGGCATCTCCCGGGAAAGAAAGCCCTTCCTGTAGGGACGGGGGAAGCTGAAGGACCGGCTTTGTCACTTTGCGATCAACAACATGATCTCAGAAAAATTAAGAAAATATTAACGTAGATAAAGGTATTACTGAGTGACCTTCTAGCATGAGAAGTTAAGATTATATACACATTGTTCATATGGTGGTATCAACGCGATTGGGGACTCGTGGCTGATACTGCCAAACCGCAAACGCAAGAAATGCAATAGTCTCTATACAGACATTTAGGATTTTCAAATCACGTCAAAATGTATACATGTATTTACTTGCATTCTAGTGTGATTCGACCGGGTGTAAGCTGCATTCCCAGACAGTCTATCTGTAGTAAATATACATACAAAATGCATATATCTATATATGAAGTACATGATTTTGTCCAAAAATTTCAGAAATATTGGTCGACAATAATGATCGACCCCTAGATGGACCATCCCTAACTTGGATCATCCCCTACTTGGATCATCCCCTACTTGGATCATCCCCTACTTGGATCATCCCCTACTTGGATCATCCCCTACTTGGATCATCCCCTACTTGGATCATCCCCCACTTGGATCATCCCCTACATGAATCATCCCCTACATGAATCACCCCCTTCTTGGATCATCCCCTACTTAGATCATCCTCCACTTGGATTATCTCCTACTTAACTTGGATCATCCCTACTGGGATCATCCCCTATTTGGATCATCCCCTACTTGGATCATCCCCTGCTTGGATCATCTCCTACTTAACTTGGATCATCCCTACTGGGATCATCCCATATTTGGATCATCCCCTACTTGGATCATCCCCTGCTTGGATCATCCCCTGCTTGGATCATCCCCTACTTTGATCATCCCTTACTTGAATCATCCCCTACTTGGATCATTCCCTACTTTGACCACCCCCTACTTGCAACATTTGGATCGTCCCCTACATCTGCTCCTGATCGACCCACAATCCCACGGGACCGCGACGAATGTTGTTGACCTTCAACTACGGGACGACCTTCTAGTGTGTCTGAGTAAAGATATTGCTTTTAACGAGGAATAAAAGATATTTTGCTTTTATTAAAGGATGGGGGAAGCATACTTTTCCTATGTACGGTTTGGAGTAAAACTGTAATGTAAAAAACTCAGGAAAGTAAAACGTTTTATGACAGACTTTTATAGTCAGACTTGTGAGATCAGAAGACGGCCTGGTACACACGGATAACAACTATGCTACACGTGTTGAGGTGGAACCCGTTGTCATATATATAGGATGAGATATTAGGGAGCAGCGTTAGCGTCTATTAAAAGGTGTGTGTGTGTGAGATAGAGAGAGAGAGAGAGAGAGAGAGAGAGAGAGAGAGAGAGAGAAAGAGAGAGAGTGCTTTGGAGTTTGTGTGTGTTAGTGTACCTCGCCTCTCTCTCTCTCTCTCTCTCTCTCTCTCTCTCTCTCTCTGTGCGTGTGTGTGTGTGTGTGTCCGTGTCTGCGTGTGTGTCTGTGTATGTGTATGTTAAATTAATAACTGTGAACCCCCCGCGTGTGTGTAACGTTACGTCTCTTGATTCTTGAAAACATTTCTGTTTGCGTCTCTTGAACACATTTCTTTTTATTAGACACAGTGAAATTCCTTTCTTTTACACATAACGGGAACATATTGTACAAAGCTACTACGTTGCAGATGCAGGTATGAATGGAGATGCGCATAGATATGATTAGTTTATTTTTTAAATTTTTACTTTGCTTGAATGTATTATAGAATCTTTATCAGTTACCTTTTATTGTTACTTACTTATAGATGAATATAGGAAGAAAAGTCTTCTTGGTTGTAACGACATGTTTGAAAGCGTTAATTTTTATTACAAGTTTTATGACCTCTAAATTTGAAAATGTAGCCGTCCTGTTTTTTTGTCTTCTTCCCAACTTGTCATGTTCCCATGCCACCTTCTTTTTTATGGGCTCATAGGATGTCATCCATAGACTTCACTTACTGTGGCCTTAGCTGATTTAAGAATCTTAGGATAGCCAGTATAATACAAGGCAGGAAATCATCCGGGAAAACGTCCGACCAAAACTGAAATGTGTAAAGGTGATGTTTTTTTTCTAACTTCAGCATCCAGGGATTGTTGCATGTTGCGTTGTATATAGTTGGGGAAATGTCCCATGTGTATACACTGTCCATAGTGGGACCGCGTGGCACGATCGGGAGCGCGTTGGTCTCAGGCCCGAGAGGTCCCGGGTTCAAATCCGCTTGCCGTGTCACCGATCTTTTGCCCTTGGGAAAGGCTCTTTACACGACTTTCCTCACCTAACTCAGGTGTAAATGAGTACATAGCTGCGGCTAGTGGCAGTGACAGGCCTTTGTTGTGGTGACAGGCCATAGGGGCATGTTCGGGCATAAAACCCGCATCTGCTGGGGCCGTCTTACGTGGCAAAACAGTTCTGCCCCTGTAGGACTTAGTGCGCCAGTAGACGAGAGGGTGGAGAAGGAAGTGCACACCCCTCCTTCACCTTAAAAAGTCATCTGCAGGCCAGGCAGACTGGTCGTCTAATCAACCTTGTCTGCCTACCATTGATCTTCGGATACGAAGAAACAGCCATCATACACTGTCCAGGGACGTTTCTAATTACTTTTGGGTCCATGGCTAATGGGTGTGTGGTGTTCAACAACAGGGACAGGTTTGTTTACCTGTGTGTAGATGGCGTTCAGCACCAAGGACAGACGTATTTGCCACTTGTAGACAATACATAAATTTAGGGATCACTTCAAATGCCTTGGCGACAATATGCACAAAACACTGCAACAGTCGGTCCATACAGCAATCTCAAATTCACATTGTTCGCAAGATTTGAATTTGCCAACTACCCAACCCCTCTTCGCCAACTAGCACAACCTTGGCTTGGATTCAATTCGAGCTCCGTATTCAACAGAAAGAGAACAGAATGCATACAACACTATTTACCAACTGTCATAGTCAACGTTGACGTCCCGGATTGGTTTGTCGCAGTAGACCAATCAGAAAAATGTGCATTTTCCTGACCAATGGGAGTGCAAAGAATCAGCCAATGAGACAGCGAGAAGACACTTCGGTGCCGCCTTCTATAGAACAGTTTTACAGAATGTATGCCGCATTTCATTTGTACATCGTACAGAAAACGGCAGCTAGACATTTATACACGTCGGTCTGATCGTCGCACGACAGGAAAAATGAAGGTGTCAACGATGTCTGCTCTTCTTTTGGCCTTGGTCTGCTGTGCCTTGCTTGTCGAAGACGCCACAGGTAACGGTTAAGGATATTCTAGCTATAGTCTGTGTAGCACAATTTCTCTAGTTAGGCCTCCCCTTCTCCGAGTAAAATGACTACTAGAAGCTTGACATTTTCCTCGTATGAATCATGTTTTAGTCATTTTTAACATTACATATGAGCGAGTGTGTTCGAGTACATATTTTCATACTTTTCGCTTCAAATTTCGCCATAGTGTAGGAAGGGTACAAGTCTGAGTAGTAAAGAACATTCGTAACGACCGTTTCAAGAACGCGGGTACCGGTGTTCGACGTGGAATAGCGACGTTTGCGCTCGTTCCGTATGAGTGGTATTCGAACGCGTTTGGAGCGCGTTCGCACACTTGAATTAACTGCAGCTGATACGTTTGTGAAGATTAGTCATCCAGGATACCATAAATTGAAGATGATTCAGTCTATATACTTTTGGATAGTTTTCAAATTTTTAATAGACGTTTCGAACGGTGTCCACTAGGGCTGGGTATCGGTACAGCGTACCGGTACAAAACCGGTTTTTCTTATTGGACCGGTCCAGAAAAACCGGACCTGAGAAAAATAGGCGAACCGGATGTTGGACCGATTAGAAAATTAACAGATTATTTTATCAGGCATTCACACGTTTTGGCGCTTGCAGGTGGAAGACAATAACAAGAGTGAAGTAGAGTAGAGTTTATAGTAATTTCTACCAAGTTTTACAGCCAATCGCACAGGTGCAGTTAGCGTTCTAGGCTTTTAAAACGCCAGTGTGAGTGTAATACTCCACCTAACAGATTTATTTTTAGTAAAAATGGACCATTGGTATGAGTCATACTGAATCAGGTCCAGGTTCAGGTCCGGACCTGGACCTGATCCTCTGTACCTGAACCGGACCTGGACCTGAATTTTCTGTACCGGTACCCAGCCCTAGTGTCCACCGTTCTTCATCAGTGAATTGAAAATGAAGTTCGCAGCGGTCATCCATTCTCTTTAGATACAACAGATATTTTAGACAGAGAACCTCGTTGGTTTGAGAGGGGTGTAAGGGAAGCTATTTACGAACGTATTCACCGCCCCTCTCTAAACCGTAAGGGTGGACTAAGGACTGAGCTTTCCTGTGCTTGGAATAATGTCTTGAAGTAAATGATGGTTTTATTGATATATACACATGAATATATTATTCATTACCTCCATGAAATGTCATGGAGGTTATATTTACCTCCATGAAAAAATGGAGGTATAGTTTTGAGTGTGTCTGTGTGTGTGTGTGTGTGTGTGTTTGTGTGTCTGTGTGTCCGCATATTTGTGGTCATCATAACTTGAGAACCTCTTGATGGACTACGATGACATTTTGGTATGTAGGTAGGGGTTGGGAAGACGAAGGTCAAGGTCAATTTTGGGCCCCCTGGTGTGTGACCTTGGTACTGCAGCGCAACTTCCGGTTTTGCTATCTCGGTGTTCTGAACATGCTATGGTCAAGATTTTTAAGTATTAGATAGCTCTTGTGCTCAGGAAAAAATGACGTAACTTTGGGCCCCCTAGCGTCTAGTTTGGGGATAGCAGGGGCTTTTTTGTAAAAAAAAACTTCTGACGAGGATAACTCAAGAAGGGAACAACGGATTTTCATGATTTTTTGGTATGTAGGTACCTTAGACAATGTTGTACAAGATTAAATACTAAATATGCAAAATAGGAGTACATTCACATAATTAATGAGGATATTATATCATGGCAGTTTTTTCAATGTATCTCTTGTCCTGGATGTGATATGGTCTTGACATTTGGCTTGTAGATAGCTTGCAGTGTCATGACAAAGTGGGGCAGGTTTCAGCCCCCTAACATTTAATTTCGAAACTGCAGGGGCGTTTTTGTCAAGACATTCTAAAGAGGATAACTGCAGAATGGATTGATGGATTGGCAAAATATTAGACATGCGGGTACCTTAGGCAAAGATGTTCCTAATGATATACATGTTATGCAAATGAGGACTTAATTTGCATAATTAATGAGGAAATTGTATAATTCCATTGTTTTCAATAACTGGACTTCAATAAATGTAACACATGTTAATTATGATAGGTGGAATATAAGCAGATACCAAATATGGTAATGAGGAACTTATTTGCATAATTTATGTGAAAATTGCAAAACTACTTTATGATTAATAATGGAAATTTTATAATTGTGACATGTGTACGTTAGTCAATGATGAACAATACTATGCATAAATTATGTTAATGTTTTAGTCAATTGCATGAAATTTACGAAAGCTCTCAATTTTCATGGAGGTATGAGGTCGACGAACTCTAGTTTACCCTGCGTTTGTGTGTCTGTCTGTGTGTTTGTGTGTGTGTGTGTGTGTGTGTGTGTGTGTAAACAAAATAACTCAAGAACGGTTGGGTGGATTGGTTTCATACTTGGTGTGTTGGTAGTGTGTGACAAAAGCTGGAAATGATTAGATTTTGGGCCCCCTAGCGGCTCCACTTGGTACTGCAGCGCAACTTCCGGTTTTGCTATCTCGGTGTTCTGAACATGCTATGGTCACGATTTTTGAGTATTAGATAGCTCTTGTGCTCAGGAAGAAATGACACAAGTTTGGCCCCCAAGCGTTTAGTTTTGGGATAGCAGGGGCATTTTTGTCAAAACCTTCTGAAGAGGATAACTCAAGAAGGGAACAACGGATTTTCATCATTTTTGGTATGTAGGTACCTTAGACAATGTTTTACAAGATAAGATACTAATTATGCAAAATAGGAGCACATTTGCATAATTAATGAGAATATTCTATCATAGCAGTTTTTTCAATGTATCTCTTGTTTCAGACATGCTATGGTCTTGACATTTAGGTGGTAGATAGCTTTTAGTGCCATAAACAAGTGGGGCAAGTTTCAGCCCCCTAACATTTAATTGTGGAACTGCAGGGGTGTTTTTGTCAAGACACTCCAAAGAGGATAACTGCAGAAAGGAACGACGGATTGCCTGCATTTTAGGCATGCAGGTAGCTTATATATTAGGCAAAGATGTTCATAATGATATACATGTTATGCAAATGAGGACTTAATTTGCATAATTAATGAGGAAATTGTATTGTTCCATTGTTTTCAATAACTGGACCTCAATACATGTAACACATGTTAATTATGATAGGTGGAATATAAGCAGATACCAAATATGGTAATCTGTATCTGTATCTATATAGCCGGTATAACCGCCGTTCCGCGTAACACACCAGCTTTGCAGGCACGCGGCGCGGCAGTAATGAGGAACTTATTTGCATAATTAATGTAAAAATTGCAAAACCACTTTATGATTAATAATGGGAATTTTATAATTGTGACATGTGTACGTTAGTCAATGATGAACAACACCATGCATAAATTACGTTAATTTGTTAGTCAATTGCATGAAATTTACGAAAGCTCTAAAATTTCATGGAGGTATGAGGTCGCCGAACTCTAGTTATTTAACAACATGTTAGTAAATTTTTACTTTGCTTGAATGTATTATAGAACCTTTGTCAGTTACCTTTTTGTTTATTTAGAACATTATTTAGAACACCTCAATAGTTACCTGTGTTGTTTATTTTAGAACACCTTAGCCGTTGCCTGATTTGTTTATTTATTTAGAACATAAGAATTATTCCTTGTTCCGCAAAATTTGTACAGCTTCATTTTTAATTCACTGATGAAGAACGGTGGACACCGCTCGAAACTTCTATTAAAAATTTGAAAGCTGTCGAGCTCTCAACCCTCCTGAATCCGCTGCGACGGACCTGAACTTCAGGGAATCGAACCACCATCCTACATTCCATACATTACTAGTCATTAGCATAGGGTTCGTTTAAAGACAGGAATATATTTCATGTGTACATTAATTAGTAGTTTGCAAATGATTGACACATGTGCTCAAATGATTGACACAGGTGCCCAACATAGCGTTTGCTGATATCGTGAAACGATAGTTAACCTAAATTCGTTGCGTTTTTTTTTTTCGGAAGAGTTGACAGTTGACACGTCTCTGAAGCTTGCAGTATTTCTGACGTTTCGTTCAATTTTTGACGTTTTGTTCAAAAATTACCCTCAATGACTCATTTGTTCAGCATATAAGCTATGTTGTAAGTATTCGTGACGTTCACTTCGACTTAACCTTTTTGATGTTTGTTGTGTTCTTGAAAGCTGCCGACCTGTCCGAGCTGAAGACCAAGGCGGACTTACGAGACTACATGAAGAACGCGGACGACAGTAAGTGAACACGTATCTTCACCTGTCCGTCACAATTAGCAATTCAACCAATGATAGCACGGCAATTAGCGGTTCGACCAATGAGGGTTGCTGCATGATTAATTTGCATTTCTATGTGGTGATGGTGCCCTGCACTCGCCCTAGACGTGATGCCCTCAAGCGGATTTTCTTTGCAACGCATAACATTGATGTAGATTTGTAGATGAACGATCTGGTATTCAGCATGTTCCCATCAACCATTGCCCCCTAGCGTAAGACCAGTGAAGTGCATTACCGTAACCATTAAGTATCTACCTTTCGAATTTCAGAGGACGCGGCTGTCCAGGAAATCTACGACTTGCTTGTCAGCCAGGGGAAAGAGAAGTTTGCCGAGAAATTTATGAAGAAGGCACAAGCTTACAGTAAGTCGGAAGTACATTTTTGGACAGATGTCTTGTATAGAATTTGAAGGCCCCTAATAATTGTCTTTTGTTCGTCTTTGGGGCCTTTATCTTTGACATATTACCCACGGTATATTTTTTCTGCACATGCGTATTTAGAATCGCGATCGTCCTTACTAGATTGAACAAGAGCTCGGTGTTTGAGAAACGTACTGTAATAAGCTCGTTCACTTCAGAGGGCGCATGCTCGGCGACAAGAATTGTGGGTAATGCGTCAAATTTGTGGCCCTTATTTGTAAACAGTTCTCGTCTCCACTATTGCCATTATTTGCATCTTATTTGTAAACAGTTCTTCTCTCCACTATTGCCATTATTCGCATCTTATTTGTAAACAGTTCTCGTCTCCACTATTGCCATTATTTGCATCTTATTTGTAAACAGTTCTTCTCTCCACTATTGCCATTATTTGCATCTTATTTGTAAACAGTTCTCGTCTCCACTATTGCCATTATTTGCATCTTATTTGTAAACAGTTCTTCTCTCCACTATTGCCATTATTTGCATCTTATTTGTAAACAGTTCTTCTCTCCACTATTGCCATTATTTGCATCTTATTTGTAAACAGTTCTCGTCTCCACTATTGCCATTATTTGCATCTTATTTGTAAACAGTTCTTCTCTCCACTATTGCCATTATTTGCATCTTATTTGTAAACAGTTCTCGTCTCCACTATTGCCATTATTTGCATCTTATTTGTAAACAGTTCTTCTCTCCACTATTGCCATTATTTGCATCTTATTTGTAAACAGCTCTCGTCTCCTTTATTGCCATTATTTGCATCTTATTTGTAAACAGTCCTTGTCTCCACTATTGTCATTATTTGCATCTTATTTGTAAACAGTTCTTCTCTCCACTATTGCCATTATTTGCATCTTATTTGTAAACAGTTCTCGTCTCCACTATTGCCATTATTTGCATCTAATTTGTAAACAGTTCTTCTCTCCACTATTGCCATTATTTGCATCTTATTTGTAAACAGCTCTCGTCTCCTTTATTGCCATTATTTGCATCTTATTTGTAAACAGTTCTTCTCTCCACTATTGCCATTATTTGCATCTTATTTGTAAACAGTTCTTCTCTCCACTATTGCCATTATTTGCATCTTATTTGTAAACAGTTCTTCTCTCCACTATTGCCATTATTTGCATCTTATCTGTAAAGAGTTGTCGTCTCCACTTTTGCCATTATTTGCATCTTATTACCTCCATGAAATGTCATGGAATGGAGGTTATATTTTCTGTTATGTGTCTCTGTCTGTGTAGATGATTACTCAAGAACGGCTGGATGGATTGGTTTCATACTTGTTGTGTTGGTGGGGTGTGATGAAAGCTCGAATCGATGAGATTTTGGGCGCCGTATCTATCGTTATAATTGATGTAATAATATCAGAAATCACCCCTATATGTGAGATATATTGGTACAGGCATCGTGCTGTATGTGTTTGTTAATGGGCTTAGCTCCAATTAAGCAGATGGTGACAGCTGTTTGGGGGTGTCTCTGTCTGTATACAAGATTACTCAAGAACGGCTGGATGGATTGGTTTCATACTTGTTTTGTTGGTGAGGTGTAATGAAAGCTCGAATCGATGAGATTTTGGGCGCCGTATCTGTCGTTATAATTGATGTAATAATATCAAAAATCACCCCTATATCTGCGATATATTGGAACAGGCATCGTGCTTTAAGTGTTTGTTAATGGGCTTTGCTCCAAGCAGATACCCATAACAGTAATATCCATTACTCTTAAATACAACCGACCATCAACATACATAACATCCACAAAAAGCAATGAATATTTCATGGAGGTATGATGTCCCGAACTCTAGTTTGTAAACAGTTCTTCTCTCCACTATTGCCATTATTTGCATCTTATCTGTAAACAGTTGTCGTCTCCACTTTTGCCATTATTTGCATCTTATCTGTAAACAGTTCTTCTCTCCAATATTGCCATTATTTGCATCTTATTTGTAAACAGTTCTTCTCTCCACTATTGCCATTATTTGCATCTTATTTGTAAACAGTCCTTCTCTCCACTTTTGCCATTATTTGCATCTTATCTGTAAACAGTTCTTCTCTCCAATATTGCCATTATTTGCATCTTATTTGTAAACAGTTCTTCTCTCCACTATTGCCATTATTTGCATCTTATTTGTAAACAGTCCTTCTCTCCACTATTGCCATTATTTGCATCTTATTTGTAAACAGTTCTCGTCTCCACTATTGCCATACGCTGTGTTTGTCTCAGGGGCCTTTACCTTTGACCTATTACCCACAATTACTGTCGCTGCACATGCGTAGTCTGACGTGTGAAATAGCTTGTATTCTATGTGAAAAACTTATTGATGTCTTCTATCTTTTGTAGTCAGTCGGCTGGGCGCGGAGGAAGAAGAATATGAAGAAGAAGATTATTATTAATCTTGCCGAGGCTGACCAGACTGTCTGATTACTCCTACGAGAATTATAATTGTCAAATGTAAAGAAATACAACTGATAATACAAAGCAAAATTATATCAAATAAAAAAAAGTAATGTCATGAATTGTACAAAGTGTCAAAATTGTCAGTTGTGATATTACATGAAAATTGGAATAAAAAATGTCGTCCTAACTACAAGTTGTCTCTTTGAATGTTGTAAAAACATTTAGTTATGCTGCATGCGCATGCATCTACAAGTTCTAATATTGGTCTATATCTAGTAAACGCTCAGAAGAGATACACATAGCAGAGCCATGTTTGTTGTATCAACTGCTTACTTGCATTCAAAAAATTGTGCATGTTTGATAGCGTATATTCTTGTCACAAGTTTTATGGCCTCTAAATTTTGAAATTTAGACATCTTGGTTTTTTCCTTCTTCACAGCTTATTTTATTCCCATGCCACGTTCTTTTTTCATGGGCACATAGGATGTCATCCATAGAATTCATTTACTGTGGCCTTATAAAGCTTACCTAGTTTTAGAATCTTAAGATAGATTAAGTCTACAACCGTATGACTTTACTACTAATGCTATGTAACCAGTCTAAGCCAAGAAATAATCAAACTGTTATCAGAGAAAACGCCCGACAAAAACTGAAAATTGTAAAGGTTCATACAACGAAGAATCATGACTTTTTGTCCTTCAGGGATTGTTACATGCTGCTATAGTACGGAGGGAAAGTCCCATATGTATTGGCTGTACAGGGACAGGTGCGTTCACTTTGAGTCTATGGCTTATGGGTGTATGGTGTCCAGCGCCAGGGACAAGTTTGTTTACCTGTGTGTGGATGGCGTTCAGCACCAAGGACAGACGTATTTGCGTTATGTCAGGGATAACTAGCCGTGGCAACAATACACACAAAACACTGCAACAGTCAGTCAACACAGCAATCGTACATGGTTCGCAATGTTTGAATTTGCCTTCCCTCTTCCCAAACTAGTACAACCTTGGTTTCGATTCAATTGTAGCCTCGTATTCGACAGAAAGAGAACAGTGGCGCAAATTAAATCTAGAATACAATACATGCAACGCCATTTACAAGCTGTGCTACGTAAACAATAAACTTCTGGAAGGTCAAAACAATAAAAGGTCTCGCAGACGCCTTTTCAGCTGGATCGCTGGCGGTCTCATAGTGCCCCCTGGTGATCAGCAAGCAAAATGCAGGCCTTCCGTTGGTATGGGAAACAGAAGAATTACAGTTGATTGGATTAGATTAGTGTTAAATTGATACGCTATCATTGGTCAAGATGAGTACCAGCTGTGCCCATTAGAATGCTTAAGACATTATCAAATTGACTAATCACTGACAACAAAGCAAAACCTTTCCGCCTGCAATAATGATATTTTCTTCCGCAAGGCGACGGACGCTTCTGTAAAGAATGTTCATTTTATTGATGACATCAGCATCAACATATACCAAATATGAAGAAAATGAGTAGAGCAAAGCGCCAATTGCTGTTGTTTTGGTTTCCTGTCGGAAATCTGTTGACCATACTTTGATGCATGCAGTGATCATGAACTTTTGTATCTTATATGCCTTTTATTTATAAAGACTTTTACACAGCTTCAATGATAGCTTAAAAAGCAAGTTTTGTTGGCAGACATGGAATGAATTAAACAAGGCATTTTCAGAGTTAATGACTTGCTAATTGTATGCCATATCAGGTCAATAATTTCATCTTGTATACTAGTATGTAAGATTTGCTTAGCGAACCCGCCATTTTGTCGATTTGAAAATCGTGTTCCAATGACTGTCCTCTGACTGTCCATCACAATTACCTGATTAACCAATGATAGCATGGCAATTAGTAGTTTGACCAATGAGAGATCTAGATTTGCTGGATGTCCGTTAATTAGTTGTCACTTTGTTATGCATTTTTGACGGGTGGGCGGGGCAATGGGATCGGTCCATTAAAAAGTAGGGCTATGCTTTTCGTCATTTGGTATCTTAACAATTCAACATCTTACTTAATGTGGTGGACTTTCCATACCAATATATAGCATTGACCTGCAATCTTTGAATAGATTTTAGCTTATTGAAACGGTTACTGGCAAGAGACAACCCTTACCCTGATACACAGAACCTAATGACATTTAATTTCATCCAATCGAATGCTCGACATAGCCACGTAGACGTCCCGGATTGGTTTGTTACATTAGACCAATCAGAAAAATATGCATTTTCCTGACCAATGGGAGTGCAAAGAATCAGCCAATGAGACAACGAGAAGACACTATATAAACAGAATGTATACCGCATTTTGACAGAAAACCGCAGCTAGATATTCACACGTCGGTCTGATCGTCGCACGACAAGAAAAATGAAGGTGTCAACGATGTCTGCTCTTCTTCTGGCCTTGGTGTGCTGTGCCTTGTTTGTCGAAGCCACAGGTAAGGGTTAAGGATATTTCTAGCCATAGCCTGTGTAGCACAATTTCTCTAGTTAGGCCTCTCCCTCTCCGAGTAAAATGACTACTAGAAGCTTGACATTTTCCTTGTATGAATCAGGTCTTGGTCATTTTTAACATTACAATAGCGTGTGTTTTCTAGCAGTACATAGTCTCATGCATTCCGCTTCCAATGGCCCAATATAATAGAATAGGGTTCGTTTAAAGCCAGGAATATTTTCAACATGTACATTAATTACTAGTTTGAAAATGATTGACACATGTGCTCAACGTAGCGTTTGCTAATATTGATTGATATACATCACGTAAATTTGTGGCGTTTTTTTTTTCGGGAGAGCTTAACACGTGCGTCTCTGAAGCTTGCAGTATTTCTGACGTATTTTCGTTCAAAAATTGCCCTCAATGACTCATTTGTTCAGAAGCAACGAGTATAAGTTAAACAACGTACGTAGCTGCAAATGATTTCGTGATGTTCACTTCCACTTAACCTTATTGATGTTTGTTTTGTTCTTGAAAGCTGCCGACCTGTCCAATCTGAAGACCAAACAGGACGTGCTGAACTACATGCAGAAAGCTGAGGACAGTAAGTGAACACGTAATCTTCACCTGTCCGTCACAATTAGCAATTCAACCAATGATAGCACGGCAATGAGCGGTTCGACCAATGAGGGTTGTTGCATGCTTGATTTGCATTTCTATGTGGTGATGGTGCCTTGCACTCGCTCTAGACGTTATGCCCTCAAGGGGATTTGCATAACATTGATGTAGATGCAAGATCTGGTATTCAGCATGTTCCCATCAACCATTGCCCCTAGCGTAAGACCAGTGAAGTGCATTGACGTAACCAATTGTATCTACCTTCCGAATTTCAGAGACAACAGCTGCCAAGGAAATCTACGACGAGCTTGTCAACCAGGGCAAAGCGAAGCTAGCCAATAAATTTAAGAAGAGGGCAAAATCTTACAGTAAGTTGGAAGTATATTTTGGACGGATGTCTTGTATAGAATCTGAATGCCCCTAATAATTGTCTTTTGTTCGTCTTTGGGGCCTTTATCTTTGACATATTGCCCACGGTATATTTTTTTCTGCACATCCGTATTTAAAATCGTGATATAGTCCTTTTTAGCTTAAACAAGCTTGGTGTTTGAGAAACGTACTGTAATAAGCTCGTTTACACTTCAGAGAGCGCATCCTCAAAAATGAACGCCCCTTATTTGCAAACAGTTGTTGTCTCCACTATTGCCATTATTTGCATAACAATGTCCCTACGCGGTGTTTGTCTCAGGGACCTTTACCTTTGACCTATTACCCACAATTACTGTCGCTGCACATGCGTAGTCTGACGTGTGAAATAGCTTATATTCTATGTGAAAAACTTGAAATGATGTCTTCTGTTTTTTTCTAGTCAAGCGGGAGCGCAGGAGGAAGAATGATGATTAAACTTGCCGAGGCTGACCAGACCGTCTAATGGACTCCTACGAGAGAAATTATAATTGTCAAATGTTAAGAAATACAAATGATAATGAAAAGTAACATTGTAACATTGTATCAGATAGAAAAGTAGTGTCATGATTTGTACAAAGTTTCAAAATTGTCAGTTGTGATATTACATAAAAATTGAAGTAAAAAAACGTCGCTCTAACTACAAGTTGTCTCTTTGAATGTTGTATGAAAGTCTAAGTAATGCCGCATTCATCTACAAGTTCTAATATTGGTCTATATCTAGTAAACGTTCAGTAATACACATAGCAGAGCCATGTTTGTTTTATCAACTGTTTCAGTGCATTCAAAAAATTGTACATATGTTCTAACCATATTCTGATATTGTGTTGACTTGTACAGAGTATAAAATAAACTACTGAGTAATCGCCATGAAGTTTTCACGTTTTGTTGTGTGGTGGTCAGTATGATAAATGTTAAGAAACTTAGCGCCTGAAGCACTTTTTGAATATACTAAAATGAAAACATTTGACGGACATGCAGCCACCCTTTCATTGGTCTAGCTACTAATTACCTCCATGAAATGGAATGGAATGGAGGTTATATTTTACCCTGCGTTTGTCTGTGTGTGTGTAAACAATATAACTCAAGAACGGCTTGGGGGATTGGTTTCATACTTGGTGTGTTGGTAGGGTGTGATGAAAGCTGGAAATGGTTAGATTTTGGGTCCCCTAGCGGCTTCCCTTGGTACTGCAGCGCAACTTCCAGGTGTTTTCTCATCTTCTGAACAAGCTATGGTCACGAATTTTGGGTGTTAGATAGCTCTTGTGGTCAGAAATTAGTGACATAAGTTTGGGCCCCCTAGCGGCTAGTTTAGGGATAGCAGGGGCATTTTTGTCAAAAACTTCTGAAGCATTACAACCCCCCAGCCTGGTTTGGTTGATTCCACCCCTAGCCTGCACAGCACAGTTGACGCCTTCCTAAGGCCCATGGGTCATGACTCCTTGACCTCCACGTGTCACAGGCGGACCGTACCATGTAGTTCAAAATGGGTAGAAATTTGTTGGTAAAAAGGACTTTTCATAACTCAAGAAGGGAACAACGGATTTTAATGATTTTTGGTACGTAGGTACCTTAGACAATGTTTTACAAAATGAAATACCAATTATGCAAAATAGGAATACATTTGCATAGTTAATGGGAATATTCCATCATAGCAGTTTTTCTATGTATCTCTTGTCCTGGACGTGATATGGTCTTGACATTTGGGTGGTAGATAGCTTTCAGTGTCATGACAAAGTGGGACAAGTTTCAGCCCCCTAACATTTAATTTCTAAACTGAAGGGGCATTGTTGTCAAAACATTCCAAAGAGGATAACTGCAGAAAGGATTGACGGATTGGCATCATATTAGGCATGCGGATACCTTAGACAAAGACGTTCATAATGATATGTGTGTTATGCAAATGAGGACTTAATTTGCATAATTAATGAGGAAATTGTATAATTCCATTGTTTTCAATAGCTGGACTTCAATAAATGTAACACATGTTCATTATGATAGGTGGAATATAAGCAGATACCAATTATGGTAATGAGGAACCTATTTATATAATTTATGTAAGAATTGCAAAACCGCTTTATGTTTAATAATGGGAATTTTATAATTGTTTAATGTGTACGTTAGTCAATGATGAACAACACCATGCATAAATTATGTTAATATGTTAGTCAATTGTATGAAATTTACGAAAGCTCTAAATTTTCATGGAGGTATGTGGTCGCCGAACTCTAGTTTGCTTTGTTTTCCTATGTTACATTCTATATACGTATGAGGGTAAATGTGGACTTTTTATATCCATTCGTTTAGTTGTTGGAAGTTGGTTTCAAATAGATGAAATCTTCGGAATATTGAGGTAGAGATGATTTATCTGTGACTAGTGTCTGATGGCTCTGTTTAGGATATCCCTGTATCTCACGTCACCAATGTTGTGTTTTCTGTGCGAATCTGATCAACATGATAACACATTTCTCAAGATCCTTATTCAACATATTTATGAACTTCTTTTAGAAAGTAACATTCAAGTTCCAAGAGCCAGCAGATCATGTAAGGGTGATTTGAAACTGATTAGCGGGTTACAGAGTAGCGCAGCAATCTTGGGCCATATAGGAAACTGTTAATGTAACATGCTGGAAAAACCTAGTTCATGAAGACATCCATGCCTTTGCAGTGAAATAGTCATAACTTGAAGAGTAGAAAAATATTTGAGAATTGTAGAGAAAATTTAAAGTAGAAAGAGACGAAAGTAGAGGGACTTTATGACCATCTGTAGTGTTTTGACGATATATAGGTCGGATGACTTAACATTTCCTACAGGAGATAAATTGATGTCAATCAAAACCAAAAAGCCAAAAAAAATCATTTCGTGATAAGGGTACCTTTTTAATGTTATTAATGAATAAAGTAGATCTTAATCGTGTATGTATATATATATATATACCAAATACATAGGCGGTTGAGCGAGGGCCTAGAGATGTGAGGATGTAAAGGAGGCGTATGGGAGTATTAACTAACTTTAATTTTTGTTCATAAATACTCCCATAAAGCTACCTTTATTGCACCCATTAGTTCACTTTACGGCATTTAGAGACACCATGATGTATTCAAGAAAAAAATATTTGTAACTACGTATTCATATCAGAAACCTGATGTTCATGTTTCTGCATCTAGAACCGTAGCGTTTGCCAAGCAAATCTGATTAATTGTGTTCGACTTTCTTTTTATATTTGTCTACTTTAATATGTTGTACACTCTAGTATTTACTTTTCAAATTCAAAGGATGTCAGTTGCAGAGCAGTGATTAAAGAACATTCACTGACATACTCTCGAAAGAAAGCAATCGTGACACACTATCTGTTTCTGGTCCTCATTTCTCTCTCGGAGACGAGGTGAACCTTCTTCCCGGGGCTATTTATTGATTGATTCGTCAGTTCGGCACGCACAGCCAGGGCTGTCCAACTAGCCTGTGGTTATAAGATCTGGCTAGCTCATTTCTCGTATAGGACTGTTTAGCCACAGCAGACGCTGTGGGGCTTATATCGAATAATATTTTATAATGGTCAATATTGTTCGAAGAAGGCCATATACAAGCCTTTCAACAAGTGACAAAGAGAATGCACATGAAATTTGACATGGACAGAACAAGACACAGAGACGACATAGGAGAATTCTTTTTACACAACCAGTAGGTACTTGCATTGCTTACGTTTCGATGTCTCTCAGACACCTTCGTCAGAGCTTCTCAAAGAGAGACATCGAAACGTAAGCAATGTAAGTACCTGCTGGTTGTGTAAAAAATTATTCTCCTATATCCTGTCTTCTACCAACTATTCTTCGAAGACACAGAGACATTCTGTTTGTCAGTTATCTTCTGCACAGCCTACGGGCATCAATAAAGAAAATAAACATACCGAAGGAAGGTCGGTGATTCCTTTTATTTTCGTGTTGCTTGTTACATGTACAGACAATTAACAGAAACATGTCGCTTTGAGCAGGCCGACATCAGTTATTAACATTAGAGAATCCACAGATTACTTTCTGTTATTTCTAGTCGAAGCGAATCAAATCAAACCTTTTCTCTCTATCTGGTACCAGCAAACCCAATGACTAATGTATACATGTAGATCAGGTATGGTCTTCACAGTGTTTCTACGAGATCGGGGTGTCTGAGATGTCTCGCTCACGTTTGTTGAGAATGCCAGACATGTTTCTATAGCGCCACTGGACAGGTATGCTTTTACTGGGAATGCAAAACACTTCTTACATAACACGTCTGGATATCCAGCGTCGGGCCCTTTTAAAGGTGTTTACCACGTAAACACATATAAATCCATAAACTGCGCTACTAAACGCTAATAAACAGATCCAGGTGTGTTTTTTCAACTCGCACATCGTGGGGACCGTATCTCTGTCTGCTATATTAGTGTGGATCAAGGACAGAGAACGGAACTGCTCCTGTTTTTGATAAGCTATCATTGCATTGTTCAGTTTAAAATCCACAAGAGAAAGATTACAAAAGGTTGGTCTGCCTATGAGTTGAATTTGACTTCGTTGTGTTACAGGTACGCCCAGGAGTTTGTGTCTGATGATCATTGCTGAGCTGTCACGAAAAACGTGCGGAAGGAAGACTCCTGAAGGCAGGTTGGTCTGGTTTCTTGGGGGGGGGGGGGGGGGAGCTTGCTGTAATTATGGATCAATAGACAAGAAAATTCAAAACAGGCAGCGTCGGGTCCTTTTAACAGTTATTTACCACGTAAGCACATATCAATCAATAAACTGCGCATGCGCATGTGACGTCTGGTCTAGACCCAGACGCTAATAAACAGATCCAGGCGTGTTTTTTCAACTCGCACATCGTGGGGACCGTATCTCTGTCTGCTATATTAGTGTGGATCAGGTACAGAGAATGAAACTGCTCTAAGACTTGTTTTGCTTTATAATTTGATAGCATTGGATTGTTAAGATTCAATCCCCAACAGAAAGATTGTAAAGGTTGGTCTGCCTAAAAGTTGAATTTGACTTCGTTGTATTACAGGTTCGACCAGGATATAGGAGAGTTTGTGTCCGATGATCTGTACTGAACTGTCACGAAGAACCTTACTGAAGGAAGACGGCTGAAGACAGGTTTGTCTGTCATATTTTGTTTTTGCGCTTTCTGTAATTATGGATTGATAGACACAAACATATGTCGGGCTAGCTTTGTGCAAGCCGACATCAGTTATTAGCATGAGATCTATAGAACAGCGGCTGATTACTTTCTGTTATTGCTGACCGAAGTAATTCTATGTCTGCTTTTCATGTAAGGGCGTGGTACTGTGGGGAAAGAAATGAATAATAGCACATGATAGGTGTACTTTATCTGGGTACCAGCTTTACAGCTTATGATATATGTAACGTTATGCACCGGTGGCAATAATTACAATAATCAAAATTGAGTTGGATGGTTTTAAAATAAGGGGTGTCTGAGATGTCTAGCTCACGTTTGAGAAGAATGTTATACATGTATCTATAGTATGCTTTTACAAGAATGCAAATTATGTCTTGCATAATACGTCTGGGTAGGCAGCGTCGGGCTCTTACCTCGTAAACACATATCAATCTACACACTGCGCATGTGTCGTCTGGTCTAGACCCAGACGGTAATAAACAGGTCCAGGTGTGTTTGCACATTCTGGGGGCTGATTCTCTGTCTGTTATATAAGTGTGCACCAGGAATAGAGATGGAAGCTGCTCTTGTTTTTTTGATAATTTGATAGCAATACATTGTTAACATCAAAATACATAGTGGAAAGCTTGCATAAGGTTTGTCTGTGTGAAGTTAAATTTGTTTTCGTTGTATTACAGGTACGACCAGGACTTAGGGGAGTTCGTGTCCAATGATCTGTGCTGAAGTGTCACAAGGAATCTTCGGAAGAAAAATTGCCGAAGACTGGTTGGTCTGTTGGTTATTTTGGTCTTTGTAGGAACCGAGAAGAAAATGAAACAAGAAAATATGTCGGCCCGGTTTTGAGCAGGCCGACACAAGTAATTAAGCTCATCAGACCAGCGACTGATTATTTTCTGTTACCGCTGGCCATAGTAATTGTGAAGTAAAGTAAACCTATTACATTGTGTAAGGGTGCGGCACTGTGAAGGTAATAGTCTCCTGTACACATCAGGTGTGGCTTATGTGGGATAAAAGTTGTACTGCATTCTGAAAAATGTATACCAATATGGTGGCAATATTTTCTTGAGTTCCCCATCAAGTCTTTCTATCGGAACCGACACTGTTCTACGTCATCCAACAATGTAGCGTTGTTAGTCTGTGACCAGGACCTCTGGTCGACAGACTTTTAGTTTTGTCACGTTTTCGCGCGTTCGCAGCTGTATCTATATGTTCCCGTTGTCTGAATTCTATGTGGTTTGGCAGGTCCTCTGTACTGAGGTTGACGATGATGCACGTGGATTTTTTTTGGCGGCAGGTGGTTTTATTATGGATGTTATAAAAATAACACCCCTACAAAATGTTCGTCTTCCGGTGTATTGGTCCAGATTCCCTGTATGTGGGTCATGCGGTAATTGATATTGTCAAGCAGATACGTGGTTTTATCTGATCGTCAAAGTTATTCGCGTTCGCATCTGTATTTGCATGTTCCCGTTGTCGCATACGTACGTTGTTTGGCAGGTCCTCTGCACTGAGGTTGACGATGATGCACGTTGTTTTTTTTTCGCGGCTGCTGGTTTTATTATGGATGTATAAAAATAGCACCCCTACAATTTCTTCGTCTTGTGGTGTTTCGGTCCAGGGCCGCTTTGTTTGAGCCTTGCCATAATAGAATATAGCAAGCAGATGCGTGGTTTTATCTGATCGTCAAAGTTATTCGCGTTCGCATCTGTATTTGCATGTTCCCGTTGTCGCATACGTACGTTGTTTGGCAGGTCCTCTGCACTGAGGTTGACGATGATGCACGTTGTTTTTTTTTTTTCGCGGCAGGTGGTTTTACTATGGATGTATAAAAATATCACCCCTACAATTTGTTCGTCTTACGGTGTTTTGGTCCAGGGCCGCTTTGACAGTTGTTCACCTTTCTCGAAATATGTTGGATTATGATTTTACCATACACACAAGTTGACAGTTGTTCACCTTGCTCGAAATATGTCAACATCTGTGACCAGCTGTGACCAGCTGTTCATGTTGTCAACAGCTGCGACCAGCTGGTCATGATATGTTTGAGAACTTCGACCTATTTTGAATATGACAGTATCACCTATTTATGGTAATTTTATGTAGCTGCGGGCCAATGCCCATTTACGCTTTAAAGGAACATGGTTGGTACTTTTATTATGATAATGCTGTCTTCATACATACTTATACCTTCAGCCTCTTGTTATGGTTGTAGTAATGTCAGAAACCCAAGTCTGCCAAGACTTAGCCTAAATAGACAAAGCTGGGTGAACGCACTACACGATGAAGCGTGTAAGCCATATTAGAAATTATAAAATTACATCAAGGTCCTGTTCCGTGCTTCATACTTATTACGTCCATAACAGAAACATGTTAGTACTTGGTGCGTTTGTCAGTCTGCCTGTCGGTCTTGTAGCACTTGTAGGTGTGTCTTCTGTGAATGTGCCTGTGTATTAGACCACCCGGTTACTTATCGTCACCATAACTTTAGACTTTGACAACATGTTATCTCACAATCCATACTTGTTTAGGTCTTTAACATTAAGATTCACATGAAACAGACATATTAAGCAACTTTCGATAAAACGATATAGTTAACAACGTGAAAAGGATCATTATAGGATATAAGCACAACGTCACACACCAAAGAAGACAAAACAAGCAACATATACCAGACCGACGTCACAGACTATGTTACCTACGGTCACTTGTTGGTTTTGTTCTTTGTTTCTTCTGGCCACGATAGCTGAAGGTTTTATTAACATTTTTATAATTTTTCGGACAGACCCTCTTGAAAACTCCCTTCCACGGCAAGCTCCCTTCCTCGGCAAACTCCCCTCCTCGGCAAACTCCCCTCCTCGACAAACTCCCTACCCCGGTAAACTCCCTTTCTCGGCAAACTCCCTTCCATGGCAAACTCCCTTCCACGGCAAACTCCCTTCCACGGCGAAACTCCCCTCCTCGGTATACTTCCTTTCCACGGTAAAAGTCAAATTAAGAAGCATATAAAATCATGTTACATATGAAGAAAATCAATCAATGATACAATAGGCCTACATCAAAAGGATAGTCATTGACACAAAATTTTCGCAGCATAAAAATGCTTAACAACAAAATGAGTGCCAGTCTGTTGACATCAACTATGCATAGATTTAAAAAAGTGTTGAAGTAACTTTCATAATAAGTGATAAAATACTATGAATATAATGGGTTTATTTCTAATTCTTGGACTTTCACACACACAATATACGCCATTCGGGTAGAGCTGACCATCAATTAAAATAGATTATGCTAATTTCCATAAACAAGGAGGGGAGAGGAAACAATTTACATCTCCATTTCACGGAGGTACGAGGTCTCCGAACTCTTGTTTCTATTGTATTGCAGTATAGCCCCTTCAATGGCAAACAATCTGGCAATTTGTTCACCGTTAGTTGCAAGATAACTAATATTTCAAGATGTATTACGATGTAACTCGTGTTGATACGTAGGAAATGGCGAACAAGCTGGCGACACTCCTGGTTCTTCTGATCATCATTTTGCGGGAACCTGGACAGACCCAACACTGTGACAGCAGCTGTCCATCAGTCTGCAATTGCGTCGGTAGGGGCTTCCGCCTTGTTCCTGCAGACCTGCCCAGAACCATCACCAGCCTTAAGCTGCACCACAATTCTATCACAAACTTAAGAAGGATTGGATTCTCATTGTACTCAAAGTTGAAGGAGTTAAATGTTAATCATAATAAGATTTCAAAAGTCCACAAGCAGGCCTTCTCCGGCCAGCTCCAAAAGTTGTACCTATCAAATAACAAGATAACTTACATTCAGCCTGGTGCATTTTCGCTTTTAGGTTGGCTCCAAGAGCTGAACCTGAACGGAAATAAGATAACCAACATTGACCCCGGTACATTTTCATGTTTACCTGGTATATTTTCATGTTTATCAAATCTAAGATCTCTGAACCTAGGTAACAACAAAATAACTAAAATTCCGCTCGGTACATTCCTGAATCTAACGTCGCTTTCTAGTTTGGGCCTATACTCCAACAACCTAACTACAGTCCTTCCAGGTACATTCACAAATAAACGACGTCTCAAGCATTTGTCGCTGCACAACAACCAAATAACTGATTTCAAGACTGGCACATTTTCAAATTTGCCCAGACTTCATTTTTTGGAGCTATCAAGTAATCAATTACGTGACATTCAACCTGGGGCACTCTCAAATCTAACTAATCTTAAAACGTTACGCCTGGATGAAAACCCATGGAATTGCGATTGTAGGATGGTAGGTGTGAAGAAAACCTTTAAATTCAATAACAAAATAACTTGTCAAGAACCTAGCAACCTCCACGGGAGAAAACTAGACGAAATAGATCCAAACAATCTATTCTGTACAAAACCAAAGATTGTGAGTTTTGAAAACACCAAAGGCAACAGACTGGTGCCGGGAGAAATTCTCCATTTGGTCTGTGAAGCTTCAGGTATCCCTAAACCAGACATCACAGTCACCCTCCCATCTGGACTGAAAGCTACTGTTGAGTCAAGTGTGAGAGTGACTGTGGGAGTGAATGGTGCCATCACCGTAACCAATGTTACTGCAGCTGATGCTGGTAAGTACATCTGTACTGCGAGAAATCTAGTTGGCTTTGCATATGTCAACCTATTTGTGGTGGTAGAAATCCCAACATCGGTCATACCCGTCGTATCCACTGGCCTTGTGGAGACCTCTGATGTCATAGCTTCCACATCTGCCTCGCACACTGACGGCATGATGTTCAAAAGGCTAACGACATCTGACAGACTGTTTGTTGAGGTAAAAACTATAACATCAATCATGTCGGGCATATCCACTAGCGCTGTTCAGTCTGACGGCATGGTGTCCCAAAAGCCAACGATTGTGAGGTTTAAGGTGAGCAATAGTACAATAGCGCAGGGGGAGACTCTGTATTTGGTCTGTGAAGCTTCAGGAAGACCTCCTCCAAATATCCTTGTCACTCTCCCATCTGGCCTGATTGCAAGTGCGGAGACAAGTGTGAGAGTGACTGTGGGAGCGAATGGTACCATCTCCATAGCTAACGTTACTGCAGCAGATGCTGGTCTGTATGTCTGCATTGCAACAAACCCTGAGGGCTCGGCGTCAGCCACAGTGTTTGTTGATGTCCAAACCGCCATACATGATTCAACTTTACCTCCACTTGGCTATTCAGAAGGCGATGCAAGAACATTTCCTCTGCCCCCTGCTATCGGTCTTGCCACTGTCGGCGGAGTCATAATGATTTCTGTTGCTCTTGCATTTGCACTTTGGCGGGCGCAAAGGAAGAAAAAAGCCCAAGCAACATCAGCACCAACAATTGATCCCCCCACAGACGACATGGTCAGCACGTCGCTCAATAGTTCAGGAGGTCAGGGCAGGTCAGAGATAACCAGCAGTACTACAGGTACAGAACAGGCCGATACACCTGAGAACGTATATGAGGACCCCGAATCTCTCATAGCCGTCGCTGGTCCGCCCTTAGGTGCTGTTGGTTCAAAAGAAGAATCAGTAGTATTTGCATCAAAAGCAGCGTCGGCCCAAAAGCCAATGACAGTCCATGAACTAGTAAACATCGTGTATGGTGAAGACCAGGCTGGTCCTCTTAGAGGTCCGGTAAGTTTGAAAGAAGAATCAGCATGTGCACTAAAAACTGTCTCAAAGTCAATGACAGTTCATGAACTAGTAAACATCGTGTATGGGAAGGGTATGTCTGACTTGGAGGATGAGAAGCTTATTTCTTTGCCTAAAAAAGAAGCAGTAGATTCTACATCTCATTACATTGGTCCTGATGGCCATGAGGAAACAGTAGCTGCTATTTCTAATCCCATCCATCAGAACACCCACGTGAAGGAAACAGACCATGAAGCTTCTCTTGTCACCGAGAATACCGTTAAGGACGAGACAGTGCTGTATGCTTCTGCTCAGGTTATTTATGGCCATGAAGATGATAAAGCACAGTCTGCTGCATCTCAATCCATCTACAAGGCTGACAACGAGTAAACAGAGTTTCTGGCTTCTGAAGTATTTTACGGAAATGATGACCAAAAAGCAGATTCTTTTAGAAGAGTGACAATGAGACATCAGAATCTTTGGCTTCTCTTGGTATCCATGAGGCAGATAATGAGAAAACAGCAGCTGCTGCTTCTTGTTTGATCTATGAGAATAATGATGAAGAATAAATGTGCATGTATGTATGTTTGTACGTGCATATGTGTCAGACGGTGCGTTTGTGCGTGTGTGCATGCGTGTGTGCGCGTGTGTGTAGACAAGTACTGTACTACCCAAAGTAATCATAAAGAATGTATCTTGAATTCGAAGATCTAAAACCCCAGCTACATGTAACAGTACGTAGAAATTATCGTTGAAGCATGATTACGAGATGTACATTTCTCAGATAAGGCCATGTTTGTATCCCAATACTCCGGTAACTTTGTTACAAATGTTTGAATTTGATCCCTGAAATGTCTGGGTAATTGAAATTTGCTTTGTTTTCTTATGTTACATTATATATACGTATAAAGGTGAATGAGGAATTTTATAATCTACTCCTTTACTTTTTGAAAGTAGGCTTCAAATAGATGAAATATTTGAATATTGAGGTAAAGATGGTTTATCTGTAACTACTTTCTGATGGCTTTAGGATCTTGTTTTTGATATCCCTGTATCTAACATCGCCAATCTAGTGTTTTCTGTGGAAATCTGATCATCATGCTAATTCATTTTTCAATATCATTATTTGACATATTTATGAACTTTTTTTAAAAGTAACATTCAAGTTCCAAGAGCCAGCAGATCATGTAAGGGTGATTTGAAACTGATTAGCGGGTTACAGAGTAGTGCAGCAATCTTGGGCCATATAGGCAACTGTTAATGTAACATGCTGGAAAAACCTAGTTCATGAAGACACCCATACCTTTGCAGTATTACTTAGTAATTGTTCATAAATACCCCCATAAAGCTACCTTTATTGCACCTATTAGTTCACTTTACGGCATTTAGAGACACCATGATGTATTGATTCAAGAAAAAATATTTGTAACTACGTATTCATATCAGGAACCTGATGTTCATGTTTCTGCATCTAGAACCGTAGCGTTTGCCAAGCAAATCTGATTAATTGTGTTCGACTTTCTTTTTATATTTGTCTACTTTAATATGTTGTACACTCTAGTATTTACCTTGCTTTCTTAAAATTCAAAGGATGTCAGTTGCAGAGCAGTGATTAAAAGAACATTCACTGACATACTCTCGAAATAAAGCAATCGTGACACTATCTGTTTCTGGTCCTCATTTCTCTCTCGGAGACGAGGTAAACCTTGAACCGGGGGTATTTGCCTCCATGACATGTCATGGAGGTTATATTTTACCCTGCGTTTTTCTGTGAACAAGATAACTCAAGAACGGCTGGGTGGATTGGTTTCATACTTGGTGTGTTGGTGGGGTGTGATGAAAGCTAAAAATGATTAGATTTTGGGCCCCTTAGCGGCTTCCCTTGGTACTGCAACGCAACTTCCGGGTGTGTTTTCTCATCTTCTGAACAAGCTATGGTCACGATTTTTCGGTGTTAGATAGCTATTGATCTCAGGAATTAGTGACATAAGTTTTGGCCCCCTAGTGGCTAGCTTTAGGATGACAGGGGCATTTTTGTCAAAAACTTCTGAAGCATTATAAATCCCCAGCCTGCTGCTGGTTTGGTTCCTTTCACCCTTCACAGCTGTAACTGACAGTTGCCAAGGCCCACGGGTCAGACTCCCTGACACCCACGCGTGGACCCTACCATTACTTCCCAGTTAGTAAAATGGGTAGGACTTGTTTGTAAAAAGGACTTTGTCATAACTCAAGAAGGGAACAATGGATTTTTATGATTTTTGGTATGTAGGTATCTTAGACAATGCTGTACAAAATGAAATACTAATTATGAAAAATAGGAGTACATTTGCATAATTAATGAGGAAAATGTATAATTCCATTGTTTTCAATAACTGAGCTTCCATAAATGTAACATATGTAAATTATAATAGGTGGAATATAAGCAGATACCAAGTATGTTAATGAGGAACTTACTTGCATAACTTGTAAAAAATGCAAAACCGCTTCATGATTAATGATGAGAATTTAATAAGTGTGACATATGTACGTTAGTAACAACACCATGCATAAATTATGTTAATGTGTTTGTCTATTGCATGAAATTTACAAAAGCTTTACATATTTCATGGAGGCATGAGGTCGCCGAACTCTAGTTGTCACTCACATTGTTTGAACAGCTACTTTTGATGTACAGTAACGATCAGTCTATTGGGCATTAGTCATACAATATGTATATAACAAATGAATGATCAACTGTCATCCTGGCGACTATACACAGATCTACAAGTCCTGCGACGGTGTAGTTCTTGTTACTAAGGTAAATCATAAATGTTTAATTTAAAAACACGTTGGGTGCTGTTTGAAAAGTAAGAGGATGCAAATTTGAAAATGTAAATAGTCAAGCGTTAAGTTTACAGTACACTTATGTCTATCAAAATCAACATGAGAGACATATTTATTTCAGGACTCGACCATTTAGTAGCTATTTACGTACTCTTACAACACAATTCTCTCAAGTTATTTTGTATATGTGTAATGTTGCAGAGGCATGGCTCCAAGTAAGTCCTTAGCTTCTCTGTCTTTGAATGGTGTAAACAAACTTATATTTTATACAAACCTATAAAATCAACAAGCATTGAGTTATCAGGGCTTGAAATACCACCTGCATAGGCAGGTTAGTGCAGGTAAAATTGGAGCTGTGCGGGTATTTCTGTTGTCTACCTGCACCTAACCTGCACTGGTCCATGTACTGGGATTAATACATCAATGGCATACGATGTAGGTGTATATAGAATACAACACGGTGTATTCCGTATCACCCAAGGTATCAGCCCGACCGCGGGTCGGATCGCCCGAAGGCCGGAGGGTGATCCGACCCGCGGGAGGGCTGAGACCGAGGGTGATGCGGAATACACCGTGTTGTATTTTATTTATGTCATACCCACCTTAGAAAACCCATGTTTTGATGCAAAATGCGCCAGAAGTTGAACAAATTTGGTGCCCTCGAACCAAAAGTGTTGCAACAGCAATGTTCCAACGTCCGAATCAGGTATTCGAATTGCCAATCGAGCCGTATTCGGCCCCCTCGAAACAGTTCGACTAAGGCCCGATTTACACTTGTTTCTTGAATCTGTAGTACTACACATCGTAGTCTACTACTCTAGTAGACTACAGATTCGCGTCCGGTTTACACTCACTGACAGAGAGCATAGCGGGACACCTGCTGTTCTTTGATTACGGAGAAACTGTAGTGACTGAATGTGACCTTTGACACTTGGCGGGCGCGGGAATCTTATATTTGTGAAAAAAAGTTTTTTTTCTAATACAAGGCACTCTGAAAAATAGGCCATGACAATAGAAAATAGTACATTGACCGCAGATGACCCAAATAAAACACGCGTACGTTTCGAATTACACCAGATCGAACAGCATCAATTTTTTGGTCTTCTTCACTCTTCCTGTTGTGTCAAAAGTGCCAATTTTGACCACCGGACGGATCAAAATGACGGAAAAGGCGGAGGTCATTATGTTCATGTTGCAGTGTTACCCAGGTTTTCAACCAGACACGCCAAGAACGTATGCAGCGCAGCAGGCGACTGACGCGGTTGGCGTCAGTCAGCTGTAGTCTACTACAGTTTCTGTTTACACCCTGTTCGAATTCTCATAGAACGTCCGCTGAACTGTAGTACTACAGCCTCGGAGGGTGTAGTAGACTACAGTAGTAGACTACACTTCATTTCTGTTTACACCCAGAAAAAATCTGTAGGCTACTACAGTAGTAGACTACGATCTGTAGTACTACAAATAAAACTACAAGTGTAAATCGTGCCTTACTGGAATGGAGCCTGTGTGATACGCCTTTCGAACCTGTGCGATACGGAAGCGTACGGCCTGGTCCGGAACACCCGTATCGAATGTTTTCGCGTCACAGGTATGAAATAAAGATCATTATTAGCTACATTGACTGTTATCACCTATACAGTAAAAAGAAAAAAAAATAGCAATTGTTCCTGAACAATTTTAGTATGATCCATACTTTCTAAATTCAGAGTGGTGCAGGTACAAGTTGTCTGGTGCAGGTAATTTCCAATGTTACCTGCACCAGTGCAGGTATGCAGAAAAAAAGTATTTCGAGCCCTGGTTATGCTTTTATAAATGCGTTAATAAATGTCACCTTTAAAATTTGACCGAGTGCCGGATATGTGCAAAAATTGACAAGGCAAGCAGAGATGGCAGACTTCACCCCTTAAGTTAATATCATACCGTAAGGTACACATGCACAAAAATGGAGACATGCACAAAGACACGCCTAAACAATACTTCTTCCCCTTGGAGTGAAATAGCAAAATCGTTTGGGCTATTCTGTCATTGAGAGTTCATCTAAATTATTCTTAAATTATGATTTCGCAGAAAGGCGACAACAGTTAACCAAGACAATGCATATGGTCAAGTGAGGCCATGTTGATTTGATTATGTGGATGAAATCAATTTTTGTCCGTTTCCCAAGGTCAGGAAATTCACAGTTTTCAGCCATGCTGTACATCGTACAAAGCGGCTGTAAAAAACGACCACATGTTACGCAGATCGCAAAAAAATATCGGAAAACTTATTACGTATTCCAAGTCAATGCCAAAGTGAAAGAAGATGTGAAGGAACAAAAATCATGAATCTATTGTTCAGTATACTAAGTACCATAGTCTGTATGTTTAGTCATTTGTTTAATCTTCCAGACGACTTTAAAAGATTTCACAACGAAGTCAACTTTTTTCCTCGACAAAATTTTTTAATCGCACCAGTTTTTGGTTGGATGTCATCCATATAGTCAAATCAACATGGCCTAATATAAAGATCGTTGCGGCTGAAAAATGTTCCACGCAACCTTCTCTTTTTATGGGCCCAGAGGATGTCATCCATAGAATTCACTTACTGTGGCCTCAGCTGATTTAAAAATCTTAGAATAGGCAGGATATAAGCCGAGGCAGGAAATCATCAGGGAAAACGTCCGACCAAAACTAAAATGTGTAAAGGCTCAACGAAAAATCATTATTTTTTCTTCTAACTTCATGCATGTTGTGTTGTATATAGTTGGGGAAATGTCCCATGTGTATACACTGTCCAGGGACAGGTGCGTTTCTAATTACTTTTGGGTCTATTGCTAATAAGTGTATTTTCTTAAAGCTTTATTGAAAATGATAATAATTACACAACTTGTGACATTCACATGTCTAGCATCACGACTACATCTCCGACTACCGCAGATACATAGCTATAAAACTTTACAATTGGCTCTCGAAACTCTGGACGTTGCGACATTTACAATTACATGTACAGCTTCATGAATACATCTTCGACTACAACAGATACATAACTATAACATTTTACATTTGGCAACTTACATCACTTTGAAACCACTAATACTATCTTAAACATACTCTAGTAGTTTATGCTTTACGGCATGGGACGTTAATGAATGTATGGTGTTCAACAACAGGGACAGGTTTGTTTACCTGTGTATAGATGGCGTTCAGCACCAAGGACAGGCGTAATTGCGTTATGTAAACAATGAATGAATGCAGGGATCACTTCAAACACCTAGCCGTGGCAACAATACGCACAAAACACTGCAACAGTCAGTCAACACAGCAATCGTACATGGTTCGCAATGTTTGAATTTGCCTTCCCTCTTCCCCGACTATTACAACCTTGGTTTCGATTCAATTCTGGCCTCGTATTCGACAGAAAGAGAACAGGGGCGCAAATTAGATCTAGAATAGAATACATGTACATGTAACGCCATTTACAAGCTGTGCTACGTAAACAATAAACTTCTGGAAGGTTAAAACAATAAAAGGTCTCACAGACACCTTTTTACGGCACCGCTTCAACTGGATCGCTGACGGTCTCATAGTGCCCCCTGGTGATCAGCAAGCAAAATGCAGGCTTTCCGTCGGTATTGGACACAGAAGACTTGCAGTTGATTGGATTGGAAAATAATACTTAGATGAGTGTTAAGTTGTACGCTATCGTTGGTCAAGATGGGTAGCATCTGTGCCAATGAGAATCCTTTTAAGGATGCCTTAAAAGGCATTATCAAATTAACCAATCACAGATAACAAACAAAAATCTTTCCGGCTGCAATAATGGTAATAATGTTTTCTTCCGTAAGGCGGCGCTCTTGTATCACTGCATCAATTCCGCTCTACAGCAAAGAATGTTCATTTTATTGATGATATCAGCTTCAACATATACCGAATATGGAGAAAATGTGTAGAGCAAAGCGCAAATTGCTGTTGTTTTGGTTTCCTGTCGGCAATCTGTTGACCATACTTTGATGCATGCAGTGATCATGAACTTTTGTATTTTATGCCTTTTATTTATAAAGACTTATACACAGCTTCAATGTCAGTTTAAAAAGCAAGTTTTGTTGGCAGACAGGGAATGAATTAAACAATGCATTTTCAGAGTTAATGGCTTGCTGATTGTATGCCATATCAGGTCAATAATCTCATCTTGTATACTAGTATGTAATAGCCTGGGTACCATCCGGATAGTAGTTCGCTCCTACGTTCGCACAGAGAAGCGACTGTATATAGTGTATAATGAATATCAGAGCTAGAAGCGACTATATATAGTATATAATGAACGCAGGAGCGAACTGCTTTCCGGATAGTACCCAGGCTAAGTATGTAAGATTTGCTTAGCGAACCCGGCATTTTGTCGATTTGAGAATCGTGTTCCAATGACCCATTCTGACAGTCCATCACAATTACCTGTTTAACCAATGATAGCATGGCAATTAGTAGTTTGACCAATGAGAGATCTAGATTTGCTGGATGGCCGTTAATTAGTTCTCACTTTTGACGGAGTGGGCGGGGCTATGGGATCGGTCCATTAAAAAGTAGGGCTATGCTTTTCGTTCATTTGGTATCTCAACAATTCAACATCTTATTTAATGTGGTGGACTTTCCATACCAATATATAGCATTGACCTGCAATCTTTGAATAGATTTTAGCTTATTGAAATTGCTTACTGGTACGAGACAACCCTTACCCTGATACACAGAACCTAATGACATTTAATTTCATCCAATCGAATGCTCGACATAGCACGTAGACGTCCCCGGATTGGTTTGTTACATTAGACCAATCAGAAAAATGTGCATTTTCCTGACCAATGGGAGTGCAAAGAATCAGCCAATGAGACAACGAGAAGACGCTATATAAACAGAACGTATGACGCATTTCATTTGTACATCGGACAGAAAACCGCAGCTAGATATTCACACGTCGGTCTGATCGTCGCACGACAGGAAAAATGAAGGTGTCAACGATGTCTGCTCTTCTTCTTGCCTTGGTGTGCTGTGCCTTGTTTGTCGAAGCCACAGGTAAGAGTTAAGGATATTTCTAGCCATAGCCTGTGTAGCACAATTTCTCTAGTTAGGCCTCTCCCTCTCCGAGTAAAATGACTACTAGAAGCTTGACATTTTCCTTGTATGAATCAGGTCTTGGTCATTTTTAACATTACAATAGCGTGTGTTTTCTAGCAGTACATAGTCTCATGCATTCCGCTTCCAATGGCCCAATATAATAGAATAGGGTTCGTTTAAAGCCAGGAATATTTTCAACATGTACATTAATTACTAGTTTGCAAATGATTGACACATGTGCTCAACGTAGCGTTTGCTAATATTGCCGATACATCACGTAAATTTGTGGCGTTTTTTTTTCGGAAGAGCTTAACACGTGCGTCTCTGAAGCTTGCAGTATTTCTGACGTATTTTCGTTCAAAAATTGCCCTCAATGACTCATTTCTTCAGGAGCAACGAGTATAAGTTAAACAACGTACGTAGCTGCAAATGATATCGTGATGTTCACTTCCACTTAACCTTTTTGATGTTTGTTTTGTTCTTGAAAGCTGCCGACCTGTCCAATCTGAAGACCAAACAGGACGTACTGAACTACATGCAGAAAGCTGAGGACAGTAAGTGAACACGTAATCTTCACCTGTCCGTCACAATTAGCAATTCAACCAATGATAGCACGGCAATGAGCGGTTCGACCAATGAGGGTTGTTGCATACTTGATTTGCATTTCTATGTGGTGATGGTGCCTTGCACTCGCTCTAGACGTTATGCCCTCAAGGGGATTTGCATAACATTGATGTAGATGCAAGATCTGGTATTCAGCATGTTCCCATCAACCATTGCCCCTAGCGTAAGACCAGTGAAGTGCATTGACGTAACCAATTGTATCTACCTTCCGAATTTCAGAGACAACAGCTGCCAAGGAAATCTACGACGAGCTTGTCAAGCAGGGGAAAGCGAAGCTAGCCAACAAATTTAAAAAGAGGGCAAAATCTTACAGTAAGTTGGAAGTATATTTTGGACAGATGTCTTGTATAGAATTTGAAGGCCCCTAATAATTGTCTTTTGTTCGTCTTTGGGCCCTTTATCTTGGACATATTACCCACGGTATATTTTTTCTGCACATGCGTATTTAAAATCGTGATATAGTTCTTTTTAGCTTGAACAAGCTTGGTGTTTGAGAAACGTACTGTAATAAGCTCGTTTACACTTCTGAGAGCGCATCCTCAAAAATGAACGCCCCTTATTTGCAAACAGTTGTTGTCTCCACTATTGCCATTATTTGCATAACAATGTCCCTACGCGGTGTTTGTCTCAGGGGCCTTTACCTTTGACCTATTACCCACAATTACTGCCGCTGCACATGCGTAGTCTGACGTGTGAAATAGCTTATATTCTATATGAAAACTTGAAATGATGTCTTCTGTTTTTTTCTAGTCAAGCGGGAGCGCAGGAGGAAGAATGATGATGATTAAACTTGCCGAGGCTGACCAGACCGTCTGATGGACTCCTACGAGAGAAATTATAATTGTCAAATGTAAAGAAATGCAAATGATAATGCAAAGTAACATTGTATCAGATAGAAAAGTAGTGTCATGATTTGTACAAAGTTTTCAAATTGTCAGTTGTGATATTACAGGAAAATTGAGTAAAAAAACGTAGCTCTAACAAGTTCTCTTTGAATGTTGTATGAAAGTCTAAGTAATGCCGCATTCATCTACAAGTTCTAATATTGGTCTATATCTAGTAAACGTTCAGTAATACACATAGCAGAGCCATGTTTGTTTTATCAACTGTTTCAGTGCATTCAAAAAATTGTACATATGTTCTAACCATATTCTGATATTGTGTTGACTTGTACAGAGTATAAAATAAACTACTGAGTAATCGCCATGAAGTTTTCACGTTTTGTTGTGTGGTGGTCAATATGATAAATGTTAAGAAACTTAGCGCCTGAAGCACTTTTTGAATATACTAAAATGAAAACATTTGACGGACATCCAGCCACCCTTTCATTGGTCTAGCTACTAATTACCTCCATGAAATGTAATGGAATGGAGGTTATATTTTACCCTGCGTCTGTCTGTGTGTGTGTGTAAACAAGATAACTCAAGAACGGCTTGTGGGATTGGTTTCATACTTGGTGTGTTGGTAGGGTGTGATGAAAGCTGGAAATGATTAGATTTTCGGTCCCCTAGCGGCTTCCCTTGGTACTGCAGCACAACTTCCAGGTGTTTTCTCATCTTCTGAACAAGCTATGGTCACGAATTTGGGGTGTTGGATAGCTCTTGTGGTCAGAAATTAGTGACATAAGTTTGGGCCCCCTAGCGGCTAGTTTAGGGATAGCAGGGGCTTTTTTGTCAAAAACTTCTGAAGCATTACAACCCCCCCAGCCTGGTTTGGTTGATTCCACCCCTAGCCTGCACAGCACAGTTGACGCCTTCCTTAGGCCCATGGGTCATGACTCCTTGACCTCACGTGTCACAGGCGGACCGTACCATGTAGTTCAAAATGGGTAGAAATTTGTTGGTAAAAAGGACTTTTCATAACTCAAGAAGGGAACAACGAATTTTAATGATTTTTGGTATGTAGGTACCTTAGACAATGTTTTACAAAATGAAATACTAATTATGCAAAATAGGAATACATTTGCATAGTTAATGGGAATATTCCATCATAGCAGTTTTTCTATGTATCTCTTGTCCTGGACGTGATATGGTCTTGACATTTGGGTGGTAGATAGCTTTCAGTGTCATGACAAAGTGGGACAAGTTTCAGCCCCCTAACATTTAATTTCTGAACTGAAGGGGCATTGTTGTCAAAACATTCCAAAGAGGATAACTGCAGAAAGGATTGACGGATTGGCATCATATTAGGCATGCGGATACCTTAGACAAAGACGTTCATAATGATATATGTGTTATGCAAATGAGGACTTAATTTGCATAATTAATGAGGAAATTGTATAATTCCATTGTTTTCAATAGCTGGACTTCAATAAATGTAACACATGTTCATTATGATAGGTGGAATATAAGCAGATACCAATTATGGTAATGAGGAACCTATTTATATAATTTATGTAAGAATTGCAAAACCGCTTTATGTTTAATAATGGGAATTTTATTTAATTATTTAATGTGTACGTTAGTCAATGATGAACAACACCATGCATAAATTATGTTAATATGTTAGTCAATTGTATGAAATTTACGAAAGCGAGGGCCTAGAGATGTGAGGATGTAAAGGAGGCGTATGGGAGTATTAACTAACTTTAATTTTTGTTCATAAATACTCCCATAAAGCTACCTTTATTGCACCTATTAGTTCACTTTACGGCATTTAGAGACACCATGATGTATTCAAGAAAAAAATATTTGTAACTACGTATTCATATCAGGAACCTGATGTTCATGTTTCTGCATCTAGAACCCTAGCGTTTGCCAAGCAAATCTGATTAATTGTGTTCGACTTTCTTTTTATATTTGTCTACTTTAATATGTTGTACACTCTAGTATTTACTTTTCAAATTCAAAGGATGTCAGTTGCAGAGCAGTGATTAAAGAACATTCACTGACATACTCTCGAAAGAAAGCAATCGTGACACACTATCTGTGTTTCCGATCCTCATTTCTGTCTCGGAGACGAGGCGAACCTTCTTCCCGGGGCTATTTATTGATTGATTCGTCAGTTCGGCACGCACAGCCAGGGCTGTCCAACTAGCCTGTGGTTATAAGATCTGGCTAGCTCATTTCTCGTATAGGACTGTTTAGCCACAGCAGACGCTGTAGGACTTATATCGATTAGTATTTTATAATGGTCAATATTGTTCGAAGAAGGCCATATACAAGCCTTTCAACAAGTGACAAAGAGAATGCACATGAAATTTGACATGGACAGAACAAGACACAGAGACGACATAGGAGAATTCTTTTTACACAACCAGTAGGTACTTGCATTGCTTACGTTTCGATGTCTCTCAGACACCTTCGTCAGAGCTTCTCAAAGAGAGACATCGAAACGTAAGCAATGTAAGTACCTGCTGGTTGTGTAAAAATTATTCTCCTATATCCTGTCTTCTACCAACTATATATATTCTTCGAAGACACAGAGACATTCTGTTTGTCAGATATCTTCTGCACAGCCCACGGGGCATCAATAAAGAAAATAAACATACCGAAGGAAGGTCGGTGATTCCTTTTATTTTCGTGCTGCTTGTTACATGTACAGACAATTAACAGAAACATGTCGCTTTGAGCAGGCCGACATCAGTTATTAACATTAGAGAATCCACAGATTACTTTCTGTTATTTCTAGTCGAAGCGAATCAAATCAAACCTTTTCTCTCTATCTGGTACCAGCAAACCCAATGACTAATGTATACATGTAGATCAGGTATGGTCTTCACAGTGTTTCTACGAGATCGGGGTGTCTGAGATGCCTCGCTCACGTTTGTTGAGAATGCCAGACATGTTTCTATAGCGCCACTGGACAGGTATGCTTTTACTGGGAATGCAAAACACTTCTTACATAACACGTCTGGATAGCCAGCGTCGGGCCCTTTTAAGAGCTGATGTCTGTAAAAACCAAGCAAAATCAGAAAAAGTTGGCCAAACTCAAAAAATCGATTTTCCTTAAATTTTGTGTGGTGGTAGGGCCTTGGTCCAAACCTACAAAAATGGCAAAGTTTTAGATCTGCGGTCACCGGTTGCCATGGCAACGGCCATTTTTCAAAATGGCGGATTTTCACAAAGGGACGGCCTTGGTCGCGTCCAAAATAGGCCTCCTTTGGACTCCTGTAGCCCCCACAAACTAACAGATATTTTATCGATTCTCGCATATGTTATTACCCATATTCTAATGAACAAAATGATATATAGTGATGCTCAAAATGTTTTGTGGTCAGCTGCAGTAGATGTTTAAAAATGATGTGTTTTCGTGAATTTCCAAAATTGGCAAAAATCCATTTTTTGACCATTTTTATTGACCATTAGCTCATTAGCAGGCAAATCAATTTGCTTGATTTTCGGCACAGTTATAGTTTGAACCTTTGTATACATCATATGTAAAAATAAATTTGGGCCTTTAACGTATCGGACCGTGGTGGCCCCCAGAGTAAACCAATATTTCCATTTCAAGAAAATCGTAACCATAGAATTATTCCTGGAAAAACAGTCATAGCTTACCAGAAATGAATCTCATTATCATTTTATGTAACAGAGGAACTTACCTATCACTTATAAAAGCAGGGTTGTTTTAGATTTTTTAATAATTGCCTTTAAAATGATTTTATTGAGTTTTTTTGGTCATTTTTAGACCAAAAAATGTATATTTTGGCCCCAGCACCCTGGTGATACAACCAAATGACCTGAAATTTGGTATGGAAATGTCCTTGACATGTAAACACATGGGTTGATAACTGGTTTGCCATATGATAGAACAAAATGCTGAATTTTGTGACTTATTTGGGGCATTTTCGGCCCAAAAACTACATTTTTGGCCCCAGTACCCTGGTTTTACAACCAAATGACCTGAAATTTGGAATAGGAATGCCCTGGACACATGCGCACATGGATTCAATAACACTTTTGGCATACTGTTCAATAAAATGCAAAATTTTGTGATTTTTGGTTTATTTTTTCCCAAAAAAGTACATTTTTGACTCCCCTACCCTGGTTTTACAACTGAATGACCTGGAAGTCGGTATAGCAATGCCCTGAACATATGCACACATGGATTCAATAACATGTTTTACATACAGTACAACAAAATGCTTAATTTTGAGATTATTGCCATTTTTTTTTACAAAAAAAAGTCATTTTCTTGCTCCTGTTCCCTGGTAAATAACCAGTAAATAACCGGTAAAAAATTGGTATAGGAGCGCATTGGAAATGGCTTTTATAACCCGTTTTTGCATACAGTGCAACAAAACGCTTAATGTTGTAATTTTTGGTCATTGCTTTACCCAAAGTACATTTCTAGCTCCTGTTCCCTATTAGGCATTACAGGCAAATTACCTCCTGGACTCCAAAAACCCCCACAAAGTAAGAGATATTCTATTGATTCCCGTATATGTTATTACATTATAGTGAGGTGCAGCAGATGTTAAAAGATGACGTGTCTTTGTAAATTGTAAATTGCCAAAAAGTGTTATTAAAGTGTCCAGGGCACTCCCATACCGAATTTCAGATTATTTAATTGGAAAAACAGGTTACAGGAGCCAAAATATTTTTTTGTGTAAAAAAATGGCAAAAAACACACACAAAATTCAGCATTTCGCTGTACTGTATGACAAGCATGCCCTGGACATATGTGCGCATATGTCCAGGGCATTCCTATACCAAAGTTCAAGTCGTCTAAATTTTTTTAGTTGTGAAACCAGGCTACAAGAGCCAAAAATGCACTTTTTTGTTTTAAAAAAATGGCCCAAAATAACAAATTAAGCATTTTGTATTGTATGCCAAACGTGTTGTTATTGGATCCATCAGTGCATATGTCCAGGGCATTCCAATACCGAATGCAGGTCATTCAATGGTAAAGCCAGGGTACAGGAGCCAAAAATGTACCTTTTTTTTTTTAGTAAAAAAAATTACCAAAATTAAGCATTTTGTTGCACAGTATGCCAAAATTATTATTGACTCTATGTGTACATGTGTCCACGGCATTTTTATACCGAATTTCATTTACTTGTAAAACCAGGGTTTAATGGGCCAAAAATGTACTTTTGGGGCCAAAAATTACAAAAAGGAGCCAGAAATGTACTTTGGGTAAAACAATGACCAAAAATTACAACATTAAGCGTTTTGTTGCACTGTATGCAAAAACAGGTTATAAAAGCCATTTCAAAGGCGATTCTATATTTGTATACCGATTTTTTACCGGTTATTTACTTGGAAAACCAAGGAACAGGAGCAAAAAAATGACTTTTTTTGTAAAATAAATCTCAAAATTAAGCATTTTGTTGTACTGTATGTAAAACATGTTATTGAATCCATGTGTGCATATGTTCAGGGCATTGCTATACCGACTTCCAGGTCATTCAGTTGTAAAACCAGGGTAGGGGAGCCAAAAATGTACTTTTTTGGGAAAAAAATAAACCAAAAATCACAAAATTTTGCATTTTATTGAACAGTATGCCAAAAGTGTTATTGAATCCATGTGCGCATGTGTCCAGGGCATTCCTATTCCAAATTTCAGGTCATTTGGTTGTAAAACCAGGGTACTGGGGCCAAAAATGTAGTTTTTGGGCCGAAAATGCCCCAAATAAGTCACAAAATTCAGCATTTTGTTCTATCATATGGCAAACCAGTTATCAACCCATGTGTGTACATGTCCAGGACATTCCCATACCAAATTTCAGGTCATTTGGTTGTAATACCAGGGTGCTGGGGCCAAAATATACATTTTTTGGTCTAAAAATGACCAAAAAACTCAATAAAATCATTTTAAAGGCAATTATAAAAAAATCTAAAACAACCTTGCTTTGATAAGTGATAGGTAAGTTCCTCTGTTACATACAATGATAATGAGATTCATTTTTGGTAAGCTATGACTGTTTTTCCAGGAATAATTCTATGGTTACGATTTTCTTGAAATGGAAATATTGGTTTACTCTGGGGGCCACCACGGTCCGATACGTTAAAGGCCCAAATTTATTTTTACATATGATGTATACAAAGGTTCAAACTATAACTGTGCCGAAAATCAAGCAAATTGATTTGCCTGCTAATGAGCTAATGGTCAATAAAAATGGTCAAAAAATGGATTTTTGCCAATTTTGGAAATTCTCGAAAACACATCATTTTCAAACAACTGCTGCACCTGACTACAAAAACATTTCGAGCATCACTATATATCATTTTGTTTATTAGAATATGGGTAATAACATATGCGAGAATCAATAAAATATCTGTTAATTTGTGGGGGCTACAGGAGTCCAAAGAAGGTCTATTTTGGATGCGACCATGCCTTCCCTTGGTGAAAATCCGCCATTCTTAAAAATGGCCGTTGCCATGGCAACCGGTGACCGCAGATCTAAAACTTTGCCATTTTTGTAGGTTTGGACCAAGGCCCTACCACCACACAAAATTTAAGGAAAATCGATTTTTTGAGTTTGGCCACCCTATGCTTGGTTTTTACAGACAGAGCCTCTTAAAGTTGTTTACCACGTAAACACATATAAATCCATAAACTGCGCTACTAAACGCTAATAAACAGATCCAGGTGTGTTTTTTCAACTCGCACATCGTGGGGGCCGTATCTCTGTCTGCTATATTAGTGTGGATCAGGGACAGAGAACGGAACTGCTCCTGTTTTTGCATTTTGCATCTATCATTGCATTGTTCAGTTTAAAATCCACAAGAGAAAGATCACAAAAGGTTGGTCTGCCTATGAGTTGAATTTGACTTCGTTGTGTTACAGGTACGCCCAGGAGTTTGTGTCTGATGATCATTGCTGAGCTGTCACGAAAAACGTGCGGAAGGAAGACTCCTGAAGGCAGGTTGGTCTGGTTTCTTGGGGGGGGGGGGAGCTTGCTGTTATTATGGATCAATAGACAAGAAAATTCAAAACAGGCAGCGTCGGGTCCTTTTAACAGTTGCTTACCACGTAAGCACATATGAATCTATAAACTGCGCATGCGCATGTGACGTCTGGTCTAGACCCAGGCTCTAATAAACAGATCCAGGCGTGTTTTTTCAACTCGCACATCGTGGGGACCGTATCTCTGTCTGCTATATTAGTGTGGATCAGGTACAGAGAATGAAACTGCTCTAAGACTTGTTTTGCTTTATAATTTGATAGCATTGGATTGTTAAGATTCAATCCCCAACAGAAAGATTGTAAAGGTTGGTCTGCCTAAAAGTTGAATTTGACTTCGTTGTATTACAGGTACGACCAGGATATAGGAGAGTTTGTGTCTGATGATCAGTGCTGAACTGTCACGAAGAACCTTACTGAAGGAAGACGGCTGAAGACAGGTTTGTCTGTTATATTTTGTTTGGGCGCTTGCTGTAATTATGGATCAATAGACACAAAAATATGCCGGGCTGGCTTTGTGCAAGCCGACATCAGTTATTAGCACTAGATCTATAGAACAGAGGCTGATTACATTCTGTTATTGCTGACCGAAGTAATTCTATGTCTGCTTTTCATGTAAGGGCGTGGTACTGTGGGGAAAGAAAGGAATAGCACATGATAGGTGTACTTTATCTGGGTACCAGCTTTACAGCTTATGATATATGTAACGTTACGCACCGGTGGCAATAATTACAATAATCAAAATTGAGTTGGATGGTTTTAAAATAAGGGGTGTCTGAGATGTCTAGCTCACGTTTGAGAAGAATGTTATACATGTATCTATAGTATGCTTTTACAAGAATGCAAATTATGTCTTGCATAATACGTCTGGGTAGGCAGCGTCGGGCTCTTTTAACAGTTGATTACCTCGTAAACAGATATCAATCTACACACTGCGCATGTGTCGTCTGGTCTAGACCCAGACGGTAATAAACAGGTCCAGGCGTGTTTGCACATTCTGGGGGCTGATTCTCTGTCTGCTATATAAGTGTGCACCAGGGATAGAGATGGAAGCTGCTCTTGTTTTTTTTATAATTTGATAGCAATACATTGTTAACATCAAAATCCATAGTGGAAAGCTTGCATAAGGTTTGTCTGTGTGAAGTTAAATTTGTTTTCGTTGTATTACAGGTACGACCAGCACTTAGGGGAGTTCGTGTCTGAGGATCTGTGCTGAAGTGTCACAAAGAATCTTCGGAAGAAAAATTGCCGAAGACAGGTTGGTCTGTTGGTTATTTTGGTCTTTGTAGGAACCGAGAAGAAAATGAAACAAGAAAATATGTCGGCCCGGTTTTGAGCAGGCCGACACAAGTAATTAAGCTCAGACCAGCGACTGATTATTTTCTGTTATCGCTGGCCATAGTAATTGTGAAGTAAAGTAAACCTATTACATTATGTAAGGGTGCGGCACTGTGAAGGTAATAGTCTCCTGTACACATCAGGTGTGGCTTATGTGGGATAAAAGTTGTACTGCATTCTGAAAAATGTATACCAATATGGTGGCAATATTTTCTTGAGTTCCCCATCAAGTCTTTCTATCGGAACCGACACTGTTCTACGTCATCCAACAATGTAGCGTTGTTGGTTTTGTTCTTTGTTTCTTCTGGCCACGATAGCTGAAGGTTTTATTAAGATTTTTATAATTTTTCGGACAGACCCTCTTGAAAACTCCCTTCCACGGCAAACTCCCTTCCTCGGCAAACTCCCCTCCTCGACAAACTCCCTACCCCGGTAAACTCCCTTTCTCGGCAAACTCCCTTCCATGGCAAACTCCCTTCCACGGCAAACTCCCTTCCACGGCGAAACTCCCCTCCTCGGTAAACTTCCTTTCCACGGTAAAAGTCAAATTAAGAAGCATATAAAATCATGTTACATATGAAGAAAATCAATCAATGATACAATAGGCCTACATCAAAAGGATAGTCATTGACACAAAATTTTCGCAGCATAAAAATGCTTAACAACAAAATGAGTGCCAGTCTGTTGACATCAACTATGCATAGATTTAAAAAAGTGTTGAAGTAACTTTCATAATAAGTGATAAAATACTATGAATATAATGGGTTTATTTCTAATTCTTGGACTTTCACACACACAATATACGCCATTCGGGTAGAGCTGACCATCAATTAAAATAGATTATGCTAATTTCCATAAACAAGGAGGGGAGAGGAAACAATTTACATCTCCATTTCACGGAGGTACGAGGTCTCCGAACTCTTGTTTCCATTGTATTGCAGTATAGCCCCTTCAATGGCAAACAATCTGGCAATTTGTTCACCGTTAGTTGCAAGATAACTAATATTTCAAGATGTATTACGATGTAACTCGTGTTGATACGTAGGAAATGGCGAACAAGCTGGCGACACTCCTGGTTCTTCTGATCATCATTTTGCGGGAACCTGGACAGACCCAACGCTGTGACAGCAGCTGTCCATCAGTCTGCAATTGCGTCGGTAGGGGCTTCCGCCTTGTTCCTGCAGACCTGCCCAGAACCATCACCAGCCTTAAGCTGCACCACAATTCTATCACAAACTTAAGAAGGATTGGATTCTCATTGTACTCAAAGTTGAAGGAGTTAAATGTTAATCATAATAAGATTTCAAAAGTCCCCAAGCAGGCCTTCTCCGGCCAGCTCCAAAAGTTGTACCTATCAAATAACAAGATAACTTACATTCAGCCTGGTGCATTTTCGCTTTTAGGTTGGCTCCAAGAGCTGAACCTGAACGGAAATAAGATAACCAACATTGACCCTGGTACATTTTCATGTTTACCTGGTATATTTTCATGTTTATCAAATCTAAGATCTCTGAACCTAGGTAACAACAAAATAACTAAAATTCCGCTCGGTACATTCCTGAATCTAACGTCGCTTTCTAGTTTGGGCCTATACTCCAACAACCTAACTACAGTCCTTCCAGGTACATTCACAAATAAACGACGTCTCAAGCATTTGTCGCTGCACAACAACCAAATAACTGATTTCAAGACTGGCACATTTTCAGATTTGCCCAGACTTCATTTTTTGGAGCTATCAAGTAATCAATTACGTGACATTCAACCTGGGGAATTCTCAAATCTAACTAATCTTAAAACGTTACGCCTGGATGAAAACCCATGGAATTGCGACTGTAGGATGGTAGGTGTGAAGAAAACCTTTAAATTCAATAACAAAATAACTTGTCAAGAACCTAGCAACCTCCACGGGAGAAAACTAGACGAAATAGATCCAAACAATCTAATCTGTACAAAACCAAAGATTGTGAGTTTTGAAAACATCAAAGGCAACAGACTGGTGCCGGGAGAAATTCTCCATTTGGTCTGTGAAGCTTCAGGTATCCCTAAACCAGACATCACAGTCACCCTCCCATCTGGACTGAAAGCTACTGTTGAGTCAAGTGTGAGAGTGACTGTGGGAGTGAATGGTGCCATCACCGTAACCAATGTTACTGCAGCTGATGCTGGTAAGTACATCTGTACTGCGAGAAATCTAGTTGGCTTTGCATATGTCAACCTATTTGTGGTGGTAGAAATCCCAACATCGGTCATACCCGTCGTATCCACTGGCCTTGTGGAGACCTCTGATGTCATAGCTTCCACATCTGCCTCGCACACTGACGGCATGATGTTCAAAAGGCTAACGACATCTGACAGACTGTTTGTTGAGGTAAAAACTATAACATCAGTCATGTCGGGCATATCCACTAGCGCTGTTCAGTCTGACGGCATGGTGTCCCAAAAGCCAACGATTGTGAGGTTTAAGGTGAGCAATAGTACAATAGCACAGGGGGAGACTCTGTATTTGGTCTGTGAAGCTTCAGGAAGACCTCCTCCAAATATCATTGTCACTCTCCCATCTGGACTGATTGCAAGTGCGGAGTCAGGTGGGAGGGTGACTGTGGGAGTGAATGGTACCATCACCATAACTAACGTTACTGCAGCAGATGCTGGTCTGTATGTCTGCATTGCAACAAACCCTGAGGGCTCGGCGTCAGCCACAGTGTTTGTTGATGTCCAAACCACCATACATGATTCAACTTTACCTCCACTTGGCTATTCAGAAGGCGATGCAAGAAAATTTCCTCTGCCCCCTGCTATCGGTCTTGCCACTGTCGGCGGAGTCATAATGATTTCTGTTGCTCTTGCATTTGCACTTTGGCGGGCGCAAAGGAAGAAAAAAGCCCAAGCAACATCAGCACCAACAATTGATCCCCCCACAGACGACATGGTCAGCACGTCGCTCAATAGTTCAGGAGGTCAGGGCAGGTCAGAGATAACCAGCAGTACTACAGGTACAGAACAGGCCGATACACCTGAGAACGTATATGAGGACCCCGAATCTCTCATAGCCGTCGCTGGTCCGCCCTTAGGTGCTGTTGGTTCAAAAGAAGAATCAGTAGTATGTGCATCAAAAGCAGCGTCGGCCCAAAAGCCAATGACAGTCCATGAACTAGTAAACATCGTGTATGGTGAAGACCAGGCTGGTCCTCTTACAGGTCCGGTAAGTTTGAAAGAAGAATCAGCATGTGCACTAAAAACTGTCTCAAAGTCAATGACAGTTCATGAACTAGTAAACATCGTGTATGGGAAGGGTATGTCTGACTTGGAGGATGAGAAGCTTATTTCTTTGCCTAAAAAAGAAGCAGTAGCTTCTACATCTCATTACATTGGTCCTGATGGCCATGAGGAAACAGTAGCTGCTATTTCTAATCCCATCCATCAGAACACCCACGTGAAGGAAACAGACCATGAAGCTTCTCTTGTCACCGAGAATACCGTTAAGGACGAGACAGTGCTGTATGCTTCTGCTCAGGTTATTTATGGCCATGAAGATGATAAAGCACAGTCTGCTGCATCTCAATCCATCTACAAGGCTGACAACGAGTAAACAGAAGTATTTTACGGAAATGATGACCAAAAAGCAGATTCTTTTAGAAGAATGACAATGAGACACCAGAATCTTTGGCTTCTCTTGTTATCCATGAGGCAGATAATGAGAAAACAGCAGCTGCTGCTTCTTGTTTGATCTATGAGAATAATGATGAAGAATAAATGTGCATGTATGTATGTATGTATGTACGTGCATATGTGTCAGACGGTGCGTTTGTGCGTGTGTGCATGCGTGTGTGCGCGTGTGTGTAGACAAGTACTGTACTACCCAAAGTAATCATAAAGAATGTATCTTGAATTCGAAGATCTAAAACCCCAGCTACATGTAACAGTACGTAGAAATCATCGTTGAAGCATGATTACGAGATGTACATTTCTCAGATAAGGCCATGTTTGTATCCCAATACTCCGGTAACTTTGTTACAAATGTTTGAATTTGACCCCTGAAATGTCTGGGTAATTGAAATTTGCTTTGTTTTCTTATGTTACATTATATATACGTATAAAGGTGAATGAGGAATTTTATAATCTACTCCTTTACTTTTTGAAAGTAGGTTTCAAATAGATGAAATATTTGAATATTGAGGTAAAGATGGTTTATCTGTAACTACTTTCTGATGGCTTTAGGATCTTGTTTTTGATATCCCTGTATCTAACATCGCCAATCTAGTGTTTTCTGTGGAAATCTGATCATCATGCTAATTCATTTTTCAATATCATTATTTGACATATTTATGAACTTTTTTTAAAAGTAACATTCAAGTTCCAAGAGCCAGCAGATCATGTAAGGGTGATTTGAAACTGATTAGCGGGTTACAGAGTAGTGCAGCAATCTTGGGCCATATAGGCAACTGTTAATGTAACATGCTGGAAAAACCTAGTTCATGAAGACATCCATGCCTTTGCAGTGAAATAGTCATAACTTGAAGAGTAGAAAAATATTTGAGAATTGTAGAGAAAATTTAAAGTAGAAAGAGACGAAAGTAGAGGGACTTTATGACCATCTGTAGTGTTTTGACGATATATAGGTCGGATGACTTAACATTTCCTACAGGAGATAAATTGATGTCAATCAAAACCAAAAAGCCAAAAAAAATCATTTCGTGATAAGGGTACCTTTTTAATGTTATCAATGAATAAAGTAGATCTTAATCGTGTATGTATATATATATATATATACCAAATACATAGGCGGTTGAGCGAGGGCCTAGAGATGTGAGGATGTAAAGGAGCCGTATGGGAGTATTAACTAACTTTAATTTTTGTTCATAAATACTCCCATAAAGCTACCTTTATTGCACCCATTAGTTCACTTTACGGCATTTAGAGACACCATGATGTATTCAAGAAAAAAATATTTGTAACTACGTATTCATATCAGGAACCTGATGTTCATGTTTCTGCATCTAGAACCCTAGCGTTTGCCAAGCAAATCTGATTAATTGTGTTCGACTTTCTTTTTATATTTGTCTACTTTAATATGTTGTACACTCTAGTATTTACCTTGCTTTCTTAAAATTCAAAGGATGTCAGTTGCAGAGCAGTGATTAAAGAACATTCACTGACATACTCTCGAAATAAAGCAATCGTGACACTATCTGTTTCTGGTCCTCATTTCTCTCTCGGAGACGAGGTGAACCTTGAACCGGGGGTATTTGCCTCCATGACATGTCATGGAGGTTATATTTGCCTCCATGACATGTCATGGAGGTTATATTTTACCCTGCGTTTGTCTGTGAACAAGATAACTCAAGAACGGCTTGGTGGATTGGTTTCATACTTGGTGTGTTGGTGGGGTGTGATGAAAGCTAAAAATGATTAGATTTTGGGCCCCTTAGCGGCTTCCCTTGGTACTGCAACGCAACTTCCGGGTGTGTTTTCTCATCTTCTGAACAAGCTATGGTCACGATTTTTCGGTGTTAGATAGCTATTGATCTCAGGAATTAGTGACATAAGTTTTGGCCCCCTAGCGGCTAGCTTTAGGATGACAGGGGCATTTTTGTCAAAAACTTCTGAAGCATTATAAATCCCCAGCCTGCAGCTGGTTTGCTTCCTTTCACCCTTCAAAGCTGTAACTGACAGTTGCCAAGGCCCACGGGTCAGACTCCCTGACCCCCACGCGTGGACCCTACCATTACTTCCCAGTTAGTAAAATGGGTAGGACTTGTTGGTAAAAAGGACTTTGTCATAACTCAAGAAGGGAACAACGGATTTTTATGATTTTTGGTATGTAGGTATCTTAGACAATGCTGTACAAAACGAAATACTAATTATGCAAAATAGGAGTACATTTGCATAATTAATGAGGAAATTGTATAATTCCATTGTTTTCAATAACTGAACTTCCATAAATGTAACATATGTAAATTATAATAGGTGGAATATAAGCAGATACCAAGTATGGTAATGAGGAACTTACTTGCATAATGTATGTCAAAAATGCAAAACCGCTTCATGATTAATGACGGGAATTTAATAAGTGTGACATATGTACGTTAGTAACAACACCATGCATAAATTATGTTAATGTGTTTGTCTATTGCATGAAATTTACAAAAGCTTTACATATTTCATGGAGGCATGAGGTCGCCGAACTCTAGTTTACCCTGCGTTTGTCTGTGAACAAGATAACTCAAGAACGGCTGGGTGGATTGGTTTCATACTTGGTGTGTTGGTGGGGTGTGATGAAAGCTAAAAATGATTAGATTTTGGGCCCCTTAGCGGCTTCCCTTGGTACTGCAACGCAACTTCCGGGTGTGTTTTCTCATCTTCTGAACAAGCTATGGTCACGATTTTTCGGTGTTAGATAGCTATTGATCTCAGGAATTAGTGACATAAGTTTTGGCCCCCTAGTGGCTAGCTTTAGGATGACAGGGGCATTTTTGTCAAAAACTTCTGAAGCATTATAAATCCCCAGCCTGCTGCTGGTTTGCTTCCTTTCACCCTTCACAGCTGTAACTGACAGTTGCCAAGGCCCACGGGTCAGACTCCCTGACACCCACGCGTGGACCCTACCATTACTTCCCAGTTAGTAAAATGGGTAGGACTTGTTGGTAAAAAGGACTTTGTCATAACTCAAGAAGGGAACAATGGATTTTTATGATTTTTGGTATGTAGGTATCTTAGACAATGCTGTACAAAATGAAATACTAATTATGAAAAATAGGAGTACATTTGCATAATTAATGAGGAAAATGTATAATTCCATTGTTTTCAATAACTGAGCTTCCATAAATGTAACATATGTAAATTATAATAGGTGGAATATAAGCAGATACCAAGTATGTTAATGAGGAACTTACTTGCATAACTTATGTAAAAAATGCAAAACCGCTTCATGATTAATGACGAGAATTTGTGTGACATATGTACGTTAGTAACAACACCATGCATAAATTATGTTAATGTGTTTGTCTATTGCATGAAATTTACAAAAGCTTTACATATTTCATGGAGGCATGAGGTCGCCGAACTCTAGTTGTCACTCTCATTGTTTGAACAGCTACTTTTGATGTACAGTAACGATCAGTCTATTGGGCATTAGTCATACAATATGTATATTACAAATGAATGATCAACTGTCATCCTGGCGACTATACACAGATCTACAAGTCCTGCGACGGTGTAGTTCTTGTTACTAAGGTAAATCATAAATGTTTAATTTTAAAACACGTTGGGTGCTGTTTGAAAAGTAAGAGGATGCAAATTTGAAAATGTAAATAGTCAAGCGTTAAGTTTACAGTACACTTATGTCTATCAAAATCAACATGAGAGACATATTTACTTCAGGACTCGACCATTTAGTAGCTATTTACGTACTCTTACAACACAATTCTCTCAAGTTATTTTGTATTAGTGTAATGTTGCAGAGGCATGGTTTCAAGTAAGTCCTTAGCTTCTCTGTCTTTGAATGGTGTAAACAAACTTATATTTTATACAAACCTATAAAATCAACAAGCATTGAGTTATCAGGGCTTGAAATACCACCTGCATATGCAGGTTAGTGCAGGTGAAATTAGAGTTGTGCAGGTATTTCTGGTGTCTACCTGCACCTAACCTGCACTGGTTCATCTACTGGGATTAATACATAAATGTCATACGATGTAGGTGTATGTAGAATACAACACGGTGTATTCCGTATCACCCAAGGTATCAGCCCGACCGCGGGTCGGATCGCCCGAAGGCCGGAGGGTGATCCGACCCGCGGGAGGGCTGAGACCGTATTTTATTTATGTCATACCCACCTTTAGAAAACCCATGTTTTGATGTGAAATGCGCCAGAAGTTGAACAAATTTGGTGCCCTCGAACCAAAAGTGTTGCAACAGCAATGTTCCAACGTCCGAATCAGGTATTCGAATTGCCAATCGAGCCGTATTCGGCTCGCTCGAAACAGTTCGATTTACTCGAATGGAGCCTGTGTGATACGCCTTTCGAACCTGTGCGATACGGAAGCGTACGGCCTGGTCCGGAACACCCGTATCGAATGTTTTTGCGTCACAGGTATGAAATAAAGATCATTATTAGCTACATTGACTGTTATCACCTATACAGTAAAAATAAAAAAAATAGCAATTGTTCCTGAACAATTTTAGTATGATCCATAATTTCTAAATTCAGAGTGGTGCAGGTACAAGTTGTCTGGTGCAGGTAATTTCCAATGTTACCTGCACCAGTGCAGGTATGCAGAAAAAAAGTATTTCGAGCCCTGGTTATGCTTTTATAAATGCGTTAATAAATGTCACCTTTAAAATTTGACCGAGTGCCGGATATGTGCAAAAAATTGACAAGGCAAGCAGAGATGGCAGACTTCACCCCTTAAGTTAATATCATACCGTAAGGTACACATGCACAAAAATGGAGACATGCACAAAGACACACCTAAACAATACTTCTTCCCCTTGGAGTGAAATAGCAAAATCGTTTGGGCTATTCTGTCATTGAGAGTTCATCTAAATTATTCTTAAATTATGATTTCGCAGAAAGGCGACAACAGTTAACCAAGACAATGCATATGGTCAAGTGAGGCCATGCTGATTTGATTATGTGGATGAAATCAATTTTTGTCCGTTTCCCAAGGAAATTCAAAGTTTTCAGCCATGCTGTAAATCGTACAAAGCGGCTGTAAAAAACGACCACATGTTACGCAGATCGCAAAAAAATATCGGAAAACTTATTACGTATTCCAAGTCAATGCCAAAGTGAAAGAAGATGTGAAGGAACAAAAAGCAAGAATCTATTGTTCAGTATACTAAGTACCATAGTCTGTATGTTTAGTCATTTGTTTAATCTTCCAGACGACTTTAAAAGATTTCATAACGAAGTCAACTTTTTTCCTCGACAAAATTTTTTAATCGCACCAGTTTTTGGTTGGATGTCATCCATATAGTCAAATCAACATGGCCTAATATAAAGATCCTTGCGGCTGAAAAATGTTCCCACGCAACCTTCTCTTTTTATGGGCCCAGAGGATGTCATCCATAGAATTCACTTACTGTGGCCTCAGCTGATTTAAAAATCTTAGAATAGGCAGGATATAAGCCGAGGCAGGAAATCATCAGGGAAAACGTCCGACCAAAACTGAAATGTGTAAAGGCTCAACGAAAATTCATTATTTTTTCTTCTAACTTCATGCATGTTGTGTTGTATATAGTTGGGGAAATGTCCCATGTGTATACACTGTCCAGGAACAGGTGCGTTTCTAATTACATTTGGGTCTATTGCTAATAAGTTATTTTCTTAAAGCTTTATTGTGATAATAATTACACACATTGTGACATTCACATGTCTAGCTTCACGACTACATCTCCGACTACAGCAGATACATGGCTATAAAACTTTACAATTGGCTCTCGAAACCCTGGACGTTGTGACATTTATAATTACATGTACAGCTTCATGAATACATCTTCGACTACAACAGATACATAACTATAAAATTTTACATTTGGCAACTTACATCACTTTGAAACCACTAATACTATCTTAAACATACTCTAGTAGTTTATGCTTTACGGCATGGAACGTTAATGAGTGTATGGTGTTCAACAACAGGGACAGGTTTGTTTACCTGTGTATAGATGGCGTTCAGCACCAAGGACAGGCGTATTTGCGTTATGTAGGCAATGAATGAATGCAGGGATCACTTCAAACACGTAGCCGTGGCAACAATACGCACAAAACACTGCAACAGTCAGTCAACACAGCAATCGTACATGGTTCGCAATGTTTGAATTTGCCTTGCCTCTTCGCCAACTAGTACAACCTTGGTTTCGATTCAATTCTAGCCTCGTATTCGACAGAAAGAAACAGAGGCGCAAATTAGAGCTAGAATTTGATGCATGGAACGCTATGTACAAGCTGTGCTACGTAAGCAATAAACTTCTGGAAGGTTAAAACAATAAAAGGTCTCACAGACGCCTTTTCATGGCACCGCCCTGGCACCGTTTCAGGTGGATCGGTGACGGTCTCATAGTGCCCCCTGGTGATCAGCAAGCAAAATGCAGGCTTTCCGTCGGTATTGGACACAGAAGACTTGCAGTTGATTGGATTACAAAATAATCTTTAGATAAGTGTTAAGTTATACGCTATCCTTGGTCAAGATGGGTAGCATCTTTGCCAATGAGAATTCTTAAGACATTATTAAATTGACCAATCACAGATAACAAATAAAAATCTTTCCACCTGCAATAATGGTAATGATATTTTCTTCCGCAAGGCGACGCTTCTGTATCACTGAGTCATTTCCGCTCTACAGCAAAGAATGTTCATTTTATTGATGACATCAGCATCAACTAGGGCTGGGTACCGGTACAGAATATTCAGGTCCAGGTCCGATTCAGGTCCAAAGGATCAGGTCCAGGTCCGGACCTGAACCTGGACCTGATGCAGTATGACTCATACCAATGGTCCATTTCACTACAAAGAGATCAGTTTGGTGGAGCATTAGACTTGCACTGGCGTTTTAAAATCCTACAACGCTAACTGCACCTGCACGATTGGCTGTAAAACTTGGTCGAAATTACTATAAACTCTACTCTACTTCACTCTTGTTATTTTCTTCCACCTGCAAACGCCAAAACGTCTGAATGCCTGATAAAATAATCTGTTAATTTTCTAATCCGTCCAACATCCGGTCCACCTAATTTTTTCAGGTCCGGTTTTTCTGGACCGGTCCAATAAGAAAAACCGGTTTTGTACCGGTACGCTGTACCGGTACCCAGCCCTAGCATCAACATATACCGAATATGGAGAAAATGTGTAGAGCAAAGCGCCAATTGCTGTTGTTTTGGTTTCCTGTCGGTAATCTGTTGACCATACTTTGATGCATGCAGTGATCATGAACTTTTGTATTTTATGCCTTTTATATATAAAGACTTATACACAGCTTCAATGTTAGTTTAAAAAGCAAGTTTTGTTGGCAGACAGGGAATGAATTAAACAAGGCATTTTCAGAGTTAATGACTTGCTAATTGTATACCATATCAGGTCAATAATTTCATCTTGTATACTGGTATGTAAGATTTTCTTAGCGAACCCGCCATTTTGTCGATTTGAAAATCGTGTTCCAATGACCCATTCTGACTGTCCATCACAATTACCTGTTTAACCAATGATAGCATGGCAATTAGTAGTTTGACCAATGAGAGATCTAGTTTTGCTGGATGTCCGTTTATTAGTTGTCACTTTGTTATGCATTTCTAAGTTTTGACGGAGTGGGCGGGGCTATGGGATCGGTCCATTAAAAAGTAGGGCTATGCTTTTCGTCATTTGGTATCTTAACAATTCAACATCTTACTTAATGTGGTGGACTTTCCATACCAATATATAGCATTGACTTGCAATCTTTGAATAGATTTTAGCTTATTGAAACGCTTACTGGTACGAGACAACCCTTACCCTGATACACAGAACCTAATGACATTTAATTTCATCCAATCGAATGCTCGACATAGTCATGTAGACGTCCCCGGATTGGTTTGTTACAGTAGACCAATCAGAAAAATGTGCATTTTCCTGACCAATGGGAGTGCAAAGAATCAGCCAATGAGACAACGAGAAGACACTATATAAACAGAATGTATGCCGCATTTTGGTTGTACATCTGACAGAAAGCCGCAGCCGTAGATATTCACACGTTGGTCTGATCAGGAAAAATGAAGGTGTCAACGATGTCTGCTCTTCTTCTGGCCTTGGTCTGCTGTGCCTTCCTTATCGAAGGCGTCACAGGTACCGTTTAAGGATATTTCTAGCTATAGTCTGTGTAGCACAATTTCTCTAGTTAGGCCTCCCCCTCTCCGAGTAAAATGACCACTAGAAGCTTGACATTTTCCTCGTACGAATAGCGCGTTTCTAGTACATATTCTCATCCATTACGGTTCAAATTTCACCATAGCATAGGGTTCGTTTAAAGCCAGGAATATTTTCAACGTGTACATTAATTACTAGTTTGCAAATGATTGACACTTGTGCTCAACGTAGCGTTGCTAATATTGCTGATAAATCACGTAAATTCGTTCCGTTTTTTTTTTTCGGAAGAGTTGGACACGTGCGTCTCTGAAGCTTGCAGTATTTCTGACGTATTTTCGTTCAAAAATTGCCCTCAATGACTCATTTGTTCAGGAGCAACGAGTATAAGTTAAACAACGTACGTAGCTGCAAATGATTTCGTGATATTCACTTCGACTTAACCTTTTTGATGTTTGTTTTGTTCTTGAAAGCTGCCGACCTGTCCAATCTGAAGACCAAACAGGACGTACTGAACTACATGCAGAAAGCTGAGGACAGTAAGTGAACACGTAATCTTCACCTGTCCGTCACAATTAGCAATTCAACCAATGATAGCACGGCAATTAGCGGTTCGACCAATGAGGGTTGCTGCATGATTGATTTGCATTTCTATGTGGTGACGGTGCCTTGCACTCGCTCTAGACGTTATGCCCACAAGGTGATTTGCTTTGCAACGCATAACATTGATGTAGATGCAAGATCTGGTATTCAGCATGTTCCTATCAACCATTACCCCATAGCGTAAGACCAGTGAAGTGCATTGACGTAACCAATTGTATCTACCTTCCGAATTTCAGAGACAACAGCTGCCAAGGAAATCTACGACGAGCTTGTCAACCAGGGGAAAGCGAAGCTAGCCAATAAATTTAAGAAGAGGGCAAAATCTTACAGTAAGTTGAAAGTATATTTTGGACAGATGTCTTGTATAGAATTTGAAGGCCCCAAATAATTTTCTTTTGTTCGTCTTTGGGGCCTTTATCTTTGACATATTACCCACGGTATATTTTTTCTGCACATGCGTATTTAAAATCGTGATATAGTCCTTTTTAGCTTGAACAAGCTTGGTGTTTGAGAAACGTACTGTAATAAGCTCGTTTTCACTTCTGAGAGCGCATCCTCAAAAATGAACGCCCCTTATTTGCAAACAGTTGTTGTCTCCACTATTGCCATTATTTGCATAACAATGTCCCTACGCGGTGTTTGTCTCAGGGGCCTTTACCTTTGACCTATTACCCACAATTACTGTCACTGCACATGCGTAGTCTGACGTGAAATAGCTTATATTCTATGTGAAAAAGTTAAAAATGATGTCTTCTGTTTTTTTTTAGTCAAGCGGGAGCGCAGGAGGAAGAATGACGAATAAACTTGCCGAGGCTGACCAGACCGTCTGATGGACTCCTACGAGAGGAATTATAATTGTCAAATGTAAAGAAATGCAAATGATAATGCAAAGTAACATTGTATCGGATAGAAAAATAATGTCATGATTTGTACAAAGTTTCAAAATTGTCAGTTGTGATATTACATAAAAATTGAAGTAAAAAAACGTCGCTCTAACTACAAGTTGTCTCTAGGAATGTTGTAAAAAAAATCTAAGTTATGTCGCATGCGTCTACAAGTTCTAATCTTGGTCTATATCTAGTAAACGTTCAGAAGTGATACACATATTATAGCAGAGCCATGTTTGTTATATCAACTGTTTCCGTGCATTCAAAAAATTGTATATGTTCTAACAATCTTCTGATATTGTGTTGACTTGTAGAGAGGATAAAATAAACAGTTACTACTTCGTAAGCCAATGAAGTTTTCACGTTTTGTTGTGTGGTTGTCAATATGATAAACGTTAAGAAACTGAGCGTCAGTTAACCAATCACTAAACCGATCCTAAGTGATGTACATCACAATTAGCTGTTCAACCAATCAGTTTAATGGAATTAGTGGTTCAACCAATGAGAGCGCCTGAAGCACTGTCTTCAAAACATAATGCAAACATTTGACGGACATCCAGCCACCCTTTCATTGGTTGAGCTACTAATTGTCACAATTTTTTTTTTGAACAGCTAATTGTGATGGATATAGTCAAGTGTTAGTTAAACATTACACTTGTATCAGAATCAACATCAAAGACGTATTTATTTCAGGCTCGCCCATTTACACGTACTTGTTCATTTCTATCAATAGCTATTTTGTATCAATGTAATGTTGCAGAGACATGGTTAAAAAGCATTAGGCCACAGCAAGTAAATTTTATGGATGACATCCTCTGCAGATTGCAAAAATAGTGCGATAGGGCGAAAAAAAAACAAGATAGGTGAAAAAAAACAAGATGGCTACATCTTCAAAAATAGGCACCATAAAGTTGTGATGACTGATGTAAAAAGAAATAAAGGGACAAAACGTGGTATCACAGCCAACAAGGCATTCATTCCTGTATTTAAGACATGTACTGGTGTGGCAAAAGTGACACTAGTGGGGTAGACTGGCATCACCAACAAAGTTGGTAACCACACTCATATCTTCCATATTGGTGCCACTTTTACAACTACATGTATCCAATAAGTTTCATTTCTACAACTACAGCCCTGGGTACCTTGCAAGCTTCACTTCTACAAGTACAACTATTAGGCTACAACACAACATATTTGCTCATTTTGGTACGTCATCGTCATGTTGACCATCCCTGCAGAAGAAAAAAATTCTTGCTGTGGCCTTACCAGAAAAGACAAGCAGAGATAGTAGACTTCACCCCTTGATACCATACATCAGAAATGCAAAACAAAAACATGATGATGCACTTGAAAATGTTGACGGACATTCTGTGACACTGCCATTGGCTACGCTGCTAATTGCCGCTCTCTCATTGGTTGATTTGCTAATTGTGAAGACAGGTGGCCAGGAGCGGTCTATTCACCCAGCTGTTCTTCCTAACAAAATTACTGATCATCCAATCACGCAACGAGAGACGTTCTATCATGTGATTGTAATAGCCAGTCAAATCGCTGCTCTTACAGTCATAGGCTTTAAGTATTCGTCACCGTGTCTCCAAGTGAACTGTTGGAGAAGTAGCGTCCTCGCTACATAGTCTATCAGGAAACATGAAGATTTCTACTCTCTGTGTTTTGCTTTTAATGACTGTCTGCTGCTCCATTCTGGTAGACGTTGCTTTTGGCCTTGACAATGAAGTCGGTAAGTACTACGTTCTACGTTGACGAGATGGTTTTATTTTGTTGTCAACAAGTTGCCTGTATCACTAACAATGTAACATTCCCCTTGGCTATTAACGTTAAGTAAATTGTGCTCGGGTGCGTGTGTTTGTTTGTTCGTGGACAGCATAAATCTAGGATTCGTCAATGTATCTTGATATTTGGCATGTTGGAAGGGCTTGACCAAAGGAACAACACAATTCGCTTTTTAGCTCCTAGCGTATATCTGTAGCACTGCAGCAGAACTTTCATTTTTGATATCTCGTGTTCTGAACAAACTATGGTCACCTTTTTTGGTTGGTAAAATAGCTCTATGGTTGGAAAGAAGTGACATACGTTTGGGCTCTCTGGCAGCTTTCTTTGGAACTGCAGGGGCCTTTCAGTTGCAGATTTTGAAACAGGATAAATCAAGAATGGATGAATTGATAATTATAGAGATATAAGAAGGTTTAATCAGTGAAGTAACTTTTTTTTTGCTCATCATCCATAAAATTTACTTGCTGTGGCCTCACATTGAACTTTGAATCACTTCAATGTTACCTATGTTTGTCTATTGAACTTTCAGAAATGACCGAAGATTTCCTTCGAGACAACAGAGCCATCAGGGACTACATAAAGAAGGCAGACAACAGTGAGTACATGTAACACTAGTTCACCTTTATCCGTGGGGTGATCTTTATCCGTTGTCTTTAAAAACAGCACATTTAGGAGTATCAAAGTCTGCTAACTGTGGTTTCAAATTTGCAATATTTTCAAAATGTTCCGATTTGAAACCACCGTCCATCGACTTGATATCTTCATATACTTTTTTTTCTTACGAACAATGAATATAGGTTACCCTCGGATAAAGGTGAACCAGCGTTACATCTTTATTCTATATTATGTGTATTTAGGACCACCAGTGCAAGTCCCTTACAGCTACAAATGTATTATATCGTCACTCGGTTAAGTCTGGGGACATTGATACTAGAATTACCACACAACAATGTGCACCATGAAATCATCTGTAACATACTGTAAATGCAGCAATGTTCGCGGTGGATTAATATTCGCCGTTTTCGCTGTGACTACTTCACCGCGGACATAAAACCACCACAAACATTTCTCTACTATAGTATTAGACTGCAGTCTATGGTGTTACCGCGAACTTAAAACCACAGCGAAAAGTCCATTCTGCCGCTACCGCGAAATTAAATCTCCGCGAACTTAAATGCATTTACAGTATACTAAAACTGAACATTACTGGACCTCAACATCATTGTGCTAACAGACAATTTTAAATTTTCATGTTGTGGCTTACTGAAGGTATATACATTTATATATACTAGGGGTGGGTACCGGTACAGAAAATTCAGGTCCGGTTCAGGTTCATGTATTATGTGAAAACTTGTGAATTAACAATACGTCAATTTCACTGCAAAGAAATCTGTTTGGTGGAGTATTCGACTCACACCGGCATTTTAAAATCCTACAAGGCTAGCTTCCTCTGTACGATTGACTGTAAAACTTTGTAGAAATGATTATAAATGTTTCTCTACTTCGCTTTCGTTATTTTCTTCAACAGGTAAGCGCCAAAACGTGTGAATGCCTGATCAAGTACTCTGTTTATATTCTAATAGGTCCAACATGCGGTCCACTTGACTTTTTGAGGTCTGTTTATTTTCTTATTTTGACTGGTCTAATAAGAAAAAACGGTTTTGTACCCACCCCTAACATATACATTACTGTACCATATACATTCCAGATCTGAATTTCTATGATTGTTGAATGTTCACAATTCCAGAAGCGAAAGCGTTTGACGATATCCATGACAGGCTACTTGCTGCTGGGATGAAGGTGCGAGCAGAGAAGTTCATGGAAAGAGTACAGGCTTACTGTAAGTATGACTATAAATAGGCCAGCTGTTCTCGACATGTGGGTAGGTCTCGACATGTGGGTAGGTCTCGACATGTGGGTTGGTCTCGACATGTGGGTTGGTCTCGACATGTGTGTAGGTCTCGACATGTGTGTAGGTCTCGACATGTGTGTAGGTCTCGACATGTGGGTTGGTCTCGACATGTGGGTAGGTCTCGACATGCGTGTAGGTCTCGACATGTGGGTAGGTCTCGACATGTGGGTTGGTCTCAACACGTGTGTAGGTCTCGACATGTGGGTTGGTCTCAACATGTGGGTAGGTCTCGACATGTGTGTAGATACGTAGGTCTCGACATGTGGGTAGGTCTCGACATGTGTGTAGGTCTCGACATGTGTGTAGGTCTCGACATGTGGGTTGGTCTCGACACGTGTGTAGGTCTCGACATGTGGGTTGGTCTCAACACGTGGGTAGGTCTCGACATGTGGGTAGATACGTAGGTCTCGACATGTGTGTAGGTCTCGACATGTGTGTAGGTCTCGACATGTGTGTAGGTCTCGACATGTGGGTTGGTCTCGACATGTGTGTAGGTCTCGACATGTGGGTTGGTCTCGACATGTGTGTAGGTCTCGACATGTGGGTTGGTCTCAACATGTGGGTAGGTCTCGACATGTGTGTAGGTCTTGACATGTGGGTAGGTCTCGACATGTGGGTAGATACGTAGGTCTTGACATGTGTGTAGGTCTCGACATGTGGGTTGGTCTCGACATGTGTGTAGGTCTCGACATGTGTGTAGGTCTCGACATGTGGGTTGGTCTCGACATGTGGGTAGGTCTCGACATGTGGGTAGGTCTTGACATGTGGGTAGGTCTTGACATGTGGGTAGGTCTCAACATGTGGGTAGATACGTAGGTTTTGACATGTGGGTAGGTCTTGACATGTGGCTAGGTCTTGACATGTGGCTAGGTCTTGACATGTGGCTAGGTCTTGACATGTGGCTAGGTCTCGACATGTGGCTAGGTCTTGACATGTGGGTAGATACGTAGGTTTTGACATGTGGCTAGGTCTTGACATGTGGCTAGGTCTTGACATGTGGCTAGGTCTCGACATGTGGCTAGGTCTTGACATGTGGCTAGGTCTTGACATGTGGGTAGATACGTAGGTTTTGACATGTGGGTATAAACGTAGGTCTTGACATATGGGTAGGCCTTGACATGTGGGTATATATAGGTCTTGACATGTGGGTAGGTCTTGGGAAGACGAAAGGTCAAGTTTGGACAATTGGTGTGTGACCTTTGTACTGCAGCAGAACTTCCTGTTTTCAGACTTTTTATTCTGGACATGGTATTATGGTCTTGTTTGTTATGTGTCAATCAGTCAAGTCTTTTTCCTTTGCAATTATCATCGGATCAACAACTACCGTAGCTTACACTTTGCTTGCTCTTACAACTTGCTCTGTTTCCGCTCAGTGGAAAAGCATCGCGAAAGCCGCAAGGGCCACCATGGACGGAAGGACCTACCCAGGCAACGTGGAGACTACGTGAGAAGCTTTCGCGGTCGCGGAGGTCGCCGTCATAAAGGTCGCCGTCGTGGGGGCTACGGCCGTCGTGGGGGCTATGGCGGTTATAGAGGCTAATGTCTAATGTTGATGATGGTCTGGCTTAGAACTCTGTAACACCTCCAGTCCGCTATGGTGTCCACCTCTCTGTGGTAGGGCTGCTACATGAAATTTTGACAGCTAGATCGCTCTACGAATAAAATTTACTTTTTGCATGTGCTATTCCTTTTGTTGTCTTTTTGTTCACATCTAGCGGAATGGGAGCGAGAGGAAGATGTGACTCCATTTCCATAGATTTAATCCTCTTTAGTATATATCGTTACAACTATTGTCAGTCTTGGTAGTACCCTTAAAACACGCACATGTATTTTTTTTCCCCAGACATAGCATCCTCGAACATTCTTTCTTATGAAGACAGTACAGTCATGTTCATGGTTAATTTTTTTCATTCTCACTACTACAGCTAAATTAAAGTCATTTCATTGTATTTGAATGTAGTATACATCGTACAGGATTGTCTTCTATTTAATCTGTTTCTTGTTCTAATCTCTTTAAGTAGGTATCTCCCTGGCACTTACCTGCTGATGACAAATTTTGTCACTTAGTTTTCCCTGATGTGCAATGATACGAGAAAAATATGTGATCCCAAAAAACAAAATGGCCACACCCAAAATCAGAGTTTTGATCCTAAATTGGATACAAGGAAACATGGCTACCAATGAATCAATTGTATGAAAATTCAATAAACTGGTATATGAAAGATCAATGTACAATGGTTATTAGATTCATCAAAGGTTTGCTGTGATAGTCTTTTGACTATTAAATCGAGTTTAATTTCCACCCATTTGCAACAAAGTTTTTTTTTTTTAACTTTAAAAATTTCAAACAATAATTTGGTGTTTGTAGGCGACTATCTTTTGCAGCCCAGTGAAATACATAATTAGATTGAACCGCAAAGTCAGCCATATTCATGTCAATGTCTAAGTGGCATAACTCATGATCATATATTTCTGTACTGACAAAAAGTAATTAAATAGCATAATATTAGCATCATAAAAGAAACATCCATCCAGCAAATTTAAATACACTGCAGCAAGGGATTTATTTATCAAAATGTCCCTTTGATAGTATTGTTTCCATTATTTATCATAAATTCTACATACTGATTGATGTTAAGTTACACAGCATATATCATATATCTCTTCTTGCAGCATTACATTCAGCACTGACTCCAAACACAACCACTCAAAGGGCTCCATTTCTATAGTGTCCAAGACATTTCTTTAACATTTACATATAATGAAAGAAGATGTATGCAAGGATGTTACTGGTGTATGCCTATATAGATGGTAAATGTACAAAAGTTTGGAGCATAATTCATACACTATTACATACTAATTTCAAAGAATAACATAACCATTGCGTATGATGACTTTTGGAGCTATTTCCAGTATAAGGGGAAGTGTCAGAAGCTATAATCATTACTGAGAGAAGTTTAGGCTATCTTAGGGTTGGACAAGTCTACTATCCCTATTGTCTTGGGCAAGTGCATTACAATGCCCAATCAGACTAAGATTTTTCCATTGAGTGAGATTTTGATATACATGTTACTTTTTACAGTCATGACATCAGGCTTGGAAAATAGACGCAAGAATAAGAATTCCATCGCTAGAATTTGAATTTGGGGCAAGTGAAAAATTTGTTCCAGTATTAGTAGATTTTTTATGTGCTTGCCCAATAGGACAAGTGAATTTTAGAAAACTTGTTCAACCCTGTATCTGGAGTTTGTCACACAAAGTGATGCAAGCTAGCTTTTGCCAGTGGCCAGGGAAGGGTGCAGGAGTTAATTAGAAGTTAAGAAAATGATGTGCAACACACATCATCAGTTGTTACTTCTGTGTTCTGGATCTGGTCATGGAGATATAACTACTGCGCAACGTCCTAAGATAGTAGAACAGACTTCACAACTAGTGAACACATTCGCAAACCACTGTTCCAAACTGACTAACCATCAGGGAACTATCTTTGCTAACTTAAAAATGACATTGAGTGGGTACATGTAGTTTCCAGTTCCCAATTAGGCTCAGTGCAAATGAGAATACAGTTATTACAAACTGTACAGCAAGACATATACCCAAATTATTATGCTCTTGACAAGTTTTGGTACGTTTCCTAGTATACTATTAGCCTGAGTACCATGCTTTGTAGTGACCATGACTCGATCCTTTTGCTTGCTAAGAAATGATTATTCTAGTCTTTTATATCATATCTTTCTTGTTCCCGAAAAGACCCTAACCTTAGACGTGCTTAAACATACATGTACATTTTGTAGATGTCGTAGCTTGTTATCAAACATCCAGGTACCTTATTCCTGTGGGTAACAATAACACAGAGTAGGTGTGCTATACTGAACCTAAACCTCCTTTACAGTTTACTGTTTGCTAGCAGCGCCATGAGGTCACCCCGTGCAGATCCGAGCCCGTCCTTCAGCCCCTGGGGGAGGGGTTTCCCCGTGCTCCCCGCCGCTGCCGCCAGTAGGGCCCCCAGGGCTGCCCCACGGTGGCAGTTCTCACCTGATGGGGAAAAAACTACTGTTAATTATCAAATGGAATCATCTATATCTAAATAATTTTTATGTATATAGCCAGTTAATTGCCACCCTTTGGTGAAACACACCAGCTTCGCAGGCACACGGCGTGGCAGCAGCTGGTTATATTACACTGAACAATTCGTCACACCTAACTTTTGCACATCTATCTGCAAGCGTTCTTCGCAAAACTATCCAGAGAAGATGCCTCTACTGTGCTTGGTGATAACAAATTCCACTCTACAACAGTTCTGGTAAACACCTACTAGTAAACACTTGGTAGATTCCATTTTTGTAGAGCAGTTTAAATTAAAGCACTATGGTCTTATTCATGTAGCACTGCAAGTAGGAGTAAAGGTTTGTTTGCCCTTTCCCTTTAACATGCTTGTGGCACCTCCTGGAAAATGGGACCCCCATTTTACATCCCTTGTGAAATATTGATGCAGTCCCAACCAAGATGTCCTACCCAGGATTTGAACTGAAATCTCCCAGTTACCAACTAGTTGGAACCAGGAGGTCAACTAAGAGGCTGCTACCAATTAAGCTACAGGGATGTCCCATACACTATTAGTTTACAGGTAAGCAAAGTGGACAAAATATCCCAAAAACTGACAGTTGTGCATCAAAACATTTTAGAATATACCAGGAAATAATTCCACTACAGTCAGTGACAAGAAGACATTAAGTTGTATAGAATACCTCTAGATGAAAATACAAATTTAACAGGCGACATTATAATCCCGGACGAACACTCTAATTCCAAAAAATAATAATTTCGAAATAGATTAACCAGATGAATTAATATTTGTAGATATGATATATCAAACGATACTGAATATGTAGGTTGCAATTAGATATCTCTACAAAGAAAGATCTGCTGACCTCCGACATTTGTGTTGGTCAGTACTCCGCCCTCCATGTCATCATGGAACTCATGTGCGAGGAAGAACAGAGAAGTGAGCGAACCCTTGATGTAGCAGGCCAGGCCGAAGCGCCCCACAGCCTCCTGGTACACCGACAGCCGTGAGTCCGACCCTTTCGCATATCTGTGGAATCACAACACCCAAAAGTTTAGTTAGGAGTCAAGATATAGGTAGACTATACACGTACTTGTTTTTGAAGCTGACACATATATAAACATCATACTATCATAGTCTCTGTCTGGACAAGAAGCACAAGCTCTTTGACCTCTGCATCCACAGTTCAAGTTGTGAAATTGTTAACTTTGTACCATTGTTCCTAATGGCACACTGATCCAGATTCCCTACAGATGTCTATATTGTTGACAGGATGTTTGAAGTTTATTAGACTTCTACAGTCTTGATAGAAGGCTAGTGTTGACAATTTATTACTTATAGGGGGCATTTCTTTTATCTGAGACATTTCAAATCTGACCCTGATCACTGTAAGCAAGCTGAAGATGATCACTATGGCAATCTTTTCCTCGTAGCATTTAGTGTGCAGAGCCCAGTGGTTGAAGTGACCCTGTCTCTGGTCCAAGAAGTTGAGTGTTTGAATCCCGGCTGTGTCACTCACACTACATGCAAGCTACTGGAAGGGGTTGCAGTTCTTTGGATGGGATATTTAACAGGCCATGGTCTACTGTTCATTGTACTTATCAAAAAAGAGCAATAACAGAAATTTCCAGGTACAATGGACTTTTTTTTTAAATGTACAATATAAGCGGCTGCTTTCTCTGTCACAACAAGTGGAAGATTAGCTCTTCAGTGAGCTAAACTGCTTTAAGATTACTTTCACTTTTCACTCACCCTGCTGCTTCAGAGGAGAAAGTTTGGACCCTCTTCCACGTGCCCGATCCCCCGAGGACGGGAGACTGCAGGGCTTCTGCTGCCTTCTCCTGAAGACTGGCACCATTCAATACTGAAGAAAAATTTAAAAAACACTGTGAAACAAGAATTCTATTTGTAAGAAGGATTATATAAAATTTCCTACCAACTGAAAATGTGGGACATTTTGTATCATACCAGAAAAAATGAATACTCATTTTTTTATAATATAATTACAATGAAACATTTAGGTGCTGAAGAAATTAAATGTTGTGTCTCCGACAAAAATCTTAAAGGGATAGCGTCATATTAAGGTAAGGGATGATATCTCTTCTTTTTACTTTTTTCTGTAGATTTTGTCAGAAGTAATCCAAGAAATACAGTTGACAGATGACAATGCTTAACTGAAATGCATCAGGACTAGGTGTGGGTACTGGTACAGAAAATTTAGGTACAGGTACGGTACAGGTCCAGAGGATCAGGTCCGGACCTGAACCTGCATGGACCTAATTGATTGTGAATGGGCTATACTCAAAACAGTGGTCCATTTCACTACAAAGGAATTTGGTAGAGTATATCTTCCCATAAACAATGCTAACTACCTCAGTCTGTTAAGTTGGACCAAATAGGACTGTATGTAGAAACTTGATAAAAACGACTATCAACTCTCCTCTACTTCGCTCTTGCTATTTTCTTGGACCAATAAGCCTCAAGTCAAAACACATGTACCGCTGTCACCGTAGTGTCCGTATAATCTGTTCATTTTCTAATCAGTCCAACATCTGGTCAACTGAATTTTTTCAAGTATGTTTTTTCCGGACCAGTCCAAAAGAAAAGCTGGGCATTAGCATTTTTAACATCATACTTTTTGTACTATCATGATGGGTGTCAACATTAAGGGGACCCAAACTTAGTGGATCTGTTCATATCCCTTTTTCTTATCCCTTATATAACAGTTTAAAAAATGCATACTTTATTCTAGAAAATAATTTATGGTAACAGCTTTACCTGCATGTAGGACCTTCACATACAGCTCCAGGAATGGTTCCAGATGATGGGGTGGAAGGGGGTGGGTCAGTCGCACGAAATCAACCGTATTCCTCACGGCCTCCGCCTCCGACAGATGAGCCGAGTGCAGCACGAAAGGGACCGCCATCACAAACGCACCGATCACTGCCAGCTGCGAGTCTGCACTTCCCGCCGACTGTTCCTTGTGCCGTCTTTCCGCGAAGTCGATCAGTTTGTCTTTCGTGACGGGCTTGCCCGCTTGGATCCAGTCGCGGAAGAATGCGCGGTGAAAGGACTCGGCGTAGGTGTCGTTGTGCGTGCCTGGAGTCGTCAGGAACTCGACGTAGTCCGCCAGCACGGCCGAACGGAGGTCGCGGGGGGAAAGGTCGCTGTCGGGGTCAACCCTGGTCATGGTTTGGCACACTTTCAGCGCACACAGGGCGTTCAGGGTGCTGTCTCCTGCTGACATACCTGTGGAGAACACATATAGGAACACTTTCAGTGCACAGGGAGTTCAGGGTGCTGTCTCCTGCTGACACATACCTGTGGAGAACACACATAGGAACACTTTCAGTGCACACATTCAGGGTGCTGTCTCCTGCTGATATACCTGTGGAGAACACACATAGGAACACTTTCAGGCCACACATTCAGGGTGCTGTCTCCTGCTGACATACCTGTGGAGAACACACATAGGAACACTTTCAGTGCACAGGGAGTTCAGGGTGCTGTCTCCTGCTGATATACCTGTGGAGAACACACATACTATTAGGAACACTTTCAGTGCACACATTCAGGGTGCTGTCTCCTGCTGATATACCTGTGGAGAACACACATAGGAACACTTTCAGGCCACACATTCAGGGTGCTGTCTCCTGCTGACATACCTGTGGAGAACACACATAGGAACACTTTCAGTGCACAGGGAGTTCAGGGTGCTGTCTCCTGCTGATATACCTGTGGAGAACACACATACTATTAGGAACACTTTCAGTGCACACATTCAGGGTGCTGTCTCCTGCTGACATACCTGTGGAGAACACACATAGGAACACTTTCAGTGCACACATTCAGGGTGCTGTCTCCTGCTGACATGCCTGTGGAGAACACACATAGGAACACTTTCAGTGCACAGGGAGTTCAGGGTGCTGTCTCCTGCTGATATACCTGTGGAGAACACACATAGGAACACTTTCAGTGCACACATTCAGGGTGCTGTCTCCTGCTGATATACCTGTGGAGAACACACATAGGAACACTTTCAGGCCACACATTCAGGGTGCTGTCTCCTGCTGACATACCTGTGGAGAACACACATAGGAACACTTTCAGTGCACAGGGAGTTCAGGGTGCTGTCTCCTGCTGATATACCTGTGGAGAACACACATAGGAACACTTTCAGGCCACACATTCAGGGTGCTGTCTCCTGCTGACATACCTGTGGAGAACACACATAGGAACACTTTCAGGGCACACAGGGCATTCAGGATGCTGTCTCCTGCTGACATACCTGTGGAGAACACACATAGGAACACTTTCAGGCCACACATTCAGGGTGCTGTCTCCTGCTGACATACCTGTGGAGAACACACATAGGAACACTTTCAGTGCACATAGGGCGTTCAGGGTGCTGTCTCCTTCTGACATACCTGTGGAGAACACACATAGGAACACTTTCAGTGCACAGGGAGTTCAGGGTGCTGTCTCCTGCTGATATACCTGTGGAGAACACACATAGGAACACTTTCAGGCCACACATTCAGGGTGCTGTCTCCTGCTGACATACCTGTGGAAAACACACATAGGAACACTTTCAGTGCACATAGGGCGTTCAGGGTGCTGTCTCCTTCTGACATACTTGTGGAGAACACACATAGGATCACTTTTAGGGTGCTGTCTCCTGCTGACATACCTGTGGAGAACACACATAGGAACACTTTCAGGCCACACATTCAGGGTGCTGTCTCCTGCTGACATACCTGTGGAGAACACACATAGGAACACTTTCAGGCCACACATTCAGGGTGCTGTCTCCTGCTGACATACCTGTGGAGAACACATATAGGAACACTTTCAGCACACAGGGAGTTCAGGGTGCTGTCTCCTGCTGACATACCTGTGGAGAACACACATAGGAACACTTTCAGTGCACAGGGAGTTCAGGGTGCTGTCTCCTGCTGACATACCTGTGGAGAACACACATAGGAACACTTTCAGTGCACAGGGAGTTCAGGGTGCTGTCTCCTGCTGACATACCTGTGGAGAACACACATAGGAACACTTTCAGTGCACAGGGAGTTCAGGGTGCTGTCTCCTGCTGACATACCTGTGGAGAACACACATAGGAACACTTTCAGTGCACAGGGAGTTCAGGGTGCTGTCTCCTGCTGATATACCTGTGGAGAACACACATAGGAACACTTTCAGGCCACACATTCAGGGTGCTGTCTCCTGCTGACATACCTGTCTCCTGCTGACATAGAACTACTTGAGACTTCTTCACAACAATCATAAAAGAGGCCATCTGCATCAGGGCCTTCCCTCAACAGAGACAGGGGGTGCTATTGACACTCTGTAATGTATGATGTAATGTAATGTAATGTACCACAGCTCACCGAGTCAGGTTTCTATCTGCAAAATGTCACGTCACAGAAGCATTATGCACATAATTTGACACCTACCTTGATGGTAGTGGACGGACCCCCCACGGTTAGTCCAGTACTGCAGCTTGTCATGGAGGATCACATTCCCGATCAGGGGCTCCTCTCTCCGTGTGGAGAAACCAGATCGCCCACTTCCACCTGAAACATACATGTCAAAAAGATTCCTTTGCTTTTAGATGTTGGAGCAACGTCCTAAACTATATCATTTTTCTTTGTCATGCCTGTGCTGAGATAACGATCCGTACAAGGTGTTCCAGACCTGGTGATAACTTGGGTTGTCACATGCGGTTCCACTGTTATCACACTGGCTTCCATTAGATCATTTAAACGCACTTGGAGTGCGCTGAGTGCACCATTGTTGAAAATTCAAATACTGGATTTGGACTTTTGAATAAGATGTAATGATACCATTTTTTTGTTCAGGGATACCATATTTTCTCAACTTCTGGCGCATTTTGCATTGAAACAAGTGTTTTACAGGGTAGATATGACAATTATAAGATGTAATACAACACAAAGTATTCCACATCACACTCGGTTCCAGTCCGACCGCAGGTTGGATCTGCCTCTGGCCTTCGGGCGATCGTTACCCACAGTTTGGCTGGAACCTTGGGTGATGATACAGAATACACTGTGTAGCAGGGTTGTAGCCAGCCCAAAATCATTTTCCGTCCCCCCACTTTTGACTGAAAATCCTGTCGAGCGCCGTAGGCGCGAGATGTCGCGCCAAAGGCGCGACGTTCCTAGGGGGGTCCGGGGGCATGCTCCCCCGGAAAATTTTGAAATCTACACCCTCTGAAACGCTATTTCCAGCATTTTGAGCTGTTAATACATCTGTTTTGGTAAAAGAAATTACACGAGGGTTTTACACTGGATTTTATTTAGGAAAGGGGCCGATGCCACCGCCACCGCAGTGATCGCACAGATTGCTGGTATGAGGGTAAGATTGTAAGCGTGTTACACAGCTGCACTTCTATATCGTATAGAATTTACACAGAAAAGAAACAGCACGTTTAGTACAACAAAAATTTATTACGTATCTACGTCCTACGAGAAATATACACAAGCACAATAGCACATACAAGGGATAACGGCGCCCTCAAGCGGGTCAAGGGTCAGATCCAAGATGGCCGCATCCTTGGATCCTGCTGCACATGGGATGTGTATCCATCTTAATCCTCTGTGTGGAGGGTCTCTTGTAGGCCAATTTTAGTGTTATTGGATGTAGATGACAGGGTTTAATGTGTTCTTATGTTCATTTTTTGTTTTGTTTACATAGTTAGACCGCATGACATGCCAATATCCAACAGCCTTTCTGCCCCCCTCCCACTCTTGTTTATATATATTTTTTATTGACTTTTTCTTCAATTACTTTGGCCCATCTATAACCCACTTTAGCAGTTTTCAGTCCCTCTTCGATAAGGGACAGGATCTGGCAGCCCTCGACCCCTCCCCCTACTCAGGGTTACCGAGTTGGCCAGACAGGGGTCATCAGCTGGAGTGGAAGCAGCCTGTCTAAGGGATGAGCCCCCGATACAAAGCTCCTACCTGACCTGGGGTAGCTTCATCGCGGCAGCTGGCGATAAACTGACAGTCTGGTGTGATGGATGATGTGATAGCCCAGTTAGTGCGGTTACAGGTTGGCGTCAGGAAGGATATCCGGCCGTAAAAAACCCTATCCAAACCGAAATGGAAAGTTCTTCATACAGATAAAGGCACAGGCAGTGCCGGTAGCAGTCACCGACGAGCAGCCGGTATTGTCGCGGGCCTCGCTGACTTGCGGGTGCGGAAGGTAGGGTCCGGCCATCGAGGCAAACCATGGAGTTGAAGCCCAGAGCTGGACTCACTGGACGGACCAGCAGCATGGAAGCACAGTGTGAAGACTATTCCGACTGCTGCCTACCCCTGTGACAGGGATCCCAGCAGCAGTATAATCAAAAATGGATACGACGACGACGACTCACATCGGCGAGAATAAAACATTTTCAACACCGGCCGTTTGCGTCTTACTTAGTTAAGTCGTATCAAAGTTCACGTCGATTCCTACCGTCGCCGATGAGAGAAACCGTTGATTAACACAATACACTTCATCTGTCAGTTCATCTTAACGAGGTAAGTAGCATTTTAACACTTTACAAAGATTGGAAACATAGACGGCGAGTCGGCGAGCATGTACAACGAATCACTTGAAAGAATCACCCACGGTTTGATCCTGCGCGGTCCTATTATAGCGGGGTGGGATCCCTCCCCGGAACAGCCAGATTTTCCCGGGAATCTCCTTATATGGGGAGCGGGGTTGATCACATAGGCTCTTACTATTAGTTGCGTCATTTCTTTTTCAGCGTGGAAAATAAAATCAATTCTCTCTGACACATTTCTAGAGCAAGGGCGGGTCGCGTTCCCAAATTTCCTGTTCTAAATTTGAAGCTCTTTGGTTCGGCAACGTAAAGTACAAACCATCGTAAGTTTGTATGTAAAACCCGGGCATTTCCTTTCGGGGCCGGGGCTTTCGGGGCAAGCCTCGTCATGTGGCCCCGCCCACCGTGAGACCGTCGGCTTCCTTGTTGCAAAGGCAGTGCACCTTTTCGCCGACTTTATCAAAGGCCGCGGCTGTTGGTTAGAGTTTCAAACAGTCGTGTGACAGTTGACAGCGAACTTCGTATGCTACGTGATTATTCCTTGCACTTTCCCACAGGGGTGCTTCTACAAAATATTTATCAGACTGTAACCCACATGTTTTATAGAATAGAATCTGACGCGGAACAATGGTTTCGCCGGGTATTTTTCTTGAAACATGTCCGTTGGAATATCGTCTGACAGCGAGGCGGCAACTTAGGGATGTAAGACCGTCAACAACAGTCGCACGGCACGGCGGCTAACGGCGCATCAAAGATACTAGCGCTATAAATAAGCGCTTCAACTTCGGATGGCAAACCGGACAATAGTTAACGTTACTGTTGAGCTGAGTAAAGTTTGTTGTTTACGAGTTTTTAGTTGACTTTGACGCTTTGACTTGAAATATTGTTATGTCAAAGTGAAAAGAAGTTAAGTGACTGCTACTACTATCGTAGATATGGCCCTAAAAACCTGATAAAATAAGCCTTCTGAATAGCCTGAAATGCGGACCCCTGCCCCGGCGCTGTGAAAAAATCCTTTGAATTTTTGGAGATTTTTAGTTTTTGTTGTATCTTTACATATCGATTTTCTCCGTCACGGAATGACGGAATGGGCAAAATATTTTTCCGTCCCCAGCTGCAAAATTCCGTCAAAGGACAGAAGGACGGGCGCTGGCTACAACCCTGCTGTGTAGTATTATTCTATATGAAAGTCCACTCGATTTAGTCCACTAGCATTGTAGTAACTGAAAGTGTTGTAATATAATGTATATGTGTAGCATTAGAATGTAACCCTTTGTCTGTACATTGCCATACATTGTCACAGATGCAATTGTTGTGCAATCAACCATCATATCATATCATATCATATCATATGAAAGAGCTAACCTGTAGCTGAGAGGGACATGATACTGGAAGGGTGTTGCTTGCGCGGTGCCACATATCCCGTCAGCCATTTCCCATAATCCCTCTTGATATCATCAGCGTCGTAGTACCAGTGCACGGGCATGGACAGGGCGTCACCAATCAGCAGTCCCCATAGAGATGCCTGCTTTGCCTCGCTGAGCTTGTCCATTGGGCTGGTGAAGAGGGTACAGTATGAATATAGAATACTACATAACACCATGTATTCCTTATCATCTGAGGTACCAGCCCAATATATAGCGGGTAGTACCAAGGGTGATACGGAATAAACCATGTTATGTCATCCACCTGAGAAAACATGTTTCAAAGTGAAATGCACCAGAAGTTGAGAAAATTTGGTGTCCTTGAACAAAACATTGTAACAGCAGCAGTTCCAATGTCCAAATTAGGTATTCAAATTATCAACAGCAGCATGCATGGCACATGCGGAGTACATTCAAACTGTGCAAGCTTTAAGCCCATGTGATACAACTTTGGAACAAGTGTGAAACAGCTTTTTATCACAGAACAGCCATATCAAACGTTATCGTAGCCCTGGATCACTAGTCATGACATAAATGTCAACACATCGTGTGATTAAAAAAGGCAGCGACAGTATATTTTGCATGCAAAAGGTGTAATATAAATTGACAGAGAAAAGGTAGGCAGAAAGAAGAACAAATTTTTCAGAGGTTTGAATTTGTGGTGAAGAGATCACCAAGAAAACTGCAAAGATCTCTGCATTCACAGTAATAGCCTTAGCTCCGATCTTTAAATATGAAATCCTGTTAACACGAAGTAATCTCAAAATCCCTAATTACATTTAGTTTTCAAACTTACATCAGCACGAAACTCAGTATACTTGCAACAAACATATAGTTGAGCATGTAAAGTAATTATAGCAACCTAGCGTCAGTGGCCTGTGTGGTCAGCCTTCTCTGAATGACCTCTGTTAACCTTGGTCTCTGACAAGTGGGCGTGGCAGATGCTGCAACTTGCACCTGCAGAGGGGAGGGAGGTGTAATAGTGGGTCAAATTCATGAAATGTAGGTATGTTTTATATGTCCGTGGAAGGCACATTTCTGGTACTCTCTAAGCAGATGTTAGGCTCTAGCTGTTTCTTAACTGTCATCAAATTCATGGCATATTTATCTGGATTTCTATCTTTTTTTTTATTAATGTCAGGTTCCTTTTGGTGTGTTTGTTTGGGTGTCTGCAGTTACCTTGGTAACACAGAGGAGGGAGACGAGGGACGCTGTTGTGATGCAGCCAAGACGTGCGGTTACTAAGGCAGACACACCCGACAACATCGGATCAGACACGCACACACGTCAACTCAGACTGGGATGGCACCTGTTAAACAAAGAAGTCACAATAAATATTGTAAATGCAGAAATGTTCGCGGTGGTTTTATGTTCGCGGTTTTTACGGCGGCCTCTTCACCGCGAACATTTTTCCATAACAGTAAGAGACTACAGTGCATGGTGCTACCACGAAATTAAAACCACCGCGAAAAGTCCATTTTCTCGCTACTGTGAAATTTAATCTCTGCGAAATTAAATGCATTTACAGTAACTCCTGTATTGTTCTACTTTCTGTTCTACTTCCCTACTTGCTGAAAGGGAAGAATTGGGCCAGAGCCCAGAGGTCATATCAGTAATTAGGTCAACCTCTGAACCCCAAAATAGCAGGAAGGTCTGCTGCTTCTGACAAAAGTGATTTTTTTTTTTCAATTTATGGTGCCTCGACCATGTTAAACAGCCTCATTACTCAACACATTGGGTACCTGCCTATGGCACTGGCTGCAAATACACCCGATATTATTATTATTATTATTATTATCAAGCCCAACATGCCCCATCATGTGCGAAATAGAAAGTGCAGATAAATTCATCATGAAAATCTTTCCCGCCTACAGTGAAATTTCCATCGAAGGTCACAGCAAAAAATTACCAGCCTTAGTTAGTATAGGGGGTCCAAAGTGCACTTGTACGGGAATGTTCTGGTTTAGTATTAACGTTACATGCTAAACATTATGTAACATTGTTGTGTAACAGTATTGGGTTACATACTATGATTTGGGCGATTCCACTCAAACCTGGGGATAGAGTTTTTATTTTTATTTAATATTTTAAAATCCTGACTTTCACAAGTTACACATCATACTCTGTAACAAAGCCGTGCCCAGTTATCGCTATCATACCAAGGACATATATAAGTACCGTGTTACTATGGTGACGTAAACGTTACTTACGTGTGTTTAACACATACAGCTTAATACCGTCACACATCTAGACTGTTAACGTTAAATCTGAGGCCGTTACTTTCCCACCCAGCAAGGTAAATCCAGAAAGATTTCTTGCTAAGTTAGACCTTGGAGTAGCCATTGGCGAGTATAACGTTGTGGTCTTAGTGCATGGATTCACACAAAGCAACACCTCACACGTGCACAGCGAGCTCACCTCGGTTTATCAGCAGAAACAAGAGACTTGAACGTTGCAAACCTGTATATGGAACCCTCAGCGTCTGCTCCTGCGCACCTTCCAGCCTTCCAGACACCACAGTGGCTTCCCGGTATGCCCTGAGGCATTATGTAAGTGTTATATACCGGGTTATATAACCGTGAGAATGAGTAGTGACAAAGTCTGGTACCAATCCAAATTTCGCGGTTACGCAACATCCCACTTCCGCTATGCAGTAGGACAATCACGCCCTCTAGCAATTCCGTATCAAAGTGCACTACCGTGACATCGATGATGTTGACTCCAAGTCCATAATTCGGGACATTGCGCGTCAAGATTTTCAGTTGAAGAAAGCAAGAGCAGGATAGATTGTGAGACTTTGTGAAATTGTGAAACTTAAGCACAAAGTCAAACGTTTCGGAACATATCTTTTGAGGGCTTGACAAACTCTTTTGATTTGATTTGATTTGATTTGATTTATTCGGCTGTATGGTGAGAAATACAGCCAGGGCTACCCAACTAGCCGGAGGCTATAACTCATCTCATCTGGCGTTATCCCTTCAATTCATGAGTCTAATTACTAACTACTGCTATATGGCACCTCGGAAGATCTGACGACCAGTTTTCTCTATCCTTCCCGGCTTTATTGTCGACATGAAAAATAATTTTTCGTCTGCCTGCCCGTCTCTCTCTGTCTATCTCTATCTCTCTAGATCTGTCGCTGTCTCTCTTCGTTTCTCTCTCTTTCTCTCTCTCTCTCTCTCTCAATGCATCTAACAGTTCACTATTGCTGTTTGTTAATTGGTATTGTTATTGATGTAGTAAAAGGGAAAAAAATGACAAAACAAGAGAGGACTTAGTCATTTTGCAAATCTTTATTGTCTGACATATCTGTATATACTATAATATAATATTATAGTTATAATCTCTCTCAGTCTAGTAGCAAATTGGTCTAGCGACAGTCTAAATAAATAAAAGGGCAGAGACTGCGCAAAGTATAATGACTCGAGCTTAGCATGTAACGTTAGTTCACCTTTATCCGTAGGGTAACCTATATCCGTTGTATATAAAGATAGGGTATTTGGGGATCGTTAAGTTGATGGAAGGTAGTTTCTCATTGCAATGTCTTGTAAATGTCGACATTTGAAACCCATGTTGTTGACCTGAAATCTCTTAACACCCAGCTTTTTAAAGCAACGAATCTAGGTTACCCAACGGAAAAAGGTGAACTTCTGTTACATTCCAAGTACACTGTAGTCCAGAAAGGCAACTAGATGCAGAATAGTGTATCACAATGGGTTCTTAAATGCATCATTGATTATCAAAATATACACCACCAAGAATACCTGCTTCCACGGTGGGTCTCACAGAAATAGATTTCCCAACGTGCTAAAGAAACTGAGGTCAAACGGTGTTATCATTTGTAGTAAAAAGGCAAAAGTAGTCCCATGCATCTCACGGCGCGTTCATGATAGATCTAGAACGAGTTCATTGAGGCAAACAAAAAACTGTCCATCATAATTAGCAGTTCGACCAATGATAGCATGGAAATTAGGAAATTGACCAATAAGAGAATGGATGCATGTCCGTCAAATATTTGCATAATTATGTTTTTATTTTGCATCACGTTACTTAAGGGACTATGGGATCAGTACGCGAGTCTACATTGCTGCATATTTCCCTGCATAACACTAGTTATAATACTAATCATTTGTTCTTATTTTGTGAAAATTTGTGTGGTCTGGGGAAAACTAAATGGGAGCTGATTTTAGGAATAAGCTTTGTCTGTTTGCCTCTTTGACGTCGTCTTCAGTCTATCATGGCCGCCGCGTGAGAAAGGTGTATATATAGCCTTTTTTGAGGCCACAGGGGCAGTGGGTTGTTATCCACTGTGTCTAGGGCACGGTATTGGAAGGTGGAGTCCAACCCACTGCTTCAACCGCCTTTTACCTCCCCAACCGAATTCAAGCCAGGTACCCGTTTTTACGCCTGGGTGAAGTGAGGAAAGTCATGTGAAGTGCCTTTCCCAAGGGCACAACGTCGGTGTCATGCCAGTGGATTCGAACCCAGTGTCTCTGGGCCAAATACCCTAGCCACTATGCCACCACTACGCCATTTAAGTCAGTAGTAGTAAAATATATGATCAATTCAGCATTTACGACAAAGGCACAGAGGGTCAGCAATAAGTTCGTTTCTGCATCTAGAACTCTTTGGACATCTTCGTCACGTATGAAAATAATAGTAGCGTGGTCCCGGTAACCAGTCTGTTTATCTGAACATGAATATATTACAATAATCTTTTCAATTAATATCTTGTGTTTTGTATATCTTTTTATCATTTTATTAAATGAACAACTCCCTCGTATCTATGTATGTATGTAACGTTATAGAGGTATCATCATCATCATAGAGATATAGATCTATGTAAAATTGACAAGATTGCAGTGATATGTGTTGAAGAGGTAAGGATAAAATCTTCGTAAGAAATTTGTCTCGAGTCTGGTAATATCTTTTGCTACTATATTCCGGCTGAATATATACCTTTTTTTCTTTCCCATTCTTTCGTCAGAAAGCCGATATCGTGGCCATATCGAGAGCCCCATTCCATGACAGAAGCTTGTTTTAAAATATTAGCAGTAGACCTTTTACTGATCCCGTTGCATGCTGGGAAAAAACTGGGAACGAAGTGGGGAACAACGCAATTGTGGCGCATGCGTACTTGTAGGTCTATGTTGTTATGGTAATGGTTTTTTTGCACCATTCATTACCCACAATTCCTCTGTTTTCCCAGCATGCAAAAGGGTAAACACCTTTGGCTACCGTCTACTGTATGGAAAAGGTCTCTGTCGGCCCTGGCTTGAGGCTTGACGTTCTTTGTTTTTGGGAACAAATAATCCCCAAGGGGATGTATGCGGCTTTAACTTAGCCTTCAACGTATTCTATACGTCTTTTCTGCAGCATTTATACTCCTGAAAGTCTCGCACCACATGGGGACAAGCATTAGATAAAGGACGTTTAAGAATATAAGTTTCAACTCGGGATCAAACGCAACTGTCTTTTCTTTCTTGTCTCTTTTGCCATTTATCACGAATTCCATGATTGTACATTTGTGGTTCAACTGCTGTACATGTCTTAGATGCTTTTTTAAAGAAATCAAGGTAAAGCCGTACATCCTCTTGGAGATCATCTTGGGAACGAGTTGAGAACCAATTTCCGTCTCGTAAACTTGGCCTTTTGAAATGGTCGTCGCCTTTTATCATGTCACGCTGCTGCGTTATTTAAAGTGTAGCAGCATCAGCTGAGCAGCATAATACGTTAACACCGTTAGGGTGCAGTAAGTTGATAGGGGTTTGAGGTTCAAGCTTTTCAACTCGGGTTCTGTCTTTTCCTTTTTTTCATTGTACATTTGTGATTCAACTGTTGTCTTACATACTTTTTTTGCTTCTTGCCATCACTCAAAAACGTTCTGAGAAGCTCGGGTGTAGAATTGACCGGTCAGTGATATGGCGACGACCGTTTCAAAAGGGGGACGACCGTTTCAAATTGTAACGACCGTTTCAAATTGTAACGACCGTTTCAAATGGCGACGACCGTTTCAAAAGGTGGCGACCGTTTCAAATTGTAACGACCGTTTCAAATTGTAACTGACCGTTTCAAAAGGCGACGACCGTTTCAAAATGTAACAACCGTTTGAAATGGCGACGACCGTTTCAAATTGTAACGACCGTTTCAAACGGCGACGACCGTTCACAAGACGGACACGCATGCCGACGGACTCAGCATGGCTGACAGCTGCAGCTGCGGATGTCCTTATACTGGATGACGGTGGAGCCAAACCGGACGGTTCTGGGCACGAACCGGTTCACTCTGCAGCAACACTCTTGGTCGTCGACCCGGAAGCTGTTCTGGAGGAATTCGTGCTCGGTTGCGTCATATCCGCTAAACTTCGGTCTGAAATTTTTAAAAAAAGAGAACATTTAGTTGTTTGTCTATTTCTTTCTTTCCTGCTTTCAAGGGTACGCATTTTCATGAGTCAAGTACTAGTGATGAAATAGGAGTTAAGTGTCTTTCCCAAGGGCACAGAATGGAGGCACGGGAGGGATTCGAACCAAGAGCCTTTAGATCCTAAGTCACCCATAAAACCACCTTGCCTCCCTTGAATGCCTAACAAAGACCAAGGAGGTTTTTAACCTCCTTGCAAAGACGAAAAAAACATGAAACTGCCTAAGCCATGATGGCTGGTCCCAAAGATATCACTGTCTATGTCTTCTTTTTAAAATATGATATAAGAACTTGCATCTGTAATGTTTTCCGAAGAACACTACCCTCCAAGAAGAGATTTGTCTACGGCTGTTTTACGTGTTTTTAGGAATTTTTTTCCTACCACCAGACATAAAGAGAAAACGGAACAAAAAAGACAGCCGACAAAAACGCCTAAAACACGTTTAAAAAAGTCACAAAACACGTTTAAAAAAGCCGTAGCAGAGCCTCTTCTCTGCTAGGAGAGTAATAGAATACGTTGTGACCCTTATCTATATTGACAAAAATAGAACAGCTCAGAAAACGATGCAAAATGCAGACTGATATTGTGGCCTTTGAAAACACTTTGTAAGAAGCCATTTGCAAACAAACACTGAAAGGTTACAAGGTAATTTGAAAACGTTATGCAACTGTTACAAGATTAACCGTTTACTTAAGGCATTGAGGGTTTAAGAAGAAGACGTGTGCGCAAACAGAATCTTGTAATATGATAGCTTCTTATGTAAAGAAGTAAGAGTTTTCGGTGTTTGATGATAATTTCTCTTGACAGCTTCAATACCCTCTCAGCTTAACCATCGCCCTCCCACTCTGAGTCGGTAGCTTTGATATGACGAGGGTAAGTGGGCATGAGGTAAGTTGAGGTTATAGAATTATAGGAAGAATTATAGTGCGAGTGTCGAATTTTCCAAAACAAGGACACTGTCATGTAGACAGTACTTACAAAATCATATTTCTTTGAAATCAGACACCAAAGAAGAGTAAGTTTCTAATAGTTCAAAACACCCATGCTTTTCTCACGTGTCGAAGCCATGTGAACGGTTTTGTACTGACAAATGGATACCATATCCGTGCTTGTCACAGAAGGAAGAGAAGAACTAAGCTAAACGATTCAATCAAGTTGTAATAGACAAAATTTTTTCTCTCGATGAAATTTTGAAGGAACGGGGAAATGTATAGTATATACATAGAATGCGGGTTCGTGTTCCTTCTAGCCAACGTTAGTAGCACCGTCCTTAGTTCTGAATGTCCAGTTGTGATTAAACATGGTATCCAACTGGACCGCTCCTGTTGGTAAGTTTCTGTGGAAGACATTCGCTAACAGTCTGCCCATTTGTCGCCAACAGGTCGCAAGAAATTGCGAATTTTGTAAAAAAAATCATTTTTTTTTAAATTGCAATATTGAAAATGTCATGAATAAGACGCAAGCTGATCACCAACAGGTGTGATCACTGCAAGTCTCCCTTTGGTGAATCTTGATCATTGTACGTTTTTTTTTAAATTTTGTGGTAACACTGCGATTTCTAACCAAGTTGTCTTGGATGTAAGTTTAAGCCGCAAGCGATCGCGAGGATGTGACACTCTAATTTTGGGCCGCAACTGAGGATGTGACATTCCAACCGAGGCCATTTTGTTTGTAGATGATATGTATTTTACCCTTGTCTCGCACGCGTCAGTGTGAAAATCGTCTAAAATTTAGCCAATTTTCCACAATAATGTGTCGACCAGAAGGGAAGGGGAAGTCTTCAACAGGGCTGGGGTCTCAGATCCGACTAGACTGTCTACGCCCAGTGCAGAACAACGCAGCGAAAACTGTCTTAACTTTCTGTAGCCGCCACGCATCAACTTTTGATGCGAGCGAACGATTCAATTAAAGAGGCCCGGCCCGGTGAAACTTTCTCGTGAACTTTCTTAAAGATTTATCATTCATCAAGAGGCCATTGCCTTTTCTAACTAACAACCTTGTCAATGAACTGTCGGAGATCTAAGAATTATTGTCTACAAAGAGCCCGTCCTTGTCATTTTTCAGATAAACTCATCGATCTTATACTGTAGCTGCAACTCGTGGGATTGTGTTCCTGGAAAATACGATCTTCAATCTTTTTCTTCATATTACTGTAAAAGGTACAGGCACTTTGAATGTGGGCGATGTCCGTGTGAAATACCGTCGGGTCCTAACGTGGGCGCAGAGTAACCGTTTATCACAATGCCGTTCAGTAACATTCCCGGAATGTCACTCAGGGCATTGGGAATATCCAAGCTGTTTTGCTGGATGTTGATGTCATATTTCTTGCAGACCCAAATTCCCTCCTTTTTTTACGCGAACGCTAGTTGAAAGAGGCAAACTAGCTACTGTCCCTCGGCTGTTCGGGCGGGCACAAGGAGGGATTGAGTTGATATCACAGCATGCAATACGTCTTTGATACTTTATACTATTCTATCATAATTGGCTTTTACGCAAACGCTGGTTGAAAGATGTCTGACAGCTATTATCTCCGACGGCTAAAAGTTGAATGACGGTGTAGAATAATGAGAACGTAAAGTTTATCTGACAGCGTGTTTCATTTTTCCACCCACGTATTGGTAGTTACTCACTCAATCACCCCCAGGACCTCTGCCTTCTGCTTCCTTTTGACTCCTAACAATTTGGAAGGACCGAGTCGGTTTCTGATATCTCTTTTATAACACAGCAACACAGCAAGGAAGAAAAGCTTGCCCAACAGACCTCGAGATGTTAAAAAATATTTACGGGTATGGTCCACTTAGATAGGTAGATTTTCAGGCTTTCTTGAATACTGACCAACTTCTGGCCATCGATCATTCTGTCGGAAGATCGTAGACAGTGGGACTATGGGTTCACAAGTTTGTTTCCAATAACAGTAAGCCGCCTACACCACGTCTTTCTTATATGAAATGCTATCAGCCACCCAAAAAAATCAAGACTATGGAATGTCCAGGACAAAAGATATTCACAAATTCACAAGTCCCGCTGCAGTACTAACACCACACGCCAAGGGAGCCGAAATGACAAATACTAAATATAATTACAATTCATTTAGCTGACCACAGATATAAGGGAACACAGACACACACATCGCTCTCTCTCTCTCTCTCTCTCTCTCTCTCTCTCTCTCTCTCTCTCTCTCTCTCTCTCTCTCTCTCCCTTAGTACTGCAGTGGAACTTGTCTTTTGTGTGTATCTTTTTGGGTATCTGTCTCTCTCTCTCTTTCTCACTCTCTCTCTCTTTCTCTCTTTCTCTCTGTCACACACACATGTACACGCACAAAACAATATCTCCATTTTTCATGGAGGTAAAAAGTGACCCACCGTATGCGGTAGTTGTCCCGCACGATGCACTCCCCGGCTTCCACGTCCCTCACTCTGCCGTTCACCGTCATCTGAGTCGTGAACCTCGCCACACGACACACGTTGTTTCCCGCCACCATCGTCGTCATGGCAACGGCGAGGAGGACCAGTATGAAGGCGCGCGATGGGTACCGAGACATGTTGTTGTTGTTGTTGTTGTTGTTGTTGTTGTTGTTGTGCGATGAGATGTTGACGTGTCGTATGTGGGTACTTGGATCTAGGATTATTGATGAAAAGAAAGATGAAGTAATTTAGTCAAGACGATTCGGGTGAATTTGTATCATAAAAAATACCATCTATAATAAAATAACGCTTCTTTAGTGGAATACCCTTTTAACGCGCTACTCAAGGAACGCACCTTACCGAAGCTAGGTACTCACCTTCACCTGAGCGCGGTTGAAAAAGGCGTGTTAAGTGCCCTTCCCATGGGCACATACGTACAATATCGGTGGCACAGATCAACGGATTCAAACCCCAAACCCTGGGTTATGAATCTAACACCCTGTCGATTGCGCCAAGCGACCCCACTGAAGTTCGTAAGTCTTGCCCATAAGCTATGACTTCAAGTACGTCTTAACTGCAGATTGGACTCATGCCAGGTTATCAGAAGTCGTCAAGCGTTAGAGTTGTCTGGGTTTTGTGACTTGAGCCCATCTTGTTGGCAAAGACACAAAAGGCAATACCTCGGAGAAGTCTTTAGTCTTTAGGCGACCCAAAATCTCCTTTGAATTACCTGGACGCACGCCAAAGCATGTAAGCACATTTACTGCCATCTACCTCCGCCAGCCAAGTCTTGTAACCGTTTGTTCACATGGGTGGCTTAAGGCAAGTCGTGCACAGCACGAAAACTGATATCTAAGCACGCTTAAACCTAACGTAAAGGATACTTAAATGCACTCAATGGTGTTAAGTGCTTTTCCAATGAACACAATGTACGTCTAGCCTGAAATACCAAGGGAAAAACCGTGATCTCTAGCTCTCGATCGGCACAGCCATCCAGTCTTTGGACGCCACTTGGAGTCGCGTAATGTCATAAAAGTCTTGAACTAAAACCACACAGCTCATAATTGTATCTGTTGATGCCACTGCAACGCACAAGTAAGAATCGGTAATTCTAAGGCAGACCTTGACTTTTCCACCGTTCAATCGCCCCGATCTTCAAGGTATTTCCCGGAACATGCCACTGGAAATGCCATACCAGAGCCTTTCAGTTAGAGCCTTAGTCGGTAAGCTTTGGAGGATAACCGTTAAAACCTTACATGACCCCAATTGCAAATTTCTCAGAAAGTGAGGGTGAGGTGAACTCTAAATCACTGGTAAAGAGGTCTTGCGGTTTAGTATTGTTGGCTTAGAATCTAAAGGCTCTTGGTTTGAATCCCTTGTAGGTCTAAAGTGAACAGGAGTTGTGTTTGCAAATAGACAAAATACATTTACATGATATTAAACAAACAACTTAGGCTTTGGAGGAAAACCGCCAGGACGCTACACGACCCAAATTGCAAATTTCTCAGGAAGCGCGCGAGTGAACTGGATCTGGTAAACTCTAAGTCGTTGGTAAAGAGGTCTTGTGGATTAGCATTATTGACTTAGAAGCTAAAGGCTCTTGGTTTGAATCTCTTGTAGGGCTAATGTGGAAAGTAGAACCTAGAGTTAGTAAATATGGATTTCCTATGTGGTATAAGCCCGGAGGTACCGTGTTTGCAAAAACACTTGCATAAATAAAACGAACACTTATCGGTAATGTGTTCCGAAATTGGTCCATCCCAGAATAAGTGGACTAAGCGTACGTTAACCTTCCGCGGGTTAACCCACTGGGCAACGTACTAAGCGTACGTTAACGTTAACCTTCCGCGGGTTAACCCACTTGGCAACGTACTAAGCGTACGTTAACCTTCCGCGGGTTAACCTCTGGGCTTCGCCTGTTGGAGATGATTTGGGAATACATTCGCTAAATGTCGCCAACAAGTCTCCAACTAGTCATCTGAAATGGCGATTTTTTTTTCTAAATTAAGAAAGAATAGCACAATGGCAAAATGTCGCGAATGGGCGCGAAATAGTCGCCAACAGGAACGATGATTGCAAGTCTCTTTTCGATGAATCTTTAAATTAATCATTGTACGTTGATTTTTCATTCAGTGCATTTCAGCAGTGTGGTTTTCAACAAATTTATCGTGTGTCTATTTGAGGGCGAACTGAAATGTGACATCCAAGCAATTTCGTTTTAAAAGAAGACAATCATGTATTTTACCCGTGCCTTGCACACCAGTGTGACCGCAAAGAAAAAATGGCAAAGAAGATGCCGCAAAGATACGGCAATAATTTGTCGCAAACAGACTCGGCCCAGGGATCCTGCTAATGCTTTGGTCACAATAGAAAAAAGGGACTCTCCCGGGCAGTTCACAAGCTGTTTTCTAATCACTTTCGGGCGTGACGCCTACGTGGCCCCGCGGACCACCATGCGGCTACTGGGGCATTTTAGGGCATGACGGGGCCCGGATTTATTTTAAGTTGGAGTTGATCACAGACCAGGTAACAAATAGCGTAGGGAAAACACCGAGAGGTACCTCCCCCCCCCCCGTATCCGGCAGTCCACCTGGACAAATCTGTGGCTTCGGAACCCATCTACGTAGGTGAGCCCCCAAATGGCATAGTAGGAGGGGGGGGATTGAATTCCTGGGTTAGGGCGGGCGCTGCCTGGCACGAAAACACTGAACGTTGGGAGCACTTACAACCGTGCCAGGTAGAGCGTTCCACTTAGAGATGGTGCGTGGAAAAAAATGACTTTTTATATGTGTCGGTACGGGCGACATAACCCGCATGGCGTTATACCTCCAACGGCAACATACACGTACCGGCGGAAATGTGACCAAAGCATTTAACGTCATAGCAGGTAAATTCGATAGGCCGACGAGTCTGCGGGCTCTAACGGAAGTTTTCGGCAATAACAAGCCCAAACAAGTGGCTGCCGTTGGTGACGGCTCGATTAAGGCAATTTCAAATCATATTTGCAGCCACCTCCTCCACACACAAAGCGTGTAAAAAGACTTCTTAACTTGAAGTGTTTCGTGAATGCCCGTGACAAATATGATTATTGAAGTTGTCAACGGCACGCCCTGTACTAATAAAGAGTCGGGTGCGGCGCGGCTAATTTTCGTCTCGTAAATGGTAATTGTCTTGTTGTTTTCTTGGACCCGTACAAGCCCCAAAACACATGAACGCCTACCGATGTAATCCATTTTTCATTCGGTCCAACATCCGGTCCACTGATTTGTTTCAGGTCCGGTTTTTCGGTACGGGTCCAAAAAGAACAAAAAAAAAAAAACGGTTTGGTACCGGTTCAGAAAAACGGTATCCACCCTACACGTACTACACACAACCAAAAGCGCTCGTCGAAAAGAGATGCACTGTACGGAATTTTCCCCTGTGTTTTGAACTGTATTCTGCCGCTGGTCTCCACACGAGGCAGTAAAGACGAAAATAATGGAGACGAAAGACAGAGAAGACTTGCTGCAATTTAGTTAACACAAAAGACAAACGACATACACGCACAGCATATCGTACTTCCTATAGTCCGTTTTCAAGGCAATCTGAAGAGTCGCATCTTTTCCGCAACCTAATTAAGACTTGATACAAGATACAGTCCCCTTCCAGCACCTGATGGCGGGCGCCCATCTCCGTCTCTGTAGCCCTGGGCCTCACAACTTCGTGCAATCACTACAACAGGGGGCTAGTCCACTACTTCTGGCCTTTGTAATGAACTACCACGCTCTTTCCCAAATACTCAGTGCAAAGCTGAGAAATAAGGATCTACCAAGTTCTTGGTATGACTCGGCCGGGGATCGAACTCACGACTTACCGACTGCAAGCCGAACACTCTACCCACTTTTTATTGCGCCGGTTACCTATCAATCTCAAAGTTAGAGCAATCCATGTAAAATTTCCTCTGGATGTCCTACAACGTTACGGCTGTTAGACTACCCACTCCGTACAGCGCCTTTCGCAGATTGTAAGACGAATTTTCCACTTTCCTATCCCCGGCGCCCATTGTTTTTATAGCTTTAAGCTTTCCGTGCAAAAACAAAACGGTTCGAGGGAGATACAGAGACGCATCAGACAACTAAGAAACGAAAAAAATGTCATACACAAACAAGCCCAGCAAGTTTCCCCACCCGTGCGGCGCTCACCCGCCGAGCCCCCGCCGTAGAAAAATGTTCTACTCACCGTTCGAATGACTCTCTTGGTCTGGAACTGCCTGAACAGGCCGGTGTCAGGGTCTCTTATATCTACCACAAGAGAAGTGGGCGTTGGTGGGCGGACAACAGCGGCTTATTCCTTATTAGGCGAAAGATATCTTCGCGGGGTGTGTGTGCCTCGTGTGTGTCACGTTTGGTTAAACTTTTGCGTGGGAATCTACGGCAATGAAACGCGCCGCGGGTACGGACACAGGGGGTTTCATTTCAAACGCAAGTTGTCGACCAAGTCCAAGAAGTCCCTATTACGCAAAAAAGTCACTATTACGCAAGGCGGAACTTTAAACAAGGATAAATGGTACGTTGTTTGTTCACACTACAAATAAACTGGCTTCACGTACCAGGAAAATTATCGGTGAACTCTAAAAGTGCATTTTGGCTGGCTTAAGCTGGCTCTACGATTTTTAGGGATTCATTTCATGTTAAAAAGTGATACTGAAAGTGGTATCGAGCTAGTATGACTCACCAAAGAACTACTGCAACAGTCGTGACAAAATCATTGTAACGGGGGAATTCGCTTAAAGCTCTTTCTATTTCGACAAGAGCAATGGCAAACCACGGCTTAAAGCCCCAGTGCAACGGGGTTTAAAAGTGTTATTTTCTTCGCTTATTCGTGAGACTGTCGGGGGTAGTTATCAACTATAGGCACCGCGGTCCCCATTTTCAACGCAGCGCGCCACACGTCTGGGGTTTTCTGCGGTCGGCAAAGTTGATGGATGACTTTATGTAACGTCACACGGGGCAGGCCCAACTTCACCCTTTCCTTTCCTTCAAAGAACAACGGAAGCAAATATTGACTAAATCTTAATGTTGAAAAATTCCCAGCTGGTGACAAGTTCCTTTACACACCTGATGGTGTGTACCAGTGGGGTTCAAGTACCGCCTACCGGCCCTGCCAAGGAGCTCTGAGCTTTTGTGGCGACAGCGATAGCGTTCATGATTTGCTTGATAGCGTGGTTCGATCCCGGGTGTCGGCATGTTTGTTTCTGTCTGTTCTTGCTAGCCCCTCTCATCTCTACATTGGTTCCCACACCGGCCCTGTGAGTAACAGGCTTGAAATGTGCCACACAGTGAGTAACAGCTAGGCTAGCGGATGTGCCACACTGTGAGTAACAGGTGAGATAGGTAGCGTGCTTGACCCGGGTTCGATGCCGAGTGTCGGCATGTTTGTTTCTTTCTATTCTTGCAGGTTGACTTTATTGGTTTACTTGCAAACACTACACGGTTTTGTACACACGGTGACAGGATGTTCATTGTGATCTGAAAACCGTGTAAACTCCGCCACCAACGCATGACCGTGCCTTCTCAAGAGTATTTACACATTAACTCAAAGCCATTGTTGGATTAGAAAAACGGTCAAAAATCGTAAGAGCGGGGGGATAGCTTATTACGGAAACTGTTAATACCCCTGTTATATTGTCCACAATCTTCGGGCGTATCGATGGAAGATCGGCCATATTTAAGAGCGACAGATAGAGGGTTGTGCGTATTTTTTACCTGAAAACCGTAACGGTCACATATATGATATAAGCCAAACTTTGTACCTTGTACAGTTGTTGTGCATTAAAGTTATTATTATAAGCGAGGCTCGGGCGATTGCCGCAGAATCGTCGTCCGATCGATTTTTGCCGAATATGACAGGGGTATAACCGTCACCGACGTGTCGGCGCGCGAGCTCCAAATGGGCATTTTCGGTCAAAGAGCGGCCGACGCCATGGCGATTACCAGGGCTTCGCTTTAGGGATAGCACTGTGTGAAGTCCTGAATAGATGACGTTGTTTCTAGCCTATTAACATTTTCGCGTAGCACAGCAATTTCGCAGGCACGTGGCTTTGCAGCAACTGGTTATATTACACTGAACTAGGGTTGGGTACCGGTAAAGAAAATTCAGGTCCAGGCCCCAACCTGAACCCTGACCTAATTACTCTGTGACCGGAGGGTATCCTCCGTCGACAGAGCATCGTTTTTGTATATACGATGTGATGATTGCATATTTATCTGTATGTTCCCTTTGCCGCATATTCGTATGTAGTTTGGCATGTCCTCTGCACTCAGTTGCGCGGCGATGCACGTTGTTTTTCCACCCTACACTTAACGACCTGTCACACCTTACCTGTACTGTAGGCTGTACCGCTAACTGTAAGCGTTGTTTAAAGTATTTAATGAGAACACTCCTACAGTGCTTGGTGGCAATACGTTCCGCTTGATGATATGCCCCTACAGAGCTTGGTGGTAATGAATTCCGCTTTATGATTCTTCCAGGAAAAAACAAAATTTTGAATAAATCAACTTGTAGGTCAGGCGCAGCGTCCATCACCTGGTTGGCGGAGTAGGCTGTTGTCACAAGTGTCAGTACTAGGTACGGTCTACCGGTACAAAACCGTTTTTTCCTGTTGGACCGGCCCGTAAAAAACGGTTCTGAAAAGATTCAGTGGACCAGATGTTGGACCGATTAGAAAATGAACAAATTATACTGGCACTACGGCTGCAGGTATTCACGTGTTTTGAAGCTGGTACAAGAAAATAACAAGAGCTTAGTAGACGAGAGTTGATTGTCATTTTCATTACGACGTTTCACGTTCAAAATTGGGTTACCATAGCAGAGGAAGTTAGCAGTTAACGTGAAGATAAGATATTCCACCAAACAGATTCCTTTGTAGCGAAATGGACCATAGTTTTGAGTATTGCCCATTCACAAACAATTAGGTCCAGGTTCAGGTCCGGACCTGAACCTGATCCTCCAGACCTGCACCATACCTGGACCTGAATTTTCTGTACCGGTACCCATCCTTAGTCTGTATACCCAGTTTAGGCATTGGAATATACACTTTTACAAGTAATATATTACTATTTTACCGCTAAATTGAGGTGCACAGTTGCATGTTCGAAATGCCTTATTAGTTGTGTGCGGGCACTTGTTCTAACAGCCTACTCCGACAACAATAAGAAAGTGGAACCTTCTAACCCTTTAACAACGCTTATAGTTAGCTGTGCAGGCCTAGGTAGGGTGTGACAGGTGGTCGTTTAATCAGTTGCTGTAACGTTAACGCCACGTGCGTGCAAAATTGCTGTGCTACACGAAGGTCAATTGGCTTGAAACAATGTCATCCATTCTCTTATGACGTCAACTCCCTGTAGATTAATAAGATAGAGCCACGTGTTGTCTGGTCTGGTATTTTGTTATAATTCTAAAGGTGCATGACTAGCTTTTGTCTCAAGCGTGCCTTAACACGTGTGAACTATAAAACCACTTAACACAACCAATGCGCCCACTGAGATTTAACACATTTGTGGGAGAATGGACATAACAGGTGACTTTTACGTTTTTAAGACGTCAACCAAAGACCAGACTGTGAGGTTTGATCCACCCACACCGGGAAGTACACCATTTGTTAGCCAACTGATACTGAACATCTTAAAAGGATTCAAGAAGACTATAGATGACAACACTACAATCAATGCCTTTGCTGTTTAATATAACAAGAGCTTGCTATGGTTAAGTTCGGTTTGTTCGAGATGCACGTTCGTCGCATTCTGACTGTCATTCAGTACCTGGGACAGGACTGGACACCAAGGGATCACTGACTGTCATTCAGCACCAGGGACAGGACTGAACACCAAGTCATCACTGACTGTCATTCAGCACCAGGGACAGGACTGAACACCAAGGGATCACTGACCGCCATTCAGCACCAGGGACAGGACTGGACACCAAGTCATCACTGACTGTCATTCAGCACCAGGGACAGGACTGAACACCAAGGGATCACTGACTGTCATTCAGTACCAGGGACAGGACTGAACACCAAGGGATCACTGACCGCCATTCAGTACCAGGGACAGGACTGGACACCAAGTTATCACTGACTGTCATTCAGTACCAGGGACAGGACTGGACACCAAGGGATCACTGACTGTCATTCGACAGAATAGGATCTTTTCGTAAATGTTGCGGAACGAATCTAAAACCAGGAACATTTTGAGTATGTGTCATTTGTAAGCCTACTAATACTGAACGTTTCAAAAGGCTTCGAGAAGACTATAGATGCCAACACCACAGTGCCTTTGGTGTTTACAAGAGTTTGCTATGGTAAAGTTTGGTTTATTCCAAATGCCTTCTGGCATTTTCCTTATAGGGAAGGGAATCAAGAAAGTTCCGACATACAAGTACGAACAGTCACCACTGTACGTCTCTCTTTCGCAAGCCATGTTAAACTAATAGCAGGGTACGTGAAAAGGATTGAGACATCTTAATACAGCGCGGCAGGAGGCATCTTTCAGCGCTCATGGCCTTCGTGAATCATTCACCATTAACGCTTGCACGGATTCTTACTAAGTCTCGCAAGTTTCTTGGAAATGCAAAGTTAAAGCGTAGTTTGAGGTGATGGAGACATTTGCTTTAACTCACATGTATGTCTCTGTCATCACTAGGCAAATCAAAGGTTTGGTCAAAGACTTTTCTGTGATATTTGTTATTGTCTTAAAGCAGATGATTTTGTTAAAAAAAGAGACACTTGCGCTTTCACTTGTTAAGTCTCCACGTGCCTGATTTAACGCCCCTTCACACGAGAGCAAGAATGGGCCAGAATGCCGTCAGAATGAAAATTCCTTTCTATTCCTGGTAATTCGTAGTGTATTCTAGAAATTCTCACTACATTCCTGATATTTGTGCCCGGTCATTTGGCTGGCCCGAAAGTTTTTTGACATGCTAAAAACTTTCGAGGTGCATTTGAAGTGGCATTCAAAGTGTATCTTAAGTGTATTCTAACTATTCTAACTGCAGTATGACCGCATTCGACGGCATTCCAACATTATTCGAAACATTCTCATCTTATTCGATGAATTAGGCCCTGAATGACCAACCACGGCTTAAAGCCCCAATGCAACGGGGTTTATAGGTATTATTTTCTATGCTAATTTGTAAAACTGTCGGTGGTAGTTGTCACCGCGGTCCCCATCTTTAACGCAGCGCGCCACACGTCTGGGTTTTTCTGAGGCCGCCAAAATTGATGGATGACGTCATGTGACGTCACAAGGGGCACGCCCACCCTCAACAAGTCGGGTGTCGGATCACGACGAGGCGCACGCATAGGGCGGTCTCGGCTAGACTTTAGTTTTTTCTCAATTTGCCCTTCCTCCATTTAATACTAGTTTGAGTCGGAGGCAGAAGACATTGAAAGCTACAGGGAAGTAACAGAACGTCGTGGAAATGAGGAGTGGCTGTCCTCATTGAATTGGCGTGCACTTCTACTCCTTAGACCTCGACCAACTCGTCTGAGAGCTCCAAATGGGCATTTTCGGCCAAAGAGCGGCCGATGTCCTGGCTTCGCTTTTGGGATACAACTGTGTGAAGACTAGAATAAATGACTTAACAAGTATTAGAATATGTTACTGTTTCACCGCTAATATTCATCCTCCTAACGCCCGAAGTTTCGACGCGACTGTGGTCCCTCTGCGTAGGGGAATGCTAATTTGAGGTGTAAAGTTGTATATTCCAACGCTTTAGCTGGGTGCAGACACTTGTGAGAACAGCCTATTCCGCCATACTAGGCGATGCATGCTGCGCCTGCCCGGCAAATTGATTGGTTCGACATTTTGTTTTCCCAGAACTCATTACCACCAAGCTCTGTAGGGGCATATCATAAAGCGGAACTTATTTTCACCAAGCACTGTAGTAGCGATGTCATTAGATACCTTTTAACAACGCTTATAGTTAGCTGTGCAGGTAAGGTGTGACGGGTGGTCGTATAACTAGTTGCTGTAACGTTAACGCCACGTGCCTGCGAAACTGCTGTGCTACATGAATGTCAATTGGCTTGAAACAAGGTCATTCATTCACTTATGACGTCAACTCCCTGTAGATTAATAAGATAGAGCCACGCGTTGTCTGGTCTGGTATTTTGTTTTAATGCTTAAAGTGCATGCCTTTTGACTCAAGCGTGCTTTACACGTGTGAACTATAAAACCACTTAACACAACCAATGCGTCATTTACTGAGATTTACTGACATTCATTCATTCATTCATTCATTCATTCATTCATTCATTCGTCCCATAGCCCTTTACTGACATAACAGGTGACAATGACCTTCCCAAGACGTCAACCCAGAATTCAGACTGTAAGGTTTGATCCACTTACACCGGAAAGGGACCCCTACTCTTTTCTATTAGTGTGACATATTTCTAACACGTTCGTGTTGAGGTTCTCCTCAAACACAGAATCTCCATTTAACATCATATACATGAGACGATCTTAAAAGAAGCTAAGGACTTATTTCAACATGAGTGAAGTCGTTTTAAGCGCCTTTCTTAAGGGCGAAAAATCGGTGATACATTAGCTGGCCTCATTTGTTAGCCAACTGATACTGAAAATCTCAAAAAGCTTCAAGAAGACTGTAGATGCCAACACCACAGTGCCTTTGCTGTTTAACAAGAGCTTGCTATTGTTAAGTTCATTTTTTTCGAGATGCACGTTCGTCGCATGCTGGCCTTTCCCCGGGGAAGGTATGTAATTATTGTTATTTTTCAATAAAGCTTAAAACGTTTTTAAAAAATTAAAAGTCGAAAACGTTCCTATGGTATCCATAATCGTCATTCAGTACCAGGGACAGGACTGGACACCAAGGGATCACTGTCCGTCATTCAGTGACACGACTGGACACCAAGTCATCACTAGCTGTCATTCAGTACCAGGGACAGGCCTGAACACCAAGGGATCACTGACTGTCAGTCAGCACCAGGGACAGGACTGGACACCAAGGGATCACTGACTGTCAGTCAGCACCAGGGACAGGACTGGACACCAAGGGATCACTGACTGTCAGTCAGCACCAGGGACAGGACTGGACACCAAGGGATCACTGACTGTCATTCGACAGAATAGGATCTTTTCGTAAATGTCGCGGAACGAATCGAAAACCAGGAACATTTTAAGTATGTGTCATTTGTAAGCCTACTAATACTGAACGTTTCAAAAGGCTTTGAGAAGACTATACATGCCAACACCACAGTGCCTTTGGTGTTTAACAAGAGCTCGCTATGGTAAATTTTGGTTTATTCCAAATGCCTCCTGGCATTTTCCTTAGGGAAGGGAATCAAGAAAGTTCCGACACACAAGTACAAACAGTCACCACTGTACGTCTCTCTTTCGCAAGCCATGTTAAACTAATAGCAGGGTACGTGAAAAGGATTTAGACATCTTAATACAGCGCGGCAGGAGGCATCTTTCAGCACACATGACCTTCGTGAATCCTTTACCATTAACGCTTGCACAGATTCTTACTAAGTCTTGCAAGACCAAAGATTCTTGGAAATGCAAAGTTAAAGCGTAGTTTGAGATGACGATGACATTTGCTTTAACTCACATGTATGTCTCTGTCATCACTAGGCAAATCAAAGGTTTGGTCAAAGACTTTCCTGTGATATTTGTAATCTTCTTAAACAGCTAACGTTGTTCAAAAGTGCGACATGTCCACGTGCCTGATTTAAGAACGCACAAACGCTTATGCAATCCATTGGCGTATTCTAGGCTTATTGATGGACAGGGAGTGAACATTGTGTACTTCCCTCCATTTGTGGAAGGATTGACATAACAGGTGACTATTGCCTTTTTAAGATGTCAATTGGAGACCAGACTGTAAGGTTTGACCCACTCACACCGGGAAGTTCCTCTAATCTTTTCTATTATTATTAGTGTGATATCTTTTTAACGTACTCGTGATGTGGTTCTCCTCAACCACAGGACCTCCATTTAACGTAACGACCCTACCAGCAGCTATTAAGTACTTATATCAACTTGAGTGTGGTGAGAAAAGTCATGTTAAGTGCCTTCCCTAAGGGCCCCACATCGGTGACATATCAGTGGATTTAAACTTCTAGGTTCCATGCCAAACACCCTGCCTTTACCTAACAATACATACAATAAAATACGACCTCAATACATACAATGAAGAAAAGTTTGAGGGATAGGAATGCAGTCAGAAGGCTAAGGATCATCTGCCACAAACTACACATTCAAAACAGGAAGACATACCCGCACTCCTCTGGAACAAAGACTTTGCAAATATTGTAAGTTAGATGGAATATACAACGAATGTCATTTTGTATTAGAATATAGTTTGTATAGAGAAGAGAGAAACTAAGTGTGTAGGCTTGTACAAAATCTATCCCCATATTTCATACACTTAAGTTCCGTATAGAAATTCACATTCCTGATGAAACTAGACAAACCATCGATCATAAAACATATCTGTTCTTTTATCTCCACCGGCCCTAACAGAAAAGCGAAGAGAAGTTGAATTTATCTAACGTTAGTTTTATCTTGTATCTGTTTCATGCATTTCTTCAACATGTCTTGTTGTGTCCTGTACTTAGCCCTGTGTGGTAAAAATCTGCAATAAAGGTCTTCGTTCATTATATTTTATTTTTAACGGGTTTGTTCAATGCATGCCGATTTGAACACTTCTAGGCAATGAGCTAAGTTGATGGATGGTGGGATTCATCATGTCAGGAGAAAAGACTGGCTTTGATTGTACACCGGAGGAAAACAGTCATCGAGATAGTTCCATACGTAGTTTGGCAGTACTAGCAAAGTAGCTGCTTTATAAGGGCTTTGTAACAGGCTATTGAACAGTATAACGATATGAGCTGGAGGAAACCCTTAGTGGTTCGCAGAAAGACACTCAATGGACTGATAAGTAGTGTGGGAGTATCGAGCCATGAAAGTACCGGTAGATAAGAAACAGTGGGCATATGACCTGTGAGACAGGTGGTCCTGCTGTAATGCTAACTACACAATGGTCGTACAAAGTCTCCTTTGAATGCAGTATAATAGTCGTAGGCAGTCCTTTGGGTGGCCTATTAGTTAGAGATATTCCCGGCCTACTCCACACCCACGAGACTTGTGACCTACTGCGTTTTAACTTTCCACGTTGGGTGATCTTCGTTTTCCAGGAATATCCTCATCATTAACAGTGAGCCTGGTGCTTTCTGAAGAAGACCGCATGCAGTGTCCGTGATAACGGTAAAAGAATCGTTAAACAAATTGCTTCCCTTGGTTGATGGCTTCCCAATGGAATATCATCCCTTATTATTACTATATGAAAAGGAAACGAATCCACACTTTGTTTGATTACGTGCGTTACTTTCTTATCGTGTCGAAACATTCATGTACCTGTTTTTCAAATTGCGTCAAGCGAGCAATGATAGTATGCGTCAGAAGTAAGTTCAAATAGCTAACAATGACTGACAAATGACACTTTCGTTCCTACTATTATTGATAAACATGGTACTTTGACATGCTAGAGGTGGGGCTTTTTTTTAGACCTTCTACTTTACCTCGGAGCTGGTAGGACGTTCTGATGTTCAATGAAGCTGAGGGGATGGCAAAGAAATCTGTTTTTTTATTGGGGTGTCTGTGTGGCTGAGTGTGAGTGTGTTTGTGTGAGAACGCATATGTGTGCGACTGTTTGTGTGTGTTTCGTGTTTTAATGTGTAAGTGAGCGTGTGTTTCTGCGCACGTATGCGTCTTATGTGTATGCTTCTGTGCGAGGTTTAGAAATTCATTTGAGTGAGTGAGTGAGTGAGTGAGCGAGTGAGTGAATGAGTGAGTGAGTGAGTGAGTGAGTGAGTGAGTGAGCGAGCGAGCGAGTGAGTGATTGACTGAGTTAGTGAGTGAACGAGTGAGTGAGTGAGTGAGTGAGTGAGTGAGTGAGTGAGTGAGTGAGTGAGTGAGTGAGTGAGTGAGTGGAGAATATGTCGCTAGATATATAGATTTAGGGAGATGCATGTCACAATGTTCACGCCCTGTCTATCAATAATGAATACGTAAAGCCTAGAATACTGGATTGCACCATGTACCAACGTTTGTGCGTCCTTCAACAAGCCACGCGAAGACTTTAGAAGTGGAAGCGCACAGTTACAGAAATAGCGACCATGTCACTACTTTAAGAAGATAACAAATATCATAGGAAAGTCTTTGAGCAAAACTTTGATCTGCCTAGTAATGACATATGCATACATGTGACTTAAGCAAATGTCATTGTGACCTCAAACTACGTTTGAACTTTGCATTTCCCGGAACTTTTGGTCTTGCGAGATTTAGTAAGAATCTGTGCAAGCCTTAATGGTAAGTGATTCACGAAGGTCATGTTTGCTGAAAAAATGCCTCCTGTCGCGCTGTATTAAGATGTTTTAATCCTTTTCACGTGACCTACCGTTATTTAAACATATCTTACCAAAGATAGACGTACAGCGTCGATTGTTAGTACATGTACTATATACTTGATCTCCTTCCCCGGGGCACAGGCCAGAAGGCACATCGACTAAATCGAACTTTACTTTAGTAAGCTCTTGTTAAACAGCAACGGCACTGTGTTGTCTGTATCTATGATCTTCTTAAAGCATTTGAGACGTTCAGTATTAGTTGGCTTACAAATGACACGTACTCAAAAGGTTCCTGGTTTCAGATTCGGTTTGCGCGATATTTACGAAAAGATCCTATTTTGTTGAATGAAGATCAGTGATCACCTGGTGTCCAGTCTTGTCCTTGGTGTCGAATGGCGGACAGAAATCCCTTGGTATTCAGTCCTGTACGGATCCCTGGTACTGAATGAGGCTTATGGATATCGAAGGATAGTCTGACTCATAATTTAATCTGCCTAGTGATTACAGAGGCATACATGTGACTTACAGTGCAGCAAATTGTCCATGCAAACTTGCCAATTTCCCAGAATCTTGAATTGTACAAGACTTAGAAAGAGGCCATGTAGATTCTATTGGTAAATGATTCGGTAATGTGTGCTGTAAAAAGCATCCAACCGTTTTGTTTGAAAACAATAGGGTATACTGTAGTGTCCTTGTAAGTATTTCAGCACAAAAGACAGGACTGAACACCAAGGGGTCACTGACCGTCATTTCAAACCAGAATGGCGATCATTGATCCCTTGATGCCCAGTCCTGTCCCTGTTGCTAAATACCTTATACCTGTCAGTGACCAATGAAAAACGCCATGTATCATTGAACCGTTTATATTCTCAATTGTATATTGTGCAGTTACAGGGCTACCTTGTATACCCTATGGCTATGAGTACACTGATTACATTTCTTTTCATACCGCCAAATAAATCAATCCGAACCCCTGGTGTCCAGTCCTGTGATCCCTCGGTGTTGAGTCATGTGTGTGTGAGAGAGAGAGAGAGAGAGAGAGACAGAGAGAGAGAGAGAGAGAGAGTAGCAGATGGCTCACTAGAGACAGAAATAGATCGTGGCAGATGTGGTGACAGTGTCTCAGCAAATCTTGAACTTTTCTTTTCCAAAACCTTGATTTTGAATGACTTAAGAATCTGTTCAGATGATATCGGTAATGGATTCATGAAGGTCATGTGTGCTGTAAAGGGCCTCTTATTGACATGTAGGAAGATACTAAATCCTTATCACTTACCCAGCCATTATTTGACTATAGCTCGTGAAAGATAAGACAGAAGAACAAAGAGAGGGAGGGCGAAAAAGAATGTCAGGGTGTGGGAGCCTTAATTCCTATCACTTAGGATGAATACCAATATACGACGTTCTTGCAGCTAGACTATACCAAACATTACCTTAGCAAGCTCAGGTTCAAGAGTACTGGTATCAGTATATATGTTGTTCTTGAAGCATTTTACCTTTACTTGGCCTACGCAAGACAGAACTTTCAAAGGTTCCTGGTTTTAGTTTCCTGGTTTTAGTTTCGCGACATTTCTGAAGAGAGATCCAGACCTGTTCTCTCGTGTAAATGAGTAGCAGTAGACTATAGTATCATCTCTTGAAAGAGACAGCACCAGGGACAGGACTAAACAAAAAGGGATCATTGACCGTCTTTCCTTTTCTTACTGTTTTTCGAACGGCAGCCAGTATTAATCACTCGGTATCAAATCATATCCATGGTGATGAATGATGGACAGTAGTAGTCCCTTGGTTCACCAGTTGTTCAGTCCTGTCCATGGTACTGAATGACGGCAGTGATCCATTGTCGTCCAGTCCTGTCCCTGGTACTCAATGACGGACAGTCATCCCTTGGTGTCCAGTCCTGTCCTTGGTGCTGAATGACGGTCAGTGATCCCTTGGTGTCCAGTCTTGTCCCTAATACTGAATGACGGACAGTGATCCCTTGGTGTCCAGTCCTGTCCCTGGTACTGAATGACGGACAGTGATCCCTTGGTGACTAGTCCTGTCCCTGGTACTCGATGACGGACAGTGATCCCTTGGTGTCCAGTACTGTCCCTGGTGCTGAATGACGGACAGTGATCCCTTGGTGTCCAGTCCTGTCTCTGGTACCGAATGACGGACAGTGATCCCTCGGCGTTGAGTCATGTGAGAGAGAGAGAGAGAGAGAGAGGGGGGGGAGAGAGAGAGAGTAGCAGATGGCTCACTAGAGACAGAAATAGATCATGGCAGATGTGGTGACAGTGTCTCAGCAAATCTTGAACTTTTCTTTTCCAAAACCTTCATTTTGAATCTGTTCAGATGATATCGGTAATGGATTCATGAAGGTCATGTGGGCTGTAAAGGGCCTCCTATTAAGATGTAGGAAGATACTAAATCCTTATCACTTACCCAGCCATTATTTGACTATAGCTCGTGAAAGATAAGACAGAAGAACAAATAGAGGGAGGGCGAAAAAGAATGTCAGTGTGTGGGAGCCTTAATTCCTATCACTTAGGATGAATACCAATATGCGATGTTCTTGCAGCTAGACTATACCAAACTTTACCTTAGCAAGCTCAAGTTTAGCAGCAAATACACTGGTATTAGTGTATATGTTGTTCTTCAAGCATTTTACCTTTACTTGGCCTACGTAGGACAGAACTTTCAAATGTTCCTGGATTTACTTTCTCTTCGCGACATTTCTGAAGAGAGATCCAATCCCGATCTCTCGTGTAAACGAATACAGGTATACCATAGTATTTTCTCTTGCAAGTAATTCAGCACCAGGGACATGACAGGACTGGACACCAAGGGATCTCTGACCGTCATTCATTCATTTTTTTTTCTAATGACGGACAGTACTGTTCCCTCGATAACAAGGAATGTCCCTGGTGCAGAATGACGGACAGTAGTGTTCCTTTGGTGTCCAGTCCTAACCCTGGTACTGAATTGCGAACAAAGAAGACCGATCTAGACCGATTGAAGGAAGACGACACGTGACAATTCAACGGTCAAATATTGCGGCCAGTGATCCCTTGGTATGCAGTCCTGTCCTTTGTACTGATTGACAGTCAGTGATCCCTTGGTGTCCAGTCCTGTCCCTAGTAGTGAATGACAGTCAGTGATCCCTTGGTGTCCAGTCCTGTCCCTGGTACTGAATGACAGACAGTGATCCCTTGGTGTCCAGTCCTGTCCCTGGTACTGAATGACAGACTGTGATCCCTTGGTGTCCAGTCCTGTCCCTAGTAGTGAATGACAGCTAGTGATCCCTTGGTGTCCAGTCCTGTCCCTAGTAGTGAATGACAGCTAGTGATCCCTTGGTGTCCAGTCCTGTCCCTAGTAGTGAATGACAGCTAGTGATCCCTTGGTGTCCAGTCCTGTCCCTAGTAGTGAATGACAGCTAGTGATCCCTTGGTGTCCAGTCCTGTCCCTGGTACTGAATGACAGACAGTGATCCCTTGGTGTCCAGTCCTGTCCCTGGTACTGAATGACGTCAGTGATCCCTTTGTGTCCAGTCCTGTCCCTGTTACTGAATGACGTCAGTGATCCCTTGGTGTCCAGTCCTGTCCCTGGTACTGAATGACAGACAGTGATCCCTTGGTGTCCAGTCCTGTCCCTGGTACTGAATGACAGACAGTGATCCCTTGGTGTCCAGTCCTGTCCCTGGTACTCGATGACGGACAGTGATCCCTTGGTGTCCAGTACTGTCCCTGGTGCTGAATGACGGACAGTGATCCCTTGGTGTCCAGTCCTGTCTCTGGTACCGAATGACGGACAGTGATCCCTCGGCGTTGAGTCATGTGAGAGAGAGAGAGAGAGAGAGAGAGGGGGGGGGAGAGAGAGAGAGTAGCAGATGGCTCACTAGAGACAGAAATAGATCATGGCAGATGTGGTGACAGTGTCTCAGCAAATCTTGAACTTTTCTTTTCCAAAACCTTCATTTTGAATCTGTTCAGATGATATCGGTAATGGATTCATGAAGGTCATGTGGGCTGTAAAGGGCCTCCTATTAAGATGTAGGAAGATACTAAATCCTTATCACTTACCCAGCCATTATTTGACTATAGCTCGTGAAAGATAAGACAGAAGAACAAATAGAGGGAGGGCGAAAAAGAATGTCAGTGTGTGGGAGCCTTAATTCCTATCACTTAGGATGAATACCAATATGCGATGTTCTTGCAGCTAGACTATACCAAACTTTACCTTAGCAAGCTCAAGTTTAGCAGCAAATACACTGGTATTAGTGTATATGTTGTTCTTCAAGCATTTTACCTTTACTTGGCCTACGTAGGACAGAACTTTCAAATGTTCCTGGATTTACTTTCTCTTCGCGACATTTCTGAAGAGAGATCCAATCCCGATCTCTCGTGTAAACGAATACAGGTATACCATAGTATTTTCTCTTGCAAGTAATTCAGCACCAGGGACATGACAGGACTGGACACCAAGGGATCTCTGACCGTCATTCATTCATTTTTTTTTCTAATGACGGACAGTACTGTTCCCTCGATAACAAGGAATGTCCCTGGTGCAGAATGACGGACAGTAGTGTTCCTTTGGTGTCCAGTCCTAACCCTGGTACTGAATTGCGAACAAAGAAGACCGATCTAGACCGATTGAAGGAAGACGACACGTGACAATTCAACGGTCAAATATTGCGGCCAGTGATCCCTTGGTATGCAGTCCTGTCCTTTGTACTGATTGACAGTCAGTGATCCCTTGGTGTCCAGTCCTGTCCCTAGTAGTGAATGACAGTCAGTGATCCCTTGGTGTCCAGTCCTGTCCCTGGTACTGAATGACAGACAGTGATCCCTTGGTGTCCAGTCCTGTCCCTGGTACTGAATGACAGACTGTGATCCCTTGGTGTCCAGTCCTGTCCCTAGTAGTGAATGACAGCTAGTGATCCCTTGGTGTCCAGTCCTGTCCCTAGTAGTGAATGACAGCTAGTGATCCCTTGGTGTCCAGTCCTGTCCCTAGTAGTGAATGACAGCTAGTGATCCCTTGGTGTCCAGTCCTGTCCCTAGTAGTGAATGACAGCTAGTGATCCCTTGGTGTCCAGTCCTGTCCCTGGTACTGAATGACAGACAGTGATCCCTTGGTGTCCAGTCCTGTCCCTGGTACTGAATGACGTCAGTGATCCCTTTGTGTCCAGTCCTGTCCCTGTTACTGAATGACGTCAGTGATCCATTGGTGTCCAGTCCTGTCCCTGGTACTGAATGACAGACAGTGATCCCTTGGTGTCCAGTCCTGTCCCTGGTACTGAATGACAGACAGTGATCCCTTGGTGTCCAGTCCTGTCCCTGGTACTGAGTGACAGACAGTGATCCCTTGGTGTCCAGTCCTGTCCCTGTTACTGAATGACGTCAGTGATCCATTGGTGTCCAGTCCTGTCCCTGTTACTGAATGACGTCAGTGATCCATTGGTGTCCAGTCCTGTCCCTGATACTGAATGACCGTCACTGCTCCCTTGATGTCCAGTCCTGTCCCTGGTACTGATTGACAGTCAGTGATTCCTTGATGTCAAGTACTGTCCCTGGTACTGAATGGCATACAGTGGTCCCTTGATGTCCAGTCCTGTCTCTGGTACTGAGTGACAGACAGGGAACCCGTTGTGTCCAGTTCTCTTGTGCTGTATCACTTGTAAGAGAAGATACTTGAGAGATTGGGTTTGGATCTCTCTATAGAAATGTCTCAAACCAGGACCTTTGAACGTTCTCTCTTTCTCTCTCTCTCTCTCTCTCTCTCTCTATCTATCTATCTCTATCTGAATCGTTTGCAAGAGATGATACTATAGTATACTACTGCTCGTTTACACGAGAGAATAAGTCCTGATCTCTCTTCAGAAATGTCGCGAACCAAAACTAAAACCAGTAACCTTTGAAAGTTCTGTCATGTAAAAGCCAAGAAAAGGTAAAGAGGCTTCAAGAACACTATAGATGGTAATACCAGTGTCACAAAACACTGTCTGTTATTCATTCGACATCAAGGGATCTCTGCCCGTTATCCTGGTTTGAAATGACGGTCAGTGACCCCTTGGTGTCTAGTACTGTCTCTAGTGCTGAATTACCTGCAAGAAAACTACAGTATGCTACTGTTCTTTTCAAACATAGCAGGATCTTATCGAAAATGTCGCGAACCGAAACAAAAACCATAAACCTTTTCAACTAGTATTCGATGTCTTAAAAGACTTAAAGTAGACTATACAGGTTAGCACCATATTGTTTTGCTGTTTAACAAGAGCTTGCTAAAGTAAAAGTTTTTTTTTTATATTCTAGCTGCACGTCGATGTGCATTGGTAGGAGGGAATTAAGGTTCCGACACACAATCGGACTTACGCCTCCCTCTTTCGTAAGCCATATCAAAATAATGGTAGACTGAGCGAGAAGGGTTTAAACATCTTGAAAGGGTTGGAGGCTTTGTCTAGCACACATGACCTTCATGGACAGGACTGGTCACCTAGGGATCACTTTCCGTCATTCAGTACCAGGGACAGGACTGGTTACCAAGGAATCACTGTCCGTCATTCAGTACCAGGGACAGGACTGGTTACCAAGGAATCACTGTCCGTTATTCAGCACTAAGGACAGAACCTGATACCGATCACTGACCGTCATTCAGTACGAGTGACAGGACTGGACACCAAGGGATCATTGTTAAAACAAACCAATTTGTATTTGAAAAAAAACCTTTTTGAATAACCTCTAGTTGGGAAGTGAATTAATCGTGGAGAACTTATGTTGAAATATGTCTCTCGTTTTAGTTTCCGACAAAGAAAATGAAACAAACCCACTTTCTTATCTGAAATGATATCTTTCTATGGCAACTTTAGAAATGTCTGCAAATAATCAGATCAAATTCTTAAACATGGCATTCCTTTATTTCTATTTTGTAATATTTATCAATATTTACAACAATTTTAAATTACAATAATAATTTCCTAACAAATATCATTGAAAACCCGTATTGGAATGATCTCACAAAAACCTGATAAAATGTCACTGGTTTTAATTTCCACTCAAAAATTTACAGAAACTGATGCTAAGTACAACTAACACCAATAGCATAATCTCCTGTCTATCAATAGTGAACTTAAAACCCAGACAAAAAGGCACGTAACACTAGTATCTTTCCTTGCATTAGGCTTATCCGTTAAAGTATCCTGCAGACTGAAGTTGTCTCGGTTCACGACATTTCAGGAAAAGGTCTGCTATGCTCTTTTATCTAGAGGTAATCCTGGTAATTCATAAATCTTCTGTCTATCACAATATCAAATAGGCCACAAACATGTATCTACTATCACTGTACCAAATGAGCTTTGCCAAAGATTTTTAGTGTCTTAAAATGTTTTGAGTTTGAGTGTTGTAAGAGACAACGGAAGATTAGAAAGATGCTGTAGCATATCAAAGAGCACGTTTATTAAAGGTTTTCGTATTTTAGGCCAAAGAAACGATGCTTTGTTATAGGTTGCGGCCCTGACAAAATTAGAGTCGTTTTTTTTTTTCTTTTCTTCCAGATTTCAACCAAAACTTCCGTTTAATAATGCGCCAAATGCACTCAAGTGCCAAGAAAACTGGTATTTTCAACGCTGTGTTCTATTTGTAAAGGTATACATTGCGCTAGTATAAAATGAACCGTAAGCAGCAAATGACGCAGCGTTTGGTACAGAAGTGCGGAAACGTGTTGAAAAACGATTCTACGTGATATTCAGAACTCAGATTTTAGTTCAAAAATTCCATGTTCCTTGCCAGCCTTATAGTTCGACCATCAAAAAACTATGGTCGGCATTTTTTTGGTAGAATTGGTTGTTTTGGTTATTAGTTATGTTGGTTATAAAATTTGGTAGAATTACGTATTTATTTTAGTTGATGGTTTGTTTTGACTGTACGCTGGAGGTGTCGGGCTTGTAAAGGATGTGTTATCCTGTTGTCCACTCCTCTCAGATCTCATTTTGTGAATCTCAATAAATAAATCAATAAATTGGTCAAGTAACGAAAACGCAGCATTTTTTCCTAAGGCCTCAACTTAAGAAATTGAATCAACTTGTTGATAGTCAGTGCGCTTATAGTGCAAAGCCAGGCCGCAGCCGGGCCTTACTCTCCGTTTACTCGAGATCAAGCCCGGGGCACGTCCACAACTTATGTTATTCCAATGGATTGTAGAAAAGGTCGCCACGATTGTACAGGCTTTGGGGGGCAAATACTTGGATACTTAATTCATTCCATTCGCTATCTTACATAAATGTGTAAATAGCTAATCTTACTGGACTTCAAAGCGTTACAACGCGACATAATGCATCTTGATGCTCTATATTGTTTCCAATTTAGACATCGCCACATTGTCCGAGGGCACCGTTTTCAATTTTTAAGTATGGATTTCAATATGATATGATTGCCAGAGTTTACGATCAATTTTGATCAAAAGAAAATGAGAGATGAAGTTTCTATGGTTATGGTTCTAAGTTGTCAAACAAGTGTCCAGAAACACGTTTCTCACGCGGTGGTCATGATAGATCAAAGACGAGGTCAATGAGGCAAACAGACAAGCTTCCATTTAGTTTCCCCCAAACCACACCTGCTTCAGAATTATATCCTGGAAGAGGCGGTCACTGGAGGGATATCAATCATTTGCATACAGGTATTTCTTGTTCAGAAGTATTCTTGGCAGAGACGGTCACTAGACGGATATCAATCATTTGCATACAGGTATTTCTTGTTCAGAAGTATTCTTGGCAGAGACGGTCACTAGACGGATATCAATCATTTGCATACAGGTATTTCTTGTTCAGAAGTATTCTTGGCAGAGACGGTCACTATAGACGGATATCAATCATTTGCATACAGGTATTTCTTGTTCAGAAGTATTCTTGGCAGAGACGGTTACTAGACGGATGTCAATCATTTGCATACAGGTATTTCTTGTTCAGAAGTATTCTTGGCAGAGACGGTTACTAGACGGATATCAATCATTTGCATACAGGTATTTCTTGTTCAGAAGTATTCTTGGCAGAGACGGTTACTAGACGGATATCAATCATTTGCATACAGGGTTTTCTTGATTCAGAAGTATTCCTGGAAGAGACGGGCACTGGAGGTATATCAATCATTTGCATACAGGGTTTTCTGCTTGAGAATTATTTTCTGGAAGAGACGATCACTAGACTTGCGGGGGTGCAACCTCGCATTAAGAAACCGAATGAACGGATGTATGCCCCCCCCCCTAACGTCACATGTGGATTATACCCCCTTAATGTCACGTGTTACATAAGACTTGGGTTGTTGATAAGTTACGCAAGATAAAAACTTAATAAAATACTGTACTCAAGACACTCAAGAAAAGTTTGAGAGAAAAAAGTCTAAAACCTTTACAGTTGATTGAGTATCTGGCATCTTGCGTAAATTTCCTTGCTGTTTCAGTAAAAGGATATACTTTTACAGGGAGGGGTTGCTAGTCCTTCCCTTTAACGTGCTCGAGGCACCTCCTTCAACAAGGGCCCAAAATTTTACGCCCCTTCCGAAAGACGAAAGGATTTGAACAGGGTCCCACAGTCATACTTTTGTCACAATTTGAAAAGGGGCCCTGTCGGGCAGTTCACGGGCTGTTTTGGGCATTTTCGTGCGTTACCCCTACGTAGCCCCATTGGACATCCCGCAGCTACCGGGCTAGAGTTTGACCCGGCCAGATCCCGGATTGTTTTGAAACCTGGAATTAAAATCAATCCGGGACCAGGTGATTAAAACACGCCGTGACATACCCGTAGAGTATCTCTACGGTATCCGACAGCTCATAGGGACAAATGTGTCGCTTCGGAGCCCGGCCGGGGCTACATCCCCTACGGTCGCCGGCCGAATTGAGACCAAAGCATTACCAACTACAAAGTGTAAGTAAAACCAAATGTGTGAGAGCCACTAGGTACAAACGGAAGGGAATGTCATCCGATGAACGGTAGCGACCTTTACAAATCTCCCTTCAACACAGATACAAAAGGTTACTTTCATTTAAACTTAATCCCAGGGGTGACAAGTAAAGCCTTTCATAATGCGAAGGGATTAAGATATTAACCCAATGTACTCTCACTAGTTAAATAATGTGATAGAGGCATGCTATCACATTATTTCACTAATAGACACAATCTTTGTACTCTTAATAGTACAATAATGGCATAGAGGGGTGCTATCACAATATTTCACTAATAGACACAATCTTATTTATGCTACTAGTAAAATGATAGGATAGAGGGGTGCTTTCACATTATTTCATTAATAGACACAGTCTTAATTTCTCTTACTACTACAATAATGGGATAAGAGGGGAGCTATCACATTATTTCACTAATAGACACAATCTTAATTTCTGTTACTAGTGAAATAACGGGATAGAGGGGAGCTATCACATTATTTCACTAATTGACACAATCTTAATTTCTGTTACTAGTGAAATAATGGGATAGAGGGGAGCTATCACATTTATTTCACTAATAGACACAATCTTAATTTCTGTTACTAGTGAAATAATGGGATAGAGGGGAGCTATCACATTATTTCACTAATAGACACAATCTTAATTTCTGTTACTAGTGAAATAATGGGATAGAGGGGAGCTATCACATTTATTTCACTAATAGACACAATCTTAATTTCTGTTACTAGTAAAAAATGGGATAGAGGGGTGCTATCACATTATTTCACTAATAGGCACAATCTTCATTTCTCTTACTAGTGCAATAATGGAACAGAGGGGTCCTATCACATTATTTCACTAATAGGCACAATCATTGTACTCTTACTAGTCCAATAATGGATAGGGGGTGCTATCACATTATTTCACTAATAGGCACAATCATTGTACTCTTACTAGTCCAATAATGGATAGGGGGTGCTATCACATTATTTCACTAATAGACACAATCTTAATTTCTGTTACTAGTGAAATAATGGGATAGAGGGGTCCTATCACATTATTTCACTAATAGACACAATCAATCTTTGTACTCTTACTAATGAAATAATGTGATAGAGGGTGCTATCACATTAGTAAACTAGTAAGCTTCCGTACTTCTTACTAGTAAAAAAAATAAACGTGATAAGGGTTGGTGAGAGGGCGAGTTTAAGTTATTACACGGATGTCGCCATGCTGGTGGATGAATACGTAGGCAACACGTTTTGGGCCCTACGTATACTGTTATAATCCTGTTGGAACTTTGCACGAAACTATAGGTCGTTGGGTTTTACGGGAGAAGGAAAAAGACAAGAAAAAAGGCACAAAATCTACACAGACTGTGGCGCTTACATCTGCTTGGCGAACACAGCAGTCGTACATCAATTCGTTGTAAGGCAAGAAAAGGGCCAGTTGACTAAATCAGTGTATTATTGTCATTGCGTAGAATTTTTAGATGTACAAGGTCATTAAACCATTCATTCATTCATTCATTCATTCATTCATTCATTCATTCGTTCATTCATTCATTCATTCATTCATTCAAAAAAATAACGCGGGGCTTTACATCCAACTAGATCTAGATGTAACCAGAAAGGTCAGAAGGAAGGAAAGTGTGCAGTCTACGAGTTGCAAGATATACAGAGAACCTGTGGCAAAACCACCCCCACCCCCCCCCCCCCACCCCACACACACACACCGAGGAGTGTCATGGTGTCAATATCAATTGAAATTGTCTTTAATTGAAAGGATATGATCACATTATTAAGGTGTCTATTAGTGAAAGTATGTGTTACTATTCCTCTATCACATTATTTTACTAGTAATATAAAAGGGTTGTGTCTAATAGTGAAAGAATGTGATAGCACCCCTCTATCACATTATTTTACTAGTAATATAAAAGGGTTGTGTCTAATAGTGAAAGAATGTGATAGCACCACTCTATCAAATCATTTTACTAGTAAGAAAGAAGAGATAGTATCTATCACTGAAAGAATGTGATAGCACCCCTCTATCAAATTATTTCACTAGTAAAAGATTGAAAACTTGGTCTTATTTGTGTCTTCTAGAGAAAAAAAATGTGATAGCACACCTCTATCACATTAATTCACAATCATTAAAATAACCGCTCGAAAACAATTCATCACAACTTTTTCAACTATCACGTTTTCTGTCCTAAAATACTAGTCAGGACAAAATAAATGTGTTAGATAATCAAGTCTCCCAATTTTCATTTCTTTCCGGCACGTTTCTTTACTTATCCATATGATTTCTCTCGTTCATTTTGTTTTCTTTTATTTTCATTTGTAGTTCCTACATTGGCTTTATACTCTATCCTCCTTTCTTGCCTATTTCGAAATCTTTGGATTAAGATATTAACCCAATTTTCGTTTTTTCCTGCTCTCTACTTATCCTTAATTTCTCTCTTTCATTTTTTTTTCTTTGTAGTTCCTGAATTGGCTTATGCTTTTAGGCTCTCTTACTCTAACATTAAGCACACAAAGGCAATGTTGACTATCTTGAGTGTGTGTTTTTATGCCACTACTAAGGCAATAATCCCAGAACTGCTTTAAAGTATGAATCAAAGAAACCGATCGATCCATTTCCAGTTATCAAAGTGGACGTGGGTTAAACTGGACCAAGTCTGTTGGCGATAAACAAAATTGCGTCAACTTTGACGTGCGACGCATAAGCCAATGAAGCCCAGAAGAGTAATCTCCACGCAGATCTTTCGTGGCATAAGACCGTATCATAAGCTGGGGAATGAGTTTAGCCGGCAGAGGATTAAAGTGCACTTTACTCCTTTGACGGCTAAACTCCTTCCCCAACTTATGATACCGTCTTATGCCACGAAAGATCTGCTTGGATATTACAGAAGAGAGCAGGGTCACTGAATTTAAAATATATATATATATATATATATATATATATATATATATATATATATATACAACGATTAGAATGCCACCAAGAAGAGATTTGCAGTGATAAGAAAATTGTGTTTTGCATCATGTAGGTATAATGATATTTTTCATAGATTTATTAGGACTCGAATGGTGTATTCTGTAGCTGTGATATACTTTGTCTGAGCCTTACATCTTCCGTTATGACCTCAACAAATGTTCACTGAAACAAATAAACCTTGAAACTTACATTTTACAGAATAAAGGCAGCTTTTGTCGCATGTTTGACGCCCATTTGCCTATTTCTGTGATGTTCTTTACATCCCTTACAAGGCAAAAACATCTGCAGGGTACCATAAAAACGCTTGGCTCGTAGGCGACAATGGCTCAATAGAAGAGCAGAGTGAAAAAAATAACGCAAATGAGAAGGACGAAAAATGGGCATCCCGTGTTTTTGAAATGAGAAAATGACTAGCACCCCCCCTCCGTAAAAATGTACCCTGCTACAGAAACAGCAGGTAAACTTGCTGTCATATGTACCACTATTTCTACTAAAATTTATTTTCCTACAATCTCTTATAAAATATCCCTACACTGTCTTTCTATCGTCTTGTCTTTCGAAGAACACTTGAAACTCCTTGATGATACTTAACTATTCCTTCCGTGCCTTGAAAATAATGGACCAGGCCTAGGGACCTTTACAAGAGTAAGGTTGATATCCCCATGATACAGTACAAACGTAGCGTTCGTAGGCGACGGTGACGCAGTAATACCGGAGAATAAAGTCAAAGACATCCTAAACGATAATGGGTCTTTGAGGGGGTGCCTCGAGCAAACACGTTAAAGAGGAAGGACTGGTACCTCCTCCCTGTAAAATTGTACCCAAATACAGAAACAGCCAGGAAACATGCTACCCTATGTACCACTATTTCTACTAAAAATTTATTTTCCTTCAATCTCTTGTAAAATATCCCTACACTGACTTCTACCCTCTGGTCTTTCGAAGAACACTTGAAACTCCTTAATGATACTTAACTATTCCTTCCGTGCCTTGAAAATAAGGGGCCAGGGACCTTTACAAGGGCAAGGTTGATATCTCCAGGATACAATAGAGAGAAATGAACTGTATAAGGTTATACAAAACCAATTTCCTTATTTCATACATCTAAGTTCTGTAGAAAAATTCATATTCATAATGCAACTAGACAAACCATCCATCATAAAACATATCTGCTCTTTTATCTCCACTATAACAGAAAAGCGAGGAGAAGTTGAATTTATCCAGCAATAGTCTCATTTTGTATCTGTGAACTGTATCTTTTCAACATGTGTTGTTGTGACCTGTACTTAGCCCGGTGTGGCAAAAATGTGCAATAAAGGTCTTCATTCATTCATTCAATAAAAAACGTAGGGTTCGTAGGCGGCAGTGACGCAGGAATACCGGAGAATAAAGTGAAAGACATCGATAATGAGTTTTCGAGGGGGCCTCGAGCAAGCACGTTAAAAAAAAGGACTGGCACCCCCTCCCTGTGAAATCTGTACCCAAATACAACAAGATTGAAAATGGAAAACATACATTGCCTGGCGACGGTGGGTGTTGTAGGTTTTTTTAACCAGAGCTAAATGTGGAAATAGCATTGGAATGGGTTTGGCAGGTAGGTGCGCGTGTATATAGACTGGAACTTCCCTGTCGCACTAACCCTGGCACCTAGCCCACCTGTAACACAAGCCTATAACCAGCAGAAATGTACTACAATGTATGGTCTGCCAGTAACCTAAACATACAGCCAGCACTACAGTGTATAGTGGAGAATAAAAAAGGAAGAACCAACTGTTTCCAGCACTTCAGTCCTTGAATGACTTTCTTGCACCTAACCCACATCGTAATATTCCAGTCCTTGGGATAACTTGACGGTTGAACTTTTCACACAATGGACGTCCTCACCACCCACAGCAATAACAGTCGATGCACGAACCTCCCCCTGGCTTTTACCTCCGTCACAGACACAGAAAAGCGTCTTCTAGCTGCCCCACAAAACCACCCTCTGCCTTGAAGGTCTCAAGTATAAAGAATTATCTTCTTCACAATATAGACTACAGCTCTCTCCCTCTACACCATGACTAGACGATCCCCGAATCTCTGCAGTTGTATTACTACCGAGGTTCTGGCTTTTCTGAGATTTTCGTCTACTGTTTGCAGTGTTACACCGAGAGCCTCCCATATGAAAGAGTAACCTCCTTTACCTGCTAATGTTCTCAAGGGAGGCAAGGCTAACATTTCATACATGCCCGGGAACATGCCAGGCTAACATTCCCTACATGCCTGGGAACATGCCAAGCTAACATTCCATACATGCCTGGGAACATGCCAGACTAACATTCCATACATGCCTGAGAACATGCCAGGCTAACATTCCATACATGCCTGGGAACATGCCAGGCTAACATTCCATACATGCCTGGGAACATGCCAGGCTAACATTCCATACATGCCTGGGAACATGCCAGGCTAACATTCCATACATGCCTGGGAACATGCCAGGCTAACATTCCATACATGCCTGGGAACATGCCAGGCTAACATTCCATACATGCCTGGGAACATGCCAGGCTAACATTCCATACATGAACGTATCAGCCATACGGTAAATTACATCATTTACCCGGATTACAGGGAAAATAGTGACATATCAGTCACTGATGGAGATCCTAATCAAACCAAACCAAACATGAACAATCAGCACACACCTTTACAAGGTCGACGTCTCCAAGGTACAATTAGGACCAACAGTAGGATTCCTACTCGTAGGCGATGGTGAGCTAGGGAGAACAAGAGCTTCAAAAACCTTTTAGCGCTAACGAGAGATTTAGCTTAAATGATATCCATTTACTGACGAATTTATAGTTAAGGGAACTCCTTTCCACGTATTTTGGTTTATAGGGTGGTTCACATCTCCGTTCTATAGCAGGATGTCCCTGTGGCTCAATTGGTGAAAGCCTCATAGTCGAGCTCGTGGTTACAATTAGTTGGTAATACGCAGGTCCCGGTAAACTGCCGGATACTTGGGGATACCTTTCGGTTTATTTGCGAGCGGTGTCCTTTTGTCATGACCGGTTGATTTTAAAGCTGCACCAATTGACTTGAGCCCCAAAATTGAAACTATTCTTTAAAAAAGAAATCTTCAGGCGAATAGTATATACAACAACCTTTTGGCGCATTTGCATCGTTATTTTGTATTCCTAGTGTTTGTGAACTGTGTAAAAAAAACAAGCTGCACAATTTCCGCTGATTTAGTAAAACCTCCAAAAGGTAGACCCTCCTGTTTGTAAACAAACAAAATGGTACCTGTGACTAAGAGGGTTATATTCTCTTTAGGTTCTAGACATGTTGTGGTCGTAATTTTGAGTGATAGATAGCTTTCGGAGCAGAGATTAAATGGTGGGGGCATAGGGACTTTTACAGAAGCTGGTTTAGCTTTAACTTTTTAACGAAGTCATGAACGTCGTGTCCAAATCATCTTGCAATTGATTTTTGGTATGTTTTCTCCTACTTTCAACTTCTCCTGTACTTTTCTTTCCGGTACTTTACTACCTTCCCGTATATACAGTATACTATTTACCCTCTGGTAATTCTAAGAACACTCGAAAACTTCTTTATAATGCTTATGTTCCTTGGAGACCTTGGTAACACCTACGCACAGTATACACAGTTGTAGTCACGGGTACTTACACGATCAACCACCTGCCAGGGTGTATAGTACAGGAAAAGGTAGGAGAAAATCAGCCGAGCATAAAAAGTGATTTATGTGTGTGCAAAGACGTTGTTAACTTAAGCTAGGGTAAGACCTCACTTAGCTAACGCCGCTTACAACTGCCTCAATTGCTCAGTTGTATTATGAAGTTGAAGTTGACGTTGTCCCCTGTGTCCTTGCCGCTTCTGAGAAGCAATTTGTTTTTCATTTGCGAATAGAATGGTCGACCTTGCTACAACCACGCTAAAGTTTCATTGTTAGTGATGCTATTTGTTACTTGATCTGGACCTGATCCTCTTGACCTGGATCGTACCTACCTGGACCTGAATTTTCTGTACTGGTATCCACCCCTACTGGCTAGTTTGGTTGGTTGGATGGATGGATGGTTGGTTGGATGGTTGGTTGGTTGGTTGGTTGGTTGGTTGGTTGGTTGGTTGGTTGGTTGGTTGGTTGGTTGGTTGGTTGGATGGTTGGTTGGTTGGTTGGTTGGTTGGTTGGTTGGTTGGTTGGTTGGTTGGTTGGTTGGTTGGTTGGTTGGTTGGTTGGTTGGTGGTTGGTTGGTTGGTTGGTTGGTTGGTTGGTTGGTAGGTTGGTTGGTTGGTTGGTTGGTTGGTTGGTTGGTTGGATGGTTGGTTGGTTGGTTGGATGGTTGGTTGGTTGGTTGGTTGGTTGGTTGGTTGGTTGGTTGGTTGGTTGGATGGTTGGTTGGTTGGTTGGTTGGTTGGTTGGTTGGTTGGTTGGTTGGTTGGATGGTTGGTTGGTTGGTTGGTTGGATGGTTGGTTGGTTGGTTGGTTGGTTGGTTGGTTGGTTGGTTGGTTGGTTGGTTGGTTGGTTGGATGGTTGGTTGGTTGGTTGGTTGGTTGGTTGGTTGGTTGGTTGGTTGGTTGGTTGGTTGGTTGGTTGGTTGGTTGGATGGTTGGTTGGTTGGTTGGTTGGTTTCTGTCTGTTTCTACTCTTTTCTTGTTTCACGTGCCCCGGTTTGGAAATGGGACGTAGGACTAAGGAAGTGGTTACAGGCACATGGATTGCCAACGTGTTAGAATGCCGTCCCGGATTAATGATGCAGCAAACCTACGTCAAATCCTCCAACCACATGTTTTTACGACCTCAGCACACGTTACTCGTCTGTAACGATTAGGCCACAACGATTCTATTTCTGTATATGCAAGTTTCACTGACACGACAACAATTACAGTGACTCTTGTATGGGCAAGTATAAACTACAAAACAAAGGTGAATACAGAATAAATTTTAAAACTCTACCAACTAAGCAATGTAGGATATTAAGAAAACCTCTATACAATCAGGGCATGAGGCTATACGGGTTATATCCTCTTGGATACCCCAAATTGATGCGACCGTGCGAAAAACAAGAGAAGTAGGGCAAATGTTGCCTTTATTATGAGCTAAGTAGTTCGGTTAAGTTTGAATAAAAGGCTTTAACACGTGGAACATGAAATTCCCAATGTTCAAGGATTAAATTACCGACAAAATCAGTCTTTTTTACAATAGGATAAGAGGCATTTCATCATTAGTATCCATTTACTAATACTTTGCCATTTGAGAGTGGGAGAGAAAGCCAAGGAGGGAGAGAGAGGGAGAGAGAAAGACAAAGTGGGAGAGCGAGAAGGATATCTATGCTGTTTCTAATACTTGTTTGCCATTTATGGATTTTTTTTTTCATTTTGCAGCTTTGTTGTAACGTTACGATTTTCAGTATGGTTGCAAATTCTCGTTTTTCGAAACGGGCGAAAATTCATGTGCACGCGGATGCCATATAATCGGCCCAGTTTGGCCCAAATGGTGAAAAACGCAACGTATAACTGCCAGCTGCAGGGTGCGCAGTCAAATCAGCGTTAACGTGAACTAGGACTTCCTGCAGTGAAAGGCAATCTTAAAGCTATCATCTTGACGTCTCAGTGGGTTACTTCTTAAGGCATCCATTGCGTTGGGTGTAATCTGCGTAGGTAACAGGCATCAGTGGCAGGGGTTAGGCGATTTATGTAAGGCTTTGGTTGAACCTTTGTTGAACCTTCGGCATGAAGTTTTGTTTGTTTGAATCTTTATCTATTCATGAAAGCTCAAATCGGCCTTCAGGCCGCTTTTCATTGAGGTCATGAGGGAAGAGGCAAGAGTCAGACAAGGTAGACAAGAGTCAGACAAGGATCTCTATAACAGAGATACAGTTACATCGTATAGAGTCCTTATAAGTCCTATAAGTCTATATACACATTTTTTACATACATACAAAATACATGATAGAGAGAAACTACTGCATGATTCAAGTTTGTTCATTTTGGCCGTTCCAGTTACTTTAAAAGAAGCCAGAGTTGGGGCAGTGTGTATGTCCGGTGGTAGACTGTTCCAGATGGTGGGTCCACGGCCAGTAGGCGATGGCTCTTCTGGATGTTAGTTTGTTTCACTCAAAAAGCATATGCATGATCGAAATTTATGAATTTTTCATGTCATCGCCATCGGTAGAAAATATGGTCGTAGTGAAGCCTGCTATGGGACAATAAAAATCGTACGACGATGGAGAAATTTTCAACAAAATCGATCCTTTTCAGCTCTATTATTTTATCGTAGGACGTTCCTCGATGGCTACTTTTACGTAAGATTAGCTGTGATTTACCTACGATTTACAGCGATTAACGTAGGTAAGCTCATAAACCTCTACCGTAGGTTGACCTACGACGTTTGTGACCATGACTTTTATATATTTAGAGTACTGCGTCCGGTTTTCTTCATACGTCCGTCCGATGTGCGGCGTTAACGTTATTACAACGTTATTACAACACATGGAAACGCCATCGGGGTAAATCGCACGATATATGTTGCCTGTCAACCGAGCTCTGACATAATTCCAGCGTGGGAGAGAACATTCAGTGTGGTCGTCTTAAAACATTTGCAGTCGCGGTGGTGACCATAAGCGGCATGGGAAAAACATATTTCCGAGAAAGCATAGAAAAAAATCTCATATAGCACTAAAGAGAGGGGGAAGGGAAGAAGGGGAAGGGAGGAAAGGAGAGAGAGAGAGAGAAAGAAAGAGAGAGAAAGAGAGGGAGGAGAATGAGAGCGGGGGTGACCCCAAATTCGCCACTATACCATAAACTCACCACTTTTGGTTTTGTCTATTTTTAGGTAAAAAAGGGGGAAATTTAAATTTAAGGTTACTAAAATCATGGTTCCAAACTAGCATAATCAAAAATTAACATGGGCGCGGTCACATAGGTCGGGCGATCGTCGTACGATTTTGATGCCATAGGATTTTAAAGCAGGCCGTGACAGAACGAACTACCGACATGGATCCAAAACAGCATTTTGTGTACCAAGACAGTTAAACTTTGCAGGAGACGTACATTTTTCTCCTCCAATCCAAAATGCCCGAAGATAGCGATCGTAGTACGACGCATGACCCGGTTGGGGTGTAGTCAAGTCGGGTTCCAATGTTTAATGAGGTGCCTTGATCACTTTGCAACCGCCTCATTACTCAGATGGGCACCTACTGACTACCTACTACCTACTACTACCTACTACCTACTACTAACTAACTACTACCTACTACTACCTACTAAACGAATACTTATCAACCGGCACTCACAGCTGGACTAAAGCTACGGAATAAGGGGCAGTTTTGGGGGCACTTTCGGCCGTGACCCCTACGTGATCCAATGGGATACCCTGCGGCTCCCGGGATAGATTTGAATACGGCCAGGCCCCGGGTTCATTTTAATTTAAGTCGGACTTAAAATCATCCTGTGACCCGGTAAGAAATAGACACAGAGACCTAAGGTACGACCGAAATGAACGGACTCGAATCATGTAGCAATTCTCATTACACTTATTAGGTATTTTGTACTATATGTACGTAAAGTAGACTTAATTATAACACTCATGATGTAAACTGCTTATTATTTTACGCTAATTATCCGCTTCTGATGTTAAGTTGTTTCTTTTTCATTTCATGTATTTCATTTATTCTTATTATTATGACTCCAGGAAGAGTAGTGGCATGATTTTATGATGTACACTAATGGAGATCGCAATAAAACAAACAAACAAACAACTGTATATACTTGTCTGCCACTTGTCTCTTCCCTCGTGACCTCAACGAAAAGCGGTCTGCAGTCTGATTTGAGCTTTCATGGATAGATAAAAGATTCAAACAAGCCCCTACGTCATCCAGCAGTCCTCTGGGGGGCAAATTCGTGGTTTTATGGCCTGGTCGGGGCTACATCCCTGACTGGCACGGGTGCAATTGGGACCGTAGTTTTATCCATATTCGTTAACCCTGGTATGAAAGGGGTCTTATATAAGCTAAAAACATCAGCCATGCAAAAGGTTGTGGCATTCAGCTGCATAAAGTACAAAGGTAGTCCTGTATTTACGGGTTTCCAAGATATGTACAGGCAGTACGTAACCATGGAGACGCGATTGATTGTAAACATTTGTGTAGCCGGGAAAGTGGAACACCATTTCTTGAGTCCTCCCTGAAACTATATTCAGCATATAGAAATAGGGGCAATCTGTGTGGGTGAGGTCAAAGAACTAAAAGAAATGGCAAGCTAACCCTGTATTAATCCCCTTGGCCTTGTACATAAAGCTCTTAAAAGGGTCACGACGATTTGATTGCCGGTGACAACTTAGTTAACGGTGTCAGACAAAAGCCCTGTTGGCAACCCTCAGTACCTACGCGTGACGTAAGGCGCGTGGCATAGGACGTTTGACCCGAACTCAGAGTCCCGTGTTCGAATCCCGGAAATGACCGAACGTTGTGCCCCTGGGAAAGGCACTTTTAGAAGTTACCCGTGTGCGACAGAACTTGTAAATAATGTACGTTAGATATGGTAGAAGACGAAACACATATAATTTCAAACTGCCCCTTCTATGATCATGAAAGGAAAGAGCTCTTAAAAGAAGCCACCAAATTCCATCCTAATATCTCCACGTTTACAGACAAGAAGAAATTTACGCAAAACCAACACATTGCAGAAAAAGTTGGATCTTTCGTCCTTCACTGTCTCAGAAAAAGAAGTCAAACCCAATAAGTTACGGAGTAGTCGCTTACTATACTGTTTTAGGTCTGTCTTTTTTCTTTGTCACCTGCAATTAGCCCTCGGGCAAGAATTTGCAATAAACTTATTATTATTATTATTTACTTCACTCATGTGAAATGAGTACCTAGTTATGCGCTTCGACAAAATCAAGACTATAACCACCAGAAGAATAAGAACTAACTTGTCCAGGAGAAAAGATAGAATTTCTTTTCTGCTGTTCTGCTGCAGTATAAAGGTTTGCCACCAGGAGGCCCAAAATTGTCGTTGACCTTCGGGTCTACATACCAAATATCATCTCAATCCATCCTGTGGTTCTTCTGTTATGCCCCCTTCACAGGAGTGCACGAATGAGCCGGCGCGGAATGCCGTCGGAATGAATGTTCTTTTCTATTCCTGGCAATTCGTAGTGTGATTTTCATTCACGGCATTCTGGCTCATTCCTTCTCGTGTGAAGGGGATTTAAGGCCTATTTGGAATTCCCACCCGAGTGGTTCCGAATGTGGCACGAACTTTGCGAATAATTCATTCCGACTGGTTCTGCTCGATTCCTGCTGATTCTGTTTCAGTGTGAAGGCCCTATAATGCTTGCTAAATCCAGAAACACAAACACACAGGCACGCCAAAAACAATATTACCATTTTTCATGGAGGTAACTATTAAAAACAAAAGCGTTATTCTCCAATCTACAACCCCAAACAACCAGGGAAAGACAATTATGGATAAATTCAGATTTTGTCGTTCAATAGACGACTTGCTTGATAAAACCTCCTTGCTTGCACCTAGCCCTTCCAGACATTGATGTACAATAAAGATCTTTTACTCATATCCACCCATGCGTTCATTATGAACACTTCAGGAAAATGTCGCCAGGTGGCGTAGCGCTATTGGGAAAAACGCTCTACGGTTTGTCAAGCAGACAAGTTTACATTTGAAGTTACCAACACGTCTACCGGTGATAGGCAGAGGGAAGTCGACAAAAAGGGGGTATAACTTTGCGGCATCACTTTCAAATCACTTTTAAATTGTACAAAATTAGGATGAGAAGTCCTTATTTTTCATTCGAAAGTGAAGTCGTGCTCTTACAGAACTTTGTAGCGGTCTGCGTTTTTAGCTATTCCCTCCTTCTTACATCAAAATGCCGCAAAAACGAGGAAAACACGCTGAGTCGCACCCTACGTCTGCTTGATTAAGTTGACCTGTAGTAACTCGGTATTTGTGACGTCACAGTTCTCGCGAGAGTTTGATGTGGGCGAGACTCACACGTGATTTGGCAGAGTCGACCATTTTGTTACAACAAGGAATGGTTGGAAGGTTCGGGTGACGGTTTTTGGTGGCGATTTTTTACTACATGTAGGCAGAGAAACACATACCAGGTAAGCTTCAACGATAGTATAGGACCTAGGGATCATTTCTAGTGGATAGTTGTTGTCGGACAAAAGAGGGACAATACAGAAAATACTCGGTAAAATTTGGGTATGCTTGCCAGGAAACTAAGAGTAAGAGGGAGGGTCCGTCGCCATATTTTCTGTTTTGTTGAACTCTCACAATGTAAACACAAGCATAATATTTACGTAACGTTGACAAAATTTCTATATTACGACTTTTTACAGTTTCTAATGGTTGCTTTTATAACCATAATGCTATGCAAAGGTTCTATAGTTGTATTTTTGGTCATATTTTGTTTTGACGAAGAATAACATTAAATTTTCAAGTCAGGGTAAATAATACATGATTTACATGTATGATCGTGCTACCGATTGTAATAGTCACTTTAGAGAAAAACCCTGTAAATAATCTACGCATTCTTCCGTTTTGTGTACAGTTATGATGCCAAAGTGATTTTGATTGTGATAAAAATAAGTAAAAGTATGTGTTGCCCATGTAACATGATTAATTATGTCTGTCACCTCAGCTGCTTTGTCTAACACTTAGTAAACATCAGTTGTTGTTGCCATTTTCGGGACTGGTTCGATGGATAAAACTACAAATCTTCAGAGTTGTACATTTCTTGTATTACTTCTGAAGGTTGCTTTTGTACAATTGGTTCATCCTCAAATTATTGTCTCTGAGCTTTCATAACAGGGGTCCCATGCTCGCTCGAGGAGGTGCCTTGACCACGTTAAACAGCCTCATTACCCACACTTTGGGTACCTACTGGCTGCAAAATACACCCGATATTATTATTATAATTATAGCCTGATTAAATCTCGCTTATAGCAGCCCGCCAAACATCCGCTGGTCCCTCGGGGAGGGGGCCAGTTACAGCCCTGGACAGCGGAGTTTGTATTACACAGACTATTATAACTACACTATGAGTATGATAAATCGCATTTGGGACATGGGGAAATTCTGGCCAATTTTGTTTCCCGTCATCTTTCTAAAACCTTAAACAGTAAATTTCCTGTTAGTATCCTCGATTTGTGTAACATTGAATTGACAATAACTGTTGAGGACAGAAGGATGGGTTCAAATACAATAACAGCAAGCGACTACGAAACCTCCTTTTACGGAGGTAAAACTTTTCCGTCAGTGTTTGACCTAAGGTGTATTCTAATTTCTAAGCCCATGATGTAACCTGCAATATGTGGTTCTCACGGCCAGGGTAGGGGGTCTAGCATCATCCTCTTAGATAATTTTCAAATTCATAACCCTGGGTTACAATTTCATTCATTCTGATTTACAAATTTTAGTAAGATAAGGTTTTCCTCTCCACTAAGATACAACCTCATTAGCAAAATATTCCTTTTTTAATATTTCTTACATGATTTATGACAAATGATGATGATATGGTTTCTTGAAAATTATGATTGATGGATTTTAGAATTCATAACTCACATAACAGACACTATTTCTTGCATTTTTAGGACAAATTATGGTAAGTCAACAAGTTTACGCTGTGTAATTTATTTTTAAGATTTATGAAGTAATTTATGTCACTACAACAAACATGGGAACAAATTTGTTATAAAAGTTCCAGAAGGACATGTTGACACCTTCCCCTGGTTTGACCTTTGGACCCATGATTATATAGCCTTGTCCCAGAAGTGAGACAGCGAAACATTCTACTCAATGATATTGTACCTACAGTACAGGGATAACCTTGTAGTTTGTACCCATAGGGACATTGTATTGATTGGTGGGGTTCCAAACATCTGCCGGTGAAATATGAGAGCTATCTACCATTCGACTGTAAATTGACCAGAACACAAGATATCAAAACTAGACCTTGTACTGCAGTACCATGGAAAGCCTCTAGGGGGCCCAAGATATAATCATTTTTAGGTGTTGTTAATTAAGACCTACCTGCATACCAAATACCAAAACAATCCATCCAGGTATTTGAAAGTGAACATGTTGAATTTGACACATACTGACACACAGACACACACACACAAAAAAACATTTTTTTTTTGCAAATTTGAAATTTGCTAGGAGAAAAAAAATTTAGGCTGTGTATTTTGTTATGTTGCAACATATTGAAGCTTGCTTTACAAATACTGTAGTAGGTTTAGACATTAGTTCAAAAGTCTCGCTCTAGTTAGATACACATTTTGACTTCTTAAAAGAAAAAACTCAGACTAATTTACATCAGTCCAAATAGATTCCTTAGTTACAAAGCCATGTACAATAACGGTGTAGGCCAAGAATGAAGGACTAAGTTAGTAAGGTCAGTTGATGCTTACTTGATGAAAAACAGGTTTGGCAAAAAATAACACCTGTGTTTCTTTCAATCTTTCAAGGTAAAATTTAAAGAAGTATACCTCTTGTCTCTTGATGACCCAGCATATGAAAGTTATGCCCCATGGAAACTCAGGCATGTTGGAAAGCAGTGGTGCAGTGTTTCCTTTTTTGCTGCAAAAACATGGCTGTCAGGGTGGTTATGCAACCCAGTAGGAATATATTCATGTTGTTGTACTATTATTACAGCCAGGACTTTAGAAAGTCTCACAAAACTACTGTTGTTTTATGTGTAATACAGTGCATCAAGAAGGTTGGTCATGTTTGTGAGAGATGCCGGCAAAAACTGTTAACGTAAAACCATCGCAAATAGTTCAGAATTCACAGTATATTCTGATGTAACCAAAAAAGAACTAGACTTTCCTGTACAAAAACAACAACAGAAACCCTGAAGGCTATACAGACATCAGACTATAACATGTGATTGTGAGTCACATTGTAACTATTGTTGTATACACATGTAAATGTAGCATGTATATGCAGTTCGACCAGTCTTCTGTCACATTCGTGTTTTAATTAGCATCATCAATCAATGTGTAGGTTTTAATCCGGAAGTGCATGTATAATGTACATCCTTCAAAGGCAAGACTTTCTGAGTTGTTAAAATATAGTTTTATCAAATGGGTCACCTTGTGACTCTAAAACCTTGTATGTTCAGTTTATGGCTTCAGTTTGTTTCTTAACTAGTGAACCTGCCATAATGCATAGCACACCAATCTTATGGGTACAATGAGTGGGGTTTTGTGTGTGCTGTTTTATTAATGTGCTATAGGTTTGGCCCCACTCCAGTCATACATAAGATCTCAGATGTTATGTCATACCTGGGCCGTGATAACGATCGATACAGGTGTTCCGAACCGTGTGATAAAAAGCCGTACCACACAGGCTTCGAAGTTTTATCACACAGGCTTCTATTGAATATTTGGAATATACTTTGCGCACGCCAGTGCTGCAAGGTCAAAAACTCGAATACCTGATTCGGACGTTGGAACATTGCTGTTGTAACAATGTTTATTCGAGGGCACCAAATTTTCTCAACTTCTTGCGTATTTTGCATTGCCTTCGGCCGTCAGGCAATCCAATCATGTTGTATTCTTTATTTACGTCCCATCCAAAATGATGTGATAGGTACATGTACTCACTTTCACCTGAGTAGAGTGAGGAAATAGGTGTGAAATGCCTTTTTGAAGCGCACAACATTGGAGCCTGCTCGAGATTCAAACCCTAAACCTCTAGATTCTAAATCTATTGAGTCAACAACTCTAATCACAAGACCACTTACCTTAGGCTACAGTACAAGGTTGTAAATGGATTTGATGATAATGGATTCTACTAAACTATGTAAGGCTCGTGCCAACAAACGTGTTATGCAAAAGTCACAAGATACGATTTGTAGGTGTAATCTAGGTCATTGTTACGAAAGCTTACATATGTACAGCTAAGTTATAAATGGCAGAGGAATTTTCAAGCAGGCCTCCAAGCAAGCCTTGAAAGTGTCCCAAAAAGACATTCAAACTGTCCCAAAGTGAAACTAGTACTACACATTTATATGGTATGACATTTACTTTAAAGTTTAAGTTAATCTTTGTAAGTGTCTTAAAAAGACAGGGAAATTCAAACCGTCCCAACGTGAGACTAATACTACACATGTATATAGTATGACATCTACTTTAAGTTAATCTTTGTAACATACTATAATATAGTTAAGACTTAGTAATAGTATCTCACCTTTGTCAGTTGATTTGATCACAGTTCGTCTGGGATATCGAGCTGTAGCTAGTCGTTGGCTGTTTGGAATTCGTCGAGATGGTCGCCTCCTAAAATGTCTTCAAGTTGAAAGTTATCCTGGCCTTATATTGTCTTGTCGATATGTTTGTGTAGATGGTTATGCGTGCGCCATGTGTGTGGGTCAATAAATGCATCACGTGCGGGTCAATGTTTGCATGTTGGTTGTAAAGATGCGCCCGATGATAAAAAACATCCTGACACTGATGATGAAAATCCTGCCACCATGTGTACAAAGAGTAGGCGTTTTGACAAATCAGCCTGATCGATGAAGCCAATATTTACTTCTTTAATACTTTGAACAAAACCTCCCAGAAATTTGCCACTTTGTATCATCGGTTATACGTAAGGTCGGTAAGGATGTAGCAAAAGCAAATATGAAGACTTGACTTGAGTCCAAGGCCTTGTTTTGTTAAATCCTCGTGACGTCAAAACCTTATGTAACAGTACTTCAACCTCACACAAACACTTGAAAAGAGGCCTTACAGTAGATATGGTTAGATAAAGGTGAGCAAAATAAGATAACATAGATTTTGTGCGTTACCCAACTGCTTTATGTATTTATAATTGAGGTTTACCACATTGTGGAAGTGACTGTCACCTTTTCAATATGTTAGTCCAGAGACAGGATTGTAAAGTTTGGATCACTCACACCGGAAAGGTGTACTATTCTTTGCGATAAGTGTAGTGGGTTCCTTAACATGCTCGAAGTGTGACTCTCCTCAAACACGGGACCTCCATTGAACGTCCTATTTGAGGGACGGCACTAGCCAAAGCTAGGTACTCATTTCCAACTGAGTGAAGTGAGGAAAGCTGTGCAGAGTGCCTTTCCCAAGGGCACAGGATCGGTGACGTGGCAGGGTTCGAACTCGAGACCTCTCGGTCCTGAGCCAAACACGCTGCCGCTGCACCATGCCAATCGGAGCTAGGAACTCATTTCCACCGGAGTGAAGTGAGAAAGGTCGTGTCAAGTGCCATTCCCAAGGGCACAAGATCAGAGACATCATTGCATTTGAATCCTGGACCTCTGGGTTCTGGGCCAAACGCCCTGCGCTATGCCACAAGACCCCACATGCTAATGTTGTTGTTGTTGTTGTTTTGTTTCAGCCATGTTTCCGTGCCGACCAGTCCCATCGTACATCACAGTTTTGTACATCTATGCAGTCATCAACCTGTTTCTGTTGCTCCATGTGTGCACTGTGGATGCTGATGTTATCGTGGTAAGGCCCTTTTTTTGGCGACGCCTCAGGGGCTAGCCTGATTGTAGTGTGCGTCCGTTTGACAAGAATTCCCAGGCATGTCAGGGATTTCAGTTGCATCATCTCTTTAGAGGGAATGTCAATGTGTTGACGGATCATCATGATTTTTCATATGTAGGTAACTTTGGAGATGCCTTTGATGAATAAGTGCTTTTAACGCAAACCAGGATGTTATAATGCTACAAAATATGCCATGTGTAACTCAAAAAGTGAGAAATATTGGGCTTACCTTTGAGGATATATCCAATTGACGAAAATTCCCGAAATTCCACAGTAATTCGTCCTCGAGTGCGCAATTGCACCATCCTTTCGGAAGGGAATAATTCGGGAAGGTGTTGACGGATCATCAAGATTTTCAGATGTAGATAACTTTGGAGATTTATTTTTTATTGCCACATTTATTATGTTTACCTTCAAGAAGTCACATCTTCTGGTAGAAAGGGTGCACAAGGTAAAATTTCTATAAAACAAATAAAGAAATAGGAGAAAAGGTAGTGTATGATTTGAGAGACTACTGTAAATGCAGAAATGTTCACAAAGGTTTTACATTCACGGTTGCCAATTTACCACGAACTTAAAACCACCGTGAACATTTTTCCATGGTTGTAAGTAAATACAGTCTATGGCGCTACTGCAAACTTAAACCACAGCAAATACTCCATTTTCCCACAACTATGAAATGAAATCCCGGTGAACTTAAATGCATTTGCAGTATACCTTAGATCATTTCACTTTCCTTGATCGGAAAAACATGTCACTATAGAAGTGTCAATTTGTAGATATAAGAGCTTAACGGTGCACACACCAGTTCTTCCGCGACCGGGGTCCGTGGTAGTCCCAACTTATTTTGGAGTAAGGGGATTTTAGCATCCGTTTTGTGCCCAGTTACTCAGTGTAAAATTAGCTTAGCGGATCCAAATCGCTGGTAGTATAAAATTCGACCCCTATATGCTGTTTTCGGTAAGTTTTTGTCGCCGAATCTTGGCTTCCGGGTATCGCTCCGAGGACGCAAACAGTGAAGGGGCCGGAGCCGCTTGACCGATGACGTCACCGCCATGGGCTTTCGACATGCATTAGAATATTCATTATTGTGAGATTTGTAGTACTAGAATTTTCTTGTAAATCAGATATGTTAGACCATATGGTACATGCTTACTTTCTGTATAGGCGTAGTTCCCGGGAAAATTTTTTTTTTTAAATACGGCATCGCTGAAAGAAGTCTCTTAACTATAGGTTTCAATGGGGGCGAGAAACTGGTGCGTGCCCCCTTAATATGATATGTTCCCCTTACTTTTCCAGGTAGGTTACACAACACACTTAAATTGTAAAACAATGACTTGTATAACATGTATTTGTGTATGCCTGTAATGCTTGCAGAACTTGCTAGAGGGCATCGCAGCACAATAGAGAAAGCATACTGCAGTATTATGCAACTATGACATATGGTGCTAGATAGTGTTGTATACTCTAAACGTATTGTTTTACCGTAATAAGCACACTTGAAGACAACTGATGTTGTGTTTATCTAAATAATGTTTTTATTTTCATGTTTACAGACTGATAGCATTAACAACACAGTAAACTTCATGGATATGCCATCCAACTTTGGGTCCCAGCTACCTGACATGGGGATACAGGTACTGTATTCAGTCTAGTCCTTTTTAATTTTTAAAGGTATACTGTGCAATTTTGACTTGGAAAACTGGAAATACTATGAATATGTAGTTTGCTACTGTTCAGCTCATTTACGTCATTATTTGATATTTCTGGCTTTTGAAAACTGTGCAAAAAAAGCCACACTTAAGTCCCCCAATTTTGTAGTACAATGTAAGTAAATGCAGAAATGTTGACGGTGGGTTTATGTTGGCGGTTTTTACGGTGGCTGCCTTACCGCAAAGATTTTTCTATTACAGTTTGTGACTACAGTATATGGCGCTACCACAAACTCACGAAACCATAGTTAACACTCCATTTTCCCGCTATTGCAAAATTAAATCCCCACGAATTAGGTGCATTTACAGTAAATCCAGGTAATGCCATTTACGCCAAATAGCAGTTACTCAAAGAACTGAATATGATTTTTGAGATCCAAAATTATATCCAGTTGCTTGAGTAACTGATATTTGGCCTGATTTTGAAGGTAGGAAAAAGTGCTATATTGACAGAGGTTTACTCTTTCCATGTGTCTTATATGTGTTTATTTTCTTTAGTGTAAATAGTTATTTGTATTTGTAACTTTGCTTATTTGTCATTTTATTGAACCTCGTCACGTGCTAGAGGTTGTACACAAGGAGCTTGGACAAATGTTTTGATACACCATGTTGATGTTGTTGTTTACATTGATGAGTGAATGTTGTTGTTTACTCTGCAGGGTTACCTAGCAGCGGTGAACCCGCCCCACGCTTGTAAAGCCGTGGGCCCCCCTCCTCCTAACATCACAGAGTTGAACCCCATCGCCTTGATTCGCAGAGGGAACTGTGACTTTGACATCAAGGTAAAACACTGCACACTGTTACACTGACTTTTAGTTTGAACGGGGCTGTCTCTAGTTTTAAATTCTTTTCCGTCCCAAACAAACTGTTCGGGAGCCGCACTTCCGTATCAGACTGGTTCAAAAGGCCTATCACACAGGCTCCACTGTTTCGAGCGGGCCGAGTGCGGTGCCATCGAATATTCGAATACCTGATTCAGACGTTGGAACATTACTGTTGCAACACTTTTTGTTCGAGGGCACCAAATTTGTTCAAGTTCTGGCGCACTTCGCATCAAAACATGGGTTTTCTTAGGTCTTCGGCCGTCGGGCGATCCGACCCACGGTCGGGCTGATACCTCGGGTGATACGGAATACACCGTGTTGTATTCTATATGTATTGTTAGTATTATCTAGATATCTACAATCAATGATTTGTAATTAATTTTTTCCTTTATATAGATTGTTCATTTGTGTGTAATGTAATTGTTCTACCTGTGAGGTGCTACGTTTTGTTTCTTCTGTTCAAAGATTTTAAGACCACATGGATGTTTAAAGTTCTGCATTGCTTGAACACAATCTGTTTCTGATTATTATATTATTGTAATACAGTATAATATAGACTGGTGTGCGGTGCATACAAAAGCAGATCAGCAGAAAAGAACTTAAGAATAGAACTGAATTAGTAAACAGATGTGTCAGAGACTGTCATTCTCGAATAGGACTGTTTAGCCATAGCCAATGCTGTAGAGCTGATTTTAATTATGATTAGACCATGGTCAATATCATCTGACAGGTCATATATATATCATGATACATTTATTTGTTTCTCAGTTGACTATGCCATATCTCTACAGGAATTCATGAGTTTGAAACTTTCTCCCAAACCAGGTGCTGAATGCAGAGAAAAGTGGCTTTAAAGCAGCTATAGTGTACAACGATGAGTCAGACGTCATCCTTCAGATGAACGGAAATAAATGTAAGTTTGTTTGTTTTGCTTGTAATGCATACCCAGTAAACCATCTCATGGTGTAACACACCAGGTTTGGACTGAACAGTACAAGCTACATGTCCGGTCAGATTTATTTGATCCACTCACAGAAGGAAGGATGCCTACTCTTTTCAATAAGTGTGGTGGGTTCTTTTACGTGGCTCTCCTCAAACACAGGACCTCCTTTTACATTAAGCATTCTATCCAAGGAACAGCCCTAAAACTGAAACTTGGTACTCAACTCCACCCGAGTGAAGCGAGTAAATTCGTGTTAAGTGCCTTTCCCAAGGGCACAACATCGGGGCATGACAGACAACTCAAACGCAGGACCTCTGCGTTATTCGAATTATTCTATGAAAGCCTGTGTGATAACAATCGGTAGAACCCGTGTTATAACCCAAGTTATCACGCGGTCTGGACAACCAGTATGGACCAGTATTCCGGTCAAGGTATGACATAAATTGCATGATTACATGACGTACACGCCAGGAATAGGTTCTTGATGGTAATAAAGGGGATCCTCCATAGCCGGTCGTACATGTAAAGTGGTGCTTAACTACATATCTGACGTGCTTTTTGTGGTCATGTGGCTGTTCCACTATGTTCGATATGGTTGTACCAAATTTGCATATCAGAGTTAGTGCAGTCATTTTTGATACATAGATATTTGATGGAAAAACATGGATTTTGGGGTTGCAGGCTTGTTAATTATTATCTATTGTTGAAGTAAATTGTAGAAGATCATAAAGGATTGTTGTATCGCTTCCCCCCCTCCCCCCAAAAAATGGGAGGGGGGCTTTTACAAATATTTTGAAGCTCACCTCACCTCAAGCTACCAGCCTCCTTTCCCTATCTTGAAGAGGATCTGTTGCTAAAAACCTGACTGTACAAGGGCATTTCTGTGAGCCTGATATAGATGACTAATTTATTAGTGACGCATTTTTGTAAAAGAGCTGAGAGTCCCACACGTAGGCATGCTCCGAAGTGGGTTTTAACAGAAGCTATCATTACGTACATTAGCCTAAGTGGAGTTTGGATGATTGGCGTAGAGGGTAAGTGTTAAACGCTGCTTCTTAGTCTAACGGTGGGGATCGGAGTAGTGTCGGATCATACAGACAGGAGGGTCATTTTGACCTGTGTCTTCCAGCCTCCAGATTTAAGTTAGAGGAGAGGTTTCTCAGTGATGTCTTTTTGAGACCTGTCTGTGCCACTTTTGTCTTGCTGCTCCAAGTAAGAAAAGACTGTAGCAGGGTTTTGCAGTCCAGTATTTGGAGATCCTGTCTCTGGACAAAGAAATCGTGAGAATCTGGCTGTCTCGCTCAATCTGGCTGTCTCGCTCAATCTGGCTGTCTCGCTCAACCAACGCTATAGGAAAGGATCGCAGTCATCAGGACGGGACGTTAAGCTGTGGTGAACTGTTTATCGCACTTGTTGAAAGGAGCTGGGGAAATTTCTGTGTTGCAGTGCACCTGTGAATACTGTATATGGCATCTAGCTTCACTGTCACAACCACTGGAAGATTATCTTATCTGTTCATGTCACATGTTATGACATGAAACTGGAGTGCTGTATTGTAGCAAGAAGTTGGGCTACCGTTACGGGACATCTCAAGAATTGATACGGAGAAACCTTCCTACTACGTTTCGCCTGAACTACGTCATAGTGAAGAGACAATAGTAAATCCGGTGACTTGCTACGTGGATAGCAATCAGTCGGAGTAAAGCTTTTTCATAAGCTTCCCTTTGGGGTAAAAGCAAGAACATCTTTCTGAGGGCCTTCTGTGTTGATAACGCTGCGAGTGTTACTCACCGTTGGAGTCATGCCTCTGATCAGGATTCGCTGCCCTTGCAAGAGAGGACCCAACTGGGTGAAGGATCGTTATAACCGTACTTGTGCGTCTGGGTTTTACTTCTTCTTACCGTACGCCCCCCCCCCCCTTTCCACTGTAGACTTCAGCCGATGAACAAGCAAACCTTTGACAAATTGCTCAATGATTTTCAAAGATAAAGAACGTGTATCTTCAAGTTTTGTGTGTTTTGGTGTCTCAAACATTGAGCCTTGTATTCCAATTTTGAAATCAATGGTCACAGACTCACAGAAATCCAATTTTGGTTGCTATGTGATCTGTCACCAGTTGCTGTTCTGTGGAAAATGGGCTTTAGCAAAAATATACAGTATGTGTCTCTCCCAGTGTACCTACCCAGTTGTTACCGGGCCTCAAAGCTATTAGGGATCTTCAATCAAACACTGATGTCTGACTGCAGATAGCTATAATGGATTCCCTAAGTGGACGTCCCTGTTTTACCTCATGGAATGTTTGAGGAAATTGTTTTTATCAGGAGGGCAGGCCGCCTTCATGTTAACCTTTAAACTGCCAAACCCGTATATATCAGGCACACATATCCATGTCCTGTTTGCCGCACCTGGATATATCTGGGATAGCGTATTCCCCCGAAGTAGCAACTTTGCGTGTGCGCAGCACACGAACCCTGGAAGTTAGGGACTTCAGCCTTGTTCGGGGGTTTTTTTTGGAGGTCAGCGGCCAACCCTGGCACTGATAGCATTTTATAGTGCTGAAACTCTGGCAGTTTAAAGGTAAATGGTCCTAGAAATTTCCATATGGGTCGATGCGGTATGTTTTTGTAGATGTGTATGTCAACTGTTGTTTGTGTCATCTGATAGTCTCGGAAAAAAGTCTAAGTCCTTGGATGATATTGGGACAAGGACAAAGTTTGTACTTAATATGATTCCAAGATTAGTAGTGTATGGTTAGGGTGTTTGGCCCAGAACCAAGCGGTCCTGAGTTTGAATCCCCTGATGTGCTACCAGTGTTGTGTGTTTTCGGAAAGGCACTTTCTACAAATTTCTCACTTCACCCAGGTGTAAAAATGGGTACCTGACTTTGGTTGAGGAAGCAGTGCTCGAAATACCACATGCTCAGATGTTGCTTTTATCCACTGTTACCTGACATTAGAGAAAGCATACAGGCACAAAGAATATCATCTGCCCTTGTATTTCAATCCCTAGTAAGTATAAGGATTTGGAAGTACAGGGTTGGGCTCCACCTTCCAATACTGTGTCCTAGACACAGTGGATAACAACCCACAGACTACCTTCTGAATCACCTTTTATTACTTTAACAATCTCAGATTTACTGCTAGATAAGTCAGGGCTGGAAATACCACCTGCATATGCAGGTTAGTGCAGGTAAAATTGGAGCTGTGCAGGTATTTCTGGTGTCTACCTGCACCTAACCTGCACTGGTCCATGTACTGGGTTTTATACATAAATGTCCTATTAGCTGTATATGGATTGTTCTTAGCTGCATTGACTGTTACCAGCTATAAAGTATAAAAGAAAGATAGCAATGGTTCCTGGACAATTTTAGTATGATCCATACTTCCTAACTTTAGAGTGGTGCAGGTCAAATTTGTCTGGTGCAGGTAATTTTCAATGTTACCTGCACCAGTGCAGGTATGCAGAAAAAAGTATTTCGAGCCGTTAATGGTGAAGTTCGCTGTGTTTCCCTACAGATTACATGGAGGTGACCATCCCATCAGTGTTTGTGGGTCTGACAGATGGAATGGAGCTGCAGAGATATGACTGGAGAACTGGGTAAGTCCCCCTCTTTACTTCATTTATCATTTCATTCTCAACTGAGGATATTGTTCCAACTTCTAAGAAGTACAAAAGGTATGTTCTGCTTGTAAGGTATGTGTTATGTAATCATCATGACATGTTATGCATGTATTGATGTGTTCATTTTCTAGTCGGCATGTAAAGATATTGAACAAATGAAATTTTTCAAACATCTCCAGAAATTCAGCACAGATGCCATTGAACCAAACAGGGTTGACTCTACTGGCAAAATTTGCCCCTCAAAATGTAGGAATTAGTGTTTCAGAGGGTCTAAGATTTCAGAATTTTCCTGTACCCCTCTATGACCGTTGCATGGAATCCTTTGCCGCTTGACAGGCTTTCTATTCAAACTCCAGGTGATGGAAAAAATTTCAGCTCATCACTAAGATTTACTTGTTGTGGCCTTACATGAAATATGAACATTTATTATTCTCTTAGACTACATCTGGAATCGTCCAAATTTTGGACGCAGGCGCTGATTGGTCCCTACACATGAGCAAATTATGGATGGGTTCAAGCGATCGTTCGAACAGGCGTTCCAACACCGGACAAGCCCTCCGTCTGCTTGTGAGAGTGCCTGTTGTCATCGAACGAGCACTCTAGAACCCATTCCTTGATTCGCCCATTAACTCTTATCACCACCAAATGGTTTGAATTGGCAAGTCTCCTGACGGATAGCAGAAGCGAACATATACTATAGGAGCAAACTACTATCCAGATGGTACCCAGGCTAGTAACTTACAACATGAATATAACCATGTGTTGTGCCCCACAGGTCGCAGGTGAAGCTGACCCCAGACTTCACCATCCCCCTGCACTTCTACCTGCTGCCCTTCGCTATCATCGTGGGCATCTGCTTCGTCCTCATGCTCATCTTCATGGTCAGCACACCACCATTTACACAGTGGAATCATCCCACTTTCTACCACATTTCCTCCGTACTTTGATGATAATATAGTCTGTTGAATACTTGCAGGGCTCGAAATACCATCTGCATATGCACGTTAGGCCATGTTGATTTGATTATATGGATGACATCCTCTGGGAACTCCAAAATTGATGCGAGCGAGCGAATAAAAAAAAAGTTTGGCCAAAAAAAAAGTTGACTTCAGTATGAAATCTAAGTGGTCAGGAAGGTTGAACATAGGACTAAAAACACATAGTATGATATACCAACAGTTAGGTGTAGGGATCAGTACATCGTACAGGTGCAAAACGTTTTTTTCTTCTTCTTGGACCGATCCTTAAAAAAAAGACCAGAAAAAAATCAGTGGAATCGGTTTCGCCAATTAGAAAATGGACACACTATGTCAGCAAGCGTTTGGGGTCTTACTGGGCTAAGAAGACAACAAGAGCGAAGTCGAGTAGAGTTTAACGTTTATAGTCATTTGCACCAAGTTTCTAGTCAAAGGTACAGAAACTTGATTACTTGGAGCAAGGAGGTTAAAAACACAACCTCCTTGCTTGGAGATGGGATTTTAAAATGCCAGTGGGAGTCAGATAATCCACCAAACAGATTCCTTTGTAGCAAAATTGACCAATTAACATTGTTTTCAGTATAGCAAATTCTCCAAGTTTCCACAGACAATCAGGTACAGGTCCAGATCTGGAAATGATCTTCTGGACCTGAACGGAACCTGTACCTAAATTTTCTGTACCGGTACCTCCCCCTACCAATAATAGATTTTTTTCACATCTTATTCTTATAATAATAATAATCACCAGGTGTATTTTGCCAGCCAGTAGATACCCAAATTATGAGTAAATTCTTTGACTTTAGATTTATTTGGGCATTCTATGGCATTAGTTATCTGTTTTCTGATACTTTTTTTTCTAATCTATGGCATATATGTGCTCATTTTACAGCTGCTTTGCACAATTTACTGTGTGCTCAAAAACTTTTTTTTTTTTTGGAAATGGCCGAAAATTGGTGCGAGCGCGGATGTCATCCATATAATCAAATCAACATGGCCTTAGTGCAGGTAAAATTGGAGCTGTGCAGGTATTTCTGTTGTCTACCTGCACCTAACCTGCAGTTGTCTATGTACTGAATTTTATACATAAATGTCCCATGATGTAGGATTGTTATTAGCTGCATTGGCTGTTACCACCTATAAACTATAAAAGAAAAAAATAGCAATGATTCCTGAACAATTTAAGTATGATCCGTACTTCCCAAATTCAGAGTGGTGCAGGTAAAATTTGTCTGGTGCAGGTAATTTTCAATGTTACCTGCACCAGTGCAGGTATGCAGAAAAAAGTATTTAGAGGCCTGACTTGTGTATCTAACGTCAACCGTTCCTAAAGTAATGGTAGGATATGTAATGGTAGGATACGTAATGTAACGCTTCTTTTCTTGACGTAACCTTGTAATTGATGTCGAACACTGTGTACATGTACATGTATGTTAAACAGGGGCCGGGATGTTTAAAGACAACAAATTTTCTCAACTTCTGGTGCATTTAGTGTTGAAATGTATGTTTTTTTTTGTGTGTGTGTGACAAAAATAACAACAAAATACAATACGGTATGTTCCATATTGCCCTCAATAGTCCCAACCCTCCCTCTGATCGGATTGCCCTCCGGCATTTAAGCGATCCTTTCCGTGGTCAAGCTTGTACCCCTGATGATAAAGAATACACTTGTGTTGTATTTTATATGTATGAACTGTAAATGTAGGTACATGAATGAAAGGAACAACAAGTTCATATGATAATGTTGTTTTAAAATTTAAGTGAAAAGAGTAGAATGTCCTGTCGGCCCTACATTTGGCAGGAGAAATGACCAAAGTCATGTACTACATATTTAGGTCGCCTAACTAAACGTTGTGTGTTTTTCAGGTTGCGAAATTTGTCCGTGACAGAAGACGACAGCGCCGCTCCAGGCTGTCTAAGGAGCACCTGAAGAAAATCCCCACCAAGAAGTTCAAGAAAGGTGAGAGCCATTCAAAAAACTTTTCTAGAAAGCAGAATAACCTGATGAACTAAGGTCTGGTTAGTCAAGTCTATTTTCATGTAGCTTCCCAAAAACCAGACTTACACATTGTAGATTTATAAAGCTGTAGATTACTGCAGCGAACCTTAAAGCATTTTCTCAGTATTGAGATAATTTTCTTTCAAAATCAAAGTGGGATGGTATAAAGTCCTTGAAGGTAGCAGAACACAGTTTTCGGCCTATGGGGATTTCTATAGTTAAGGGCCTCAAGGTGACTAGCTTCGACGCAATGAAAAATATAGTAGGGTGCACTTTTGGAATACCAAAATCGGATATGTTTGAGTTGAAGGTACAAGCCACAATATATTAAAAACAAAAAAATACTGTCGGCGTATCGTCTTCTCACGCCCTCTTTGAAATGCCCCTCTGCGGAGGTCACAGAACTGCAGCCGGCTCACGCTAGAAAGGCAGTTGCGTAATGGAGCGCATTTATACACAAAATAGAAAACTTTCACAATCCAAACCATGCAGTCTCAGAGTCGACACCTTCCGTGACCACGTAGCACAGGTTATATCTGGCTGCCCCTCAAATAAGGCTTTTTACCTCTCCTTCAACAAGTTTATCCGTACTATTTTATGTACCCGCGTCATACTCCCCGGGGTTCGCCCACTAATACTGTGTTCTGCTACCTTGAAATGAACAGGTACCGTGTCACTGCAGTTATAAGATGACCTGCTAGAGGGCAGTACTGACTTGCCATGTTTTACAGGTGATGAGTATGATGTCTGTGCCATCTGTCTGGATGACTATGAGGAGGGGGACAAGCTCAGGATATTGCCTTGCTCCCATGGTAGGTCACTCATATAATAGAAGTATTTAAAAACCTATACAATGTACATACTAGTGTACATTACTCATTGTATAGATTTTGATAGTAGGATAACACATTCTTATATCATTGTAAGTGCAATTGTACTTCTACTCTATCCTGTACTTAGTTTGTAGGATCATAAACATGTAATAAAGGTCTCATTCACATTTGAGTTAGGATGTCAAACTTCTTAAGATTCATAACGTCTTTGTCAAGGAAACTGCTTGACAATTAAGCTTACACCACCTTTAACATTTACTGCATCATCTGATACTAACAGAGATTTACTGCTGCATCTGATGAAGTATTGATTGCAAAAATCTAGCTTTTGGAGAACCATACTGCTTTGATGCGCTTCATTGCCAACTTGCTAGGTGTCACTGTTGAACAGGCATGGTTAGTTTAACTATGGTCTTACAGTCATCCCAAATGCTCAGGAATTCTGTCATTACTTTGAAACCATCAGCAGAGGATTCAATGAAAAATGATGGCAAATGATGTGGTCACATTAGTCACAAATTTTTGATTACATAGAATTTCCGAGCAAACTGTGACAAAACCATTTGCCAAAACCACCAAAAAAGATCTAAGAAAGCCTTTACAAAAACAAGAAAAAAAACATTTGTGAAAAAACATGTGCTCCACTATCCCAAGAATACCTTCAGTGTGCGATTGTGTTATAATGTATGCAACTTAGCCATAAGCAAGCTTCTCTCATATTCGAACGAAAACTCATGTGTTGATAAAATCCATAGTTGTAAAATTTGAGCTGTGTCCCAACACAAAGGAAACACACACCACAAGTGGTGACAGTGGCAGATGCCGTCTTCGCAACACCTTTCATTCACTCCTGACATCATCACACTTCTGGTTCCCGGAAAAGTCAGCACAGTGCAGCCGGCACGCCATGACCTGAATCAAACAGTTTTCAGGGCATTTGCATTACGCCTTCAAAATCTGTGATAAGTCTTATACTTTCAGAAACTAGAGGGTTCGCTCTTTCTTACACGAGATTTCCTGTTGGTTTGAAATTTACATTGGTTTGAAATTTACAATAGGTTCAGAACAACAGGGGAATTTGTGCTTGGAGTACTTGGGACAAAGCTCAAATTTTACGACAAAGTTTCTCTCTCCATCCCCAGCCTACCACACCAAGTGCATCGACCCCTGGCTGACAGGCAGCAAGCGCACCTGCCCGGTCTGCAAGCGGCGCGTGATTCCGGGGGACGACGAGACGTCCGACTCGGAGACCAGCCAGTCGGACATGGATAGCGATGACGACATGCCGGAGACCACGCCCCTCCTGGGCGCCACCGGACCTGTGGACCGTACCAACTCTGCCATGGGGACCACTGACACTTCCAGGTTAGCCCTTGTACTCCTTGGCAATTTACAGTATTTACTTTTCTCAATAATTAAAAGTATTTATTAATATATAGTATTACAAATACGAAAAGACTTCACATAAGCATTGGGATTAAGATACATCAGAGCTTCAACTGAATGAAATTATGTTCCATAGCATTGAAACTTTGATGTGTATACTCTAGCAATACATCGCCACCACGCTCCAACCCCAAATACCAATAGAATCTCATGAACATGTTCAATAACACACTTGTCTGAGATTTGTACAATTCCGTGTGTGTCAGACAAACCTAATTACTAGTACTTCATTTTGTTCGTAACTAAGAAAACTAGATAGGAACCCACATTCCAACAAATTCTAAAACAAGTACTGTGACAGACATTTTATTAACTTTCTAACACTTAAATGTAAAGAATATGGTGCATACTACTTTAGTATTTTTACATGCATAAACCTACAAAAATGCACCTACAGAAAACATTGGGTACACAGCTCCAACCAAGGTGCACATGCACCCAGTATTTTGAGTCCTGCATTCACACTGGCATTACCATCTCTGTAATGACATTAGCACTGATGTTGCTATCCCTGTCCTTGGTGCTGAATGACATTAACACTGACACTGCCATCCCTGGTACTGATTTGGGTGCACCAAGGTGCACATGCACCCAGTATTTTGAGCCCTGCTTTCACACTGGCATTACCATCTCTGTAGTGACATTAGCACTGATGTTGCGGTCCCTGTCCTTGGTGCTGAATGACATTAAACACTGACCCCACCATCCCTGTCCTGTCCCATGCACCCAGTATTTCGAGCCCTGTTATCAGGGTGTCAACATGAATACTAAATGGGACCTAGGGCTGGTGGGCCTCTTTTCATCAATTATCTATTGCAACAGAAGTAAGAACATGTTGGTAAAAGTTTCTACAATGTTTGCAAATAAGACTTTATCTTTCTTGCCAGTGGTCAACCCCCCAAAAGGCTAGGGTCAGCAGGTTCTTGCTAGGGTCGGTCAGGTAACTGGACAAAAGAATTCTATATCTATGTTTATCGGAATGAAAGCTCATCTGTGTTGGTAAATTCCATAGTGAAATAAGTTTAAACTTTGTTCCAACACAAAAGAAAGACTCACCATAAGTTTTCGGTAGAGAACTCCGACCTTCTTCAGATAGATGACTCACTGCACTGATGTTCCGGAAGTCGTCGGATGACGTCAGGCAACAGCGAATCATAAATGGCGGGAAGGCAGAACCTATCACGGCCATGGTTCAGAGAGGGTTGATGCGCCCTTGTGTAAATAGTACATTTTTTCTTTCTTTTTTCACCATACCTGTTTGTACCTTGTCCAGGATGCACCACTCTGATGAGGAGAGTACTGAGACCCAGGAGACTGATGATGATGATGATGACTCCAGTGGTGATGAGGAAGAGAAGGGAGCATGGGGCTACTCTGGAGAAGTGGAGATCAAAGATGGACCCTCCCAGGAGACAAAGGTGGAGATGGGAGATGAGAAGGAAGAGGAAGATGAAGAGGAGAACAAGTCTGGACCAGAAATTGTGTGATTTTTGGACCAGGTGACCTAATGGTGCAGCCCACATGCAGGTTTATGGACAGGGGGTTTTGCTACAGGGTTGGACAAGTTTTCTAAAATTCGCTTGTCCTATCGGGCAAGTACATAGAAAATTTACTCGCCCAAACTAACTTTCACTTGTCCGGACATTTAAAAAACATTTGTCTAAGTATTTTCAATTCCATCACTAAAATTCTTTTATCGTTGGCTCTATTTTTCTGTGTTGACCAATGCTTGATGCTATGGTTGTGATTGCGTGAGAGGTAACATGTATAGCAAAATCTCTTTCATGGAAAAATTTTACTTGCGATCGGACAAGTGGGGTAGGACATGCACTTGCCCGATCAGCACTTTCACTTGCCCTGGACAATCGGGATAGTGGACTTGTCCAACCCTGTGCTACTGGATTTAACAGCAGAAAATGTAGCAATAACTCAAAAACATCTCAGCTTTCTGTCCAAACTTTAGCTGTTCTTCAGCACTTGTCTTTTCATTGGGATTCACTTCTTCAATCTTTTCGAAATGGAAAGGTACTGGTCCAGGCTGTAAAATTCAAAACAAACCCCCACTGCCAAGTCCAGGCTTGTAACACCTTGGGAATATCATGTGAGGCATGTGAAAGAAGTTGTCTCTTGTGACCCCATTTAAAGGAAGACAAGAGACAGCATCTTCAAAATGTTCTTCGAATTCTAACAGGCCTCTGAGAAACAGAGCAATAAGACTGATTCCTTCCAGCATTCATATCTCTTGCTAAACTTGAACTTGTTAATGTATTCTAGTTGGCAGGTAAGGGTCTTTGAGAATCCACCTTACTTAGTATCAAGAGAGAAACATCGGAGAAAGCTGTTGTTATCATCTTAATGATGATGGTAGCTCTAGCTGTGGATGGACATAGTAAAGCTGTAGACCATCTCTTCTCAGTCTTAATGTTTTGAGTATATGCATGGTTGGTTTGTAAGTAGGACCTTCTGTATATGTAGGAACTCTGACTTGCTCAACCCCCACCCACCCTGCTCTTTAGTAACTGAGGTTTTGAAGCCATGAAATCCCCAGAATGCCAGTACATGTACATGTAGTTGAAATAGCAAAAATGAGATCGTACTGCTTATTCCAGTAAGCTGACAAGAAAGATATCCGGCCAGGCAAATATTATACATAACTTAGTAGTGTGATATTGATATGTTCAAATCATTTACATGTATTATATCCAAATAGGGAAAGAATGTACATGTATCTTTCTCGATGTTTCGCTCTTTTATTTTCACTGTTAGTCGGTTACAGTTATAGTGTTAACCTGGGTGTTAGGGGAAATGCTTATATGCTAATACATTGTAGCACAGCAAAATTAGCAAGACAGTACCAACCAGAAAAGCTTAGGGAAAAGTAGACTAGTCGTGGAGATTCTATGTGTGATTGTTATGATTTGTTTTTCACCCCTTTCAAGTTGACAACTGTAAATACCCTAAGTTACTTGGAAGGACGTCTTTCCTATTATATGTGAAGGACCAAATACTTTTTTTGTGATTACAAAGAGCATTTTACATTGTATTATTGTTTAAGAGGTGATGCCATAATTGTTATGAGGAGATGTGCAAATTCTACGATATCAGTGTTGTGTTAGAAATTTAAATATCAAAATATTGGAAAGCTGTATTGGCTTGGTCCAGTCAGGAAATAGTGGCTGGGGGGACTTTTGTAATAACTGTTTCTTGTCACAAACATATAGAGAAATTTAACCTGTGCACGACAAATTATAGCTTGGTGAGAAGCTCTCAAAACGCCATCTTTCTTCAGCTCTGATGGTAGTCACATGACATGTGAAAGGTCACTTGACACAATGTTATATGTGGCAGCAGTCTTGTTAATTCAGTGCAAAACATAATTTCCCTCTGCTGCAAAACTGAGACACAAACAAGACGTTCACAAAACAGCTATAGGTCACAGTTTTTGTATTGCCAGCCTTTGTGTAAAGATGTTAAATCAAGTGAAAAGTTGTGTTACATAACCAGCATATGTATATAACAATTGGGTGAATGAGATATGGGTGTATGAGATATAATGATAAGATCTATAACTATCTATGACTTGATGACTTAAAATTGTACAGAGGTCTGTATATGGGGCAACTTAACCCTGCATGCTAAGAAAATAGAAAGGAAGAGTTATATTTTCGGGATATAACTAAGAGAACTCTGTGTAAAACATATTTTCATAGATTTACATCATGATACAGTGGAAGAGGTATAACTAGAAAGAGGAAAGCATTGGAGAAAGATGACAGTCAATGTAATAAAGGACATTATGATAGAACCATTGTATCAACATAACTGTGCCATGCTGTGCTTGGCTGTAGCTGTTCTTAGCGGAATTTTCACTGCTGTGCCAGAGTAAGAGTCGATTGTCACAGCTATCATGTAGAATACCAGTCTACTTGTAGATGACACTTACAAGAAATTAACAGATGCGTTGTACGTGAAGTTGATTTTTGTTGAAGGTGTTGTCTGATGTCAGAAGTAATATCAATAGGAATTTCATAGCAGAATGACAAAATATGTGTTTTACGGATTTGGATTTCACGTTTATGCCAGTAACAATGTAGTTTATAATGTGAAGGAACCAACTGAAGGTGATACATATATGTAAAACAATACAGAATTGGGATGAAGCTGTATAGTGCATGTGTCATCTTATATTCAATGCTGTACTAGCTTTTAACGGCAAGTAGTTGTGCAAGTCATTGGGCAGGGTCCCAAGACTACATGTATCTAGACTAGCCTTTGCAGATTTCTTGGAATGCCAGTATTTAAATTTTTTGGGAGAGCACTTATTTGCGATTCTGAACATGGGCTAAGGTTTTCTAAATGCTCTCGGAGATCGTTTTCCAGCCACCACAGAGTGAGAACCTATTGCCAGCAGGGATTCCACCCTCCGTGGGAGCCCAGGTTTCTCGCATCCACACCGATTGCCGTGATTTTAATGGGGCTTTCAAGATGCCAACATAAACAGACTTCTTGGTGCTAAACAATCTCTTCTGGCATTAGAGAACCTTAGCCAATGTTGAAAATTGTGAATCAGTGTTCTCCCCCCAAAAAGGAATGCTGGTGCTCCAAGAAGTGTGCAAAGGAGGCAATACCTTATCTCACTTTTCAGTGCCACTTGCTTGAACCAAGGACGTTATATAAGTCCTTGCTTGAACTTCTAGTGTCGGGGTAGGTTGTTGGAATCTAATGACAAAGTGTATGGCTTGTGAAATGAGTTTAAGGGTAGGAAAGAGCCATAATGACATTATTTGGAAGGTTACTTTGCATGTAGGATGACAAGGTTTAAAGTTGACATTGCCAGGTAGTAACAGAAAAACATAAATACCTCTAACCAAGCAGTAATTAAAAAGATCTCAGATGAACCATGTTTAACATACATGGTAAAACTTTGTAAGTTTAGTCAAGAGAACCCATATCCACAAAAGTCTGATGGTTTTAAGTATTAAGTCTTGTACCTGAATACTCTATGAAAGTCTAATTTCCCTGGCAGGTGTCTCTGGTAATTTTGATAACTGTAAAGTATTCATTATGTAAATTGTATGGTAATCGGTAGGTGTAGTCAAAGATTTGTATTGTTCAAGTTTGACTCATGATCAAAAGGGTTTGCCTTTAATAGGGAAGTTTCAGCATATCACCTTAAAGTTCCATGCGATTCTTGTGGGGTTATAATTGTAAATTGTGTAAGTTTCTGGGTAAAATAAAGTTGGTTATCAGGTCATGTTCTTGGTGTGGTTCTGTTAAAGTATAGAAACTTGTTAAAACAGTAGAATGTATAAAACAGACTGGACTCATAGCAAGAACAGTGACTGGATTTTAATGCAACAAGTATAACATCTGAGCATCTACAATTGTTTCTATGGGGAAGGAAACACCTGCTTTTCTAATGCAAGAAAAGTAATGTCTGATCAACACAAGCTTTGTCTCAGTCTCACATGAAATGTACCGGAGATGTATATTTCAACAATGTACATTTTAACCAAAGATCCAACACTTTTAAAAGTGTGTCGGGTATACAAAGTGGTGAAAACGTCTGCTTTGTGCTGTTGTGCAGCAGCTGATGATTCTAGTTTCTCAAGTTGACGTCTTAACACTTACAAGTAACTGTCTCTTCACCACTTGAACAACATGGCTATCAACATTCACATCTACGTGCTGAACTGTTGAAATCGTTTTCCGCTGAGCTTCGCCTGCGGCCTTTTAATAAACCACATTAAGGCTGTGCTAAACTGGGCTGAGGTATCCACTAGTTGTCAGCCAATCAGAGAATTGCTTACTGTTCTTTTAGGTGAACCAGATTCTCTGATTGGCTGACAGCTAGCTTGAGGTCACAAATATATGGAAACCTTAGTCTGGTTTAGCAGAGCCTGTGAGATACTGTAAAAAGGAAAATATTTGTAGTGGCTTCGCGTTTGTATTTTTCTTGGTGACATTTTCACAGCAATTAGTTCAAACAACTGCAAACATTAACTTCTTTGCAGTCAAAACCTGCATGGCATTTGCAAACTTAAACCCAAGGTAATATTTTCTCTTCTACAGTGTATTCTGTAGACTGCAGCGGAGGAAAACAGTTTTCCTAAGGAAAACAGTTGAAATCTGCAGCATTGCTTCTAATAGCCGCTGCCAATCAGGTAGTCTCCGAGTTTCTCCACTACGTTGTTGCAGTTACCAGGCTGCATGCCCTCACTGTAGACCCCAAAGATCAAACCTGTTTTGTTTTCAAAAAAGAGAGAGAGAGAGAGAGAGAACACCTTTAGAATCTTGCCTGTAATACATCAGCGAAATTGTCCCAAAAAATAACCCCATATAGAAACGGTCTGCCTTCAAAATGTTGGATAGGTTACAATAGTTCAACTCGTGTTGAAATCGTAATAAACATTCAAGTTGTCTTTAATTGGAGGGTCCCCCTTTAACTCCTGAACTATAGGTTTCTATGAGACAATGAATATTAGTGAATACTTACAACAACTTTGGTATGATTATGGCATAATGTCATCAATAATAATGTTTATTGCAAATTCTTGCCCGTGGGCTAATTGCATGAGACATTCAGACAAAGTAAAAAACAGTATCAAAAGTGTCTACTCTAGTCTAAAACTAGTCAATCTGACGTCATCAAGTGATTTTATTGGCTGATCTGTCCTAAGAAAAGTATTCCCATAAAACGCAAAGCTCCAATATATACACACATATTTGACAAAAAGGTTGGAAGCTTCAATGAGTCAATCGGAAGAAGCTAACATTGAACAATGTATGTACCCAAAGTACACTGACACGTTGGGAAGATACTTTGCTGATAGTAACAAGAGATAAACATATCCCTGTATATAATTACAACATCAATCAAGAAGTCAGTCTTGGCTTTAACACTCTCCCGCGAGGAAACCTAGCGCAGCGATCAATGCTTCGTATTAATCGCTGAGCTGGTAAAGCATACAGTGTACAATAACTGTAAATCCCATCACACATTCAGGACCTTCCCATGACTTTTCTTATGGCCACTTCCCAACCAAAGTTGGTGCTGGGTTGGGAGTGACTTTCTCATTCTATCGCGGCACTGCCTTACGATATCGCTTCTGCCATTTCAGCTATGTAAAACGGTTATTTGGGGCGTGGCTTCTAAGCAACTGTCAGCATAGCATAGCAGCCACCTGGCCAAAGTGGCCACTTTTTGTCGGTCCCTTGAATTCATAATAATTAAGAAATAGGCTTAGCGGCCACCTGTCCAACGCGGCCACGGCCACACGATTTCCAGTCCCGTTGATACAGAAACACTGCCTATTGCAACCATACTGCAGCCTTATGTCACCCTGCACCGAGTTTGAAATTGTAGTTCGCGAGGATTTGGAGTTCCTGACAGAGTCATTTTGGCAGTAGCAGAAGGTATGCATGCTTTGAGCATTAAAGTGCAAGTCTTTGTCGGTGATTTACCGATGGAGACAATGTTATTTGGTGAGAAAGATTAGTGGTAACTGAAATCATATGTAGCTTGCTCATGGTCAATTGATGAACATTTTCTCTATAGTGGCCACCTGTATATAGTGGCCACATTTCTCCAGTCCCTTGAGTGACCGCTATAGACAGGTTTGACTTATGTATGTGCGATAGGTTTAAGTTCACACTGACTGCAACACTTACACTGCTTGGTCTTGAAGATGCATGCACCAGCCTCTCCCTTCTTCACATAGAGGGAGTTCTCGTTCTGCCTCAGGAACTTGTACTTGTTGTCCCCCTCACCAATGAAGAGCCCAGCTATGAAAACACACATTTCAAGCATCTCTTTACTAGACTTTTTCTACACATGTACAGTACAGATTTGAATACACTTTTGAAACACTGACAATGCAGTGATTTAACTTTGCAGTAGGGGGAAAAGGGACTTTTTGCGGTGGTTTTAAGTTCGGGGTAGCACCATGCACTGTAGTCTCACGCTGCCATGGAAAAATTGTTCGCAGAGGTTTTAAATTCTCGGTGAAGCGGCCATCGCAAAAACCGCAAACATTAAACAACCACAAAAGTTTGTGCATTTACAGTATAACAGTCTGTCTTGCTACCTTATCCCCAAACAACTGAATGCATTCCTGTCATCAAGGATGACATTCACTTCTCCCCCAATACTACAATGTACATTTTACAAATCTATTAAGATTTTTAAATTAGCAGTTCCTTGTTTCTAATGTGTCTACTCATTGCAAACTTATAATCAAGGTTTCCATTATACCATTCAATACTATCAAAACGTAAAAATACAGTGGACACTTACTTACTTAAAGGCCTGGTACATGTGTATGTAACCAACTTTTGAATTGCGAGCTGCTTGTTACTCACTCACTCACTCACTATCCATGGTTTGTACTGTGTACTCATAAAAACTTGTCGACATAAAAAAGGAGGGAGGCCATATTTGCATTACAATAACAAAGAATTTTCTACGCTTAAGTATAGTACACCAATACTTCCGTACCTTCACTCTGCCAGTACACTGCTTTTATGTGTTGCATAAACATAATTGTAAAGCATTTGACTCTCTTTAGGGGGACTCAACTCTGGAGGTAAGCATGTTTTTTTTTTAATCCAAAAAAAAATTAACATGTACAGTGTAGGTCTTCAATTTTAGCCTTGACAACGTAATTCTCTTCCTGCTTCAAGCCCAAAATCGACCTGTAGCTTTAGTATGTATTATTCCCATCATGCCAATATGGATCCACATGGGAAGCTGTTCAGTTACTGGATCATAAACAAAAATATCCTGGTTAATCTTTGGGGAAATTTTACTAATTTGGTTGACTTTGTATTCATAAAAATGTAGCCTTTAAGAAAATAGCACCTGCTTCACAATCTGTGCTTAAGTCCTCCCTTAAGACACTTTCATTCATTCATTCATTCCAACCAATCACACAATGAAGAGACAACAGAGACTTGTGAATAGAACAGACCTACAGTTTTTCCTTGCAGTGGGCTCAGTGACAGATCTGGCTTTGAAGCTACAGTATTGTAGGGATAGGTGAGGCTATCAATAGGTTTAAAACTACAGGACAGGTTAATCGAACCACCTGGGCCGGACTGGCTACATTCTGGGGTTGGTATTTAAGACCAATTTGACGTCCTATTTTTACAGTGCGTTCGAAGTGGCACAGAAGGCTTCAGTTTTAGATCTAAAATTTTTGTTTCTAGCTTTCGGACCATGGTAACTACAGAACAGACAATGCCACTCATTAAAAGCTTGCTTTAAAATGGATGATGCAAGAACTTTTTCTTCCACAATTGGTTTAGGGAATGTCAAATTCTTAGACAAACTTCTTAAACATGATGAAAATATAGCCGTGCCCTTGTATCATGCTGGATCAGTGTACATGCAGTAGTGGCTGTCCCCAGAACTAACCAATGTCTAGCCCAGTTAACATGTTTTCAGGTTCTGCATATAATGCAGTTCTCTCTCAACTACTTTGGCACGGAACTGAAATACAACTTCTCTTCATACATATTTAAACAAAATAATAAACTGTATCGTAAAACATACATATATACTGCTCAATATGAGGACTAATAAAAGCTTGTGCAACACTCTTATATTAGGTTTGATACTCTAAAAACTGTAATACGAGTCAAACAAGAAATATAGTTGGATAAGCAGCTGTCATAATTTTTCCACTTAAGTCTAACACAAGGTAAGCTGCATAGGGTTACAATAAGTGACTATGAATTCAACAGTAAATATATAACTCATATTCATAGTTTTATACCATTGGATTACAAAGGATTCCACATACCTTCTAGAAAGACAACTTATCATTTATCCCTACTTTTTCTTTACATGTATTTTTTTTAAATCTCTGACAGCATGTTGTAGATCACAGGGCCTTGCTTTTAACAACTACGCCAAGACCAAGCTACCCATAGAAATATTGTTAGATTAAAATCGGCATCATGAAAAGCACGACCCTCTCAGCGAACTTTGCTTATCTACTACGGCCACAACATATCACTTGCTCAGTTGTTAGATTTTAAATTAAAATTTGGAGTAAGATAACACTGCCCGATTGCCTAACCCATTGGCCAACTTTCTGAGACATGGAAGCATGGCTTAATGTTAATGTTTCATTAAATGTTTTTATCATGGAAGGACAAACCAGAAATGTTATACCAAAATCAACATGATGGTTATGAATTGTTCCACTACAAACTGTGCATTTTTGTTTGTAATCGTAAAATCATTATGAAAATTATGGGATTGAACTGATATGAATTATCAATGCATAAATGTGGCAATGGAAAAGGTCGCCTCTTTTGTCTAAGTTTTGCACAAAACAACATTTAATAGCAGAGTAAGTTGAATTTAGCTTTTCACTCTTCGATTGAAGAAAGATTCAGTTTAAACTGTTTACTGGGTGTGTTTTTCAGTAAGATTTTAAACATGATTTATACTTTACGTTATTGTAGTTTTTGTAATGATCACTTTAAGAAATGTACATGTAGTGGTCATTTCTTGAGCTACCATGTAATTTTGCTGAGCGGTCTGAAAGAAAGTCACTTTTTCCAATATGAGTTTAGCGCTAAAATGGCACAACAAATATAAGAGAAACATTCTAAATTGCTGCATGTTTTGGTATAATACTGACATTGGGCAGTTTTCTACAACTATCAGTATAAAGTCTCTACTTAGGAAATGTAACGGCCACATCATAATTCTACTGTATTGGTCATTTTACTTCTCATTGCAACAGAGCTTTTGGCAACTTCAGATCTAATTGTCATTTTTGTAAGTAAAACAAAGAAAAAAGTGGTCCAAGAATATTTTGCCTTCTTCCGAAACAGATTCAAAGATGAACAGCGAGTCTTTTTCTCTTCCATCAGCTTTCAGGTCTGAAATGCGGAGATTGAACTGTTGTGCCATTGTGATTTGATGAGTACGACTGTACAGGGGTTACAGGGACAAGGACAAGCACCATACAAATTGGCTTACATCATAAGCCTTGCAAACACTTCTATGTGTACAACAACGATGACTTCACAGTTAACTCTCTATCATGTGGGAACTTGCATTATTGTGTCTTACTAATTCCAGTAAGTCTACATTAGTGCTGGAATGCATTTAAAGAGAACTATAAAGAACACAGAGAGGAAAGACTGGAATGCTTCTACGAAGAGTTGCCTCAGAGAAAAAAGATGAAGATATAGGAAATGCAACAACTAAGTCATATCAATGCCACATGTATGGGAAGGTTTGTTTTCTTCTGTTTCATTCGCGTAACTATCAAACACGGAAACCATTCTCTTACTGTCCATAAAATGCACACTGTAGCCGTTTTCAACTGCTTAAGAAAACTGGTATCTTACAATAAATGCGCATATGATACCTTGAATATAAAAATTGAAGACAAGCAATCCTTGTGCACTGTGACAACTTATCTCATTAACTTTTTGATACTTGGAAAGTATAAAATGTACCGATTACATCAACAAAGTACCTTGACACCGAAAAATAAAATACTGTAACATGAATTTTACCAACAACAAAGTAGCAAAATGCTTATCGTATAACAATAAGCAAGGAAAACACAGACAAGTAACGCTACCAGTATAGGTACTACCCAAACCGTATGCTCTATGGGTAAAGCTAATACAAAATATTCAATGTTTGAATAAAATAATCTATGATACACAACATTATTTAACAGTGCAGGTTAAAAAGGCAAACACATGGTGTATTTCTATGCAAAGACACCAGTTTTTTTTTCTCACAGACACATACAAATGTAGCATTAAGGGTTTTGGATTCATGGTTTCTACACCTGTTACTCCCAGCACAGTGGACCACCCTATATCTAACACATCTACTCTACTCACTTCTAAAAGGTTGTTGTCCACAGGAATGATAGAAAGCAGTGGAATTAATTCTAGTTGAACTTCAAGGCTATTTTACATCCCTAGACTAAGAATCGTGTCCTAAACACCCCAACTATGAACCCTAGTTGCCATTCTCTCTTTACCACTCATCTGGACCAGTTGGTATCCATTTTCATCCATTGTTTTCTATGTATAAATTCTATCAGTAAGTTGGTTAATTAGGGTTTGCCTACACCTGTAAAATGCACAGGTACTGTTTTCACCTTGTTACAGCAGCAGTTTTAGACTAGTTTAGTTCAGACTAGGGGTGTCTAGTACAGATCACTTTGAGGGACTGCAACAAGGCTAACCAGGTTAACATTCATGGCTTCCATTTTTTTTCTTTTTTTTTTGGTCATATATAGAAATATCCTAGTCAGTGTTTAGAGGCTGGAACAGAAAAGAGCAGCAGCACAGAAGGTGGATGCCTAGAAGTTGCACTCCAAGAGGTATTCCCCCAGTTTTTCCACTACATCATTGCAGTTGCCTGCCTGCATGCCATCTTCATACACAGCGATGATCAAACCTGAAATCCAACAGAGAGAGATGTTACCATATCAACATCTTGTACTACGTAGTTGTAGAGATTTTATTGCACTTTTTCCTTCGGCAATGTTGATTTGAGTATATGTTGGTAAGAGATTTTCTTTAAGTACGGAAAGAGTGTTTGAAACCTCAACAATGTTAATGACCGTCACAGATGAACAAGAGTCATCTGCATGCTTTTTGTTGTTTGGTATAGTTTGCAGAAATAAAGCACTATATATGCTGATCTTTGTCTCAATCATTTTTGCTTTGGAGAGTACATGATCAAATACGAATTAAGAATTCAATATGTCGAGACATACACTAAGGAAAGCATGGCTAAATCTACAGTCTGGTCTTATATAGACTGTACTCATTGTATATGCTTAACAGCAGTTGACTGGTTATGCAAATCAAATAAGACAAAAACAAAAAAGAGATCTGTAATACTTACACGTGTTTGTCTTGAAGATGCATGCTCCCGTGTCGCCTTCTTTGACATAGAATGCCTTACCATTCTGCTTTATAAACTTGTATTTGATCTCTTGCTCTGTTCCACTTTCAGTCGTTTCTGTACCTATATACATGCCAGCTGCAAGGAAAAGAAAGCCAACATGAGTAGAGACAAGAATAAGTGCAAAGTTGGAACATCATAAAAACAAGATATTTGCCTCAGACAACAGTCTTGGGGTCTTGAACTCCTCAACTAAACTGGTTTCTAACTGTACTACAAATTTGTTTGAAAGGAGATACAAAATCTCACTGTAAAACTGAAATTGCTTCAAACTCCAAACATCTGACACAACATTGCTTTCGAAGTCATAAGATGTCACAAACATTTCCAACAGGTATTAGTCTGTTTCTGCTATGTATGAACTAGTCTTATAAGAATAATTATTGTTGGCATCTTCTTGGTATTAGTTCTATCACTGTGATAAAAGCTTCCGTTAGAAATATTCAATTGAAACCTTTTGTGAACTTTTGTTAAAACTTGCAATGTACAAATGTACAACTTTTTGCAACATGTGCAGCCAACAGGCTGACATATACGTCTTATCAAGTGGGAACCTACCAGCATCTGTCATGCAGCTACGTGCAAAAACCGCAAAATGGAGGAATGCTCTGGTTGCATTTTGCCCACTACTCCAGCACTGTGGAAGCCGGACTCAGTTTGCATTTTTGTCAAAATCTGTGTTTGTGTCTGGGACTGGAAGCAGGCATACCTCAAAGTGAATTAGTTATCAGTAGACTTATGACAAGCTATCTCACTGCTATAAATGTTTGGATTTGTTGTGTAGAGGAAGCTATGAACAAAATTTTCTATCTAGCCTACAGCTTACCACTTTTCTTGTCAAAGAGCTGACAGGCATTGACATGCTTTAAACTTACACTTTCTGTAACCATACTGATCATCATAATTATCATGTCTCTAAAGAAACCTTTCTGCAAGAGCAATTATCAAAGACTGTGATGTCCTTCTTTCTTCAGGACATTCTAGCCCGACACATTGATTGTTACTTACATGTGTAGAATTCGGCTAGGGTGCCCGTGTTGAAGGCATTGACTATTTTCAGTACTTGATCTGAAGTGACCTGCAGGAAAATAAAAGAAACAATATTGTGTGTTAGTATCACAGTAACATTCCTTACATTTTCTACAGCCAAGTTTCTGAATTTCATAAAATGTATCATTTCTTTGCATAAAACAAATACACACATACAGAGAAGGTAAGTATACAATATTCAGAGTTATCTCTCTACAATTTCAATATGCACAATGGCACGTCTGCACCATTGTGCTCACACTCACTACACTTGCATGCTCTCCATGTAGCCCATTTGCCTGAGACAGATATATCTATTGGCAGAATGTTCTCGAGTGCTGCATGTGAGGTGAATATCTTAAGGCACTACAGAACCCTATTTGTATTTACCCTATCCACCAATGGGGAGGGTGAAAATGTTTGCACTTGACATCATTTTCTGGTAGTAGATCAACTTTTTCCCTGTAGACATTTTTCCTGGCTGTGTTGTCCTATTCCAGTTTCCACATACCCAAATCAATCATGATGATCACACATTACCCAATTCTATGGCAGTACATCTATTAGCTGGTATGCATATTTTTAATTCAGGGTTTCAGGGTTCAAAATAGTTTTTTGGGCAAACCTGGACTGGTGCAGGTTTGAGGTGCAACTAAACAACAGAGATACCTGTTTTCTGTACAAATCTGTACATGCACACATCAGGTGGTATTTCCAGCCCTGAGATTGTATTAACTGATAGACTTGACTGTGTACCCCACCATGAACACAACTTCCCATCCCTGATTGCTCGTATTCCCACCAAGCCTGACCCATATCCAGGAGCGCAAATTCCCAGAACGAAATGCGCATACCGTACATAGCCTACTATCAAAACCTATTCCTATTATAGAGCTGCCGAGTCCTCTTTGCTCAACGTTACATCAGAGTTAAACTGTTACATATGATCTCTCTTTGGACACATAAACCTATATATAGTATTTAACATTTCATACAGACACAACCTCATACACTTATGTTTCAGTGACTATCCAGGATAAGTCAGGATGTGCATCATTAGTACCTACCCTCGGGAACACCTCATCTTCACAGGAGGTCAATTGCTTGGGTAGGCTTTACCCTGTTCATAAGCTGTGCACTGATTACTTTTCCCATGAAGGGGAAGCATTTGGTTCCTACTAGCCATAGGTTTCATACCTGATATCATAGCGACCAAGCACCTATAGCCTAACAGAGGGCATCACAACCTTGATTTAAATCTAGTACGTCATTAATGATAGAAAATTTGTAGGCTTATGGAATGGTTCAATTCTATTGTCTAAATTTTCGATGAAGTTGAAGCTGGAAACAATATGTTACCTTTGGGCTAGCTTACGAATGAGAGAAAGCTTAACAGTAATCTCCTGACATTTTTTTATATGCACAATTAATACGGATGGAATAGTCTTTTACCTTTATACTTTTTTTTGTCTTTTTATGTAGCAAACAGTAAATATGAAATATTATCTTTGCATATTCATGGCCTTCATAGGTTGTCTTATGTATAAATGTATGAAATCAATTAGTGACTGATGACTTGAGAAAATTATTGACATAGGCATCAATGCTAATGAAATGTTACTCACACTGAATATTAATTTTGCTGAAAAAAACGTAAATTAAAAGACGGAAGCAACATGCCAGGCAAAAATGGGTTCTACTTGATACTGTAGCTTTGCAACTATGCTAAACCTTAAGTTAACTATGCATGATATTGACCATGATATGACCAATGGCTTGGAATACATATTTTATATTTTCTGCAACGACTCCTATTCTAATAAAAAGCCTACCGTTTTCGACTTGATTTGACTTGGATTGCTACATTATACAATAGACCTGAGCACTCTCGCAGTCATTGCTCTTACCAGGCACTACTCTCTGAAATCTTGATATCTTTTTTTCACAAATTGCAGGTGGGCATTCCCAGGTTTTTCATACGTGGCTAAGCTTGTTTTGATTGTAGAATATAAAGGTAATACTGGCTTCAATAGCATAGCAAATAGCCCTCCCACACACTTTACTCTGGAACACCTGTACCCTCTGAACAGTTTATCTTCCACTTGTGACACAAGTGCATGTCTACCTGTTTTCAACCTGACTGTTCTGCATACCATAGTTGTAACAGTGTGCCAACTGTAAATACTTCAGATTCTCCAAGGCCATTGATATACAGCAGCTGAAAGCTGAGGTTGCCAGGCTGTTATATATAATAGACATAACATTGGCTATGGTTGCAGGTGTGTGTTTCAGCCTACAAAAATTATACATGATATAGGGACATATGAAGAGGTTATGATCATGAATAATGTCCAGAGAGAAAAGAAATCTAGAACTAGAAGTCCTCAGCTTTTCTAAAACTAGGCCTTCAAGAATTTCAGATTTGAAAAATTGTGTCCAAGGGCGGTTACCCTGATGCAATATTACAACCAAAGACGACAGCACCTATAATACATTTAGGTATCTGGCTATCGACTACTCTATGCGCATTACATCTGGATACATGCTTATTAACTGAACACTTGACCACCAATGTCCCTATAGACTATGACAGGCCCTGAATTTGCCCTCAGTAGGGTATGAAATTATCTTGCCATCCCCATCCATAATTCAAAGCATAAACAGCTCCCAAAACACCTAATACAATTTTGCAAGCTCCACTTAGAATCAGTGGTGCGGGGAGAAGGGCCTTTGATTGGTGGGACAATCACGCCCTAAAGTTTTCCCTAATGTGCTGATTTGATGAACCATGTTGTCATGACGATGAAAATCAATAATCAGACCTGTAAACCCGTTAGTGTCTCAGGATGGCACTAAAATGTCTGGGGTAAGACTCATTTACAACAGACAGGTGATCACTACAAATTTGTTCTTTGACTACAAGTATCATACTCTTACCTTTATGGCTGAAGGCTATCGATAAGGCTGAAGCAATGTAATTGGTTATGTCAAACAATGTTTTCATGTAATGTTACTATCATCACCAGCATGCAAAATACCCACTTGCACACTTGCACATTGCAACCACTTTTTGCTTGGTGCAACTTACTTCTAAACTCAGGTTGCACAGGGTGCAACTAAGATTTTGAGCCCAGAACTCGTTTTGTTGTCAATTTACTTGGAAGAAATAAATGGACTGAGGCAGCTCCGTTTCATATCAGCCAAAAATGTCTATTATGTTATATGTACAGTGTATGTATTGTACTTTTTCTTCAGAAATTAGTGAATTGTAGGTGGTGCAACTTGAAATTCAGTTGTGCAACCTATTTTTGCCCCAGGTTGCACACTGTGCAACCTGGCTCAGAAAAGTATTTGGTACACTGAATTCACTAACAGTATCACAGATACCCATGCTAACTTGTATTTACACCCACTCAAATGACTATGGACAACAGGCTGATTCACAGGAAGAAATGTTTTACATGTTGTCATATCCCACTTGAAATGCAAATCTATTTGATACAACTACTGGACACTGCACAGTTAGCTAAGTAATCACTTGAAGGACAAACAGCAATCTAATAGTAATACATGTACCAAAAAATTTGTTTGCACTGATATCAAATAGTACATTGCTGCCATGGGTATGTTGACACTCAAAAAGAATGGCTAACTATATATGTTGGTGTGCATGCCTTAATCTTACGCAGTGATTTCACACAAAGCATATCTGCCTACTGAAATGTGTTAGGAATTCACTTTGGTGGCGTCAACCTTTCCTGTATACATACAAGCTACACCCACGTAAATTCCTAATTCCTGGCTGTCAATACAGACGTGATGTCCCCGTCTACTGCAGTGAGAACTTGAAGAATGTAGAAAAATGTCACAGGTTGTGGGCGAGACATTGGATGACTACAATACAACGGGTTGGGGTTTTGTGCGCGTTAAAATTTGCGCGTTAAAACTTGCGCGTTAAAAAACTGCGTGTTGAAATATGCAAATTAGCTGATTCCCTCGGGATTTGAAAACTTTTTTGCCGTTTTTAACTTAAAAGCTTGAAGATGATAACACGGAATAAAATTAAGCATCATACTGTTGTATTCTAGAGTACAATATCCCTTTCTGTAAATATTCCAGGAGTTTTAAAGTGATTTTCAAATGTTAAGTTTTAACGCGCAACAAAGGTTGAAATTTGCAAGTGAAACAAGCTGCTTGAGAAAAGCTGAAATGAAGCTTGTAGATTGGAGAAAAGCCTCAAGCAGTTATATTTTACAATACAAAGCCTCACATTAGTAATTTTTCCATGTATTTGTGTCAAATTCAAGTGAGTTTGAAATCTTCTGGATATGCAAATTAACCTATTCCCAAGGGGCCCAAAAATTAGGGGCTTTTCAAACCAAAAATTCAGGTAACAGATGGAAAATCATATAATGGGGTCACATATTTCTGACTAAGAATTTATCAATGCACAACTTAATTTGTTAACGCGCAGATTTTTAACCCGCGCGCAGATTTTTAACGCGCAGAAAACCCGTTCCCCAATACAACACAATGTCAGGAAATCTGCTTTAGATTCTATGCCATACCGCGTATCCATACATATGGTACATGTAGGAGGTTATCGGAATTTCTAGGCATACTGTACCAATATAGAAACCTCCCATGCCTGAAAGTATAAGAAAAACAAAACGACTTTCTGCTGCCATAATATTTGAGTCAACTACAAATAATGTTCAGATTTAGCAAACCATAACAATGTTATCCAATATTGTACAATATCTTAAGCACTTTGCAATTATAACACAATATTCATCTGTCTTGCTGACACACATGGTGGTTTCCTGATTATGCTTGGCAAGTAAACCACAAATTCACAACCTGGCATTGATCATCAATTATATAAGATGACACAAACAATATCTGTGTGCGTCATACTTAACTTAAGATAATAACCAATATGCAATACATGCACTTTAAATGACTAAGTCTCTATTGCTCCCTGTCCAAATTTTTCTATTACATAGTAATATTTACCCATCGTAAGAATGAATCATAACATGCTAATCCTAACAATTGTTTGCCCTTGTCTTTAGACATTAAAATGTCTAATATTGTGTTTATCAAAAGTTAGAATTAGATATACATATGAAGCGATGATGAATAAAGGGTTAATGCCCCGCCCCGAGGTGTGTATGGTGAGATAATCCCTGGTCAGGTGCGATAACCACCGAATAAACCGCCGAGTGAGCGTAGCGAACGAGGTGGTTTATGAGGTGGTTATCGCACCTGACCAGGGATTATCTCACCATATACACCGAGGAAAAGGCGGGGCATTAACGTTATTATCATATAGCCTATTCAACTGACACATATAGCCTATCCAACTGACACAGGGCGTTTTCTGCGTGTTTACTGTAGCAACCTGCGGATGACCGCGGGTGACCCCCGGTAGAACGCCCGTTCTGTTCGATCACGTCAGATCGAACAAGATTCGTGTTCTAATACCCCGAATAGAAGTCAAATTTGACCATCGGGTTTGTTTAGTGGGGGTGTTGAAAGTCATGTTCAATCTTTTTCTATTTAAAAATCATTTATATCTTTTTAATTGTGTTGTAGTTTAACATAAATTGTTCGAAATAAAGTACAGTACGCTGTTTAATAGATATAATCGATAAATACAAAACACTAGTATTAGCGTCCTGTCCCCTCTATAATGGTGCGGTCCAAAAAGTGGTCGGTTATTCTAATAACCGCCCACTTTTCAGGTTACTGCCTGATAACCCATAGGAAATGGGGGCCTCTGATTGGTCAACTCGATCTGGCTATATGATAATGCTTTTTAATGAAGTTTTGATTATATAAGCGATAACGTTACCTTTCCAATAACTTTAAAACATATCATTTTTTGTATCAAATTGCTTCTTTTTCATCGGGATATTTCAAGGTTGCGAGACAAGAAAGTAGGTCACTCAGTCCCATACATGACATAGTTTCAGGGATACCTTAGTCAGTAGATCTGGTATTATCGCCAGTGTTTATAACCATGATCCCTGTGTATCTTCTTCAGGCATGCCTTTAAATATAATTTGACAGACCCAAGTCCAAACTTTATGTATAAAACACTGCTTACAATGGAGACACTGTCTCTAATAAAACATTACTGCTGCACTAGTATACAGCAGAGCTCAAGGCTGATAAGCTACTCTGGAGACTAGCGGGGAGGGCCGATGCTGTCTACTTCAATTCCAAGACAGATAACAGGCCACTTAACAAATAACCAGTGTGAAGCCCTGAGACATCAGCTGCACTATACAGAATATTGCCCTGCCACCGTTATTGATTATTGGCTTCAACTGTATGTCTGACATAACTAGTGTTGTAGTGCTTTTATTGCTTTTTGCAAAGTTGAAATCTTATATTGATATGTCAAAGGAAATGAAACTAACAAGTACAGGGTTATATAATGTCAGGGTGCTTATAAACGTATACACCACAGTACTTCTTGTTTCAAAGATTTTTTTAATATGAAATACATCAGAATTTGGATTATCAAAGGAAGACTAGTCATGAATCTTTGCATAGGCTGAGCATTTGATCAGTTTATTGTCTGTCTAACGGTTCTCTAACCTTTTCCCCATTCAGCCATTTAACTTTACCCAGTGATGACAAGTACATAAAAAAGCTTTGACTGCAAACTGAAATGAATACTGACAGAGTACTGATGACTACATTGATTTTTCCTGTGACATTATCATTGCCATCATGGTTGTGCTCAGCAGTTCCATTTCATTTCTCTATGACTCTTTTTTTGCGATTAATGTCCAGGAAGTTGTCTAGTCTCTATGAATGCCTAGTATTTGATATGGAACAAAGACTGATCAAGTTGCGTTCTTTCCTGACTGCTATCCAGCCCTGTCCTGGCCCAGAGCACACATCTCTAAATCTTCTATTGACATAACCTTATTAGCCACAAGTTCCAAACTTTTCCTAGAAAGTGCTTGGACTTATGTAAGCCTTTCAAGCCTGCAACTTGTATGGAATAACATGTTGACATGAAGTATATACAAGAGAATGAAAACAAAGGAGTAGAAAAGACACAAAATGACATTTTCAGCCACAATGACAAATTGGGTAGCTTTATCATAAATCGCAAAGGTAGCTTCATGAATTATGCAGGTAGGGTTAAAAATCATACAGGTCATTTCATAAATCATGAAGGTTTCTTGACTAGGTCATATATAAGATTGAGACACTAGCAACAGTAAAATTCTTAAGTCTAAAAACTGAGAAAAATTTCACTTACTCAGCAGGGCTAGGAATATTGCAATATGTGATTACCCAGTCTGTGTTCTTTTGTTAGGAAATTTGCTACTTGTTCATACTTAACTCGCTCAACTCAACATTCAAACATCTATACTTGATTCAATTACAAAAAATCAAACCATAATAAATCTACTGATTGATAAGGAGTTCACTGCGGAATATATACATAGATACCTGAATCATACTATTGCAGGCCTTCACTGGGGCAATTCCATTGTCTTATCTCAACTCCCAGCATTTTCTTATCTCAGGAAAGTTTACTAAGGATCGATCTACTGCGCTATGCAAATTTGCATACAAGACATGCTATATAAACAGGTTAATACTAAAAATAATAGCAGGGATCAAGCTAATACAAATTACAAGACAAGCAATTTCTTTCCCAAATTGCAGCACTCTGGAAAGATTACAACATGCCTGAGATGATAGAAACAACTACTGGTACAAACTAAAGATACAACCAACAATCTTATTTTCTCTACCAACCTTGAAAAGAAAGAATAATGTTATAGCTAGAGTAATCTGGAATTTATGAACATTGCTTGTACTACTCAACTCTGTTATCAAGAAATGACTTTTCAAATTGATATCAACGCCTACAATAGAGTAGGCACTAAATAATTTCTGTTATCTATGCAGAAGACATAGCAGGATGCCATTATGGAGACCTGAACAGTGGGGAGGACAAATTGAAATGGAACAAATTGCTACTGATGTTCCTGCTTTGCCTGTTTAATGACACTCCCCATGGTAATCTTATCAACCATTGAAGCTCTTGAAGAGCTATTGCAGGACATGCCAGTGGGGAAGATCCAAACTAATGGAGGCCCTGACCCAAGGATAAGAAGGAATGCAAGTATCCACTAGATATTCAATTTAGGAACCATATCAACAGCTTGCAAGATATGACAAAATCACAAAATGATTGTCAGTTTATAATTTACAAAGTGCCAGTGTAAGGATGTTCATGGAATGTAAAATTTTGCATTGAGTTGTTATAAACATCAATATATATGTCACAGGGGAGATTGGAATCCAGGAGGATTCTGAATCCCCCTAGGGGAGATTGGAATTCTAATCTCCCCTAGGGGAAATTGGAATTCTTCTGTATTTCCAGTCTCCCCTAGGGGCATTCCAGATTCCCTAGGGGACATTGGAATTCTTCTGTCATTCTACTGCAATTCCAATCTCCCCTAGGAGAATCAAGAATTCTCCTAGCTAAGGAGAGATTGGAATTCTACCAGAACTATACTCAAGGATGTTACACTATTGTCACTTTTACAATTATACTGAAGGATACCAAACTTGTGTCACTTCTACAACGTTAACTACACTTAAGTCTGACTAGTGAAATGTACTGATCTGAATAGGTGTGAAACTGTAACATCTTGAAACTGTGATTGATATTTTGGCATTTTGGCACTTTGATCACTTTTCAGTTGTTATTGTTCTTCCAAAGTTGCAAAATGATTCTATGTCAATGTTAACTACACTGAAGTCTGACTGGTGAAATGTACTCAATAGCTGTTAATTTTGCCAAATTTTGAACTGCAGGCTTTGATCGGAATATGACCTCTAAAGTATGGAGTCACTAACTTATAATGGCATATGCAAATGTGCTAATTTACACATTGGTGACATTTGCATACCATTATATAATTATGAGTTAGTGACTCAAATGATTCAGTCTACTTTCCAAAACAATTGCATCCATTCTGATTATTGGTAACATCAAAGATTGTCCTGGTAGAATTCTGGATTCTCCTCTATTACTAAATGTTTGAAAATATGATGTTTAATGAGCTATAGTATAGGATAATGTGCTATTGTACACTATAGAGATGTATTCTTAACCTTAGATTGTCAGCAAAAATGATAAGTGTTAGATATAAAGCATAAGATATGATGATTTATTCTTAGAAATAATTATAAATCCTTTGTTGCATTGTTTGAAACTTTGAATCCATCCATGGTAGATTCAAAGATTATCCTGGTAGAATTCCAATCTCACCTAGGAGAGATTGGAATCCCAGTAGAACTCCAGAAGGATTCTAATCTCCCCTAGGGGAGATTGGAATTCCGATCTCCCCTAGGAGGATTCCAGATTCTCCTAGGGGAGATTGGAATTCTGATCTCCCCTAGGGGAGATTGGAATTCCAATCTCCCCTAGGAGGATTCCGAATCCTCCTGGATTCCAATCTCCCCTGTGACATATACAAACTATAGTTTTAATTTAGACATGAATGGAAAGTTGTCCTTAAGAATCACTGTGTAGGACAATAGACAAAGTCAGTTTCACACTTGTATGGATTACAAAAACTGCCTGCATTGCATGGGAGATAACATCATTTCCGTTAACATTCAAACACGTCTGAACATGCTACATGCACATCATCAGCACGTTCTTGGCATGTTGTATGAATGTTAATTGAAATGAGGTAATCTCTTCGTAATATAAGCAGTTTTGTAGTCAGTGGGAACTTGTCTACTTGTAAGTCATAGACATGTAGCAATGTGCAAACAAATCAAAACAGTGTCAAATTGGTTCTGTTTTTTGCAATCGCAACTTCAATTCAAGGGTACATTCCCTATATATCAAATATCTTAATTTCCTCATCAGCAATTCTTCTTTCTGGTATTTGATTCACCAGTGAAAGTGAGACACTTCTAAAAATCCTTGAACACACCAGTCTTGAGATAAGCATCTCTAAGCTCCTAAGTAGTCTATCATGAAGTGATAGGAATCAGCAGGGGTTGTTTGCAGAACAAAAGACTTGGGATCATCAGCTTGTCAAGCCCCACTGGGTAACAAAAGCTGAGTGTTTATCCTATTCACACATGGCCATACATGGCTTCCTCCTGAGAAAAAAAAATGTCTATTCTATTAGAGTATATTCTAGACTCTTCTCTTCTCTAAAATGGGAGATAGACTAAGTAAGAGTCTAGAGTAGAGTTTTTCTACCAGGAAGTAACTCTGTTGTTCCTTATGTGGCTAAGCAAGAAATGTACATTTTAAAAATGGGAAACAAAAAAGATAAGTAATACCTAAGACAAAATATAGACAAATTTACATTTCTTATGTGATTACGCTTTTGCAGACCATCCATAAGAAATTTTTATGTTCTTACACTTCCATCATTGCAAAGAAGTAATAAGTAAAAAATACACACTAAACTCCTGTATTGTAGCTTCTACCTATGTGCTTGAATACTATTTTTCTTGACCTTGTTTTTTGTGACCAGTATACATCATTGACATGTACCACAAATATTAACAATATAAAGGTCTTCATTCATTTTTTGGGAGGAGAGGTATACCATATGGAAATATTCATGAGTCAGTGCCTCTAGGCGATAGTAAGCTCATTAATATGTTCACGTAAAAATGACTAACACTGAAATCCAGTGCAATGACCTCTGCTTCTAAGTCTGACACATAAAATGGACGTCACTGATTTTTTTCATTCTATCACCAGATTGAGTAAGGGAATTTGCACACTAATCTTATATCCCCACCGTGTCGAAAATGTATTACTACAAATTCGCGCGTTCCCTCTAAGCCCATGTTCCAACCCACAAAAGCCCTCCCTCACAACGAAATAAAAATATATGCAGGCGTAAAATTCCGATACACTCATACAGGAAATACACTACATGCTAACACATTGCAGTAATGTATCATTTGCTCAAGAATCTATATTTATTTCATTCACGTAAAATAAATACATGCATTTTGGAGGGATCGTTGCGAAAATCGCGACATTTTTCGTCTTTGACAGACGGACGGGCGTGACATTTAGCTGACATGTCTGGGTAAGAAGAAATATCGCCTAGGTCGATCCCCTTTGCTGCATCCTTCTCAGTCGATGCGGCATTTCTTCCGTAGCCTGTTCTTTACTGTTAAGAAGAACATAGGGTCCATCTAAAGAGGATAAATCAGACGACAGTTCCCTCACGTGGCCTCATGCCGGCTCGTGCAATTTCTCGGGCGCCATGTTGAATGGGAAATATCTACTATGAATCGTCTGACATTGGCCGAATTTTCACATTTTTCCCTCAAACGAGAAATTTTGGTCAATTACGGTGAACTTTTCTCTCAAAGTTTATTCTACTGCAGCTTAATAAAATAATTTGACGTAAATATTAATTGTAGGACGCTATAGGAGGGAATGTAACGGTCCCCGAGTGGACTGCTAGAGGCCCTGGGGCGGGGAAGGCGCGAGCGCCCGCTGCTGTCACTCACCTTGAAGCCCTTGCTCGTCGCCCATGCGCTCCCGTCCATGCCGTGGATGGCGGCCTTCGCAACCTGCCCGGTTCCCAACAAAGATTGGTCGATGTAGCTCTGCCAGCTCATGGTGAATGTGTTTTCCTGTTCTTTACCCTCTTTATATTTCCTTCTAGAAGATACTTCGGCGTGCACTTCTTTCCAACCAGGAAGACCGCACCGAAACGTCGGGTGGTGGCAGGTCACGTGGTAGAGTAAGCAAATTGGCTTAGGAACTACTTTCATCCTGGACAAGATAAAGATAACTTATGCCCTGAAATATAGACTATCACAACATTTTTGTGAAGGAAAATAAATTATATGTTCTATCTATGTCATCTTTTCCTACAATGATGCATTGTTCGTCTAAAAAAGAAAAGTGTAGTAAAAAGCGCAATGATATTTAAGCCACACCGGTAATCACCACAGAGGGCTTCCCCCATTGGCTGTCTTCATGATGATGATCATCTCCTCCTTTGCCTCAGCATCTTCAAAATGTTAGAAGCTATTCCCACATGAATGGATGATAGATCTCCTGTACGCACACGAACTATTCTTTAGTACCCAGGTTGAAATCGTTTTATTCAATTTGTAGTTATAACAAGGTGATGCATGGGTCCAGTCTAGGAAATTGGACTGAACCAAGAGATTTTCTGAGGGGTGATCTGAGTATAAGAAGAATGAAAAACTGGGCTCACAAGGAGCTTGATAAAAGCTCCTTGCACAATTCAAAATAAAGTTAAAATGGTGGTAGTTGAAAACCGAAAATCAGCATTTCTCTTTCTGTGAAGTTGTGTAATTGATATGTAGCTTGCATTTTTATTACGTTTTTGCAACATTTCCATGTCAAATTATCATGGCATATTGATATTATCTCCCATTGTATTCTGCAAGATTTGTGTATTAAGTCCCAAAAAATGACTGAAATGGAATTTCTCTAACACAATTATTTCAGTTGAATGTGATACGGTAACACATGCCCGTAGCCAGAATTTTGATTGGGGGGTTCTTTTAAGTGCTTGCTGGACCACCGAAGGCGTGAGCTACCTACATATGAGGGGGGCATGCTCCCCCGGAAAAATTGAAATTTTGACCCTCTGAAACGTCATTTCCTGCATTTTGACGGGCAAATATCGCTGGCGAAGTTTAATGGAATTTCTATTAAAAGACAAGGCTTTTGGCATAAGTCTTTGTGGCCAACTCCCTCGACATATTTTCACCATGTCCGACACAAAAGGCGCGAGGCATCGCAATGGAGGTCCGGGGAAATTTTGAAATCTGGACCCTCTGAAAAGCCATTTCCTGCACTTTCTGGGGCAAATTTTACTGATAGACTCACTAAGATTGACTGAAATGTCTATCAGTGAAAAATGCAAATAAGTCATGCCTTTGAAAAAAAATCTTGGACATGAAAAAGTGGACCTTCGAGCCTAAAAAAGCGGACCATTTGAGCATGTGGGGGGTTCTTCCGAACCCCCCCCCCTCGCTACGGGCATGTAACAGAGGGTCCCCTTACTGCTGAATTTGAAATATCCCCTTCATATTATGCAATTCATAGGCCTCGCCTGGAATTACATGAATAAGACGAACAGTTATTGCTACTATTACTTCTAGACCGATTTCCCCACAAATTTACAGGAAATCAAACAAGGTTCCCTATAGCCTTACAGAAAAGAGCATGCATGCCCTGATATTTGCTGCTTTCTGTTCTTAAATTTGATCCCCAGATAGCATGGGTATCCAGACCAGGCAGGAGGCATGTTTTTCTGACACGATACTGATACACCATCTGGAAGGATACATCCTCAGATAGCCGGGAAATCTAGACTATCGCAAAGGGATAGGGTTTCGAAATTTGCATAAAATATTCATTCAAATAGCAGTTTCAGACAGGATGAAGGAACACAGGAAATGAGGTAAAAATTCATTTTCAAAGGTTTGCTAAACTACCATGAAATATGTTTTTCATGCTGTATTTGTTACATTCTCATTCTTGTGACAGAACTCAGTTGAAAGCTGGATGATCCTCTTTTACAGATTTAATCAAAGGTGTTAGTAGAGACTACATGTAAGTGTGCTTAGTGCTAGTGTAAGAATGGAGTAGAAACGAAAGAAACAATATCCTGACTCCCGGGATTCAAACCCGGGCTGCCAGATCATAAACCAAGATGCTAAACTGCTATGCTAAAAGGTTGACAGCCCGTTGGCATGGTTAGTTTAGCACACTGGGGACCCAAAGAGATGGAGCCACTAGGGCTAGTCTATTGCAGTGGTTTTTCAAGGGCGCTATCCGGGCTATTGTACTGGTTAGACAAAAGCATTATTTGTCCAGAATAGTTTATCCGGCGAGATGTATGGATGGTCTAAAAGATAGACAACTTTGCATCCATATCTGTATCTATATAGCCGGTATAACCGCCCTTCGGCATAACACACCAGCTGATCATCTATTTGACCATAAAAATTCAATATCGTCATTGTGCGAAATTTCTACTTATAATTGATAAGTCAACGCAATCCTCTGTTTACAAGTTGTAAGACCAGACATAAGTTAGAAAGACAGACATAACTATACTCTTGTATCCAGAAGAAGTAATCTCCAAATCGTATCCAGTTGCAGAGATTGAATTGTCTTTAGATGTTGTACTTCTATTTTGCTTTAGGACAGATGAGGACAATGTGGCACCGCATTCAAGTTTTAGAACTTATATTAACAGTGCCACATACATAGTGCAGACAGAAGGTAAAGGTAGTCTTTTCTTTTACCTCCCCAACCGAAGTCAGGTACCCATTTTTACACCTGGGTGAAGTGAGGAAGGTCGTGTAAAGTGCCTTTCCAAGGGCACAACGTCAAGGGCACGGCGGGTATTGAACTCGAGACCTAGATTCAGAGTCGAATGCCACACATGACGCCACAATGTTGTTGATGTCTAACCTCGATGTGTAACCTTCAAAAACAAGCTAAACTTATAATTTGTGTCGTTTATGCAAATTGACCCAGAAAATTACACAAACACCAAGCCTATGAAAACACTTTTATTACTGACATTTCCATAAATAGACATTTCTCACAGGATATTCTGAAAGTACTTTCCTTTTAGGATAGGAACTATATAAAACATCACTGGGTATTGTCTATTGAAACAGTAAGAACTGGTGCTGTCCATAATGAACCTTCAAGTTGTAGGTATCATATTCATATCTTTTGCAGTCATGACAATGTTATAATATCAAATTTCCATTCAAAATCAGAATAGAAAAACGGTTCTTGTGACAAAGCATAAGGCCATTTTGATTTGATCATATGGAAGACATCTAAGCAACATTTGTCAATTCCTAAAAAAAAGCAATTGTTACTGTACATGTAAATCATAAAAAGCAGTTAGCAAAGTGAGCACACATATGCTGAAAATTGCAAAAAACATCAGGAAATGGATATTGATGTTGTAGAAGACCAGAAAGTCAATTCCAACTTCAAAGAAAAAAATGTAAAAGAATTAGAATAAAGAATCTATCATGTGGTATACCATACTCTGTATGTTCAGTCATTTGTTCAACCTTCCTGACCACTCTGTACTCATATTGAAGGCTGCTTTTTTGCCCACTTTCTTTTGCACGGTCGCATCAGTTTTGGTGTTTCCAGATGATGTCATCCAAATAATTGAACCAAAATGGTCTTAAGAAAATCTAATTAGCCAACGTTTGGCAACTCTTCAACTACCTTTCTGATAAGCTTTTCATGAAAGTATCCAAATCATTTAGACTTCATCATCATCATTTAGACTTCAGCTTGATAAACTTGCAGAAAAAAAAAAGTGTTCAGCTTTTAACCAATTATTGTAAAACATGCTTCATTTCAGAGGGCTGATATAGGGATTGTAAGGTCGGGGACACCCCTAAGGTCAGGCACTCCTATGTTAAGACATCCCTTATATTATGACAGCTCAATTGTTAGGGTTAGGGATTGCCAGAAGATATGGGCATTGAATAACTCGTGTCGATACATAGGGCCCCCTACACCCCATGATACATAGGGGCGTTGGAACATAGTGGTAATAGGGAAGAGGGTCTGCATGGGGGGTCCTGACAACGCTTTACGCTAAATTCCGGACGGTCGACAACGCCTTACGTTAAATTCACGAAGGCCGGCAACGTTTTACGCTAAATTCAGAAAGGCTGGCAACGTTTTACGCTAAATTCTGGAGGGCTGGCAACACTCGATAGAGGCGGGGGCATGCTCCGCCAGGAAAATTGAAATTTTGACTCTCTAAAAACACTATTCCCTGCATTTTGAAGGGAAATTTTCGCCGGCAGACTTAAATGACATACCTAATTAAAGATTCCCAGGGATTCAGTGTAAGCTTTTCAGGGTGACGCCACCCAACTTATTTTTGCCATGTCGAACGCCGAAGGGGTGAGGCGTCGCAAGGGAGTCCTGGAAAATTTTGAAATCCTGACCCCCTGAAACGCCATCCTGAGTTTTTCTAAGCAAAACTTTAATTCGCTGGATATTAGATAAAAGCTAAGTTAAATGACATTTCTATCAGCAAAAAAAAGGTGTTTGAGGTTGACACGTCACATCCCCCAACATATTTTGAGCATTTCGAGCGCCCAATGCGCGAAGCGTCGCATGGGAATTTTGAAATCTGGACCCTTTAAAATGATATTTCCTGTATTTTGTTGGTCAAATTTTGCTGGTAGACTGAGCTAACTTGAATGACATTTTTATTAGCAAAAAAGGTCTTTGAGGGCAAGGCTTCCGATACCATGTCGATGACTGAAGGTGAAAAGAGTGGCAAGCGAGGTCCGGCGAAATTTTGAAATCCTGACCCTCTATTATCTATAAAATGATATTTCCTGCATTTTGATGGGAACATTTTACTGGTAGACTAAGCTAACTTGTATCAGCAAAACAGGTCTTTGAGTTTGACACATCCCCAACATATTTTCAGCATTTCGAGTGCCAAAGGCGCGAGGGGGCGCAAAGGAGGACCATGGAAATTTTGAAATCTCGACCCTCTAAAATGATATTTCCTGCATTTTTATGGGCAAATTTTGCTGCCAGGCTAAGCTAGGTAATAACTACAATAACATTCCTATTAACGGCAAAAAAAAGTGAGGGCGAGGCCCCGATACATATTTTGCCATGTCGATGACCGAAGGATTAGCAAGTGAGGTCCGGCGAAATTTTGAAATCTTGATCCCTTGAAACGCATTTTCCCGTGTTTTGAGGGGCCAAATTTACTGGTAGACTACGCTTCGACTTACGAAATTTGGGAGACCAGGCTACGATTTACGGGTATTTTTTAGGCTGGATTACGTTTTACGTGAAATGTTTTGGCTCAATTACGCTTTACGTGAAATACACTGGCTACGCTTTACGGTAAATTTTCCATCCTCACTACGAATTACGTGAAATAAAATAGCTTCCCTACGGATTACGGGAAATTAAAAAGGCTGCCTACGCCTTACGGAAAAGAGCATGCAGACCCTCAGGGAACATACGGGCGTCAAAACGTAAGGGTTTATCAAAGTTAGGCTTAAGTCACATTTCCAAACCGGGGCCCGGCCGTGCAGCTTTCGGGAGCGAAAAGAATGATGTAAAAGACACAAATCACAATACACAAAATGTCAACATAAAAACCTTGGGCATAATCTGTGCATATTTCTAGGTATACATTTTTAATTTCTTGTTTCTTTAAACATCCCCGCCGAGCCCCGGTTTGGAAATGTGACCTAAGCCTTACATATAGAATACAACACGGTGTATTCCGTATCACCCGAGGTACCAGCCCGATCGCGGGAAACACATATTTCGATGCGAAATGCACAAGAAGTTGAGAAAATGTTGTGTCCTCAAACAAAAGATGGTAACAACAGCAATTCTAACGTCCGAATCCGGTATTCAACTTTTTAACCGTGCCGTATTCGGCCCGTTCGAAACAGTTCAATTTACTCGAAGAAAGCCTGTGTGATACAATTTTCGAACCTGTGTGATACGGAAGTTATCACACGGTCCGGAACATCCGTATCGAGCGTTTTCGCATCACAGGTATGACATTAAAAGGGTTATCAGGAATAGGGGTGTTGGGACATAACAGTGTAACTCATATATGATAAGAAAGGGAAAATTAGGTTTTTAAGACTGTTCCATGGGTGTCTCCCCTCCTTTGTAATGTCTGTACTCTGGCTTCAGCTCCCAAGTGTTCTTGTGAGGAGCCTTCAGGTTGTAAGTGGCTATCTCCTTCAGAACCTCCTTCAGGTATTGCTAGAAGAGAAAAAAATAAAGTAAATAAACTACATGCTAAAATCAGAAGTAGTAAAGGAGTTCTTTATTGGAAAAAAGATACAATCTTAGTGTTATATGAAGTTTACCAATTGGGAAAAGCAAATAACATGACTTTCCTCCCTTCATTCATTCAGGTGCAAATGAGTACCTAGCTGTGGGTAAGGACATTGAGCTCCTGTGTTTGAGGAGAGCCACACCTCGAGCTTGTTAAAGAACTATCCAGAATTATTGAAAAGAGTAGGGCTCATTCCCAGTGTGCATGGATCAAAAAAGCAGTGCTGTCTCCAGGACCCGTCCCTCCGTCCCTGGACAAAAATTTACTTGTTGGGACGGAAAAAAATTTCACCCATTCCGTCCCCAAAAATCATAATTTCATCATTTTCATGACATGAAAATGCAGTTTCGTAAGCATAAAATGGCAGATTCAATAACTAAAATAGCCTTCCGAATTCAAATTCAATCAACTTTTGCCTTTTTCTTCACCACGCCTCCACCTTCCAAGCCACGAAATAAACATCGCCTCATGCGGCTCCAACATAGGGAGATGTGTGGACATCACAGATCGGCAGTGTGCTATTCGCGTGGCGCAAAAGAAGGCGGGGCTGCGGCGTTATCTTACCTTACCACTGTGCCTTACCACAGTTGTGGCTCTTTAGGCTAAAGTCCCAATGTCGACTGGCACCACAGTCCAAACATAAACTACGGGTGAGAATGGGACTCTCGAACTGATGATGTGGCGAACACGCGGTGTACACCTGTTCTTTTCATAAACATTTTCCAGACACGCCCTATTGGCGAAAGTTCTGGGTTTGGCAGAAATCATCTTTTTTTCGTATGCAGGCCGCCCGAGCTGTGGGCGGAGAACGCATCCCGCCCAATTTGTTTCCATATAGTGAAAGATGTGTGTATACTGGTGTATGAACAAGCATGACAAGAAAACATCTGTAATAATCTATGTCACTTTTATTCTGTTTTATTTTGCAATGCCGATTGGAATCACCAGGGTGACCAGGCTCTTGTACGTTTTAAAATCAACATTAACGGAAAACTGCAATTCATTATGAACCTGACACGGCAGTTCAGAAATTATCTTTCTTTACTCGGCCGTCGCGTGTTTGTCGGAGGCCTCAGTAAACCGCCACACTGGTGATCTCCATAGTTCTACAACCATCAACAAAGGAGGTTTTCCCCCTGGTGCAAACTGTAAACAGATGGCAAACACCATATTCTCACCGTCTACGTCTAAGATGTGACGAAGCCACGGCCGATTCTTGCGCCATTTATCTTCAAAAGCACGTTTTTGCTTGGAGTTGGGACCGAGTTCGCAGCGACGTGTTCGTAAAGTTCCGCGTTTCATCGTGATTGACATGGTGTTACCGCTTTGTCCACGCCGCTGCTGCCTGTGATTGGTCGGAAGTTGATTGAATTTGTAGAATAATGACGCACGCCCTGTCACAGGCGCTACTTCAAAAGGCTGCCGCCGATGCTGCTACCATGGTAACAACACGTCTAGCCGCGTTTTCCAACTCGCTGCTGTTACAGCTTACATACATAATTTTCGGGGGAATGTAAACCTGTTTTCACGGGAAAATATCAGGAATCGATCTTGTATATTTTTTGCCGATCTTCCACTAAAATTATACGGGAGTAGCCCGCGACGGTATTCTTACCCAGCACTGTGAACATGATCGCTGTTGGCAATTTTCCACCGATCTGCAAATCTGTACCCTTTGGACGGTGCTGGACGACGAGCAGAAAGGTGTTCAATTTTATCGAGAAATGCACATTCCTTTCAATACGATCTTACGATAATATAATAAGACAAGCTGAAATGCGTCAATGGACCTCGGCCAATAATGCCAACACCCGCGGCGTTATCCAGCCCCCGAGCTATCCACAAATTATCAACAAATACTTGAAAATGACGACGAAAAAGTATCATGCAAAGTTCAGAGTGTAAACGCAACACTGCTTAACGAACAATATATTTCGTCAGCAAAATGCCGACCAAGGGGCGGGCAGTCGGAACAAAGCCTTTTGTTTGGAGATCGTGGGGTGTCGGTAGTCCTACTTTACGAAATGAAATTTTGCCTCTGAAAATACGTGAAATAGCGTTTTAGAGGGTTTGAATTTTCAAATTTTCCCGGGGGAGCATGCCCCCGGACCCCCCTAGTTTGCCGAGCGCCTGCGGCGCTCGCGTCGGGCCTTCGGCCCGATCCCCCACACCCAATGTTAGGGACGGAAATAAATTTAAAGCTGGAGACAGCACTGAAAAAAAGTCTGACCAACATACAGCTTAGAGAATACTGTTTTGTACAAACTTAGTGTGTTACGCTATGAGACGGTTTACAGAGTATGCAATACAAAGAAAGAAACAAGCAGTAATTGCTTACAATAGGCTGTTTAGTAATCTCCACCAGATCTTTGATGTTGTAGTACTGGTGCTTCTCGAAGGCAGAGAACAGCATCTCCTGGACTTTCTCAGGGTCCGCCCGCGCTCGCTTCCCGTCTTCTTTTTTTCTTCGCTCAATCTCCAACTGTAAATATCAATCAGAAACAAGGACAATTGAATCTTAAAATATACAAACTTGGTGGCCTCCTGACATGCCCATTTGACATTACTGTAAATGCATTTAAGTTTGCGGGGACTTTTCGCGCTGGTTTTAATTTCGCGTTTAGCACCATGTACTGTAGTCTCTTATTGCCATGGAAAAATGTTCGTGGTGGTTTTGATTTCGCGGTGAAGTGTCCACCGCAAAAACCGTGAACATAAAACCACCGCGAGCATTTCCGCATTTACAGTATGTCCTTGGGAAAGGCACTTCACTCGGTTGAAACTGTGGTTAGGGACATCCCTTGGATAGGACATTAGATGGAGATTTTGCGTTTGAGGACTGAGACACAACTCGAGCAAAGAACCCACCAAACGTATCAAGAAGAATGGGGATCCTTCCCAGTGTGAATGGATCAAATAAATCTGACTGGATATGCAGCTTGTACTGTTCAGTACAAACCTAGTTTTGCCATGAAGCAGTTTACTGGGTATGCAAGACAGTCAAACTCGTCTATAGTAGCCACTCAAGGGACTGGAGAAATATGGCCACTATAGAGAAAATGCTTATCAATTGACCACAAGAAGTAAGTTACACATGATTTCAGTACCCACTGATCTTTCTCACCAAGTAACATTGTCTCGATTGTCTCAAAATTCAACTGACCATGCCAAAGTCAAATCTACCGAAAAAGATTGATTTTGCTATGCGCAATGTTGGTAAATTCGCCAACAAAAACTTGCGCTCTAACGTTCAAGGCACGCTATCTTCCGCTACCGCCAAAATGACCCTCAAACCAGAGACAAGGTAACATACAGTTGCCGTATGGTCGCAATAGGCAGTGTTTCTGTATCTACGGGGCCGAAAATCGTGTGGCCGCATTGGACAGTTGGCCGCTATATAGACTATTTCTTAATGCTAAGGTCAATGGGAAAAAATCCAAGGGACTGACAAAAAGTGACCGCGATGGCCAGGTGGTCGCTATACAGAGGTGGCCGCTAATACAGGTTTTACTGTACAAACAAAAAACAAACTTCCATTACACTCACATTGTTAGCATGGTTGGCGACAGGTTTGTAGTTGTTTGTGACTGCTCTATCTAGTGCCATGGTTGTTCTCATTGGTGTCATTGCATCCAAAACCTGTAATCTGTAAAACAACATCCATGCGTCAACAACTACATAGAAGTCTTCCTTATTGAATGAATGAATGAACTTTATTGCGTGACAATTGTAGCAGGTACAATATATGGCAATCTGAATATACATGGGAGGTGAACTATATACTATTGCAAATATCTAACAACTAATCTAATCTAATGTAGCAGTATAAACAATCTAGTTAACATCATAAAAGCTAATACTTCAGATCATTATGTCAATATAGCATTGTCTCTTTTTTGCAAGGAGTTGTAAATGAATTGCCCTACGTAGGCAGATATATGAACAGGACATGATAATATCAAATTGAATATCTCTGTCTTAACATGTGGCAGTACAATATCGGACTTACATACAATACATTGACATAACTTTTGATGGTCTTCTTCATACGTCGGACAATCCGTTATGAAATGAGATTCATTTTCTATGTCATTATGGCATGTGGGACAAAGTCTCTCATTGGCTGGTATGTTGTAGTGTTGGCCCTTTTCAATTTGTAAGGTGTGCACACTAATCCTTATGGAGGTACAATTTATAGTCATCCATGAAAATGATCAGAAACATACATGTATCTATAGTATTATACTAGTGTAGTATACCAGTAGTGCACTACCAAGGGCAATGCATATATTATACAAATGTCAATTGATGTTATCTCAAGTATGTCTTTAATGCATCTGTGTTGTTTGTATGGAACTCTTTTATGGTCAAGCCACATTGAACTTATGATCAAAGAAAGCTCAAACCTTTTCAGCTTCATGTAGTGTTCCCCTCCCACTGGTCGGCAGTCCACTCTGTGTGCCACCTTTCCCTCTAGAGCTAAGGCTCCTATAACAACATGGGAACAGATACAGGCACTGTGAGAGAGCATTAATTCCATATCTTTAGACCTTTAGACACAGCCAACCTGCCATAGCTCATAAATATACATATACAATATATTGATAGAAGCAGCAGACTGTCATCCAACAACATACACTATGATGTTAAAAGCATAGGAAAAGAAGTGCCAAATAGCTAATGTTCAGGCTGTCAGACACAAGATCGAGGGGTCACAGGTTTGACATTGTTTCCTTGGGAAAGACACTTTTAAGTGTCTTTCCCAAGGAAACAATGTCAAACCTGGATGTAGTGAGGAAAGTTGTGTTAAAACACAACTTTCCTCACTACATCCAGGGGTAGAAATGTGTACCTAACTTAAGGTAGCAAGGTAAAAGGCCTTCCATTCTAAAACAGTACTTGTTAAAGTTGTTGCTGTCATTTACCTACTGGCACACAGGTCAGCAAATTCCCTTGTTGTTTATGTAGCAGGGTACATTTTTACAGGGGCAGGATGTGTGCACGAGACATCTCTTTAAACATGGGAGACCCATTTTTACCTCCCTTCCAAAAGATGGGTGCAGCCCCAACCAAGATGCCCTTCCCAGAACCAGGGTCTCGTAGCTGCCAGCCAATTGGAATCGGGAGATCAACTGTCAAGCTGCTACCAGTTGAGCTACAAGGACATCCATACTGTTCATGTGCCCTAGACACAGTCAACAGTCCACTGCCTCTGAGGCCTCGAAAAGACAATGTGACCTAGACCTTTAACTTTACCTGTATAACAAACTGCATATTTGCATACAGCTCATTTGTACTCACCATTTGATGAGCCAGCCTCATCTGCTACAAATAAAACACAAAAAAACACTTTATTGTAAAAACATTAACAGTAATCATCTATCTAATGTTACTATATAAAATCTGCAAATTCTCATCATGTTTGACAAAACTGTCAAGATTTTGCTACAGCTATGATATGACTTTCACAGTTGCAACATGACAAGCAGTGTTTTGGTAAGACATTATCCCGATTACCTGGAATCAAGAACTGGAAGTCTGACTTGCAAGATCGGATGTTAATGTAAACATCATAAAGGTGTATATTTTGTACAAACATCTATGTTCATGGAATAACACTACAGTCAAACCTGTATTAGGGGCCACCTCTACAGAGGGGCCACCTGTCCATAGTGGCCACTTTTTGTCGGTCCCTTTGGTATTTTATCTACAAGTTGCCACCTCTATACAGAGGCCACCTGTCTATAGTGGCCAAATTTGTCCGGTCCCTTGAGTGGCCGCTATAGACAGGTTTGACTGTATTATGGCCGAATGCAATCAGCAGAGACACCTATCGTTTCAGTTCAGCTGAAGCAATAAGACTTGCACTGAGGAAACATCGGAGGAACTAAAGCAATGGTTGTGTAAAACGAGTCTCTTTATTCAGGAAATGTTGAATTAGGGTGACATAAGCACTATAACTATTTTTATTTGCAAATGCCTGGAGGCTAATTGCATGTACGTATACAGTCTCAAAGACTAAGAGCAGTATAACACTAACGTTTAATCAGCTGTATGATACAATGTATTGTCAAGTTAATGAACTGTCCCACGTTCTGCATAATGATTGGATTTTGTGCTTTTAGTAGATGTATAAGTAAGTCTTTTTGTGATCTTTTAAACAGTAAAAGCTTGGTGAAATTTAATGACAAAGACGGAATAAGACTATACAGAGCACACATACAATGAAGTGGTACACACAGTGAATTGTAAAATGACTAGCTCCGATCCGTGTTTTCGTTCGCTCACCTCTCCTGGTTTGAGAGAAGACCATGAGGGACTGATTGGAAACTCCCGAGAACACAAGTTTATGGTGACGAGGTAAGACATCGGGGGTAAACTCCTTGCGGGGTTTTCGAGGGGAACTCACTTCACCCCATCAACAAATCAAACACACAAACACACACAGAAACAGATAGGAAAATCCAACCAGTAGATATCATTTCAGCAATGATTAAGACATTAAACCAATGAAGATTCTATTACAATTTAACAAAGCAACTGCAGATATCCCATATTTAAATTACATGCCCAAATTAACTCCCAATTTGGGTCAAGTCAAGTCAGAACAATCTGTGGGACTAAACAGTAAACAGGCAAAGATTAACATACATGTAAAAAACATCCCATCTCCACCAATCTTGAACACTTTTTGAACGGGATAAATTCAAATTATGATGGTAATTTTACATAAATCAAGGACTTCTATGGAATGTCCTTGCTTGACTTTGGAAATGCTGGTACCAGTGCTCCCCACTGGCATAGTCCCTACAAGGTTGAGAATCACCTTCCACAAGTTACAAAGTTGCTCAAAATAGACAGGATTTTGTACACTCAAACAATCATGTGTATGGTTTTCAAGAACTTCAAACAACTGCAGCACTGCCTTGCACTTTCTGACTTGCCTTGCACTTTTTCCCACTTATCCATGTAATAACCTCAAATAAAGTACTCTGATGCAAAAACTGGTGTTTGTTGAAAACTACAAACACAATTTCAAGAATTACAATGAATGTCACCAGTTCATCGTGTTTACCTGCGGATGTCTGGGAGAACACTCCCATTGGTTGGCCCGCCGTGCCGGACAGAACAAACTTGTGCTCGCGTGGAGCCTCAGAATTACCCTTCCCATCATCCCTCTGGGCAAGATCCTCCTTCAAGGAGAAAATAACCTGCAAAATGAAAAAAAAGGGAATTACAAATGGCTCTTTTTCTTAAACAGACAGATGCCAAAGCTGGTGCAACAGTCACCCATGTTTTATTTTTTTTTAAAGAGGGGAACAAGGGCACCCCTTGCCCTGACCATGGGCAGGCTTACCCTGGGGGCATATCCTCATACAAGTTACAAGAACAAACTTCTAATTGACCAAGGATGCTGCTAGGCCATAGTCCAACTATGATCTGTCTAATAGTACCCCCCCCCCCCAAGTCTTAAAGTGGCTCATTTTGGTTCAAAATCCTCCAAAACTCCTTGAAACCTTCCAACTTTTAATTACTCCAGAAAAAAAATTGATGTATTATCACTTGACAGGTCATCAAATCAAGGTTTGTAGGAGTAAGCCATAAAAAATCAAAAGATTGGGAATTTAGGAGAAATTCCATACCTCTGGCTTGGGAGCTCCTGGTCTCCTAAATAACAGTAAACAATGGACAAGTTTAATCATGTAACAACAGTAAAGGGCAACAATGCAGGTATTGTACCGGCAAGCACAAACAATGACAGAAAGCACATATGTGTGATTAGGGCAAAAATATTTTCAATACATATATGATATTTTTAGACACAAAAGCACTAGCCAAGATGTGAAATGTAAGTATGTAACACAGTCCCTCGATAATGTGCAAGATTACCTGTTGATCTTGAGAGTGCCCACCTCCCCATCCTCAACTGTCATCCATTTGTTAGACATGTACTTTGGCACCTGTAAGTGTAAGATCAGGACTTTAATGAGAATCAAACATGTGATAAACTCATTGTTACTGCAGGGGAAAGTAGACCTCAGCCTTGGGTGAAGATTCACACTTTTCTTGACTCAGATATCCTGGATGAGAGGGCTGAGGTTCAAGCCCTGATTGGGCATGGTGTGAGGGATTGTATTTTCTCTATCAGATGGGGACATAAAGCAAACAGTCCTATATATACAGTGCATGATCCCGGGTTAGCAGAGTCTCCTTGTTGGTTCATAAGAGCGGGGTGTTTGGCCAAGAACCCAGAAGTCCTGGGTTCCAATCCAGTCTGTCGTGCCACCGATCTTGTCGTCGTTTTACTCAGGTGAAAATGAGTAGGTAGCTTTGTTTGGGACATCCCTCCAGCAGGACGTTAAATGGAGGTTACATGTTTAAGAAGAGCCATACCCCTTGCATACAAAAGATCCCACCACACTTATGGAAAAGAGTAGGGGTCCATCCCAGTTTGAGTTAGCCTGGGTACTAGGGCTGGGTATCGGTACTGCGTACCGGTACAAAACCGGTTTTTCTTATTGGACCGGTCCAGAAAAACCGGACCTGAAAAAATTAGGTGGACCAGATGTTGGACCGATTCGAAAATTAATAGATTATTTTATCAGGCATTCACACGTTTTAGCGCTTGCAAATGGAAGAGTGAAGTAGAGTAGAATTTATAGTTATTTCTACCAAGTTTTACAGCCAATCGTACAGGTGCGGTTAGCGTTGTATGGTTTTAAAACGCCAATCTAATACTCCACCTAACAGATTTCTTTGTAGTAAAATGGACCATTGGTATGAGTCATACTGCATCAGGTCCAGGTTCAGGTCCGGACCTGGACCTAATCCTTTGGACCTGAACCGGACCTGGACCTGAATTTTTTGTACCGGTACCCAGCCCTACTGGGTACCATACGGATAGTAGTTCGCTCGTATGTTCGCTTCTGCTATCTGTCTGGAGACATGCATATTCAAACCGTTTGGTGCTAACGTCAGTTAATGAGCGAATCAAAGAATGGGACCAGGGTTCTAGAGCACTTGTTCGATGACAACAGGTTGGGGTCTGCATGCACAAGGGGATGCAGGACTTTTCCGGTGTTGGAACACCGTTTGAATCCATTCCATAATTCACTCATGTGGGGACCAATCAATTCCTGCGTCCAAAATTTGGACGATTCCAGACGTAAAGATGGTCCGCGTTCCCAGACGGAAACACAGAAAAGTGACTGTATATAGTGTATAGTGAATGTCAGAGCTAGAAGCGACTATATATAGTATATAATGAACGCAGGAGCGGACTACTTTCCGGATGGTACCCAGGCTATTATTGGACATAATCATTTTAGTTCTAAGTAAAACGTTATTTGTTATCGTGAATCCATCGTTAACTGTTGTCGAGACATAATCGCGACCTGCAGAGGAAACGTACACATAAGATAACCCTCAGAGGCTATATAAACAAACAAACAAACTCCTTGAACTAGCTACTTCAAAAAACATCACATCACAGGTAAAGGATTACATTAATCCATATGGATAATGGATATATTTTTGTCTTCCAGTTGATCATCATCTTCAGTTCAATGTCTGTTATTTCCACAGAATCGAAACAATGAGCAAATTGCAACACACCTTCACCAGCCAGAGGTTGTTACTCGACCCCTTGCAGTCCAACTCGCTTCCTTTCTTCTCCATTTCTTCTGTAAAATATGGGAAAACGCCGGACAAAAATATCACAAACACAAAACTTCGTGATCAGTCAGCGTCTAACCTGTGACCTCTAACCTATGACACTATGACAAAAATATGAAAAGATAGTGATAAATTTTATTTTACACTTTATATAGATTTAAGTTATTGTGAGTTGTGGAGAATATGAAAGGAAATTTTGTTGGGATATCGTAAAAAATCTGCAAAAACAAAAGATATCATTTGACCTTTCACCCTTGGTGACAAAGATTTGGCGGGAATTTTCTGTGCAAAGTTGCCCTCCCGCTCCAGCGTGATTACGGTCTAAAATGCAGGCGTTTCTGAAAGGAGGGAGTTCTTCTGGACTGAAGTCGAAGAAGGATAAACCTTTGTCAGGTGTGGCTTCATAAAATGCACTATTTTCCGCAATAAAAGTGCAGCTATAAAGTATAAACTGTCTTCACTATCTGCCCCCCTCCCCACTTCTGTAGTTTGCTGTACAGCAGCACTGTCCAATTTTCTCAAATCAAGTTCAGTCATGAACGTATGATTTAGTGATAATTGAGATAACTGCGTCTTTCAGTACTGCTACAGCTTAGTTATGTTATTACTTTTCCTTTATCATTCAGGGCTAGGGCAGTATTATATATAAGGGCCCTATTTTTTTTTTAATTAAGACACATAACATTTTTTTTCTTGATAATTTTAGTCAGAACACAAAGACCTAAAGCTAAATCAGTCTAACATCAGAGTGAGGATGAAGTATGTCACCTTTTCATTAGCTAGCAGTGCAGTGTGGCTTTGCTAAAGCACATCTGTTTCAGCCAGTACTCATCTCAAGTACTGTAAATGCAGAAATGTTCGCGGTGGATTAATGTTCGCGGTTTTCGCGGTGACCACTTCACCGTGAACTTAAATCCACCGCGAACATTTTTCTGTAATGGTATTAGACTGCAGTCTACAGTGTTACCACGAACTTAAATCCACCGCGAAAAGTCATTTTTTCGCTACCGCGAAATTAAATCCCTGCGAACTTAAATGCATTTACAGTACTGTATTGGGCTCTTTTACGCAAAGAGGTTTGATGTCGGGGTTTACGCCTAAAGCTCCCTCATATCCAGGACACAGGCTTTATGTCAACATCCGAAATGATTAATGCAATCCCTAACAATATGTCTGAGATGGGACCGATCCTTGGTTGAACCAAGAACACACAGATCCACGGAATTCGATCCATATGGCCAAGTAACTTGGGATTGCGTTATCGCTTGTACCACAGGGACATGCAGCCAAAACAACATGTATGCAACAGTGGGACTGCATAGCGCAGCAGCAGTGTGTTCGGCCCATGACCCAGAGGTCGCGGGTTCGAATCCGGCTGCCGTGTTACAGATCTTGTGCCCTTGGGAAAGGCACTTTACACGACTTTCCTCACTTTGCTCAGGTATAAATGAGTACCTAGCTTCGGCTAGGGCCGTCCCTCGGATAGGACGTTAAATGGAGGTCCCGTGTCTGGGGAGAGGCATACCCCAGGCACGTTGAATAACCTGCCACACGTGCGATGGTGCGGTGTGAGCGGTTCAAAACCTACAGTACCTTGGCCGCACCTGGGGCAATTACTGTCGTATTGAGGTCACCTGAGTGGCGCCGAATGGCAGTTCGCTCCAGACCCTTGCGATTTAGCCCCGCCTATTGAAAGCTCCTCGCAATTCAGCCCCTGGCTGCAAAGAGTGAGTAGTCGACCCACCCAATAACAACTACTTGAACTAGTAATGTTATGAAGCGGAACTTTTACTATCAGTATTGCAATGGTTGAAGTGATTCTAACCCATGTGGTCCTACTTGTAACTGTTACTTATACTTGCAGATGTGAAACCAGGAGCCAGCAAAGAGAGAAGGCAGCCCAATGCACCATGGGTGGAGAAATAGTGAGTACTGCAACAGTTTTGTTTTGTTTTGTTGTTTACATAGCTTGTAAACTGTATGGTGTGACAGTAGGGCATTTGGCCCAGAACCCAGCTCGAATCGGGCCTGATATGCCACGGATCTTGTGCCCTTTGGGAAGGCACTTAACATGACGTTCCTCACTTTGCTCAGATGGAAATGAATATTTGGCTTCAGTTAGCTATAGGGATGTCCCTCTGTCAAACCTTCCTCAGGGTAATTCTGACTGGTTCATATTACACTGTGGCATACATTTGGAGGTGTCGCTGCTTACTGATGTGGTCCCAAATATAATATAATAATGACACACCTACATGTATGTTACTTTTCCAGCCGCCCACGAACCGTAGATGATGTCGCTTTCCAGGAGGAAGTTGTCGCCGTTCTCAAGAAATCCCTGCAAGGCGCTGATGTGAGAATTTTATTCTTTTATGCATTTGCCAAATGCTGTTTATCATTATTTTTACTTATGCCTCTTATGGGCCTTTCAACTTATTATAGGCTACTCAGTACAGGACATTTCTTGTCCTACCTTGTGACACATAAACATGATCGCCTCTGTAGTCAAAGTCATCCGTATCTTGCGTGGTCTGTATAACCTACATTTGTAGTTCGAAAAACAAACCTGATTTATTGGTAACTGCAGTATTGACTTTTTTTTATTGTTATTGTATATTGTATTGTTAACAGGCTAGCCCTTGATAATAGACTCCGACTAGTTGGGTAGCCCTGTTTTTTTTATCTCTATATAAATTAAATCAAATCAAACAAATACACCTGTTGTTTACCCCAGCTCCCCAACCTACTGTTGTATGGACCACCTGGTACAGGAAAGACTTCTACCATCCTGGCTGCTGCAAGGGAACTCTTTGGGTAAATCTTTGGCTTGGTGTCCAAACTTATTATACTGTAAGTTCATTTAAGTTCGCGAGATTTTTAAGTTCGCGTATTTCGCTGAGACCTTCTCTTCGCGAAGTCATCTACTCGCGAACATGCATGTTCAACATCGTCCCCCTCCCCACACCTTCCGTCCAAAAATCCAGTCTCAACTACGTGTGTACTATGATAGCAACTTTTACCAATGACAAGACTCAATTGATAACAGATCATTTATTCTTTTCAAACCGAAATAAAAGTTAATTCAACACATTAACTATACATGGAGTCATTATTGTGTAGATATGTGCCACTGGCGAACGGAGAAAAAAGAAACTTGTCGGCTTTGTTCAGTAGTATGTGCATGCCGTGGCTGCGATTTACTTAGTACATTTTCCTAGTTTTACTCGATTTCTACAAGTTACGAACGAAGCAAAAATTAAAACTGAGTAGTATTCGTCTTTAAAAATACAAGAAAAGCTATGGAATTACAGCAGCTAGGTTTACAACAATAATAGCTCGGAATTTTCATGACTAGAAACGTGGCAAACACAACTCCGCTTACATGCCGAAAATAAGACGTTCATTTCATAATTCTGGGTTGGAACTACTGTAAATATGGGAGAGATGAACTCTTCACCTTCTTGTGTACAACTTGTGTCCACAAAATACGCTGAAAGTTTAAAACTTAGCGCCGTCTTTCACACTGAAAAATTTTCAAAATGGCGCCCACGTCGCTTGGCTTGGCGTGGGGTATCCCGTCAGCCTGTGCGGCAAATGTGATTGCGACATATCAGAGGTCCTGGGCCCTGTTGCGTTCCGTGTGCTGTCGTCAAATCCCGGCCGAAATGAGCTCAACAATGAGACAGTGGCTCGGTAGAAACACATTTTTTTATCGAGTACATCAACTTTAGACATTGTTTGAAGGGGAACTATGAACTTCAAGGCGTAAATGCCGCCTTTGACGGCATGACTGGTGTTGCGGTGTGGGTGGGAGGGGGGCACTCACTACCGTCATAGTACCGGATCGTAACTTTTGAAAAATAAACTCGCGAAATTAAGTGCTCGCGAACATAAATGAACTTACAGTACTTTTTTTTTATAGCTACCAAATCTCTTTGTCCTCTCAAGCAAAAATGAAAAAAAAAGAGATTCGGCAGCTATGATAGCTTTCGATGCAAGGCTATATATCTTTCCTTGACAGATATCAGGCCCAGTCAGCTCAACACAAAATCTTCTAAACATTGAGTTTTCTTGTATTTCATACAGCCATGCCCTCGCGAGTAGTTTATATTTGTTGGTGATCTATTTTTAAGAAATCTGCCCACCCACCAACTGACTTAGAACATATTTTTTTAGAATGATAGACAAACGTAGTCACAAGAAATACCTGCTCTTCATTGGCTATGGTAGGTTGCTGTGTTCTAGTGTCTAGTTTTGTCAGATTTTTTTTTTCTGCTCATTTTAGATAATCTGTAGGCAGGACATATTTTTTTTGGATTGAACTAAATTCCTGCTACATAATGTACATGTTTCATTGCTGTATAAAAGAAGTTGTTGATTTTACCAATAGACCACCATTGTGTTTTCTGTATCCTATTTCAGGGCAGACCTGATGAAACAGAGAGTTCTGGAGCTTAATGCCTCTGATGAGAGAGGCATCCAGGTGAGAAAAACACCTTATTAAAACCAGAGCAATCCCCCCCCTACTTTGGGAAAAATACCCCTGCAGTTGCAGAACAATCTGTTAGGGGGCTCAAACCTACACCACTTGTACCTTACGTCAAAAGATTCGTGCCACCAAAACATCATGACCATAGCATGTCCAGGATAAAAAATATACAAAAACAGGAAGTTTTGCTGCAGTGCCAAGGTCACACACTAGAGGGCCCAAAATTAACATTGACCTCCGTCATCGCAATCCTACTCATTTACCAAATACTGTTACAATGCAGGGTAACCCTCATCTGAAGGTTTTAACCCTTAAACTGCTAAACCCGGATATATCCGGCACACATATACATGCCCTGTGTGCCATGCCCGGATATATCCGGGATAGCGTACTCCCCCGAAGTAGCAGCTTTGCGCACGTGTAGCGCACGAACCCCGGAAGTTAGGGACTTCGGCCTGCTTTGAGGGTTTCTTTTGGAAGGTCAGCGGCCAACCCTGGCACTGATAGCATTTTATAGGGCTGAAACTCTGGCAATTAAACTTAAAGGGTTAAGCTATACTGACCACAAATATCCAGAAACACAGACACACTCAAAAAGAGGTAATGTTTCAAATATGCTGTGAAATACACCTGTCCAGTATGAGCAAAATATGTCACTCCCCCTACTGACTTTTTACTGTGTTGCAGGTGGTTCGTGACAAGGTGAAGACGTTCTCTCAACTGTCGGCATCAGGAACAAGGCCTGAGTAAGTGTCACAACTATCATGTGAACGTGCATGGATAAAACATAGATGTTTTAAAGTTTGCTAAGTGTAGCTTTTAGACAATAACAAAAAATGACAAAAGCATTGTTTGGGCAATGAAATGAATAGCATCTTTGATTATGATGTCCTCTTGTGAAATTTCTGTTTCTTTGCATGAATGAATTTTGTTGCTCAACAATTGGACACAATATGTATGGCAACAGTAACAAAGCAACAAATACTGAATATTCAAAGAAAGGTTCTTTTATTTGTTTCCGTCATCATTGAAGACCAAAAGGAAAATTGTAGATTGTTCAGGTACAGGCACAGGTACAGGTACCTCTGTACCTGTACCTGTACCTGTACCTGTACCTGAACAATCTACAACCTCTGTACCTGTACTTTACTTTATATTGTGTTTAGACAGGTTTGTTACATGGCTTCCACTATCTATACTGTTTCAGTGGCCGTCCGTGTCCGCCATTCAAAATTGTCATCCTGGACGAGGCAGACTCAATGACAAACCCAGCACAGGTGAGGATAGGTAGTCCAGGTAGACTATCGTCAATTCAGTAAGTTTGCAATGGGCAGTCCAATTGTTCAAGCAGCTTAATCATTGTCACATCTCACTCTCTGTTCTTAACCTTTAGCCTACTAAGGTAGGTGTTGGGCATCAAATTTGTATTGGTTATAGGGTTTGGCTGCTGGAAAAAGGTTAAAAGGCCTGAGGTAATATTTCATTGTTCTTAAAGTAAACATTTAAATGCGAGTTAGGAGGTTGTAATTTAGAACAAACTTATATGTTATGCTATCTGATTGTCTCAAGTGTGTGAAGAGAATACTAAGTGTCTTCTGTTTGCCAGGCTTCCTTAAGGAGAACAATGGAGAAGGAGACCAAAACAACCCGCTTCTGCCTCATCTGTAACTACATCAGCAGGTATGTACTAGAGCTATATCTCTCATGGCAGGGTATTGTCGCTCTATAAGTCTACAGCTATAAGTCACTGATAAATCTTTGACCTGCTATGTGTACCCCAAGGCACCATACTTGGTCCACCACTGGATTGCCATCCTCAAGTAAAGGATCTCCCTGTAGCTCAATTGGTTGCAGCCTCACATTTGACCTCCTGGTTCCAATTTGTTTGTAACAGGGAGTCCCTGGTTCTAATCTGAGGAAGGGCATTCTGGGCCCTTGGCCGCTAATCTTTTGTCTTTTCTGTCGAATTATTGAACTGCAGGCCTTTAGATTAATAAAGACTGGATTCTGTTTTTATGACATTCAGTAGCCTTTCTTACGACATATTTTCTCCATTTGACTAACATTCTCATGTTTTACTGTATTTTCTGTAGAATTATTGAGCCGCTGGCATCCAGATGTGCGAAGTTCCGGTTCAAGCCGCTTTCGTCTGACATCCTCCAGACGAGACTCAGACACATTGCTGAGGCCGAGAAGGTCAATGCTGAGGACAAGGTAGGGGGTTATCTGATGTCATGCCAAACCGATACATATAGAATACAACACGGTGTATTCCGTATCACCCCGACCGCGGGAAGGATCGCCCGACGGCCGACTGAGGGTGATCCGACCCGCGGGAGGGCTGGGACCGAGGGTGGTGCGGAATACACCGTGTTGTATTTTATTTATGTCATACCCATCTGAGAAAACACATATTTCGATGCAAAATGCACCAGAAGTTGAGAAAATGTTTTGTCCTCGAACAATAGATTGTAACAAGAGCAATTCTAAAGTCCGAATCCGGTATTCGAATTTTCAACTGTGCCGTATTCGGCCTGTTTGAAATAGTTCGATTTACTCGAAGGAAGCCTGTGTGATGCAACGGTCGAACCTGTGTGATACATATAGAATACAACACAGTATATTCCGTTATCACCCAAGGTATCAGCCCGACCCGCGGGAGGGCAGGGACCGAGGGTGATGCGGAATGCACCGTGTTGTATTTTATTTATGTCATACCCGCCTGAGAAAACCCATGTTTTGATGCGAAATGCGCCAGAAGTTGAACAAATTTGGTGCCCTCGAACCAAAAGTGTTGCAACAGCAATGTTCCAACGTCCGAATCAGGTATTTGAATTGCCAACCGAGCCGTATTCGGCCCGTTCAAAATGGTTCGATTTACTCGAAGATAGCCTGTGTGATACGCCTTTCAAACCTGTGCGATACGGAAGCGTACGGCCCGGTCCGGAACACCCGTATCGAACGTTTTCACGTCACAGGTATGACATAAAGAATTGATATCACTATTTCTAGTACTGATACGTTTGGACCTTTTTAGTCGTACCGCATTCTGCATGTTGGCAGGAAGTTTCCGTGCTGTTTCAGTAGCAGGGTATATGAAATGGAACCCATGTCCTGTCGATCCCTCATCGTTTAGCCTAGCTGCTAGCCTAGTGTTGGAGTCGCCTGCTACAGTGAAAATGCCCAAAAAGCACAAATTGAACACAGATCTTTGAATATTGAATGCATATTTATCAAGCGGTGCTACATATCCAGAGGGTAGAAACGATTAGATCAGTGACAATTGACCACGCCAGCACAGCTGAAAGTGACTGTACTGTCCGTTTGTATTGCACCCTTACCAATTGATAGTAGGTTGTTTCCGACTGGTCGTTCGTAAAGGCGCAGGTATTTCTATTACTGTACATCAGGGTTCGAATCTGACTGCCGCGTCACCGATCTTGTGCCCTTGGGAAAGGCACTTTACACGACTTTCCTCACTTAACTCAGGTGTAAATGAGTATGAGCGGCTAGTGGCCTTGGCGGGGCTTTGTGGTCGAGACTGGCCTTAGGGGCATGTTCGGGCATGACGCACCCGCTATGGCACACGGGGTAGGAGGAACCCCTTACATCCTTGGTCGGAAGTCCTCCTAGGAGACGGAAACTCCAAATGACAAAGCTGCATCTGCTGAAGCCGTCTCACACGTGTCACACAGTTGTGTCCCTGTGAGACTTAGTGCTCCAGTAGACGAGAGGGTGGAGAAGGAATTGCACACCCCTCCTTCACCATAAAAAGTCATGTGCAGGTCAGGCAAAACAGGTAAAATGCCTGTCTGCCTGCTCATCTGTCGAACCGACAGGAGAACCATAAACAGCATGTGACTATACCGAACTCAGAACCACTCCAATTTCTCCCTATGTATGGCCAACTTTGTCAATACTGACCATGTTAAAATCCTAATTGATATTAACCCTACAGCTTTGACAATGACTAAACAGTCCTACATGTATACAAGAATGGTAGTCCCTGCCACATATAGAGCACATTTTCTCCGTACTGCGAAATTCAATCCCAACAAACATAAATGCATTTACAGTATCAGTTATAAATAGATTTTATGATTTAAATACATCTGTTTTATTTATTAATGGACATTAACAGCTCGTTGGTTTAACTTGATTATAAACAAAAAGTTCCAAGAGCAGAACCCATCATCAAACTGTTCTTGTATGGAGGTCCCGTGTATGGGGAGAGCCACACCCCATGCACGTTAAAGAACCCCCACACGTGCGATGGTGCGTTGTGCGTTGGTGCAAAAACTTCTGTCGGGAGTTGGTGATTCACTTCAAATCACCCGGATGGAGACCTGGCGAACCTCTGTCTCGTATCAGCCACATGGTGATTTACATCATTCACCCAGATGGGTGTGTCACCCTGTAAGGGGCGGTATAACCCGTCGTGTGTAAACATGTGTGAACATGTACAGGGTTAGCCCTTAGCAATAGCCTACGGCTAGTTGGGCAACCCTGGCTGTTCGTAAACAGCTGAACAAATAAATAAATAAAACTGTTCTTGTACTCCCTCCAGGCGATCACAGCCCTGATTGACACCAGTGAGGGTGACCTGAGGAAAGCCATCACATACCTGCAGAGTGCTCACAGACTCAAGGGGGAGGACACCATCACAGAGAAGGACATTCTGGAAATCACTGGGGTGTGTATCAGGCTCTGTACCTCGAAAATATTTTGGCTCAGGTTGGACAAGTTTCCTAAAATTATCCTATCAGGCAAGTACATACAAAATTTACTTGCCCAAACCAACTTTTCACTTGCTCCAAATTTGCTGGACTTTGTCCTATGCATTTTCTCTTCCAGCGATGGAATTCTTTTCATTATTGGCTCTATTTTATGCTTGATGCCATGACTGTAAATAGTTGCAAGTATATCAAAGTCTTACTCATGGAAAAATCTGACTTGTTCGATCGGACAAGTGGGATGGGATATGCATTTGCCCGATCTGCATTTTCACTTTTCCGGGACAATCGGGCTAATGGTCTTGTCCAACCCTGTTTTGGCTCCTGTTCCACCAAATGGCAATCTCTAAGCCAGCAGCCAATGCTGGATCTGTGTAATCCTTAGCTTCTTAATTGGAATATGTTGCAAGATGTAAAAGTATGATTTAAAAACAACAAAATACAAAAAATGTAATACGGTTCTTAAAGTATGAAATCTATTGAGCAATCTGTCAAATATGTAACATTCTGGGTTTGGCCATTTTGTTCATAGAATTTTTACCCACGCATCACACATCGGTATGACTGCTAGGGAAAATTGACGAACAAACATTTACAAATATTAATAATCTGTCTCGAACAGGCTCAACCCAGTAAGATACCTGCTCTAAGAACAGGTCCTGACCTGAATACTAAGTTTATCTGTATCTGAAATTCTGAACAAACTAAAACACTTAAGAGATATCATTCAATATCATTCAAAGATGACATCAAATTTATATTGCTGGAACACAATTGAATGTTAGAAGAAATGATATCTGATATCACATTGAGTGCGTAAAACCTCCTGTAGCCTGTTGTTATGGAGACCATTGTTGATGCCGTATTGTTGACCCAACAGGTCATCCCAAAGGACATGGTCTCACAGCTGATTCAGACCTGCTACTCGGACTCATACGAGAAACTAGAGAAATCTGTCAAGGTAAATTTAACTTGTTGCTGTTGTTACGAGGGGTGTTCAATAAGTAATGCCCCTGATCCACTTCCAGTTGTCTGATCTAGATGAAATTTTGCATGTGTAATGATGCAGATCTCTATGGGTTATGTTGCAAAAAAGAGCTCTGCACTAAATGTGGTTTCTGATCTACTGGTGTTTGAACTGAGTCAGGTGTGAAATGGACCAGGTGTGAAATGGAGCCAGTTGAGTGTCACCAGTGATCCGGTTTTTGTATTTGAAAGGACGCACACCAAAGGAGACTTTTGATGAAATGAAAAAAAAACTTATGGTGATGATGCCCCATCATTTGACCTTGTAAAACGCTGGCATCCTGAATTCAAACATGGCTGGAAGTCTGTGGAAGTCTGTGGAATCATCTCCCAGACCTGGTCGTCCCTCTTCTGCCATTGACGAGGCATCTGTTGGAGGACCAACCTGGGGTGTCCTACAAAAACGGTGTCCAGAGCTGCATCAGACGATGGGAGAAATGCATAACTGGGTGGTTTCTATGAAGAGAAAGACTAATAACTGTGTCAAGTTTCAGTAATCTCCTCCTATGGGAAATGAGTCAGGGGCATTACTTCTTGAACGCCCCTCGTACCGTTGCAATGCCCAGTGGCACAGAAGTCTAAGTTTTCTTGCTATTTCTGTAGCAGGGTATACTTTTACAGCAAGGGTTTGCCAGCCCTTTAAAGTGCTTGAGACACAGAAGCCCCATTTTACATCCCTTCTTAAAGACAGTGGAGCTCCGACCTAGATGTCGTGACCCTGGGACTCGAACCAGGGTCTCCTGAGTTGCACACTGATTGAGACCAGGAGGTCAACTGTGAGAGCCGCTAACAGTTGAGCCACGGGGACATCTCCAAGTTCAACTTCGCAATAGTATTATTACTTTCCTGATTAGTAGTGAAACAGTTGGTCGGTATAATTAACATTAGCGATGGTGGCATCTTACAGAATTTTAATTATTTGTAAGCTGACACAGAGATAATTGTAAAAGGTCTAATTTTCTAGTTCATTGTTATCATCTGTTCATTCTCACTTTACAGGATTTGAAAGCAGAAGGCTACTCAGCAGAGCAGGTTATCTTACAGGTGAGACAGTTGCACAGCCTGTCACTTTATTTTATTCAGAAACAGTTTCAAGCAAATTGAATCCTTCCCCACCAAATGGTGCATCGGGCAGCACCCATCTCCATTTTTGTAGCCCTGGGCCACAGAGTTTTGTGCAGTCACTACAGCAGGGGGCTAGTCAACTGGTAGTGGTATATGTATGCAGCTACCATTATCTTTCCCAAGTACTGAGTAATAAGCAGAGAAAGCAACATATACCAGGTTTGTAGCCAGCACCTGTCCTTCAGTCCTTTCAAGGAATTTTGCAGCTGGGGACTGAAAAAAGTTTTCCCCATTCCGTCCCCTGGGACAGACAAAAATTGATATAAAAGATATAAAAAAAAAACTAAAAGCCATGTGTTCTTCTTCACCATAACAGATGCCATCAAAGAGCTTTGTGTACAAGCAAAATTTGCACCTCAAAATACAGGAAATAGTGTTTCAGAGGGTCTTGATTTAAAAGTTTTCTGGAACTCAGACCCCCTAGAAATGACACGCAACGTCACACCATGCCTTAGGATTCCCATTCAAAATCAAGGGGACTGAAAATGATTTCAGGCTGGCTACAACCCTGGCATATACCATGTTAAAAGTCTTTGGTATGACTCGACCGGGATCAAACTTATGACCTACATGTACAAGCTGTAAGGCAAACACTGTCCCCACTTGGCCATTGCACTGGTTGTGAATATTCAACAGGCTGTTACTTTATTTTGTTCCGAAGGAAGCAACAAACAACTGCTGGGCTCGAAATACTGGGTGCATGTGCAGGTGCACCCAAAATTGAAGCTGTGCACCCATTTTTTTCTGTGGGTGCACAGGGTGCACCCAAATATTTTCTTAGGTTTACGTATGATAAGATATCAAAGTATACTACTAGTCTAGTATACATCATATTCTTGACATCTAAGTGTTTAAAAGATTATAAAAATGTCTGTCATGGAACTTCTTTAAGAATTAAATAGCTTGTGATTAAGTTTTGTAATTAGTTTTTTTCTGACATTCTACTTTATCTTGTGTGGTGCACCCAAAAACTTTTTGGTGCACCCAATTTTTTAAGCTGGGTACACCAGTGCACCTAATCCAAAAAATGAATTTCGAGCCCTGAACTGCTTTTGCTTCCTTGATAAATAAACCATCCAAGAATGACTTGTGTTTTGTTCCCAGATCCATGATGAAGTACTGCCCAGAGACGACCTGACAGACAAGCAGAAGTCGGTCATTACTGAAAAAATTGCCGTAAGTCTACGACCTTCACATCCGGTCAACTGTACTGTTGTATTTCATTTTTTCAACGAAAGAGCAATTTTATTAAATGCAGTGTACAAAATACTTTTCTGAGCCAGGTTGTACAGTGTGCAACCTGGGGCAAAAACTAGGTTGCACAACTGAATTTCAAGCTGCATCACCTACAATTCACTAATTTCTGGAAAAAAAGGTACAATACATAACCTTTTACTATCATGTTACTTATAAGCATGTTTGTATCTAACTAAAAATCAAGTAAATTGACAACAAAATCGAGTTCTGAGGCTCAAAATCTAAGTTTAGAAGTAAGTTGCACTAAGCAAAAAGTGGTTGCAATGTGCAAGTGGGTATTTTGCACGCTGTAAATGTAGTGAAGTTTACACTGTCTGTGTTGATACCCAATGTCAAGAGGCTATACTGAACAAAAACTGTATTGCTGACAAGCTATTCCTTTCTAAAACATCTCACCAAAGTTATACCAATCAACTTTGTAGGAATCTTGTCAAAGACTTCACATTTTTGTCAAAGACTTCACATTTGTAGTGTAAAACTAAAAAGGTTTTATGTTCAGTGTGGTTATGGTTTCTTCTTAGGTAAACAAAGCTATGATAGCACATACATTGTGTACATTTTAGCTATCAGTCTGTGAAGAGTCTATACCTTATTCATTTTAACTTTGTTCTGTTGAAAGTCCTTTAGACACATTTTCATCTTTGATGATTTATGGCGTACATCAGCTGTTTTAAATGTAATCTGAGAGACGATATCTAGGATATGTGATCACTTCCCTAGTAATGTATTACACTATTCAGCTTATGGTCTGCTATGTTTCACAAACAAATCATTCATTCATTCATTTGTTTATTCTTTTCTTTCCAGGTTTGCGACCAGCGACTGGCAGACGGAGGGGACGAGTTTCTGCAGCTCATGGACCTGACCTCTGTGATGATGCAGCAGTTCTGTCACCCCGGCAACTGACACACCCATCACCATAGCAACCTGTAACCTTGACAACTGATGGACCTGACCTCTGTGATGATGCAGCAGTTCTGTCACCCTGGCAACTGACACACCCATCATCATAGCAACCTGTAACCTTGACAACTGATGGACCTGACCTCCGTCATGATGCAGCAGTTCTGTCACCCCGGCAACTGACACACCCATCGCCATAGCAACCTGTAACCTTGACAACTGATGGACCTGACCTCCGTCATGATGCAGCAGTTCTGTCACCCCGGCAACTGACACACCCATCGCCATAGCAACCTGTAACCTTGACAACTGATGGACCTGACCTCTATGATGATGCAGCAGTTCTGTCACCCTGGCAACTGACACACCCATCACCATAGCAACCTGTAACCTTGACAACTGATGGACCTGACCTCCGTCATGATGCAGCAGTTCTGTCACCCCGGCAACTGACACACCCATCGCCATAGCAACCTGTAACCTTGACAACTGATGGACCTGACCTCTGTGATGATGCAGCAGTTCTGTCACCCTGGCAACTGAGACACCCATCGCCATAGCAACCCGAAACCTTGACAACCGATGACTCTAGATACTACTGCAAAAATGTGATAACCTTGGTAACTATTCAGACAGGCTTATCGCCTTGCTTAAAGATTGAAATTTGTTTTGCCCTTTACAAGAAATCCCTCTCCATCTATTTATCCAAAACTGACCTACAAACAAATTTGAAACTGTTACCATGGCCACTGATGAGTCAAAATTTTATCATTATACAAAGTATAGTTTACATGTATAGGTTTCAACTTTGCCATTACACAGACATAGCAACCCTGTCTGCATTAAGTGTAGGAATAAACCTTCATTGGAGGGCCTTTACCTTTTGAAAACTGAAACCTCATTGGTATTGGTTTGATATATGCAAAATGAATAGCATAGACTTTGTATCTGTAAATTTCTACCATTATACATGTATACCCACAGTGTACTTGGGTTTTCAAAGAGTCTACTGTATGCAACATTCCTTGTAATAAAAGGAGAAAAGAGAGAGAGAGAGAACACTATGATTGAAGTAACTTTATTGCCAACAATTGGATAAGATACATCATACAACATATGGCCACTTCAAATACATAACAGTTGTGGGAAACTAAAATACTTAAAATACTTTACAAGTTGTATTAGAATGAGACTGAAGCGAGACTTCCATGAAATTTCTGTTGGCTTGGGCCCCAAAAAAATGTTTTTCCGTGGTTACCTTTGGCAAGGAACATATACATTGTACTTTGCCATTAAACATTCATGAAAATGTAGCATCATTTTCCAACATCTTTTTGTCATTTCTGTTCTAACAGAAAAAGTGATATAAACATACCCACTTAATCTAGATCCCTTTAATTTCATGCATGTCACTTTTGTATTGTTAAATTGTATTTCAATCCTTTTGAACAAAATTTAAGAAACATGTACATGTATTTGAAAGAAGAATAAGAGTATATCTACCTACCAACCCTATTGCTTTTCAGCACTGTAAACACAAGATTTCTTACCTAAGCCTTACCAGTGACAATAAAGTATAGACTTCCTTTCTGTACATTTGCATGTAACAGTTTTTTTTTTTACCGCCCATGTTATTTGTGTCTAGCGTAATCCTTCGTTCCCATGTTAATGATGATTGACAAGCGATCCTCTCACAGTGATCAGAGCGCTCTTTGCACTGTTAGAAGAACGTGCAAGAAGGGCTCTGGCACTAGGCGAGGTGCCATTCTATTCTGGGAAGAACTGGGATCTAATTGCTCAAAAAAGATTGGAGAATTCCTCTGTATGAACGCAATTGTCTCTGACAAAAAGACAACGTCAAAGTCTGTCTGAAATGTCTGACCATTTTCAAATTTTTATCCAGTTGCTTGAGTAACTGTTAACTTGTGTATCTTATTACTGGGTTGCCTAACCTGTATCGACGTAAAAGTGTCTTTAATTCGAAAGTCTGTTTCTATCAACATTTAAGTCTCAAACAAGTGTTTAGGGACTAGTAATATGTATTTTCAGACTTGCATTCCTGTTGGTTTGTGTTGAAAGTGGCACGAGAAAGCGAATGGGCGACAGAGATTCGCCTTGTAGAATCTTACAGCGAACCTCAACCGACCACTAGCTCTCACATGCCATACTGGTTTCAGTTGCCACCTAGTCATTTAATGGTGTCTGTAGTCACCTACAACTGTTGTTCCAAGGGCAGTTTGCGATTTTGCTGTTTCAAGATAACGTGTGGCATTGTGGTGGCATAGCAGTTATGGTATTTGACCCAGAACCAGAGGTCCATTGTTCGAATCCCCTAACATGCCACCAATGTTGTGTCCTTGGGAAAAACACTTTATACAACTTTCCTCACTCCACCCACATGTAAAAATGGGTACTTGACTTCGGTTTGAGAAGTAAAAGACAGTGGAAGGAGAGGGATCGGCTCTGCCTTCCAATACTGTGTTCTAGACACAGTGGATAACAACCCACTGTCCCTACGGGCTCAAAAAGGCTATGGGACTACCTTTCCCAAGGAAACACTGCAGTTACCCTGTGTAAAGTGACAAATGGCTAAGACAGCATTAACATTGAACAGCGCTAGCTAACACAAACACACATGTTTGTAGATGTTTAAATAGTAGCACAGGAGAACCCAATGACTAGAGGTCCAGCCGTAGGCTCGGTATACAGAGTTCACGAGCCACGGTGGGACCACTAGTCCTTACGGTCCTCTAGATCAGATCCTTGGAGAATGTTGGAGAATTGATTATAAAAAAGTGCAGTGGTTCAGTAAACGATGAGTAGATGTGCTTAGCATATGGTTACTAACTTAGTTTGCCCAGTGGGAATCGAAAACAATCAAAACTTGAGAGAAAAAAGCCTGTTACTACCCGATCGTTGGGCATTTGTTTGGTAATGTGACAAGCATGACTGTGAAAGTTGGTGTGTCCCTTACTCCAGAGCCTTGTCTGTGTCTGGCATAGTCAGTCTGCCTTTCAAGTTTGGAGATCAAAATTAAACGAAACTGCGAAAAAGGTTTGTTACTACCCGGTTGGGCATTGGTTTGGAAATGTGACAAACATGACTGAAAGCTGGTGTCTCCCTGACTTTAATTCAGAGCCTGCAAGAACACAAACTACACCTTCGACGCCCCCTTGCCTTTGAAAACGCGACTGAGGCTTTACCGATGGAGTTGGTCTACGTTGTGAAGAGTTGGCGACTGTCCAGTGGTGGTCAGTTGGTCAGCTCGGTCCAGTCGTTCAGCCCACCCCTGGGAGCAGTGGTTAGTCGAGGCTCGTGATGTCACAAAACACGCGAGTCTCAACCGACCACTGAGCCCAGAAGCAGGGAAAAGGTTAGACGGTGCAGAGAAGACATTCTGGTGGTTTTTCGTTGCTCTGGGAAGTCTCAACTAAAGCAGAAGACAGAAAAAAAAGGGCAAACTGTTATGTTAGTAAGCGGTCAAGGCGTTCTCATGTTCTAAAATAATTTTTTCCTCATACTTTTTTTTTATTTCGCAGACAAAATCATGAAGTAGGAAAAGATTCATCAAATGTAGTTGGAAAGTGCTTGGGTAATACTACAGTCACATTTCTAAACCGGCGACCGCCCGGAAATATAAATGAGACAAACGAAACAAAGTGTAGTGATGGCACGAGAAGTAGAAGAAGCAGAAAAAGACAACAAAAAAAATAGTTACGAGCATAATTTGTGTATATTCATGTATGCACTCGTTTATGCTTCGTTCCCAAAACAGGCTGGGGTCCCGCTTTGAAAATGTGTCCCAAGCATACGGTAGAGACCAATGTGGTCCGTACGAGGTCTTCCCCTTTCTAGTTTGCCGAAAAACATCAATGTTCGACAATAATTACAGATGATAAAACAATTGAATAGACAAGAACTAATAAGTGAAACAACTTTACATCTTGTGAACAATTTTAGGAACAATTTTTAGTGGAATCAGAATTTTACCTTTAGAGAGAATCAGACGATACTGAGTGCCCATTTGATAGGATTAAATGGCTGAGCTCGGCTAACGATTTTTAAGCGGGGCACGTTTTAATGGATGGATTAAACCTGCAACAATAGCAAAGGCCCTGGCCTGGGAACTTGAGGATTTAAGTACTAAACCCCCCTCGGAGGTCTGTGTGTGGATTCCTATATATAGCTGGATTACGGATAGGTAGGACCACCTAATAGCCTCGGTGCAGGCTTTTAGGAGCGACGGAGTTTACTAGTACTTTTGAGGCCTAGGGGAGCACTGATTCGCGATTTTCAACGTATCGGGAAAGGTTCTTATGTTGGAGAAATCGAAGCAAATGCGATCCCTCCAGCATAACAACCTGGCCCCGACATGTTGTTGCCGACATTTGTGAGAAAATGTGTAAAAGTAATTACGACTTTCAAACACGTCATCGTTCCAATGAAATATCTGCTATGACGGCATAAATAACGTAAGCGATACAGCCGAGCTTTCTTTGACGGTTGGACAGTGTAAGAGTATTTAAAAACGAATGCTTTCTCGAGTCGTGTCGTATGACATGTGGGGCGACGCTGTAGATTCAGCCAAACATTCTATAAGATCCTACAATACGTAGGGCTATAAAAGGTAGGGGGTAACAATTTGTCACATTTGAACTCTTCTCACCGCTTACTAAAAGTGTAGACCTTTGTTCGGGAGTGCAATGTGATACTGGAAGTAACAAGTGTGCGCACACAACAGGTGCCGATAGCCTAGTAATACCAACCCAAGCACTTCATGTCTGTATTCTGCCATGCCACGTGGCCTTGCCAAGTCACAGTTTTTCAAGACCCTTGTGCCTCGAAGGGTAGCAAGACTCCTTGCTGTTGCAGGTTATATCTTCACAGGGATGGATTGTTATTAGGGCTGGGTACCGGTACAGAAAATTCAGGTCCAGGTCCGGTTCAGGTCCAAAGGATCAGGTCCAGGTCCGGACCTGAACCTGGACCTGATTCAGTATGACTCATACCAATGGTCCATTTCACTACCAAGAAATCTGTTTGGTGGGGTATTAGACTTACACTGGCGTTTTAAAACACTACAACGCTAACTGCACCTGTGCGATTGACTGTAAACCTTGGTAGAAATTACTATAAACTCTACTCTACTTCCCTCTTGTCATTTTCTTCCAACTGCAAGCGCCAAAACGTGTGAATGCCTGATAAAATGATATGTTAATTTTCTAATCGGTCCAACATCCGGTCCACCTAATTTTTTCAGGTCCGGTTTTTCTGGACCGGTCCAATAAGAAAAACCGGTTTTGTACTGGTACGCTGTACCGATACCCAGCCCTAATTGTTATCCATCTGACTTTACCAATTAAGGACCAACCGAATCTGTTCGGAGCACGCACTATAAAGGTACGTAAGGACCCAGGCTCTACTAGCACAAAGACCAGAAAGACTGCCGGTGGTCCCGTTGGTCGATCAATCTGATATCAAATCTCTTTTCCACCGGGATTTCATAGCTATTGATACCAACAAGCGAGCCTTTTGTTGGTTATCTCTTTTTTGTGTGGCTCAAATAGGGCATATCATTTGGTCTTAGATAAATTTTTCGATCGTTGAAAGTTGAAGAAAGGCACCCATCTAAGTAATGAGGCTGTTGTAACATGCTCAAGGCACCTCCTCAAAAACTGGACCCCCATTTTACGTCCCTTTCGAAAGACGAATCCGGGCACCAACCAGCATTCCTTTCCCCGGATTCGAACCGGAGTCTCCCAGTTACAGACTAATTGGAACCAAAATTTCACCTGTGAATCCACTACCGATTGAGCTACAGGGACATACAACCTAATGTGCCTAGCTGGAGGATAGAAAAAGAAATTGACAAACACACACCTGTTCGAGTTCTCGCTGGGTCCCCGAAAGAGAAGGGCGCGCATAACAGAGAAGGTGGACTGGTCTTCGCAAACTGCGCACTCAGAATGAAGAATATTCATACGACCGCGTGTGGGAACGAACAGATAGATAACCACACCTACAAAGGTGTCCAAGCAAGATGATACTATTCAAGTCTCGTACAGGCTTCACGAAAGAGCCGTCTTTCTCGAAAACGCCCACGAAGTGACTGGGACAAAGCGGCGCTCCGCGACACTTTTTATACCCAAAGTCTGTTTACCGAAATAGATGGCATCTTCAGATAACCAAATCCATTGATAATACAGAGTTTTTCATCGAAGCTTAACCCACGTAGGTGTCTGCTTAGTGACTATCTGGTGTGATGAGATGACAATGGACGGGTATATGACTGACTCTGTCTAAACTCCGCCCACCTGGTGTAATTGACATGCTACAAACTGGTACCATCCGGAACCAAGTGGTGGAGATGTTTAGAAAAGCACCACCTCCGCACTTCAACGAGTTATCTAATCTCCAAGCAGATGTTAATGTAGAAAATCGCAATGTTTTCTTGTATTCTGGTATCCAAATTTACTGTAGCTCCCGACTTTCTTACTGTCCTCTTCGCAAATAGTTACTACCTCAATGTATAGAAGCAACTCGGGTTGTCATAATGTGAAGATGACGCCCTGGGAAATGAATGATAGAAAGAGAAAAAGAAAGAGAGGGGAGGGGAGAGAGGGGGGAACAGAGGGGAAGGCAAGGAAAAAGGGGGGGAGAGGGTGGGAGAGAGTGGAGAGGGAGGGAGAGAGAGAGGGGAGGGAGAGAGAGGGGAGAGAGAGCTCGAGGGAGAGAGAGAGGGGAGAAGAGGGAGGGAGAGGGAGGTAGAGAAAGGGGGAGGGAGGGGAGAGAGGGAAGGAGAGAGATGGGAAAGAGGGAGGGAGAGAGGGGGAGGGAGCTGAGGGAGAGAGAGGGGAGAGAGAGAGGAGAAAGGAAGGGAGAGAGAGGGGAGAGGGAGGGAGAAAGAGGGAGAGAGGGAGGGAGAGAGGGAGGGAGAGAGAAGGGAAGAGAGAGGGACAGAGGGCCTGGATGGAGGAAAGGAGAGGGATGTAGGGAGATGGGAGGGGGAGAGGGGGAGGGAGATACAGCCGGGGAGGGAGATACAGGGGGAAGGAGAAAGGGAGGGAGAGAAAGAGAGGATGGGAAAGAGAGGGGAGAGAGAAAGAGGGAGGGGCCGACATGTCTGTATGGCTGAACAGGCCATCGATTTGAAATGCAGGCTTTGAATTTTATACGGAAAGAGGGTAAATCCACACAATAAAGATAGATTTCATGTGTGTCGTTTTTAATGAAATATCGTATATATGCTGACATATGACACATATGACGTAACAAGATACAGGTAATGTGGTATTTTCGGGATACATGTACTTTATTCTTCAAATTTAACTACTAAAAAACTTGATATGAAAGCGGATCATTGTCACCCCCTGTTGGGAATCCTGAGGTTCTAAAATATCCAGGAACACACACACAAACGCACACACACGCACAATCAATAGGAGGTAACAGAGACACAACATTTTGAGTTTTCGGACGTTCCCAGCATGAAACAACACGGAGTGACAAGACACTCCTTCTGTGGAGTGGGACAAACGTTTACAGTAGCGCGGTGTCACTATTTGTACAATTTAGACAGCGGGTCTCTAGAAGAGGACTATGGCAGTCAATTAAGGGACTTATTGAGGATCGTACGGCGGAATTAAGTGAGGATTAAGCCGGTTCTCACACCCCCTCCCCTCGGTGGCGCCACCGGAGCGGGATACGGACACGTCTTCACCGCTGCCTATCCCGGTGTAGTGTCTATGATAAGAATAATACTGTCGTTGTGATTGTTAAGAATGTTGCCCAAAAATGGTTTGTCCCACATGGTTTTTAATATATTATTGCACTATGTTAAGCACGAGTGTGCTAGTTTTTATGTGGTCATTTGTATGTCAAGCTTTGTGATAAGGACGAAATTCGGGTGTACTTTTGTCACCTGCGAGTTCCTTACTGAATAAAACATTACAAATATATGTAAGATCTCCTTTCCACCAGACCGTACAGAGTCCAAAATGTATTTTTTTGACCCTTTGATATTATGCAAGATATACAATAATTAAGATGATACCCCGTTCTACTAGACGGCGATCGCGCTGCGCTCTCACTGCGGCCTAAAAAGGATGTTTGATTTCATAGGGTGGATTCACACGTTCGTACATATTCAAGTTCGTACGAGGTCCGTATGGAATTCGTAGCCTCGATCGGCAGGCTTCACAGATCGCTTGAAAAATAGTAGAAATTGGAATACAAGCGTGAACGGGGCTTAATGCATAAACTGACAGATACAGATCACAATCTGTGATGGGAGTATGACAGAAGGAGCTGTATCTGACAATTTAACCCTACTGCTAAGTCTAATTCTATTTGCATAGGCTTTAACTGTGATCCAACCACACGAAGTCTGTTAGTGGCTAACATTGTAATTCTCACATGCCCTACTTTTATGCAATAGTAAATCATTTTTCTCAGATAAAACTGTACTGTAACAGAAATGTTCGATCGTTGTCAGGTCAAATTATAACCTCATATAATGCATAATTGAGATAATCAACTACTGAAGGAAAATTTCGGGTTGATTGTTCATCCTTTATTTAATAAGATTTGTTGTACCTTGTGTAAACACTTGAAACTAAATGCGAGGAAAGCTCGGAGCGATGAAGGGTTCCGGTTGTCATAACAGGTGTCTGGATAACAAGATGAAGGATCAGAGAGTTCCGTCGTGTCTTTCTTACAGCGTGTGGGAGCGATAGCTTACCCCAAAGCGCTCTACGGGCTGAAACACACGACAACAATAACAACAAAAAGAAACAACAGCAGAAATTGGTAAAAATAGGAGGTTTTTATACCAAGGAGGCCTGCTGCACCCAAGGACCTGGGTTGAGAATACTCGGCCAAGGTAGTCCAATAGCATTTTTTGAGGCCGTTGGGGCAGTGGGTTGTTATCCACTGTGTTTAGGGCATTGTATTGGAAGGCCATTTCTATCTGAATCGTTGCTGAAGAAAGAAAGTTACAATAACTTAGTGCCTTTCCGGCGCTAGATTAACCTACAGCCGTTAGTCTAGTCACTGGGCCATTCGACGCCACAAGAGACTACGTGATATGGGAGTGATCCTTGGTGTGTTAGCCTCAATCAGGTAAGCTCCACTCAAACTGTATATGGTACCGTAGCCTGGGTATACGTACTATTCTCAGGTAACCGCTGCCTTTTCGGTAGCTAACTAGCACTGAGGAGTTAGCAACGAAAATATTGAGGCCAGTGGTTACTACGTACGGAGGATGCATGGGCTTGCTTTGTGTGCCTTTTTTTGTGGAAGGCTAGCTTTCCAGTGCATGTGAGTTTTTTCGTTCACCTTTGGAGATAACCATATGTCTACATATAAACTGTGTACTTTCGTGAGTTTGAAATATGAGGTCATACTAGTATTATTAAATACTTGACGTGAACCTCGACACTGTGGTTAGGTTGCATGGCTAAAATTTGAGTTGAGAACTGAATATGAATTATCCACTTTTGTTCAATTATCATGATTCTCACGAATAATGAAGTGTTCAATTTTAGCTTAAATTTCTGAAGGAATGTCACTGCCCCGTCCAGTGCCAAACGACTCAAACCAATGCTTTCTTTCCCTCTGGCGGAAATCGACTTAACTGCACACGCACCTGCGAAGAGTTTGGGTGTCCACGTACATGACGTAAGTATGACTAGTGCATTTAGTGTGTTGTATTTGCCAACTTGCCAACTTTTTGGTGCATGGAAGGTGGATTGAATACAATACAGTATTGAATACGATGTATATATATGCATAGATATACATTCTACATTGTCACTCAGGGTGATACGTTAATCTTTTTTGCTGTCAACATTTTCTGCTATATTCCCGCGATCGTTTTTTCTATGCCACTCTTTGTCTATTCTTTATAAATGCAGAAAAGAAAGATAAAAAGAAAGAAAAAGGAAATTATTCCCTTGAAAACGGGATCAATTTCGCTTTGTCAAAGTAATTTCCACTTGTTAACAGAAATTATTTCAGGAGTTCCCACTTGTATGTAAGAGGAAAACTGATTTGTCATCGCGGGGCCCACTTTTTGGGACTTCTCTTGTCCCCTTTGTTTGTGGTCCTTTGTCTACTCACCTTGTCCAGTCCGAGGGTATTGCGCAATGCAGGTGGTTTTGGCGCCCACGTGCAGCGGTAGGGCGCGGCACGTGGGGCTGCTGACGTCATTTCCGTTCGGGGAGAGCCGTGATGTTGAAATCAGGAACCCCCGAACATTTTACCGGATATTTCGCAATCGAAAGTGTCCTACGTTAAATCCCTACGCGATCACAAAAAATCCTTAAAAACATCCAAATCTATTAAAATAAATAAAAGATCATGGCAGATGATTACAATTTATCACAATTATAAGAATAAAACCACTCTGTTATTATTTTGAGGAAATATGATTCATAAAACGTTGCTAAAATGCGGAACTATTTTGTGTGAGCGGGCTTGCCGTTCTAAATGTAAGTGCGTGCACAAGCCAGCTGGCTCACTCTGCAGAGTACCAATATTCACTTCGGTAACATGTCCGACTACGCTCAGACTGAACAGGGGTAAGTTTCTGCCTAAATATCGTTTCCAAGCACCGTAAAATACCAGAAATAATCAGAGAAAGGTTCATAGATTTTAATTTGATGGGCAAGATCTTTGAGTGAGCGCCTAATTTGGCGGAATTGGACATTTTCGGAGGGGTTCGGACTGAATGTGGAATCCAAGATGGCTGCTTTCTTGAGCACGTGTGATTTTGCCGGCATTTCTGATTCCTTAACTAGTATTATAGTAGATCCTTACCACCTTTATTTGGTAGTTAATAAGGTCGATATAGATTTTATTTCGTCGTTCCTTGAATACGAAATAAAGAGGGGGTTGTTGAAGCCAAGGCCGTAGCCACGATTGCGACATACCCTTCTTGGTTGATACGTCATGGTGTCTTTTTTTTTGGCGCAATGCCGGCAAAATGTGCGCCAGGAACTACCGCCCGCTACAACTCCCAAATTTCGATTATTTCATCCTCTTTGGTCATTTGTAGGACTGTATAGTGATGTGTTCTACCCAAAAAGTGCCTAGTTTCTTCGTGAAGTTGCGCCGACTTCAATGAATCATCAGGGATAAGAGGGAAGTGTCATGGACAAAAAGAGTCACTCCTAAATGAATGAATGAATGGGCCTTAACAACACATTGTTTGTCCTCGTTTTACGGTGTCACAAACAACGTAAAAAATGGCGGTCATAAAAAAAATCCGGTTGTGACGCAACGTTGAACAACTAGTGAGCAGATTTTGTCCATTTTTTTGACGTGTCATATCTCTTTGTTGGACATCTGTGTTGAATATTCATGTGGTAATTACATAAATGAGTGCATTTATTTCGCAATGTTGTACCAATTCTAGGTTACGAAAGGTAAATTATGCAAGAACCCCCATTACCTTTCAGCATTCTGTTACCATTTATTTGGAGAATAGAGGTGTGAACAATTGGTTTGAAAATGTAAATTATCCAAGTAGGGTTTCCCTCGGTTTGCTACATACTGTGGCCTCACTATGGTCATTTGTTGATAAAAAAAGATTAATCTGGGCCTACACTAGCATTCTGTCAATATTATTGTAGAATTGGTAGCAAATTATGACAATATGTTGATCAAATCAGATCAACTTGGGCGAATGGTGCTGTATAGCCAATGGAAGAAATTGGCAATGTCGCGATATTTTACATGCACAATGTTTATGGCAACATCTGTAGCAAGTTCCCATTCAAATTCACCACATTGTTGCTATTTTAGTCCTTACAAAAATGTTAGGGCACCACTGATCCTTGATTTTTGTTGTCTGCACCAAAATCAGTGTATGTACCAAAAGTCCCTCCAGGGATTAGAAAAATGTCATTATGTCAATATCTGGAAAGCTTTTATTTTTGACAGGGCAGATGTGAGATCAAATGGGTGTCTATTGACTTGGTGTTGAAGTTGCTCCTTTTCCCTGCAAGATTTCTTCAAAGAACTACCACATCTTTTGTCAGAAGAAGAAAGCTTTACTTGTCAAAAGCCAAACTAGACAGTACACTAGACATAATGGACCAAACAGCAACGTGAAAGCTGTTTAGTAGTCTACAGGGAGGAGAAAGTCAAGTATAATATGTATTGACTGATATTGTAGATAGTTCAATCATGGCTTTTTGGTGACACCATCTGGACACGCCAGCAAAAATTGAAAGTTTCCCATTTGTTTTCATGGTAATTTGTTTCACAAAAGACTTAATTAATTAAGCATAGGTTGATTAGGGACATGAAAGCTTAACAATCACTGAGGATTTTTTTTGTACTTTTAAATAGAATATTTTGTACATGTGTAAAAGGTGGCATTTTTATGTGTAATCAGTAACAATTTTTATGCACTTAGGTCTGAACCCAGACCTACAGATAATGACACAGAGGTACCACATGAGGAACTCCATGCCAAAAGGTTGTTAAAAAAGTTATCACCAATATAAACCACTTCCACCCCAATCCCGAGATGGTGTTCTCGCAATGTTTTCCAATGAATGGAGGGAAATGTAAAAATTTGCATGCATCGCACCATGACTGAAGATGTGTACACTATTCCATCAGACGTCAAACAGAATGTACTTCCTGTAGCATTCCACAGTTGTGACATCTTCTGGTTGCTTGGCTTGTGTCTGCTAGTGAAATCAGTGGTGTTAGGACAACTTCTTTTGCATGGTGTAAGCATGGTACAAGTACTATTCTTTTGTGCAAAATTGTTCCCATATATTTAGTTATCTAGCTGTCTTAAGTAATGGTTTGTCTCATCCCCACCATATCCCTTCATTTGACTCGTATTTTTATTCTTTGAGGTGGTACTTATTAGTAATTGCAAGCTTTCATCTCAGATCTTTGCTTTTTGCATTTTCAGTACTACAAGGCCAGGTTTGATAATGATAAGTATTTAGTGATTAACTGGTTGTTTAGAGTAATAATTGAGTTGACAAACAGGTTATATATTGAAGCACTTGTCCCATCTTTTACAAGCACATATTTCTCATTGTGTGTTTGCAAGAAACCAGAACCACTTGGACCAAAAAAATTTACCCAGGAATTTAGGCATGAACACGTGGTCTCAATTGGAATGGGTTGCAAGTTTTGAAAAAAAAAAAGTTAATGATCCACATGTGTGTTCCAACATGGATAGAAGGAATGTTGTTGGAAGTGTTTAGTCAAAGGAAGTCATGACTACATGCAGGGAACCTCACAGGTAGTCTGTCCTTGCCGTAGGGTTGGCTGGGGCCCCCAAGACATGGGGCCTCGAGAGCGGAGAGATCTCAGTCCGCGGGATCTTCGTGATCTTGGGCCCAGGGAGTATGAACCCCGCGAAGTAGGGCCGCCCGAAGAACGCAGAGATCTGGAACCTAGGGAAGCCAGAGATCTTAGTCCCAGGGGACCGCGGGATCTGGGCCCGCCTGGCGACTACGAGCCTCGCAATCTCGGGCCCAGGGAGTACGAGGAAGAAGAAGACGAGTATTACCGCAGATCGAGAAGGTTCTGTGTGGACTTTCGCTTGTTGGCATGACAACGAACAACCTGCCATAATTTGGTTTTTTGCTCCCATCTCCGCATGGTGTGTCGGCTGCGTTTTTTGACACTTAAAACCGTCCTGGTCCCCGTACCGGGCAGTGGTAGCCTTTCTAACACGTGGTTTTGTTTTCACTTCTGCTTTACTAGAATAGCTGGTGATGCAGCTTTGAGATGGCCAGAAATGCTTGAACATGAGTTGCAATGACAAGCCATCATTCAGTAACAGTTTTCTTTCTTGATTTCATACAGCTTCAAAACATGCAGTGTAGAGTAGGATGCATTTCAGTAATGCATCACGAGATGAGCCCACCTGTGTCACTTTTGTTTTTCCAGTGAGATATGTTAGAATATATCCGGTAGATTGTAATGTTTGAACAAGCTACTGACTCGCACGGCCTGTGGTGTGGTGCCCTAACCTCTGACCTCACATACCATTGACAGAGGGTGCGAGTTCTATTTTTGTATGCAACACTATGGCACAGTGGTTCTCTTGAGCTCAGCAAAAAAAACACTGACGAGGAAAAAAAAAAGCTGTGTTGAAGGGAAAAAGTGTTTTTCTAAGTCATAATGAAATTTGTTGACTTGTACATTGCTGTGTGAAAAGTGACAAATGTAACAACTTTCACCTGAATGCATTTGAATGACAGTTTTATTAACAGATACGGCTGGAACTGAAACTACAGATGCATGACTTGTCCATTGGCGGGTTAGCCAAAGGTATTCCTGACCCCCACATGAAGAGGTGCTTCGCTTGACCTTCGTGTAGCCGTATTGTGACCTTTGGTGTCGTGTTTGTTTCAGGCCCGATGACGGGTCGTGGGGACCTTCTGACCAGAATGGCCCAGAGGGAGGAGAGACCATGCACCAGCACACTCACCACTCTGAGGATGGGCCTGCTGGCATGGACCCTGAGGGACTCATTGAGGTGAGAACTTTGTTTCAACTTTTTCTGTACATGAAAGTCAGAATTGATTGTTGATGTTTAATTATTGAACTAGTGAAACTGCAATATCCAAACGCAAAAATTTGACTCACCCAAATTTGTCGACTCAATAGCACCAGTCTTTGTCAAGGAATGAACTTGTCGACTGAATATCACCAGTCTTTGTCAAGGAATGAACAATGTACTGCAGTTGATAGTTGGTTTGATTTTGAGTTTAAACAGTGTAAAGTATTGTGTATAGATAGCAGGGTTAGACAATTCTGTTGACCTGATTACCCCGAGCAAGTGAATGTGCAGGCAAGCACATGTCCTACAGTACTTGCCTGTTTGGGCAAGTGTGATTTTTCCATGGGTGTGTTTTTTCCTTGGGTACTGTAGATATTGGTCCAGTTATATGCATAAAAGTGCTTTTACTAAAAAATGAAATTACATTTATGCAAAAAAAATTTGCATGATTATGGCATTTAAATTTCAGGCAAGTGAGAAGTTGCTTCAGGCCAGTAGATTTTGTATAGGGCAAGTGAAACTTTAAAGAAAACTTTTCTAACCCTGAATAGGTTTTGTGGCAAATGCAAATTCTTCAGTTTTTGTCATGGAAGAAGTCTAAGTCTTTACCTTTTTTTTACAGACCAACTGGGACGAGGTAGTTGATAATTTCGACGACATGGGTCTTCGTGAGGACCTACTAAGAGGCATCTATGCCTATGGCTTTGAGAAGCCCTCTGCTATCCAGCAGCGAGCCATTTTGCCTTGCTGCCAAGGTGGGTTCAATTCTTTGTTTGCAAACTCATGCTGATGGCATAGGTAAAAGTGACAATTCTATTCTATACCTGTGTCTGATTCTACATACATCACTTAGAGGTTTGTCTTCTTTGCTCTCTTGTATTTTCCTTTTTGTTCTATACCATCTAAAATCTTACGTAGATCATAAAATCTAGACAATACGTTACGTTTGTATTTATTTTCATCATAGTAAAATTTATTTTACATGTAACCAGAAAGAACGTATTTAAAGCACACGTGTGCCAAAGCAAACCTGAGCTTCTAGACCTCAATTGGACCTGAGTTAAGGTACGCAGCACTAACTGATGAAGATTGAGACGTTGCCATGGTGATGACTCTTGTGTTGCCGTGTTCCAGGCCGTGACGTGATTGCGCAGGCCCAGTCCGGTACGGGAAAGACGGCCACGTTCGCTGTTGCCATCCTCCAACAGCTGGCCATGAAGGCAGGAAATGCCGGGAGAAACTGCCAAGCTCTGGTGCTGGCACCCACTCGTGAGCTGGCACAACAGGTACATACACCAGCTTTTAAATCAGCTATAAATGCCCCTTGTATATATTTTACATGCAGATAAACCTGTGCTACGCAATGTAGATCTTGTTGCACATATTGTTCCGCATGCAACTGTGGCTTACAATGTTAACTGAACACTGGACAGAACATTAAACTTTGCTTAGGACGTTCTGACTTGATTTTGTTTGGATGACATCCACGCACATCTATTTTGGCCAGTGGATTTGTGACCGCATGCAAAAATTTGGGACAATGCCATTATCGACTGGTATCCCATAAATGTTAGGCAGCTTTGGGTTGGGCAAGGGTTGGGTTTTAGCGCATGCAGACGTTAAGATTTAGGAAAAATGTTTTGGTGTGGCTCTCCTTAAACATGGGACCCCCATTCAATACATTATCTGAAAGATGTCCCTAACCGAAGCTTGGTACTCATTTTTACTAGAGTAAAGTGAGAAATTTGTGTTTCTTTTGTGTGCCTTTCCGTGGACCAATACACAAACTACCTTGTCAACATGGCACAATGGCTATAAAGTGGAAATTTTCGAGTTTTAAACCATTTTACCTTTGCCCACAGATCCAGAAGGTAGTGCTGGCCCTTGGCGACTATATGAACGCCCGCTGCCACGCCTGTATCGGAGGCACCAATGTGCGCTCGGACATCGCAGCCCTGGAGGAGGGCGTCCACATCGTGGTGGGCACGCCCGGCCGCGTGAACGACATGATTGGCAGGAGAGCCCTCAGTAAGTACTCCATAAATGCAGAAACTCTTGCAGTAGTTAAATTTTCGCGGTGGCCGCTTCACTGCGAACTTAAAACCACAGCAAAATTTTTTCCACTGCAGTAAAAGACTATAGTGCATGGTGCTACCACGAACTTAAAACCATGGCGAAAAGTCATTTTCCCGCTACCACGTAGTTAAATCCCTGCGAACTTAAATGCATTTACGTAAACTACTGTGGATTGTAAAATTTTTTATACAGTTTTATGTTCCAGCGTTCTCCCTAGAAATAGGGTGCACCGTGTGCAAATTTTGATTAACTAAGAAAATCCTGAAATGGGGGAAAAAACAACCTAAATTTGAAAAGCAGTTTAGAGAGAACACTGACTCTTTCCTGCCCCAATGAAAAAGTGAGTCCTTCAAATGTGAAACAATCTACAGTAATACGGATACAGTAGGTGTTAGTTTCTTTAAGCTGAGCAAAATTTTACTGTTGAAACCTTCCTAAAAGCACCCCACTGAAACATCCCTTGACAGTGGCGGCCGTCAACGGAAGGAGAGAAACTGCATGGCCGTGGGTGAGGGGGGGTCAGGCTGCGGCCACGCTGGCCTACTCCTCAATAGGTGGTGCAACAAACAAACAAGCAAACAAACAACAACTATCACGTTCTTTATCCAAGTGGACTTTCTGCACAAAAGGAAATAAACTATGGGATGACAGGGTTGGGCAAGTTCTATTAAATGAAAAATTTACTTAGCCGACCCAACTTTCTCTTGCCCGAAATTTAAAGAACATTTTTCTGTGTATTTTCACCTCCATAGATGAAATTCTTGTTCTGGGCTCTACTTTTCTGTGTTGGCTAATACTTCTTGTCATGACTGTGAAAAGTAGCAAATATATAGAAAATCTCCCTCAATGGAAAAATCTAACTTGTCCGATCGGGCAAGTGGGGTAGGACATGAACCTGCCTGATAAGCATTTTCGCTTGACCGGGACAATAGGGCTAGTGGACTTGTCCAACCTGGGATGAAAATGTATTTCTGTGGCAGGTAGAAGTAGGGAAGATTTTTGCTTAGCACAAAGTTTTAGCTGGTTTGTGAAGGAATTGTGAAGAATTGTTTTGTAACCCGAGTGTTGCCCTTCTTTCCTCCAGACACCTCGGATGTGAAGCTGTTTGTGCTTGACGAGGCTGATGAGATGCTGTCTCGTGGTTTCAAGGACCAGATCTACGACATCTTCAAATTTCTGCCATCTGACATTCAGGTAAGATATGCCAAGACAATTTTACAAACTGATCTCAGGAAACAACAGATTATTGTTATTTTCTCTTGATATTAGACCGTTACAGTACATTTAGATACTTCAAATAGTGAGAATGTCATTGTCATGTTAACTTGTTGTCTTTGTATTGTATGCCATGTAAACTGCTTCATGACGTAACGGTGACCAGGTACAAACGAGGTTTATACAAGCTGCATATCAGACAGTTTTTAAAAATCTACTCACACTGGTAGGGTGCGTATTGTTTTTGAAAAGTTGGGTTCTTGAAGGTATGTTGGAGGTATGGCTCTCCTCAAACAAAGGCCTTCCATTTAATGTCTTATCTGAGGAACATCCCTAATTGACGCTAGGTACCTGTTGAGTGAAGTGCAGTATGAAAATTCATGTAAAATTCTCAAGGGCACAGCGTCAATAGCATGTAGGGATTCAAACTCGAAACCTCTGGGTTCTTGGCCTTAACCGCTACACCTCCAGGATGCCACATGTTAATTGTCATGTGAACAGCGTTGTCTAAGTTGTGAATGTGGTCCTGTTCCAGGTGATCCTTCTGTCTGCCACCATGCCCAGTGACGTGCTGGAGGTCACGACCAAGTTCATGCGCAACCCCATCCGCATCCTGGTCAAGAAGGAGGAACTGACCCTGGAGGGTATCAAGCAGTTTTACATCAATGTGGAACGTGAGGTGAGTGTCCAAAAGTGCTGCCCAGTTGTTCACTGTCTAGATGATGTTGTGCCTTGTAGACTTGTTCCTTGTTATCTGCAAGACTTGAAAGTAGAAAGGTTTTGGATCTGTGTGAAGAGAGTTGTTCTGTTCATAGCCCTCTGGGACACTTTCCTGCATTTTGAGGGATGAATTTTGTTGAGTTACACTCCCCATCTGTTACAACCTTATTCTAAATAAAGCCAAAAGTTTTCTTTTTTTTTTGCAAGAGTTAGTTCTCTCCAGCAAGAAACACTCCTACAGTAATCAGTTCCTTAACATGAGATAGAACAAAATTAAGATAGCTGACATCTTCCTAAAAGCACCCCACTGAAACATCCCTTGACAGTGGCGGCCGTCAACGGAAGGATAGAAACTGCATGGCCGTGGGTGAGGGGGGGTCAGGCTGCGGCCACGCTGGCCTACTCCTCAATAGGTGGTGCAACAAACAAACAAGCAAACAAACAACAACTATCACATTCTTTATCCAAGCAAGGGTTCCTGCACTAAAGGAAAATGGCTCAGTTCATCCTCGTAGTATGAAGTGCCGCAGAATGCCGCTCCAGATATATTGGTCCAGGTCTACGTTATGATCGTGCGTTAAGCCTTGTGGTAATTGGATATCGTCAAGCAGAAGTTGTCCTCGCTCTGAAAATGACAACAGCTGTGCCATCTCGTACCCGGGTTTGTTAGCGCGGTCAGTCGCCACTTATCGGTCACTGCCTGTTCCCTTTCCCAGATTCGGCAGTGTCACCCATGTAGCGCTCTTTCGCGATCTATTTATGTACTGTTTGCACTGCATGTGCTTTGACACTACAACGTGAGTGATGAGACGATGCTTTTAATTTTTCGACATGGAGGAACGTGTTTTTGTATATGACTAGAGACCAACTGTCGTAGTTCGTGATCAGTTATGGTCTGGCTTACAGAAAGTAACAGAAACAGTAGGGACAGGAGAATTTTCATGAACTAGGATCATACGTTTGCCATACACACACAAACACTAGTCGCGGTACCAACCTCAATTCGTTAAAGGTAATTGGTTAAACCATAATTATCATTATAACATCAGACTACAGACATAAAACATAATTGTGTCACAGAGTATGTTATCTGCGGTCACTTGTTTTGACTGTTTCCTATTGTTGTTTATGATAGGAATGGAAGCTGGACACCCTGTGTGACTTGTACGAGACCCTCACCATCACCCAAGCTGTCATCTTCTGCAACACGCGGCGGAAAGTGGACTGGCTGACTGAGAAGATGTCTGGCCGGGACTTCACGGTCTCCGCCATGCACGGCGACATGGACCAGCGCGAGCGCGACCTGATCATGCGAGAGTTCCGCTCGGGATCCAGCCGTGTCCTCATCACTACTGACCTGCTGGTGAGTGGACTCTAAATTAACAGTGTCCTGGACATCTATGATTAGAAATGTGACATTAGATACAGTTGAAGCAGTAACTGTACATGTCCAGACCTGTATTTGTACCTGAACAATTTGTCAAAGGATTTCAAATAAAATGGTGCTAACAATCAATGCCCATACAATGTTTTCATCTTTCTCTACTGCTTAATCATCATCTATGTGTTAGCGTGTTTTTAGAAGCATAAAAGAAGGAATAAATTATATCTCGGTACAGTACAGTACATTGATTGTCGGGTATGTTTTCTAGAAGGTTATTGTTTTATACTGGTACTAGGTATGCAGCCCATGCTACATGTTACATTTGTGATAAAGTTAGAGATGTAAGCACTGGTTTGTAAGGTTTGAATTGTTTTACTCTGTGCCGTAACTTAGAAGTGATCTGAACCAATCAAGTTGAACTCACTAAACTGTTATATTTCTCTTCCCAGGCCCGTGGTATCGACGTGCAGCAGGTTTCCCTGGTCATCAACTATGACTTGCCAACAAACAGAGAAAACTATATTCACAGGTCAGTATATACCACATACATGTGAATTAATCATATGCATAATCATGTCATTTTGAAGAGAAAATATGCAATGTTTAATGATGCTAACAAACAAAAGTTTTAGACAGTCAACTATAAGCATGGTTATACAGTGTAAATTGTGATATCTTTTTAGGCTATTTCTGATAAACTGCAAGAAGTAATGATGTTTCCATCATCTTTCGGGTCTGAAGACCGGTGTTGAAAAACTGGGTCCCAACGTTCTGAACTTCCTGCACATTATGTCTTGTACACCAACCTACAATCCTAACACACATACTTAAACCTCTTCTGTTCTTACCTTTTCTCCTACAGGATTGGACGAGGTGGTCGTTTTGGTCGCAAGGGAGTGGCCATCAACTTTATGACAATGGAGGATTGTCGTTGTCTGAAGGACATTGAGCAGTACTACAATACCCAGGTTGAGGAGATGCCCATGAACGTGGCCGATCTGATCTAATCGGATAGCGTTGACCGCCGTGCTTTCCAGCTCGCCATTATTTCCCTCTCGTGTTTTCGTCTCCGCTCACAGGGATTGGTCGGAGGTCGTATCTGATATTGAATATTGCATTGACGGTAGCCCAGGAAAGCATTTGGAGGCGTCTCGCTATTAATATTGCGCCATCGATTCCTCTTGATGATAAATATTTAAAAGTTGAAGAGGTCTTGCTGCGCCGTGTACATTGCCGTACACCCAGCAAGGCTCTGAACATATTGTACAAGAGTCCGTGTAAACTTGGACAGCTGTATTGTACTAGCTCCCTAGGTAGTTGATCACATTATAGTTATATCTATCATTGCTGTCTTGTCGAGTTATTATTTTTGGGTAGTGGCAATCGTACAGTGTATGTACGTATTCTAGAGAGGATTCAAAACTACCTGTAACGTTTGTGTCGCCTTGGAAAGAAGATGGCGTTACCTGTAGAAATGGGAGGGGTTTCAGCACTGTACTGTGCAGATTGCCACAGGCTTCGAGTATGTAGTGAAAAAGCCAGGTATTGTAAGGCGTATTTTGATTCTGAATGTAACATGATCAGTGTTTACATGTCACTTTGTATAATTCTGAACCATAGATTCAGTAAAAAGTCTTTAGTCTTCAATGTGTTTGTGTTGTTTCTTTTTTAAAATAGAATAATTAAGTAGTTCGTAATATTGCATTTCTGACAGGTGTTTGTAATGAACATGATTCAATGACAATGCAAGAAAACTTGGATTTGGGATCACAAAACATACACATCAAGTAACAATCCAAGATTGACAACTACTTCAAACCAGGGTGGACAAAATTTTATCAAAATAGTGAGCTATAGAATGGAGTGCCACAATTTCCTTTTCTAGCTGTCCGGAAGTTAGTTTCTAACCTAATCTAGTATCCCAGAGCCTAGACCACCACTTTCAAAATTGTGTAGACATGCAAAATAAGAAGATAAAATATAGAAATATTTTACAGGCATGAAACCACTCTATATTAGCCAATCATAGATAAACCATTTGACACTCAGGATTGGCATACAGGTAGCAGAGTATGTTGTGATCGTCTGAAGCTTAACATAATTCAGTTAATGTTTTAAAATTTAGTCCAGATGTTGGGAGTGCAGTTGTAGAATGGAGACATAGCACATCTAATCAAAAGTACAAAGGCAAACAACTAGTAAACTGCACTTCCTGTATCTTGATGAAAAAAAACATTAAGATAGCATGTAGCTTCGGATGGTCCTGAGACACTGATGCTTCATTTAGGCTGTGCAATATGTGCACAAACTCAACCAATAAAGACAACGTCACACACCAGGAGGCTCAAAATGGACCTTGACCTTCAGGTACCAAATATTACTGTCCATCCAGAGGCTTTAAAGTTGTGCTGACCACAAATATCTGGAAACACCAACGTGCACACACACACACAATACAAGAACAATACCTCCTTTTTTACGGTGGTAACGATGTCAGCCTCATGGAAGGTAGCACCCTCTATGGTAATTGCCGTCTGGGGAAACAAAGACATGACATGTCAGTAACAATAACTCAAGTACTGTCATATTGTTGAATTAAAAATGACAGTTATACTAGGTAAGGGATCTGTAGGTGAAGGCAAATGTTTAAAAGCCAATACTAGAAAAGACTACAGGATGTTGCAAAACGCTAAGAATGGGCCGTACGTGTTTTAACATCTGCTCGGGATCGGGGTACAGCTGACATACCTTGCGTCATAAATTATAGGCCTGACCGACGCTCTACATCCAAACTTGTCGCTAGAGGGCTCTTTTAGACTTGACTTTGTGAATGGTAACACGTTCCTTGCTTCTAGACAACAACGTCCCCGGACGTTAAATACCAGTAATATCCCTGAGACAACCAAACTTTACAGTCAGTCAATAGGGTGTGTTTGTCAACGAATAAATATTCGTATCAAATGCGTTATGCACTCTTTCCAAAGTGCTGCTACTCTCATTGGTCAAACGGCTAATTACTATGCTAGATCTACCATTGGTTGAAGTGATGGACAGGTATACGATCGGTCTCCGGTAAATGAATTCATCCTCATCGGTAAAAGAAAATCACCCCCTTCACGCCATTAACGCAGTCGACCAATCACAGTCAATTATCGCTGATATGATTAACTGCACATAAACAAACCAATAAATTCATTCATGGGCGAAATATAGCACTTTACGAGACACAAATGACCAATCATAGGCCGATAAATCAATGACGTATATTGGAAAGTAGTTTCAGTTTCCCATACGTACTGCAACACATTTCTTCCGAGGTCTGAACAACAATCCGCAAAAATTTATCATATACACAATATTTAGGAGCGGTCACACGGGCAAATATATTCCAGTCCGCATCTAGATCTAGAAAAAGTAGCATTTTCTGTTCGATATTAAACCAAGCTGCACAGAAAAGTCAAAATACAACTAATGTTAATGAAGGTTAGACATCCAGGTAATAAGATAACGTTACGCCAAATAGCAACTTCTATACTTGAACCCTTTGGTCGGTTCTAAAATCATATCCATAGGTTTCCGCTATTTGTCGTAGATACAACTCCTTCTCCGTAAACTTTACCTAAAGGTGGGTTCTGCGTCAACCATACTCGGCCAGCTAACTCCTCTAGGCTTGCACGTGAGTGCTGTTATGTTTCTATATTTCTACAATTTCTCCTATTTTTTCCAGCGACCTGTGGAGCCTGGTAGAGTCTAAGAACGCAATACGGACCTCATACGGATTTGCATATACACTGTATACGCAAATTGAATCCGGCTTTAGCCATATGAATGTCAATATGCAACTCATACGGATTTGTACCGACCTCTTTGCTTAAAAAAAAAAAAAAACGCAGCACATGCCACCGCTCCTTTTGCGTGACCAATGCGCATTAATAATTGTCACACAGAATTCGCAAAGAGGTCGCATGAATTTCATAGATTTACCACTAGCTATGAACTGTCACTTTTGACAAAACGTGACATTCAATGTGATAGCAAAGATTATGAATTCTAAATTTTCGCTGTCATCTTTGAAAGATAACGTTGCATATGCAAAATTTATTGAAGTTCCTTTGAACAATCATGTGCCTAGGTTTTTGTTCTGCATTTTGTATGAATTCGAAAAGCATGGCACGTTACAGAGCAATAATGATAACGAAAGAAAATATGTTGGCATCGAATATTACACATATCCTATTTCAAATTTGATTTTAAGCCATATGCATAATCTTTTTGTGTGTGGGTATTCCGAAGTTGGCAAATGTTTTGAATAAATCGCATACTTCTATAACGTAGTCAAACGGGGACTATTTAGGTCCTTTGTCTTATGCACTGAGTACGTATCACTGCAAATGCACGGGGATTTACTTTCGCGGTAGCGGGAAAATGGACTGTTCGCGGTTACTCTCCAAGCAGAGGTTGAGTCGCGTAGATATGGTAGTAGTACACCGGCGCTCCTCTTAAGATCTATATCTACGCGACTCAACCTCTGCTTAGAGGAGCACCGGTGTACTGAATTTTTCCGACTACATGTACTACTATATCTACGCGACTCAACCTCTGGTTGGAGAGTAGTTCGCGGTGATTTTAAGTTCGCGGTAGCGCCATAGACTGCAGTCTCATACGGCTCATACTACATGTATAATGGAAAAATGTTCGCGGCGGTTTTAAGTTCGCGGTGAAGTGGCCAACGCGAAAACCGCGACCATAAAACTACCGCGAACATTTCTGCATTTACACATCGCATCCGAAGTGCCTTGGCTTTCAAGTGTGAAGCATTTTGTACTGCGTTTTATAAGCATCATACAAGTATTTGAGGGTTTTTCATCTTGTCTAGTACAAAATAATGATAATAATGATAATAAAAATTTGAAAGAAAATACGTTGGTATCGACTATTACATACCCTATTTAATCAAGCCATAATTTTGAGTGCATGTGTCATAGCTAGGAAATTAGCAAGTGTTTTGAATAAGTTGCACACTTCTATCTTGCTTCTATCAAACGGGGAATATTTCTATAAACCCATTCTTCTTCTTCATTTGTCTTATACAAGCAAGTGATTACGTATTTCTGAGTATTTTACTTTCTTTCAAATGTTGAAATTCTGGTACAAGTTGCACATTTTATTTCCAAAGCACCCAGGAAGTGAACTCAGTGAACTCCAAGAATATCCGATCACGTGAAACATAGTTCGGAAGGATCTGAGAGAACTGCTCACCCACACGGAAATAGAGCAATGTGCGCCAACAATTAGTTCTACAAAACGCTACCAACAAAAGTTATCATTGATTTATTACCAATTCTATATATAAAATTTCCATAAACAAATACTTTTAGGTCATTTTGTGAGTGATTCATCGATGATTTTGCTGCTATTCATTATATAAACGTCGAATGAATACTTTATTTTGTGTTTCGCGGATGGATATTTACATGATGACGTAGGTGACGTGCTTCCTTCCTGGGGTTGATACATGGCGGAAGAGAAAGTTGCGATAGTTTGGACAAAATTCGTGTTGTTTTTCTCCAAATTAGGGCGGACTAGGTGCCCTTCTCCAATGCAGCACGGTTCATGACCCTCTCAAGTTCTCTGTGACTGGGAAAGCGAGGAATAGACTCCTTTTCTGGCCGACTTAGCACCACATTTTCTGGCGCAGTCCGACCTAACCGAACTCTTGGACCACCGGAGGGGTCATAACGTTTGGAGACTTGTGAGACAAAGTTTCACAGGTAAGTTTGTGCTTCATGTGTTCGTATCTTCGTTTCTCGTGTGTTGCTACTCCTTCTGCGTTTGTCAGGAGGGAAAATGAAGCTCTAGAGTGTCGTCTGCTCGCTGACAACATCCTGGAAGTGCTGCGCCGCAGGGTTGAAGCGACATGGCGGCCCGGACATGCTGATTTTGTTGGCAGCAAGCCTCCATCGTTCCCTTCTAAAAACCCAATTTTCCTTCCCAGTCGTAGACACAAATATCTCCTCTACTCCTTAACCAAGACAGAAATCTTCCTTTTATTAGTATTTCAGTGACACTCCAGTTTGTTGAGTAGTATTTAAGGGAAGTTGTATGTTCAAACAAAAAAAAATCTAGTGCCAGACCGAAGTTCGGTTGAGGGGGTGGGGGGCGACAAATTCCAGATCCCACCCATGTACACTCGCGCACTGGTGGTTCGGTTTCGTTATTACCTTCGCCAAGAAGTTTCTGTTTTTGGTGTTTATGTGTGTCTGTGTGCTTCTAGACAGTACAATTCGAGAAGGCCTGGATGCATAATTTGTCTTGATAATGCTGAATCAGCATGTAGGTAAAAATTAAATTTTGGGCCCCCTAGTGGCCTCTTACGGTACTGCAACAGAACTTCCAGAATAAAAACTTTCGATATCTTGTGTTCTGGACATGCTATGGTCACGATTTTGAGCAGTAGATAGCTCTTGGGGTAGCCAATAAGTAGTCTAGGTTTTGGTCACCTAGCAGCTTTTAAGGAACTGCAGGCGCCACTTGACATTGTGTTCTATACTTTGAAAGAGAAAACTTGGAGAAGTGGTTGATGGATCGTCATAATTTTTGGTATGTTTTTCATAGTCAGTTAAGACCCCGTTATTCAGTCCCCAGCACGCTATCAGATATTGTTCCTGCGTGATATAGAATTCCCCATTCAGTATTGATGAGATATGTAGCACTAGTAGTAGTAGTAACTGCTTGTTTTTCTATGCAAGAAACATGATCTAATAAACAACCCACAAAGGAAGAAGAAATATCATATTTAGAGATTTACATATTTAAGGAAGTTGAGGAATAAGTTTGACACATGTCCATAATTCCTACAAAATTCAGTATATGGTTTCTTAGAAGTCAATACAAAATATGATACCTAAAATTTGTTAAATCAAGGTACCATAGAATTTTGTCTAATACCATAGCTAGTGATATTGTTGCACCCTGTAGAGCTATCTTTATGTGTTGTATTTCTGCTTTGTTGAAAATGGTGTTATAAAATACCCGTTTAGAAACAGAACTACACATGAACAACAATAACAGTTCCTAAAACTTAACACTCGTACAGAGTCAGTGGTGCTTACATGCAAGATTTACACGAATTTTCTCTTTACTCAGGTGAAATGAGTACCTATCTTTGTGACGTCCCAAATTAAAACATGTAAATCACACTCCCCAACATTTTTACGTGCTTCAAATTAAATTTATCTATTTATTATCTATTTATGACGTCAATAAAGAAAAAGGTTTATGTGTTTTTTTAGTCCTAGCAGTAGTATTAGCGAACGGTCCCTCAGATGCAGAGGGACAAGCTTTCTGTAATTATTATTAATTTATTTATCTAACCTGACAGGTAACCATCTTCTGCCTGCAACAATTACACAGACCTAGAAAATGTTTTGAAGTTCTTTTTCAGTATGAAAACAAATAGAAATGCCGGTTAGATAAGTTGAACTGTTTGTACAAGATATCCTAACAAAGATGTTCATGTTGGGTTGCTCCTTGGTTTGAGGCTGACCACAACGTCTTCTACCTGTTGTTTGATGTCCTTTCTTTGTTTGTTTGTTTTGCATACCCAGTAAACCTACTCATGGTAATACACACCAGGTTTGAACTGAAGAACACATACTGCATATCTGGTCAGATTTATTTGATCCATTCACTCCAAGAAGGACCCCTACTATTTTTGATAAGTGTGGTGGGTTCTTTTAACATTTCAACATGCTTGAGGTGTGGGATTCCTCAAACATGGGACACAATTTTACGTCCTATTCGAGAAACACTACTTGTAGGGGTTGCAGTGAATGTTTGGCTGGACTAGAGGCCCTGTGTTTTAGGAGAGCAATATCTCGAGCCATCACAATTTTGGAAAAGGGTAGTTGTCTCTTTATTGATTATATATCTTTACTACTTATAGTCAGATGATATACTTCCTTAAAATCCAAAAGAGAAAAGAATGACAATGTTGAAAATTGAAAGTTACTTCTTTCTAATACAACAAGCCCAAACGTTGAATGGTACAAACTTTGGTTATGTTAGAAACAGTGTTTCCGCCAGACCTCAGCTGGGAGGCCGTCCACCTTGGGGCGCGAAAACCGCGAAAATTAAATTTAATTGCAAAACCGCGAACATTAAATTTAATTGTAAAACCGCAAAAATTAAATTTAATTGTAGAATCGCGAAAATTAAAGTTAATGGTTAACTGTCGCAAGAAAAAACAAAACAACTAACGTCCGATTAAGTTCAGTGCCGAAGTGTTATGATCTGTGCCGCGTACCGGTTTGCCGCACCGAACGGGTACTACGACTTTTAAAATGTTCTAGAAACGGTTCTTGGGCTTTCAAAAAAGAAATAGCATTTGTATATATTCTCTTTTATGTTGTAGTATACTTATAAATCATCTAAAACCTTCCATAGATCGAGAAATTTGCGTTCAGAAATGACGAAAAACATCGTCTATCGGCGACAGTGAGCGTAATGGCAGCCGAAATCCCGCAATCTCACGTGGTGACTTCTCGCGAGATCTGGGAAAGCTAGCGACGTCAGGGGAAACTAGCGCTGTGATTGGCTAGGATACACAACAACTACCGACCGCCATTTTTGATGCGTATTTATCCCGAAAATTTCTGCCGTTTTCGGAGATTTTGCGGGCTCAAAACTCATATAAAAAGGAACCAAAGTTATATCAATGTTTTTTACGTCCATCACCTCTTTTGTGAACACTTTATTTTTCCGCTGTGTTGCCGATAACGAACTTGAAAGAGGTTGGGGATTTCCCGTGCCAAGCACCCGGTGGGCACATGTTTCTGATCATCGTGTTTTGTTTTGTTTACGATGATTGATGATGAAAACAGAGACTAAAGTTGTTAATATCTAGACAAAGTTAGTGTGTTTTCTCATTAAGTTATTTCTCCCAATAACAACTATTAGTTTGTAGTGTAATAGCGAGATCGACCTACCGCCAAGTTTTCGAAATGTGGCAGGGAAAATTCGCATAACTGAGACCTTGAAAAACGGGTTTTAATGAGATTATCGTATGCGAAAGGCCGCCGACACACATTGTCAACAATCATAACAATAGCAAAACAAACAGTGAGCGGCTTTCTGACTGTGGACGGCGTCCCCAAGCGTCTAGCTTCAATACAAAACACAAAACTGCGGTTTAAATTTATCGACTTTCGTACAGATTTCTCGGTAAAATGTGGGTCGCATTTTTTTTATGAGGACGGCCTCTGTTTGCGTTCAAGCCGTCCAAAACGAAATGAGACCGTCATTGGACGGGTGGACGCCCCTCTGGCGGAAACACTGATGAAAACAGAGACTAAAAGTCTAGACAAAGTTAGTGTGTTTTCTTATTAAGTTATTTCTCCCAATAACAACTATTAGTTTGTAGTGTAATAGCGAGATCTACCTACCGCCAAGTTTTCGAAATGTGGCAGGGAAAATTCGCATAACTGAGACCTTGAAAAACGGGTTTTAATGAGATTATCGTATGCGAAAGGGCGCCGACACACATTTGTCAACAATCATAACAATAGCAAAACAAACAGTAAGCGGCTTTCTGACTGTGGACGGCGTCCCCAAGCGTCTTGCTTCAATACAAAACACAAAACTGCGGTTTACATTTAACGTTATCGACTTTCGTACAGATTTCTCGGCAAAATGTGGGTCGCATTTTTTTATGAGGACGGCCTCTGTTTGCGTTCAAGCCGTCCAAAACGAAATGAGACCGTCAATGGACGGGTGGACGCCCCTCTGGCGGAAACACTGGTTAGAAAGAACTTGTTCTTCAAAATAGTCCCTTTCACTTTTGGTTTTTAAGAAAGTATATTATAGAATGTTGCGCTTGTTATCTTTTACTATGTTTACGTTGTATGTTTGTTGTTGTGGGTTGAGCTGTTTGGTTTGTTTGTATGTTGTTGGTCAGTGGTTATTGTTATTAGATATGGGTTGTCAGATGGTATGCCCCCCTCCCCCCTCTACAACCACAGATTCTTGGAAGATGAGGTCAGCAGCCGTCAGCTGTTCATAATCCTGTTGCTAGGCAACCCGAAGTCTGTCAGGACCATGACGCAGTGTGCAAACTTTTTCCAGTTGTGATTTGCCAAAAAAAGGAGAAATCTTCTGAGTTCTAACTTTCCGATGTCACTTGTTTTAGTATCTATGTGAAGGGTCTATGTGTTTTATCAGACTGTTGTTTTTATCCGGAGATACATGTACCTGAACAAAAGTCTAGATCTGAAATTGATTTAACAAGAAACTGAAACTGAAACTGTAAGTTGTAAATCAAAGTCACTGTGGGAATGGCTTTAAACTGATTAACGTTTGACGGCACAACATGTTACGTGTATGTTCACTCACAACTCATATATTTGAAAGTGTGTATGGAAATAAAGGTGTTTTGTAGATTTGGAAGAAAAGTTGCATAAAGCCCCTGTCACACAGTAAACTCTGTTTTTGTTGGTTGCCAGAATGTCACAGTATAATAAAATTGCCACAGACTCGAGCATATTTTACTCCTGAAAAATTTCTTACGTTGGTCAGGGCTCAGGATTTGCAAAACATTGGATGATTTCTAAAACTTGAATAAAAGTTGTGTGGATGATCAAAAGAACACTAGATTATTTGCTACCAATATTAATGTCATTAAGAGCTTGTAGAGTGAGACGCAGCCAGTCAATTTTTCTTCAGTTTGACGCGGCTATGGCAGTCCTGTCACCGGTCAATTCATTTTTCATTGTTCCCCTCTTTTCCCAAGGTTACCAATGGCAATAGCTGGACAGTGGTCTGGACACTGGACAATGATATTGATAGTGGTGTGAACAGGACAGGTGCTAACAAGTGTACTCACAAAACATCTGAGTATCTAACATTGTGTATATGTAAAACTTTCTGAATGTACCACACAAAACAGGGATTTGAAAACAGATGTCCCCACTCTGTTATACATGCATATATGCAGTGGGAGGGTATCATATGGTATCCTCTACCATTTTGTAAACAAAGGTAAAGAATACAATATTGTAACAAAAATTATGTTTTATCATCCAAGGATATACATAGCTGCTAGTGCAGTTTTCCTTAAAAAATGCAGTTGATTTGGGGGCAATTCACGAAAGGTCAATGATCAGAATAATGCATATTTCTACTGTGATTAATGTAGTGTAAACCTGCCCTTTTGACACCCCTGTCTTTACAGGGTTCTCCAGGGAGAGCTAATGATCTTTGCAAATGCATAAATCAGCATTTATCTATTGGTTAGGGTAGTATAACATGACTCACTCACTCACTATCCATGGTTAGATTATACTGCTGCTGGGTTCCCTGACGCAGGGGTAGGCAGCAGTCGGCCAGTCTTCACACTCCGCTTCCATTTGGCTCTGTCCAGTGGGTCGACCCCTGTCAGACCGCACTCCTTCAAGTCCCTGCTTCATTTATTTTGCATACTAGTAGATACATTTGTACCCAGCCAGTTAAACGAGGGATGTCCCTGTAGCTCAACTGGTAGCAGCCTCATAGTTGAGACTTGAGACTAAAGTTGAGCTTCTGATTCCAATTGGTTGGTAACTGGTTCAAATCCTTGGAATGGAAGGGCATCTTGGTTAGGGCTGCACCCATCTTTCGGTTGGAACGTAAAATGGGAAGTTCCTCAAGCAAGAGGGATAGCAACCCCTCTCCGTAAAAGTATGCTCCGCCACAAGAAATCTTGCTGTCCTATGTGCCAACTACCAGTATAACTGTTTATCTGCTAGCAACATCTGTAGCAGTCTGTAAATGATATTCATTTGTATTCATAGGATGGGGAACAACAGACGGTAAACTGGATCGTGAAATGTGTGTGTGTGTATGTGACATCCATACAGTCCCATATGTTATGACTACATTATCCACAATCGGCCAGTTCAGAGGACGTTTTCCAAATCCAGCATTTATTCCGATGAAATGTATTCTAAGGAGTGACAGACTTTATCTTTGAACATTGTTAAGAGTTTTGGGACCCATTCTTCAATGCAAATGTTTTTTTGTGACTTCTAGTTAATTAGATATTAGCAACAATTCATGCCATGCTTTCAGTACAACACATTTCCATTGGGTACCATTCTCTTCATTGAAGACCATGGAATCAGGTAGACAGCGGTGAACCCCCAAGCCAATATGGCTACTGCTGTCAGTTCTAGGCTACTAGTCAACCGTCCCATTGAATTATGGTAGACGCTGATAACGACACAACACACAAAACACAGTATTGAGAATATAATGCATGTAGCATAATCCTAGAATATTTGTGGTACTATTAAAATGTTACTGTTTTTGTGGTTACCTCTCCTTAGCAAAATCATCACAATTTTAGGTATGATGATTCTAACCAGCGTGTCAGATATTGTATCTCCTATGCTGTGATTTGTATCACCTACGCTGTGATTTGTATTCCTTATGCTGTGATTTGGGCCCCTGTGCAGTTTGAACCTTTACCAGTGTTTCAACCGGTATATGGGGCTTTTCTGTGGATTTGTCTCACGAAATTCTGTCCCCTAGAAAAATGGGAAAATTTACAGTACTTACGCTGATGAATTGTGATCCTACAGTACATATATCTTCTACAAACTTTTCTTTTGACGTAATAACGAAATCATGCTGAAACAAATATTACTCAAAACGCATTTCTGTGTCTCCCTGACGAGAATTGCTCTCACAGTCTCAGCTCGCAAACGTAATTCCAGAGCTTGTCTCAGATAGCATTAATGGAAATTGTGTTCCGAGTCCAGGACTAACTAGATTTAGTGCGCTGCCGTCCAAGGTTATCCATGTAGTTATCTCTGTCAAGGTCGGCGACGGTAAATTTTACCCTTGAGGCCGCAGATTTTGTCGCTCAAGTAGGCTTTGTCCTTTCTGAGTTTTATTTGAGCGGTGAGGGGTTGCATTTGTCATTTTTGATCGTGAAGGTAACACTAACAGCCCTGTGTATGAAGGAGCTTTAGACATTGGCCTCAAGTGCCTCTGTGGGAAAAGGGAAGCAAAGTGATCTCGCTCACTGAAGAGCTTATCGTGACAGAGAGGAGAGACGCTATGTACAGTACTTACACAGCTCATTGTACTGGCGTAAATTATTCTAAGTCTTTTCGACAAAGTACAAGGAACATTGAATGCAGCTTAACATCCCATCCCATGGACTGCAACCCTTTCCGGTAGCGCATGTGTCGAGTAAGTGACAACAAGGTGCAGTGAAGCCATATTGTACTATATCACAGTCTATCAGCTACATACAATCATTCTTTGCCTCAGGTAAATTTAGGGGTGGGTACCGCTACAGAAAATCCAGGTCCGGTTGAGGTCCAAAGGATCAGGTCCAGGTCCTGACCTGAACCTGGACCTGATTCAGTATGTGAGAACTTGTGAATGGACGATACTCAAAACAATGGTTCATTTTGCTTTTGTTTGTGGAGTATATTACTACCATTGGCGTTTTAAAATCCTACAAGGCTAACTGCTCCTGTAGAATTCACTGCACAAATTGGTAGAAATTACTACTGACTCTACCATACTTCACTCTTGTTATTTTCTTCGACAGGTAAGCCCCCAAACGTGTGAATGCCTGAGCATATAATCTGTTCATTTTCCAATGGGTCCAACATCTGGTACACTGAATTTTTTCAGGTCCGTTTTTTCCGGACCGGTTCAATAAGAAAAAAAACGGTTTTGTACTGCTACACCGTACCGCTACCCAGCCCTAGGCAAATTATATGTCAAGGCTCGAAATCTATTTTGGGGATTAGGTGCACTGGTGCACCCAGGTTGAAAAGTTGGGTGCACCAAAAATTTTTTGGGTGCACCACTTAAATTTGAGTAGAATGTCAGAAAACCTAATAACAAAACTTAGTTACAAGCTATCAAATTCTTAAACAAGTACCATGACAGACATTCTTATTATCTTTCTAATACTCAGATGTCAAGAATATGATGTATACTATTACTAGTATACTTTGATATCTTAACATACATAAACCTAGGAAAATAGTTGGGTGCACCCTGTGCACCCACAGAAAATAATTGGGTGCACAGCTCCAATTTTGGGCGCACCTGGGTGCACATGCACACAGTATTTCGAGCCCTGTATGTACATTTCAAGTTTGACCATATGTTGATTGTAGGATAGAGTGATGGTGAACCATAGGATGATTCGCAAGTAAGATATAATGGCAGCAATATGAAGTGAAAAGTAGAGCAATATCAAACTTACCGGTATGTGGTTACTCATATAGTCATATTGGGCTCTGATTGCATTAATAATTGAATAAATGAGAAGTTTGGAAAGGCAGGGTAAAATGGATTTTTCTTCTTTCAATTTAACTTAAATTTTAAGGTATGTGATTAGGGAGTAAGAATCATAGTCTACTGTAAATGCAGAAATGTTCGCGGTGGATTAATGTTCGCGGTTTTCTCGGCGGCCGCTTCACTGCAAATTTAAAACCACCGCAAACATTTTTTCCATAACAGTAAGAGACTACAGTACATGGTGCTACCGCGAAATTAAAACCACCGCGAAAAGTCCTTTTTCCCGCTACCGCGAAATTAAATCCCCGCGAACTTAAATGCATTTACAGTATATTACAGTGGCAATGTTTGAGGTGTAATGAGTTTGCAATAAGCGGACAAAACAATGCAAAAACTGTGAGCAAAAAAAAAAACACTGAACAAAGTTTGAGAGTTTAGAGTACAATTTGCGTAATAATTACATAAAAATTGTCTCGGCCATAAACAGAATTGCTGATTAGAAGAAAAAAATAAAAGGCTGATGAAATTGTTTTGGTCAGCCGTAGGTCAGTACAATTAGGAGAAAGATTGCTTGCTCCAGAAAAGGGTACATCAATACTGATTGTCTACAGCCTTTGTTTTGTCCACATGATTTAACCCTTATGGTACTAAGGGTGACAGCATGCTGGACACTTCCCTACTTCTACTAGAATAAACTAGCGTAGAATTCCTTGTTCTTCATCTTTCTTGCTGCCAAGCCTCTTTCCAGAGATAAACGGTAGATTGTGCATGAGTTATTTACAACACGAGTGCCCGGTACAAATAGACAAGGGAAAATAAAGGAAAAATGCTAAGGAAGATGAAAACAAACTGATTTTGTGTGTGCAAAACACAGGACAAGTGAGTTTAGTGGGTTAGTACAACATATATTTACATTATGCAAGATGTGTGGGGTTGGCTCAATGCAGTTACTGAGCAGGGTCCTGACCAGCTCAGTTTTGGACACTGGACACCTCCGCCACACAAGGCTCAAGTCCATTCCATTGTCTGATGGTCTGAGGGAAGAACGAGAGCCTGTAGTAGTTGTTCCTGCACGCGATGGCCTGCAACGTTTGTGAGTGATTGGTGCGGCGGGAGCATCGAGCCACCAGGACAAGCATGGTCGTGTGAGGTACATAAATGATGTTGTTGATGATTTTGTACATGGTGACCTGGCGGGCAATCTTCCTTCTAAGTTCCAGGGACTGCCAACCAAGGTTGTGAAGCATGGTGGTAACTGAACTTGTACGTTTATAATCATTGCAAACATATCGGGCATCTCTTCGTTGCACCATCTCTAGACTAACCTGGGCCTTGGTGTGAGGGTCCCAAACACTACAGCCGTACTCGAGACATGGTCTAACCAGAGCCATATAGGCTCTCTCTTTAGCCATAGTGCTGGATATCCGCAGGCAGCATCGTAACATACCCAATGTCCTGTTAGCTTTTGATGTAGTTTGTTTAACTTTAACATCAAATATCCGTCACTGGATCAGATATAACAATATGTTGGTCCTTTGTATGACATTATAGTATTTGCAAAATAAAGGCCTGATGAAGAAAGCTCAACAATGAAAAAGACAAGGCGCTAAAGGGGGTGGGTGTATGCCATTTGTGTACACTTTGTTTTAAAAAAATATGAGAGAAAGGAAAAAAAAGATTGTTCTGAAACATTTGTAGTAACTGCGCTGATAATGACAGTAAATGAAAAGCCTGTGGTTCAAAACCCCCATGCAGGTCCTCACGCATACATAATTAATGAGAAGGATTTTGACATGTACTACATGTCATTGACCAGTTAAAGCCACCGGTCTGGAGGCGTGAAAATATGGGGATCAACATATCAAAGGTGCTTTTTATACTTTAAGATAATTGATGTTGTCTATGCTTTTTTTTAGAAATCATTTCCTTATCCTTTTTGTTTGGTGGACATATGTCTCGGCATATGTACAGTTGTATATGTACATGTATATGCTTACGACAGGTTTTGTTTATTTTCTGTGCCTAATGTACAATCAAACCTGTACAGGTGACCACCTCTACGTAAGGACCACCTGGCCAATGTGGCCACCGTTTGCTTGTTCCGTAGACAATTGTTTTCTAAGATTAAGAATCCCGTCTATAGTAACTGCCTGCCCACATAGGTCAGATTTAATTGGTCTGATGAGTGGGTAGTTTTGACTGTAGGTGAAGCTTGTCGTCTAGTTTAGGTAGGTTCTTAGTATAACTTATGTACTAAAAAAAACTACTATGTCTACAGTTTTTAAGAAGAATAGCAGCATTTTCCAGAATATTTTAGTATAGTGGAGGGACTGGCAAAATTAGCCCGAACCAACGTGCTGCGCTTTCATGAAAATGGGTTTATTTTGCAATGACAGAGGGTGTCAAATACTACAAGTATAATATATTGTTGTGATTCCATTGTTTTGATCATCACCCATTCACAAGTTTTTGCAGACAATGCCGACTGGAAAAGTGATGCCACTTGGCACAAAAATCTGTGAATTTTCATTAATTTTAGTAAAACTAACCAAGAAAATAGGGAAGAAGCACACTGAAGTAGTATAGTGGAGCTGGGCTAGGAGTATAGTGGAGGGACTCCCTTATTTCATCCTTTGGGGAGGACTCTGAATAGGAGAAGGTAGTAAGAAGGGTTCACAGGTAGATATACATGTATATTATAGATAACCCAAGGAGTGAAATTTGGCTGTAATTTAACAATTGATGACATATTGCATGAGTCACTTAGGTCCTATCCCCAAGGGATTGTATAAAGCTATAACTGTATTACATACACTGTTAACGTCATGTAACATGAATGTAACAATAAGACAAGGCAGCAAAAGGTTTTAGATGTGCAAAAAGTTGGTATGTTATAACTTTCGTACTGTGAAGAAAATGGAAATAGGCAAAGATAATTTGTAGGGTATTTTACTTTTTTTTTTAGATACTGCATTTGTTTTATATTGTAGACATTCTGGGACAGGTCTTCCACTATTATATGTGTATATACATGTATGTGTGATCAATGAATTATGTTGGAACAGATGTTGGTCTTGCAATTGTTTACAGCTTATCCCCTATAATACCCTTCTTTTATGTACAAATCTCCATATTTCTTGGGGAAAGGTGTATTGGTTGGTGTCATGTTTAAAGATGAAGATATTTTAGATCTGACTTAGGGTTAGACTTAAAGGGCAATGACCAAAAGAGTCCTTGGCCAGAAGGTATTTTGTAAACATAGCACCAGTAAGCACATATAGTGTACTTTCAGTCAATGAAATAGACATATTTCTTCTGAAAAGGTGTATGAAATTTAGTATTACATTTGGAATACTTGATTTTTTTAGATGTACAACAATGATTTTCTCTCTCTCTCCCTCTATCCAGAAAGAGGAATCCTTGGGTGCAAATGGTATCAAATAATACATTTTTCAGTCAGTGTCTCAATGATATAGCCCTATTTCTGATCCTCAACTATTGAGTCAATAACTATTGACATTTGCCAACATTCAGACAGTTCTATCCAAAGAACCATGAGACACAGCTACGAACACGCAAGTCAAGACCAAAACAATACCTCCGTAGAAGGTGAACCTCCTTTATGGAGGTAACAATGACTTGATGCACAGTAGTGATGGGTACTGGTACAGAAACTTGAGGTCCTGTTCCGGTTTAGGTCCAGAGGATCGGGTCCAGGTCTGAACCTGGACCTGATTCAGTATGTGAGAACTTGTGAATGGACGATACTCAATGGTCCCTTTCACTACAAAGAAATCTGTTTGGCTCCCATTGGCGTTTTGAAATCCTACAAGACTTACTCTGTATGATTGACTGTACAAATTGGTAGAAATGATTATAGACTCTACTACGCTTCACTCTTGTTATTTTCTTCGACAGATAAGCCCCCAAAACGTGTGAATGCCTGGTCATATAGTCCATTTTCCAATAGGTCCAACATCCAGTCTACCAAATTTTTTCAGGTCCGTTTTTTTCCAGACTGGTCCAATTTAAGAAAATGGTTTTATACCGTTAACCGCCCCTAATGCACAATAATGATTTGGAAAGAGGGCAATGACAGAAGTCCTTGGGTGGTGGTTTGTAAACAGGCCATAGTGAACATGTGGGGACAGGTGGATGGGAGGGGACCATGCTGACAAATGGTCGCTATTCTACCCATTGTCAGTTCCTCTGTGGGGTGATCAAGAACTGGGGACACCTGGCACAGCTATTAATATGTAAATAATAGAACCATGTATCATATTATAAGTACCAGTTTAGGGCTGTGTAGTGGTTGGGGATGTGTACTTAAATGGAAACTTGTATCAGGTACAGGTATCGGTGAAGTATAGGTACAGGTACTTGTACCTGAACTATTTGACAAAGTAACATGTGCTCTTCAGAAGTGACAGAAACAATACTGAACTATTGGCACCTTGACAATGTTTATTCTAAAGTTTTAATCAGAATAGAACTAGCTGTGTCCGAAGTCTTGCGAGAGGATGTCAATATTTTTCAAGTCTGTATTTTCCAGAGTGCTTTATTTTTTGTTCTGTGATAGGATTTATGCATCTCAAATACGTATATATTCTTAGTGGAAATTTCAAGTAGCTGGTGACATTAAGATCAGGTATTTTGGACCTGTATCGAAAGGTTTTTGGTATAGGTCGGGGCATCTCCGTCGGGGCTGTCTTTTGAAAGGGACGTAAAATGGCTGTCCTTTGTTTGAGGAGGTGCTTCAAGTACACGTATGTAAAAGGGGAAGGGCTAGCAACCCCTCACTGTAAAAATGTACCCTGCTAAGAAACCGCAAGGAAACTTGCTGAACTATATGCTACCAGGCACTACAAGGCAAACAACAGCAACAACAATAGGTACAGGTATGTTTACTCTCTGAAATCTTTGTACACCTGGATGTTGAAGGCCCCACACCTACCCATAGGAAGTATCACTGTTTAAACAGAGTTTGTGGTTTTCCTGCCTTGTTTGGAGCATGCGTACAACTGGGGGTATCCACACGTGCTAGGTGGGTTGTGGTCAGAACATGCCATAGACTGTCAGTAACGTTATATGCCAAAGGTGGTGGATACAGTCATGTTGTGTGGTCTTCACTGTAAGGTATGTATTATAGTTATAGTATACATTTTACTAAAGCCTTCTTTCTACTTTGATAGCCGTACACCTTGTAGTGTGCGTAGTCCAGTGGTTAGCGGCCCTGCCTCTGGAACTAGAAGCCGTGAGTTCGATTCCGGCTGTGTCGCTCACCCGACATTCTCGCTACCAGAAAGGGTAGCAGTCCTTAGGACAGACGTTAAGCCGTGGTCCACTGTTCACTGTGCTTGTCGTAAAGAGCTAGGGGAATTTCCCCGGTACAATGAACCTGTAAATACTGTACATAGCGTCTGTCACGACCAGTGGAAGACAAGCTCTTCAGTGAGCTAAAACTGGAACGAGATCACTTTCCTTTCCTTTCCTTGTAGTTACATGGGGTAGCAAGTTTCGTTGCTGTTCTGTTGCGGGTTGCGGGTCTACCAAAACTGGACAACTGTGAGGCCAGTACCAGTTGAGCCGCAGGGACATCCCTTTGAGATCATGTAATACATTTCAATCCAACCTTGACTGTGATGTGTACTGAAAAAGTCTAGTCTTTCAAACAGCCATGTTTACTATCATAGCGACTAATCCCAATTGGCATCTAAGTGTAAAGGTCATCGTTGTGACCTTGGTTATGACCTTGAAGAAGATGAGAAACTATTTGCAGAAGTTTAGGGTATCCCCTGGACATGATGTTTTGATCTTTGGTGCACTGTTGGAAGAACAAGTCAAGGCTAGGTCAGTCAGGTGGTCATTCCAATGCCAGTGTTGCAGGCTGGAATATACCCTTGAAAATAATGGACCCGGGTACGTTCTAACCAGGGGTTCTTTTGGCATGTTACACCTGGCATGGCACTTGAAACATTTGAATTATCAGGTAGAAAAGAAAGATATTTGTGACCAAATGCGTGTTTTGGACATCTCGTTGTTTGTAGCTTTGGGTTACTGTAAATGCATCTAAGTTCGCGGGGATTTAATTTCGTGTTAGCGGGAAAATTGAGTTTTCGCGGTGGTTTTAAGTTCGCGGTAGCACCATAGATTTTAGTCAAAAACTATTATGCAAAAATGTTCGCGGTGGTTTTAAGTTCGTGGTGAAGTGGCCACCACGAAAACTGCGAACATAAAACCACCACGTACATTGCACATTTCTGCATTTACAGCAACTGTGCTTATTGTCTAAAATTTGAATTCATTATGGATTATAGCATAATTGACTGAAATGTTACCAGTTTACGAGCCAGAATAATGTGCCTTGAGGGCCTTGTTATTTTGTACGATGTCACTTCCTCTTTGTCGCTTATTTTGTCATGGCACATAGATATACCATCCTGGACCATTAATTTAGGTTTATAAGTTGAATGTCGAACATTTTTATTGAAATTTCTTTTAATATCAGTAATATATCATTAACATTTTTCTCAAAAATTATACAGCTCTTGTATTTGACCTCTGACCATAAATGATTTATTTCATGCACATGTACCAAATTTTAAGTCATTTTAACAGATTTGAACAAGTTTGTTTATGCGTCTATTTTAATCCTCCTTTTCCAAGCAGATGTTGGGGGCCATAAGGTGTTTAACTAGTCAGATGTCTACATGTATATGAATGGTGACATTACCTGAAGTCACTTCCTGTTGCTTGTTTCCTAAGGCTTGTTGTATTGTAAAGCACCATGACGTGTTGGGGAATTCTGTTCTAATGTTAGTAATATCCTTGATTTACGTTTGGCGACTTACTAATACCTCAGACTTGCAATTGTCATTTTGTATGAAGACAGGTAAGAATAAAGTTTTTGCTCTCTTTTTCTTATTGTATTTTCTTGATTAGAGAATGCATTCCAATGAAATTACATGCTCCAGATTTCAGGCAAGTCTCAGACAAATCTGACAAACTGAAAGGTAAAATGTTAAAAGAAATGAAATATGCAACCCTTCTTTACCAATATTGAACATATCTTGTACTGGGCAAATTCAAATTTTGAGATGATTTTTGAAATTGAGAGTATTGAATTTGGGCCCCATAGTGGTTTTCTATGATACTGCAGCAGAATTTTTGCTTTTGATATCTCATGTTCTGCACAAGTTATGGTCACCGTTTTTTGGGGGTAGATTGCTATTGTAGTCAGGAAGAAGCGCCATATGTTTGGGCCCTCTAGTGTTTTATATACAGTAATATATTTATATTTATTTTACGTACACACAGACAGTTCAAGGGGAAGCCACATGTTATGATACATATACAATAGGTTAGGGGTTATCTTAAACTCATGATACTTCCGTTTCAAATCAGACAGTTTGTTGATGAGTCAGCTTTGTACAAGGCTGTTGATGTTACATTTGTTTTGCACCTGTCAGTGTGGTTGTTCTTGGAAAGACCCTACGTTAGGCCACACCAATTTTATTTGTTGTTTCTCGGATTTTTAAAGAAAAAATTTGGTTGGGCAAAAAATAATAAAAATAAAAACTTTTCAAAAAGTTAGGCGTAGGAGAGATTGGACAGGAAAACCTGAACTTTCAACATTTAGGGGGTCCCTGGTAGCAAAGCCAATGTTTGAAGAAAAATGATAAACGTACCGTCCAAAATAGGCATGTAGAGCTATTGGAATTTGAGGCCCATAGTTGATTTGAGAAAGGAGAGGCAGTGAAATTTTGTCAACACGAGGTGTGGCCATCAGTTGGAAAGGTTTTTTTTTTTTCAAATCGGAAAAGATAGGGTCTGGAAATTCAAGAAACAACAAATAAAATTGGTGTGGCTATAGTGGTGACTTGTAGCATATGAATTGTGGTTGTGTTTGTGACTGGTACAATTTCTTGTTGGTCACTGTCTACGTCTTTCCTGTTATGACTGTAGACTGAAAGGGGGTGACCTAAATGATACTAAATGATCTACCATACAGTCACACAAACATAAATATTTTTCTAGTCTACTTTGTGTTTGATTTGTGTATGGAGGATGTATGTGGTACTTAAGGTTGTACAGTTTATTTTCTGATGATATCTGTACATCCATTCATCCATCCCCCTTCTTCTGTTGTTAGTATGTATTTGTATTCTGAAAGTGATTGAAATCCTTTTGTATGTAATGCTTTTGATGTGGATACATCAACTTCTCCAAATCATTGACATGCTATTATTGTTGCTTAAGTTGCACGGTAGTGCTTAGTGCTTTGGTAGGTAGTTTCCTTGCAGTCTCTGAAGCAGGGTATGTTTTTACAGTGAGGGGTTGCTAGCCCTTCCCTTTAATGTCCTTGTCAGGCAACTCCTTGAACATGGGACCTGCATTTTATGTCCCTTTCCAAAGATGGATGCAGCCCCAACCAAAATGCCCTTCCCAGGATTTGAACCAGAGACTTCTTGGACCCATTAGCTCAACTTTGGGGCTGCTACCAGTTGAGCTACAGGGACATCGCTATGGATGTTCCATACATTATGTAATGATACTATACTATAGGGTTACAAAGTCTGTATAGACTGTAACATGAAATTGTTATTCCGAGCATTTTGAAATGTGGAAGTTTTCCACCAGTTGTGCAGGAAGTGTCTCAGTCAACTTTTTGGTCTTCTCGGGAATAGCAAATTCAGCCACCCCTAGCTTTGTAGGGGTTAAAGTCGGCTACCCCTAGCTTTGTAGGCGTTAAAACAGTCATAGTACTAAGAAAAGAGGATACATGTACCTTCTATTGAAATCAAATTACCTTCATTTGTAAACTTGTTGATAGCATTACCTATGTCAGAAATATGTGACAGATATTGTGGAGTGTTCTATTGGGAAGTCAGACATAACAACATATGATAGCTATGTATGACTCAGTATATATAATGGGTATACCCTGTCAGAAATTACCATAATTATGTTTCATGGTAATGAATGTGGTCAGCATAGGAACTGAAAAAGACTATCTTTTTAGAAATGTTTATTTTTTAGGGAGCTCGATGGTGGCCTTTTTTTGTTGGCAGTTTTTCATCAGTTAGGAAAAGATAAGATTTCCTTTTCTGGAGACTGCCTTCCTGTCCCTGTGCAGTTGTCAGGCATTGTCAAGGTCATGTAGTTCTGATTAGACCCAACATGTGAACCAACAGAGAGAGAACCCAGGAGATGGTTGAACTTGAAGTTGAAAAGTGTTGAATTTAGAAGGGTAAGTCCCTATGGTTTAATTCAGTGTTGGAAGTAAAGTGTTAGTGATTTTCTATAATGTATTCTACCAACACAGATGAACATTCATGCTAAGAAGTGTTAGAATTTGTTTCAAGTCCTTTCCACACCTTTTGGTGTATATAGGGCAGTGCCTATCTCCATTACTATAGCCCTTGGGCCATACAGTTGTGAACCAATATAGCAAGGAGACTAGCCCACTGGTAGTAGTCTGTGTGTTCAACTACATGTACCATTATATATTCTTTCCCTTCAGTGCTAAATGAAGTAAATAGTATGTAACATTTTGAAAGTTTTTCGTATGACTTGTCCCTGTGGTGCAATCGGTAATGCAACCCTGCTGCTTGGCCATCTGTGTGTATTAAATTCTGTGGATCTGTTGGTTGGAGTTGATCCTAGGGTATTGCACTTTTACGGATGGTGGCATAAAGTCCCATCTATTTTAGTCATAGCGTCAAGTCTCTCTATATAAAAGAACCCAGCACCCTTACTGAGAACGGAAGGGGACTGGTGTGCTTGGCTAAATACAAGTTGATAGAGCCCTAGCCAAGCCACACAGCACTACCACTAGCTGCTTCAAAAAGTATCATTCATACTTTGCATCAATGACGGCTTTCCCTTTTGGAATGACTAAACCCACGGTTTGAACCTGCAACCTCCAGAATGCAAAGTAAGCACTAGTCTATTGTTTTTATGTAAATAGTGTTGTACATATGACTCACACACTCACTATCAAAGTTTGTTTTTGTTTACATCTTATGTTATCAGACATCTCTTTCGAGAACCCCCATCAGATACGCCCTGAGATGACCTTTATCAGGTGTTCGTTTTCCTCACCTGTGTAGGTGAGATAACGAGGTGTCGTAACATTTTACAGATCACTCCAGAACGACCCAATCTCTCTCATCCCCTTGTTTGGATAATTGGCCTGTATTGAACATTTCCATGACAATGTGAGAAGAGATTTTGTTACAATGGATTTACCATCAGTTATTTGAAAGAGATTTGGGGGGCTGACTGATAGAGATAAGATAATCTCTGATCGCTCATCATCTAACAAACGCTCTACGCTTCTTTACACCTGCAGGGTTTTATGATAAGGCCGGGCAAAAAATGTTGTGTTTCCTGTTTCCCGACCGACTCTAGTAAAAAACTGCCGACCCAAGCCTTTTTTGGTCGACCGTTGGACCTAAAATTTTTTGATTTGACATCTGAATGATGAAAATGTTGTGGAATGTTACATTTATTTCTGTTTCATAGATAAAATGATAAAGACCCACTGAACCTTGGCCATCGCTATGTTGACACCATGCATAATAGTGAATTCAAAATACTAGTATGAAATATAAGATACCTTGCTAGGTAAATACTACAGTACAGTAAGTCTATATCCGTCAATCAAAAATATCCATGAAAAAAGTGATATAGACCCACTGAACATGTTTACACCATGCTGCTTTTGCATAATGATAAATTCAAAATACTAGTATGAAATCTAAAATAGCTTGTTGGATAAATACTACAGTACAGTAAGTCTATATCCGTCAATCAAAAATATCCATGAAAAAAGTGATATAAACCCACTGAACATGTTTACACCATGCTGCTTTTGCATAATAATAAATTCAAAATACTAGTATGAAATCTAAGATAGCTTGCTAGATAAATACCACAGAACTTTAAGTCTATATCCGCCAATCAAAAATCACCATGAATAAATAAACAGTACACAATTCCTTTGTCCTGTGGAGTGCACAAGCGATCAGTCACCTCAGGTGAGCCCTGAGGTAACAAAAGATTTCCCTCAAGTGTTCCAATCCTCCCAGGAAATCCTTCCCAAGTCAGATCAATCCTTATCATCCAGGCCCCAGGTGTAAGGAAGTGTGGAGTGTCTCAGGTCAAGCCTTGAGATTTAAGGGCACAGAAAAAAATTTGGTGCGCTGCATAGAATAAAGTAGAATGTAAGTAAAACTTCCCTACAACTGACTCTCTTCAGAGCTTGTGGCTAAAACTTAATAGTGTACTTCAAAAACTGAAACAGGTAATACATGAAAGGCTTTAACTTACACAGTTGGAAAATGAAAAACTGAAATTTATTTAGTGTTTAGGACACTAGTATTTTCAACATCCTATAGTGGTCTGGGCTGTTTTGATTTTTTGAAGGCATTTTTGGAGCTGGTATGAAGGTATATATAGATATACTATGTTCGAACTTTGTCATACCTGAGACTGTGAGTTACAATAACGTTTGATATGGGTGATGTTTGGGTTAGCACATTGTCTTCTACTTGTATTACACAAGATTCTGTGGAATAATTCAAATTCACTTTGGGTGTGCCCTGGCAAAAATTTGAATACCATATGTACTTCAAGATATAACCTTCAGAAAACTTGGACCCAAACTTAAAGATGAAGACTTGTCGTCAGGTGTTGGGTACACCTGTGAAGACTAGGTAGGTGACTACCTGGGGAGTACAGCCATGATTAAACTCTGATAACCACTGCTGATAGACTAAAGGATTTACATGATTGTTTCCACTTCTGCTATGACCTCATCCTGGGTCATAGATCTCTGGTGTCCCCAAGCACCAGTGGGCTGTACCATTTCCTGTTGCAGGGGTGTTATATAAAATTATTTGTAGCTATTATAGCTTCAAAGTTTGGAGAAAAAATATTTACTTGTAACATACAAGACTGCTTTGTATGTTTACAATTGTGACTCTATCTGAATGGCTTAGCCGTTGTGTGATATAGAATTGACTTAGAAACGCACCTTTTCAAAACCCCCATTTGTACCCACATGGTTTGTTCCACCCAAACATGGGACACATGCTGACAGATGACTATGCGTTGACTCATATGCCCATAACAACTGACCCCGGTCCTCCCACCTGTGTTACTCTTTCCCAGAGTCCAGCCAGACTGTGGGCTGGTGTGTGTGTGTGTACGGTTTCCCAGATATGTCTAGCTGGGCTAGCTCACTAGACTAGATCCTCTCTGAACTGGGTGCATTTTGAGGTTCTACGTGTATCGCAGAAAACTTCCGTGTGGGAAAACAGACAAGGTTGGACAAGGAGAACTTTTCTCAGGCGCACACATCGTTGTGCTTGTAGGACTGATCTTTGAGCGTCAGTCGGTTCTGTATCTATCCAACATGGTTCTGACTACTGACACCACCAGCAAGAATAGCCTGAACTGTTTTAGCTGTCTGCAGCCAGAGGTAAGACAGATGTAGACATTAACTACTTGTGTTTTATGATTTTCAGTCTGCTGGGATTATGTTATGAAAGTGCAGTCTGTTTTGCAGACAATTTTGAAGGGATACGGAATAGAGTCAAACTCGAAGCTTGCTTTTCAGTTTTCCTGGCTCTGAAGTTGACCATTGGGTATACATGTATTTGCGACAGGGCTGTCTGTGTCCCTTATTGTTTTGAAGATCATATTGCCAATTGATAAAATCTGTTGTTTTAAGCTTAAGAAAATGAATTTTCATCAGTTTCATGTCAATGAAATTCAGATTTCTTGGACAGTGGGATGAAATTTTTGTGCTTCTCAATCATACTGTAAATGCATTGTTGTCGCGGGGATGTACTATCCCGGTAGCGGGAAAATGGAGCGTTTGCAGTGGTTTGGAATTCGCGGTAGCGCCATTGACTGTAGTCAAAAACTATAAAGGAGAAATGTTCGCGGTGGTTTTAAGTTTGCGTTGAAGTGGCCACCAGGAAAACCACATTTCTGCATCAATATTTCCGTCTCAAAACGGAGGGACGGGTCCTGGAGACATCCCTAATTTGTTTGTTTTTCAGAGATTTGTAGAGTTTATGTTCAGTGCTTTGTCTGGTAGTGCACAGTTGAATGAGATGTCAGGCCAGCTTGTGTATGTGATAGGCCCATGGCTGGGGGGTGTACAGGACATGTGAGACCAGGACTGCCCACGGCTTCCTGTGTACCAGGCACTGGCCTTGTGTTTGGAGGAGAACTAGACCAATTATTAAATACTCCTGCCGCTGTATAGTCTCACCTTTCAATATATACATGTCAGTGCCTGCAGTATGTGTTATATGATGATTCCCTGTAGTACACACATGTTGATATGTTTTGAACAAAAAGTTGTCCTGATCAAAGACCCATGCACTTTGCATCATATGCATCATATTTTGATATTATATGTCCTTTGATTATAATCAAAAGGTGCCTGTACAATGTTTACGAGAAATTTATGATTTGATAATTGGAAGACAGGCATAGATCTAGAATTAATTTATATCATATACTTTTTCCTTTGTGTAATGTTTGTTAGAATGATTGATATCTAAATCTTTGACCTCTTTCTGTAAAGCTGTCGGGCTGCGAACATTTGCTCTGTCTCGCTTTGTGTGTCTATGCTTGTTTCCACAGCAAAATTGAAACAGTAAATTTACCATAATGCATTCTATACTACCAAATGCTACAAGGGGTTAAACTTCTTTTACCTGTTGTTCAGTTTAAAATCTGTAGACTGTAGCTTAAAATGACACATTCTAACAATGAAAATTGGCAACTTGGACTCCCAAACAATGAGGGGGACAGAAAAATAGAATTCAGGCTGCAGACAGCCTTGGTGTGAACTGTAACTTGTTGTGACAAGCAGGTGATTTGTATCAGACCTTCACAAGGCCAGTGGTCTGGTGTATAATGAAGTCATCTGTCATGTCCTCATGGGTCCAGTGTGTGTGTGCAGGGCTAGAAATACCACCTGCATATGCAGGTTAGTGCAGGTACGATTGGAGCTGTGCAGGTATTTCTGGTGTCTACCTGCACCTAACCTGCACTGGTCCATTTACTGGGTATATGCAGGTTAGTGCAGGTAAGATTGGAGCTGTGCAGGTATTTCTGGTGTCTACCTGCACCTAACCTGCACTGGTCCATGTACTGGGTTTTATACATAAATGTCCTATGACAGGGCTCGAAATACCACCTGTATATGCAGGTTAGTGCAGGTACGAATGGAGCTGTGCAGGTATTTCTGGTGTCTACCTGCACCTAACCTGCACTGGTCCATTTACTGGGTATATGCAGGTTAGTGCAGGTACGATTGGAGCTGTGCAGGTATTTCTGGTGTCTACCTGCACCTTACCTGCACTGGTCCATTTACTGGGTATATGCAGGTTAGTGCAGGTAAGATTGGAGCTGTGCAGGTATTTCTGGTGTCTACCTGCACCTAACCTGCACTGGTCCATGTACTGGGTTTTATACATAAATGTCCTATGACAGGGCTCGAAATACCACCTGTATATGCAGGTTAGTGCAGGTACGAATGGAGCTGTGCAGGTATTTCTGGTGTCTACCTGCACCTAACCTGCACTGGTCCATGTACTGGGTTTTATACATAAATGTCATATGATGTAGGTGTATGTGGATTGTTATTAGCTTCATTGACTGTTACCACCTATTAAGTATAAAATAATTGTTCCTGAACATTTTTAGTATGATCCATACTTCCTATATCAGAGCTCGAAATACCACCTGCATATGCATGTTAGTGCAGATAAAATTGGAGCTGTGCAGGTATTTCTGGTGTCTACCTGCACCTAACCTGCACTGGTCCATGTACTGTGTTTTATACATAAATGTCCTATGATGTAGGTGTGTGTGGATTATGTTATTAACTGCATTGACTGTTGCCACCTATTAAATATAAAAGAATAAATAGCAATGGTTCCTGACAATTTTAGTTTGATTGATACTTCCTAACGTCAGAGTGGTGCAGGTAAAATTTGTCTGGTGCAGGTAATTTTCAGTGCAGGTATGCAGAAATAAGTATTTCAAGCCCTGGTGTGTGAAGTTGTGAAACCGTGAGACCCCCAGGCGAGGGAAGTACCAACAGACTCATTACCACCGGAGGTCAGGCCTGTGGTTTTCCTGTTTTCTGGTGTCTCACACACTCACAGAACCACCTGTGTTGAAAAGTTTTGTCTCCAGAAATTTCGTTTGCTTTGTAAACATTATGAGGTTAAACATTGTGGTGGGATTTTCACATGAGGAATTGACCTTGATATATAGGATATTCATAGGTGCTAGATTTGGATCCAAGGGTCAACCCCAGCTTGGACATTTTGTAAGGGATTGCATTCATTATTTCGGATGGTGACATAAAACTGGTGGTGTATGACTGTATGTATGAGGGAGGTTAGGCTTCAAACGTTAAAGAACCCAACGCACTTATCAAGAAGAGTCTGGTTTACCCAGGATGATTATCAAAATAGTTAAGTCGCATTAATTGCAATACTACTAGATAAAGAAAGACATTTACTCTACAATGTCTGGAAGTCTTGGCAAAGAGTGGGATGGAAGAAAAGTTGGAGGTGGACCTGGATACAAAGCTAGTAGGTACGGCTGTTCAGAGTAAAGTGTAAGCGGGTACCAGGCTAGGGAGGGCTACATTCTAACAGTGTGCAGATACCAGGCTAGGAATGGCTGTTAGAGTATGTGGATACCAGGCTAGGGAGGGCTGTTAGAGTATGTGGATACCAGGCTAGGGAGGGCTGTTATGAGTAGGTTTTTTGTGCGGATACCAGGCTAGGTTGAGAGTAGACAGTTCAGGACACATCCTCTCCTCAGATGACCCGAAGTTTTCCTGTTTGGTTCTGGTCCAGCGGTGTGTCACCCCCGGTACCATCCCACCTTCACATCTCCTTCCTGCACAGCCCCCCTACCCTCTGGTGTTCTGGGACTCCTCTTCCTGTTATGACCAAGAAAGTTGACCTCCTTGTGTCTTGAGAAACAGTCTCAAGTAGCCCTGGCATTGTCTGTTGCCTGCCAAGTGTTGAGTTGATTATTTATGTGCTTAGTCATAGTCTGTCTTCAGGAGAGACTTTTGAAGTCTTTCCTGTCGTTTCGCTTCCATCTATAATTATGTTCGTTGTTTATGTCTGCCTTTGTTTTGTAGAAGGTGGTAGGCTATGATTACAATTATCTTGTTTTTCGACAAGTTAGTCACTTTTGTACAGTCATTGTTTAAAGGCATCAAGGTTGTCTGAGAAATATAGAAAAAGAGAAATCTATGCATGTACGTATCCTTTACTATATGTCATAGATAATATGTTATGATTTTACAAGTGTTTTGCTTTTCCCAGAATAGCCATGTGGCAAGTAGCTTTGTATTTGTCGGCTGCCATGTGGCTTTGTAAAAATCTATGAATCTACAAAGCTATAACTCTCAGAAACACTATTTCCTGCATTTTTGGCCTTTGTTTAAAAGAAAAGCCCCCTTAAAACGCAACATAGAGGCCCAAATCACAGCATAGGAAATAGACATCACAGCGTAGTGGTCCCCTACACTCAACTGTGCTGGAGAAAAAAACAACAACACTAGATACATCAACCTTGAAGAATGATGGATAGCAGTTATGAATTTTTTAAAATAACCTTTATAAAGTGGTTTTATGTAACCTTGTTTCTTGGAAAGTGATCTTTACAGTTCGAAATGGCTCAACCAAATGCAGGACAGGAAATGCCTCAGTCCTACATGTTTCCTTTCTGATGAATATTCATGATTTCGGTGACTGAGAGGAAAGAAGACAATACTGTACAGATCCCTTATTTGTATCTTTGACATTTTGCAAGGGATAAACCCCCCACCCACACATGCATGTTTCTATCCCAGATAAGTGCTTTTGTATTTCCTTAGGGTTAGTTAGAGAAGTTCAAGGGACAGTTTTTGCATTGTCCTTGACTTATGCAGCTGCTCACTGTATAAAAGGGGTCATTATCTTTGAACTTGAAGACTAAGTTTTGTGATACTGTAAATTGGGAAATATTTGCAGTGGTTTCGGTACTGTGTACGTCCAATTTCTTCTCATACTTACAGGAAACTGATTTAGTCTTTTGTAGTTTTTATGCCATTTTTTCACATTTCACATACAATTGTTTACTTTGGAACCTTTTTGTTTAGGATCTATTACCTCCATGAAAATTGGAGGTATTGTCTTGGTGTGTGTGTGTGTGTGTGTGTGTGTGTGTGTACGTCTGATATTTGTGGTCAGCATAAATGTATCACTTCTGGATGGATTGTGAAGATATTTGGTTTGTGGGTGTTGGAAAGAAAGTTGTCCTGGACATGATATGGTCTTTTCCCTGACTGTTTTATTACATCCATAAAAGGTGGAAGTCATTTTAGGCAGTATTTGTCTGTTTGTCACCAACATATCTAATGAAAGACTGGATGGATCGGTTTTATATTTGGTGTGTTGGTAGGTTGTGACAAGAACTGGAAATGATGAGACTTTGGTCCCCCTGGTGGCTTTCTTACTTACTGCAGTTGAACTTGATATCTTGTTTTGTTTAAGCCAAAAAGGAGTTACTCAAGCAACTGGATATGATTTTGGACATCTGACCATTTCCAAAATCATATCCAGTTGCTTGAGTAACTGCTTTTTGGCGTGTCTATTCTCTGGATGTCTAACCTTCGTCTAGGTACATTTGTATCTTGTTTTGTGAATGAATGAAACATTTATCAGAATCCTGACCTTCTTGTTTGCCCCTGCAGGAGTTGTACTCCATGATGACAGACAAAGAGGAGGTTGTCGTGGCCAAGTACAACTACGAGGCCCAGCAGGACCAGGAGCTGAACATCAAGAAGAATGAGCGCCTCACGCTATTGGATGACACCAGGTCGTGGTGGCGCGTACAGAACGGCAAGAACCAGGTGGGCTACGTGCCTTCGAACTACGTCAAACGAGAAAACAGTAAGAAGGGGAAATCGATCAAGGGTATATTCGGAATAAAGAACAAAGTGCAGCGGAACCCCAGCGATAGATCGGGCAAACAGGAGGCGGAACCGTCGGTGAGAGGACGCGATTCGCCATCGGAGTCGCATCAACTCGACATCATGGCCACGGTGAAGTTCAACTACACGGCTGCCAGAGACGACGAGATTTCTTTAGAAAAGGGAGGGAAGGTGATAGTCATGGAAAAGTCTAGCGACGGGTGGTGGCGGGGAGAGTATAACGGAACGGTCGGATGGTTCCCGTCGAATTACGTCGTGGAGGAAGCGGAAGACAGCGGCGACGGCGTGAAATCCACGGGTACGGTGAAAGCGAACGCGGCGGTTACGAACGGCGCCGGTCCCATCATCTGTACAGTCAGAACTTTGTATCCCTTCACGTCGCGAAACGAGGAAGAGTTAAACTTCGAGAAGGGGGAACACTTGGACATTGTGGAGAAGCCCGAAGACGACCCAGAGTGGTGGAAAGCGCGAAACCGGCAGGGCGAGACGGGACTGGTACCGAAAAACTACGTGCAGGTCGACCCCGAGGCGCAGCCGGTTAGTTTCGATGCGGTCACGGGGATTACCACCCAGTTCTCCACCACTTCTCTGAATTCCGCCGTGCCATCGCCCGCACGCCACCCGCCATTCCCCGACAAAGACTGGTACTACGGGAAAATCACGCGCACCCAGGCCGACCAGTGGCTTAACCAACATGGCGGGGATGGGGACTTCCTGGTCCGAGACAGCGAGTCAAATGTGAGTAAGGCCAATGAAAAAAATGTTGTGTTTGCTGTTTCCCTTTTTACCCTAGAGAAAACTGCCAACCCTAGACTTCTTTTTGGGGGTGGGCAGTGGAGTCACATAGCTTCCAGTTAGAATTTTTATTCAGCCTGCTTCCTATTGTGTTGTGTGTGGCCCAGGGCTAATGAAACAGAGATGGGCACCGCCCTATGCGCCATCTTTACGCGGGAAGGGTTTAACTTTTAACTGCTTCCTATTGAAGTAAAAACACTGCTTGTCCTATCTAATGAAGGATAATCATGTATCTAAATAATATGCACATTATTTAAGTTTGACACTGAAAGTGTCCTCAAGCATTTCAGTTTACTTTGTTCAACTGTATTGTAATATGTCTCACTAGAGCTTTGGCTAGCCTAAACAAATTACAAGAAAAAACAGATAATCCCTACCAACCAACCCCATATTTTTCAGGACTGAAACAGGAATCACATTATTTTTTCCCCAGGCCTAAACAATACATTGCCTTATCTTTGATGACTTCCTATGCATTAAATGTTTGTGTAGTCTGGAGCACTTAGTAGCCACAATTTCCCCTTCTAGCATTAGCAGCACAAGTTGACATTTAAGTGTTTAGTCGAAATGTAAACAAAATCCTCCTTATGATGTAAATTGTTAAGAACATAGATGGTTAATAAAAAACATACATGCTTAGTCACAAAATATTTTTGTCAAAAATTCTATGATGGAACAATTCTGACATTTGCTTTAGGAACTGTATGACTTGTATTGATGGAAACAAAGCATACATCCTAAGCTTTATTGAAAATTAAATAGGAGTTGAGAATTTTCTTGAAAATTGAAAAATGAATAGAAAACTTTCTGTAGAACCTACATGCCAGATTCATTCTTTCTTGGGATCCTCTTCCAAAGTCTCCAGCAAAAAGGTCCCTGCAGTTTTCCAAAATTGCTGCTAGGGGGCTCAACACAAGAGCTAGATCTATCTTAGTATCAATCACCAAAAGATGATGTCTTTGTTAAGTGACAATTCTGATCTCTGTTGTTATCCTGCCCTACAGGAGGGAGACTATTCCATTTCTCTCAAGGCGTCCAACAGAAACAAACATTTCCGCGTGCAGAAGATTGACAGCGGCGGGCTGAAGATCGGGCAGCGAACGTTCATGACCATGGACGAGCTGATCGAGCACTACAAGCGGGCACCCATCTTCAACAGCCAGAGCGGAGAGGAGAAACTCTACCTGGTCAGACCCTTCTTCCCACAAGGGTCTTGATGTGGCCGGGTTAGGGAGAATATACAGCTTCATCGTACACCTGGTTAGGGAGAAAATACAGCTTCATCTTGCACCTGGTTAGGGAGAAAATACAGTTTCATCTCACACATGGTTAGGGAGAAAATACAGTTTCATCTCACACCTGGTTAGGGAGAATATACACCTTCATCTCACACCCTGGTATACGACTTGTTAGACCCCCTTTCCACTACAAGGCAAACGCTAAGCGACCAATTGCAAAATTTGATTTGTTTGAGCTTGATTTTATAATTGTGGCGGCACAATGGTTGGGGTATTTGGCCCAGAATCTAGAGGTACTGGGTTTGAATCCCCTGACATGTTACCGATGTTGTGTCTTTGAGAAAGGTACGACTTTCCTCAATCCACCCAAAATGGGTACCTGATTTTGGTTAGGAAGTGAACGGCGGAAGGAGAGGGATGGGCTCTGCCTTCTAGTATCGTGCCCTAGACACAGTGGATAACAAAACCCTTTGCTATTCTTTGAACAATCTTTGAAATATTTAGTCAATCAGTGGTCAAAGCCAATAGTGGAAAGGGGGTTTTGAATAGAAAATAAAGCTTCAACTCACAGCGAACATTTGTACCTCATCCAAACACCCTAAGTACCACCTTCACTAAACAAACTATACTCACAATCTTACTCACATTCAAAATGTGTATTTTTCACCCCCTTGTTGACAGTGGTTGATCTGGGTTGCCTTCACAAGCGCATGTTTCTTTTGGAATTCACCACTGTCATATTAGGGGTCATAGCATTGTGAAGCACATTACATCTACAACATGAAAAGAGTTAGTAAAAATCTGTATCAGATTAAAAACATTAATGCTAAGAATTTTTTTTCATTGAAATTATCATATTACAGATATCTGTCAAAAACAGACCAATCCTATAATCCATAAATAAAAGCATTAAGATGCAAATATCTGACTGACAAGCGAACCATTTTTTCATTGGTCAAACCACTAATTGCCATTCTCTCATTGGTTAAAGTCTGAACAGTGTTAATTGTGATGGACAGTCAGGATGGGTCTGAAACAAGGGTAAAAGATATAGTTTATTGTCTGTTGGTGACAAATTGCTAATGTGTTGGGATCACTGTTGGCAAATGTCTATCAAAGTAATCTAAGATACAAAAAAAAAATGTACCTACATTACGATGATATGTGTGTGTTGCTTATACCAGGTGTAGTCGTTAAAAACGTTTGATTTTTCAAACATGGTGAAGGTGGTTTAAAATTCTGACCGGAGTGGGGTGGAAAATAGAATTTAATGCAGAACTATGGACTCGAACTATACAATGTATTGTAAGTGCCTGCTTGAACTAAGATGCATAGCATTACTCGCTACTGACATTATACAAAATAGCTGTTGGCTCAAGTGATGGGACGAATGAAGATTATGATATATATATTAATGACCAGTGTATATATTATTTCCCTATTCCGACATAGTTGTATGGATTTGTAGGGTTTAGTAAACGTGAAGTGATTATGAAACATAATTCCTTGGACTGGATAGTCTAATTAATATACATCAAATAGACAAAACATCAATGTTGTATTACACTAAAATAAGTGGTGATCCTTGTCTATAATTTACGTACAGTTGTTCACATATGTCTGATGCCATCATTGTTGATATATTTTAACAAGAAGGAGACTCTACAGAAGCTGTATTGGTCCAGAAAATGTCCTCAAGAAATGATCGATCTTCGTCCTTACTAATCGTGCTTGCTCGCATTGTACATACTTTGCCAAAGCTGCCTTGTTTCCGTTTCTAATGCCTGAAAACTAAATCCCATGCTCGAAACAAGAGCTGTAGAAGTTTCTTCTAGATCTGTACTTGTAATTCTACATCCGCACTGAAACTGATGTCAAGAAAAGTCGACAAAACCTTTTTACTTGATAGTCTGACTACTAGAGGGATCTGATTATGCTTTCAAATTGAATCTCAAACCGGATCTTTTGATTGGCCAGACCAGTATCCATGGGCCAATCAGAATGTCCATTGGCTGAAACACTACTAGTATACAGTAACTACAATGTAGACTGGGAAGGTCCCAGATACTGTTTTGACCCATGGATACTTGAAAAAGACCATGGATACAGTCCAACCAAAAGGTCTGCTTTACTGGCAGAAAAAAGGAATCATGTTCAACTCCTGAACATTTAAGATAAAAACCTACATTCAGTATTCTGTGAGATTTATTACTTTCGTTCAAGCCCAAAGTGTGGCCACAGCTTTTGTGATACTGAAGAATTTCTAAAGTATCTCGGATTTAGAAATAGGTCTATGTAACCACTGTGGATGGAGTCTGGAATAGGGGTGTCAGGATATCTGTATATTAGGTGCAAACTAGTGAATTCCAGGTACCATACACACTGTATGTAGCTCCGTCTATTTCTGAGTAAACCTTTTGGTTGGAATCGCTGTATAGCCCAACCATTGACCATTCTTTTAGTGTATGGAAAACCTGAAAACGTGATTCTCCACTTATGTAATATATTAGGAAATGTAATGTATGTTCTGCATATAACTGCCAAAGTCACAAACGGTAGATAATCGAATCCAGTGTAAAAAAAGAATACGTACCCTCGATAATGTCCGCTTTTGTGCCATGATTCACACATCCTAGTTTTACCTCTAAGTGTACTTCATTCAGTGTAGAACTGCCTTTCACGTGATCAGTATGACTGTAGTTAGACAACAACCAGAGATATAACGTTATTATATATGAATATGTAGGATGGTAATTGCGAAGCACGAGAGTGACGTGCGCTCCACGCACCTGTACCCTACCACTGTCGATCATGCCATGCCGACGCTGTAATCTTGTGGTTGAAATAAAATTTGTCTTTGAGCGAGCAGAATGAAAGATTGCGTTTTTGTACTTACCTGTGAAGGAATAGATGACATTAGAGTTGCTCAAGATAGCACATACTCAAGCAAATAGAATTTAGAAATGGTCAGACTGTCTTTAGTCAGTGACTGGCAAAATAGGGTGGATGTCTGAAACTTCTGACAGTTTCTAAATTCTATCTAGTTTCTTGTATAAATGTTACAATGCACCTTGCATGTTTTACACGTATTTAACCTGGATGTCTAACCTTCATCATGAATGATCAAAATAACTTGGTCAGAAATAGACTTCTGAAACCATGCCAGTGTACAAACGAACAACCCTAGACTATCCAATTAGTAAGGATTAAAAACTACCCTCTACCTCCTTTGTAAAAATCTACTTCCCCGCCGAAATTTCAGGTTATTTCGCTAAGCACATGGCAACTGCAAGACACTTTTTAATGTAGTACAAAATGAACAAGAAGTGGAAGATTTCATACCTCTGTATCATGGTTTTTGTAAATTTCTTACAAAATATCACAGCTATATCCATTTACACATTACTTCCTGTATGTCAGCCTCCTGAAAAAATTTGGACACAAGGCAGCTCATCCTTCCAGTTGCAACTCAGCCCAGGAACAAACTTGGATCCGGACCAGTGGGAACAAAGATGAACACACACCAATTACCAAAACAAACAGACTGAAAACAATACCTTTTTCATGGTGGCAAAATCCTCATGAAGTGATTTTATGGCAATGAAGACTTCAACCTGTACAATGTACCTCCATAAGGTCACAATGTCAGAGAGGTCTTTGACATGATTAGATAATGCCTTCATGTGGAGTAATACTGCAGTGCAAAAATCATTCTCTGCAAGTGGCATGGTATGTAAAAAGCGCCACCTATTGGTTGTAGGAAGAAGGACAAGTAAAACAAGTGGCTGTCATGGCAAAGCCTCTCAGTACTCAGGTGGCAATATGGTCATTTGGGTATAAAGAAATGCCACACAGTACTTGAAGAAACCTGAATTTGCTTCATTCTAGTGTTTTCCATCAAAAGGTGATTTTAGAATTATATTACACTTTTCAGAGCCTTTGCAAAAATGAAATTTTTGTTGAATAAAAACCAAGCTGGTGTCAGGAGGGAAGGTATTACATGTGTAACTTAGATTGGGGATCCCCATAGTATAACTATAAGCCCCTTTTTGTGGCATCATCCCAAATAATGCAAATCACCATAGTCTATAATCTAATTGAAACGGCCAGCTTTGGCTGGACTGGATATCAGACATTAGGACATTGGTTTATACTTCGATAGTGTCCTCAACTCGACCTAATATTTTGACCACAATGTCAATTAACTCACAAGTAGAAGTGATACCCCTCATTATATCCTTTCTAAAACCAGAAATACAAAATTCACCATTATCTCCCTAACGGAGTGATTTCTAGTTGGTTTTTTGAATGGCCAAATGCAAAATTACCCATTGTTAGGGAGTGCAGCTAGAACTGCTAGGAGGCAGACATGGCATTTGGTGGAATTAAGAGAACTGATGTTACATCTTCCATACATGTATGTCATGCATAAGATTTACTTACTGTGGCCTTACTTGCCTGCTGTAAGTTACTAAAACACTAAAGACCAGGAAATAACTCACAGGAAACACTTAATTCCTGCAAACATTCTTCATTCAAAACTTACAGAAACTACAAACAGGATGAAGTACATGTATTACAAGGAATGTCATTCTTATCTTTAACCACAAAAACCATGGGAAATTACAACATAATTCATCAACAAATACATCATCATGAAATATCATGAAAGTTCTTACCAGTACCAAACAAAAGTGAATCATTTTAACATCTTTAACAAGTTCAGCTTCAACAAACTGTATATCAAGTGCTGTCTGTTGTCTTGTGTATTTTTACACTGGGCACACCATACTGTAAATGCATGTTTGTGGTGGTTCACAGATTTTGACGTGACCACTGCAACTCAAAACCACCACATTCCGTCTTCTGCCCACCAACCCCTTTGTCTAAATGGATGTACTGTACATGGTACAGTCTTATGATGTGCTGGAGGCAACAGTTACTGTTCTGCCTGTTTGTAGCACCCATGCTGTGATGCTAGTAGGTGGTGTAGTATGACTATAGCAAGAACTCAAAACCACAGCAAACACTAGGTTTTCTCCACAAACTTAAAAGCATTTATAGTACAATGTAAGAGATTGTTTCACTGGTATCTCTGGAATAATTGCTAGGGTTTTCTAAGAGGTATACAACAAAGAACAGTCAACTAAGTCTTCAAATAACATTTTACAATGGACTAACTACTCTAAATGTCAAAATGGCAATGGAGCAAAAATTCTATACCTAAGTCAGGACTATTCCACTTTCAAAGCATTAGAGGGGTGGACAGTAGACACAACCTCAAAGCACTGCCCTGTCTTTAAAATCCTTCCAAAAATCTTTTAGCTGCACCCCTCAAGTTTGAACATGGAATTCTCCTCTTGATAGCACCTAGTGAAAACATATTTTTTCAGTCTGTTGTATAGCAACAGTGGTAAAATATTAATATTTAGGAGTGTCAATGATGACAGCTTATGGCATGGTCACATGCATCACACCTCGTATGATTTTGGTGTCGTATAATTTACAAATAGGCTGTGACAGAACCAACATCTGACAAGGATCTGAAAGAATCTTCTCAGTCACAGAAAAAAGGTTGTCTCATAGTCTTACTTAAGGGCACAAAGATCGTTTAGCATGATAAGATTCAAACCCAAGACCTCTGGGTTCTGCAAGATACCCTGCGTGTTATGTTACACACTTTGTGTTAAAAGTTTTGTGGAAAATATAAACGACTATCCAAAGAATGCCCTATTGTATAAGAAACAACTGTATGATGCATGTGACCATTCACAAAAGCAAAAAATACATGTACAAAGCAGTGAAAGTCAAGCTGCAACAGGAAGTGTAGATGTTATGATATTCTTCTCAAGCACAGTGATATCAGCTTACTTACAAAAATATATTGTATGTGGCTCCAAAGTGATGTACGAGGCTTAAATGCGACCAAAAGAATGAAAAGGGGAAAAGTTACTGCATTTAAGGTTAAGTCAAAACAAAGTTCAAATCCAGACTCTACTTTATAAAACCCACAAAACTGCAAAATACATGACATTGTACAAACCATAAATTCTAAAACTAAAAGCATGAACTCAATGTCTAAAATCTAGCTTACAGATTCTGTTAGTCAGAATTTGCTACAAACCAAACCTTAACATACAGCTTGCAAATGCAAAATTCAGAAAAAAATTCTTCCATACAAAATGGAAAGAATTCCTTCCTTAATAATACAAAACCTATCATTATCGGTGACAATCCAACAGGAAAAAATGCTTGATTTATGAAACTTATCTTTTTACAATGGTAGCACAAATAAAAAGTCGGTCAGCAAATTTCGCAGTCACAATCAACAACACTGACATGGCACAACTAAAATTCAGAAGTAGTACTGCATGTTCTTGATAACACGAATTATAGGGGCAGTTTTCCACCAAGGAGTGCCACTTTGTTCCAGCAATTGTGAAGACATCTCAGATACTTATAACCTGAAAAGGAAAGAAACATTCAATTGGATAAGGATTACACAGCAAAAAGTCTGTGGAAAAAGTTTGTCGAATACATGTACCTACATGTATAACTGTTCAATAGCTCATGTTGAAATTTTACAAATCATACCGTTAACATACAGTTGAGTCTAGGAACTGCATGAAACTACATTGTATTTCAGCATTGCAATTTTCATACTTTTATAGTATCTTAAAAGAGTGGCCGAACAATTAAGTAGAAGTCAATATGAGTTTTGTATTGACATTTTTTTTGTTTAGGAACATGTAAAAGTTGTATTTTAGTTTCAATAAATTGACTTTTACTGTGCAGTCTGGTTATTGAACAAAAAAGACAACTTTTTCGTCCGCAAACTTTCCTAAACCAAAAAAAAAGTAAAATACAGAAAACATATATTATGGACTTTCTCATATGCAATTGTGTGACACTCCTGTTCCCTTACACAGTTTCTCTATTCGAACTGATGTTTTTTTGTTCTCACCTATTTCTTTGGTGATTTTCCGTTGATTTTGATGGGTGATTTGGCTGCGCTTAGCGTCCATGCTGACCGGGTCACACTCGTGTGGTCTGCGGTGGCGCCATTTCCGTTGGAGTTGCCATTGGACGCACCATGGCCATTTGCTGTGTTGCTTTTCGTGGTGGTCCTGGGTGGAATAACATGATGGTTGTTATGAGTTACAAACTGCTTCTTTGTGGGTCGTTTCTCTGTTTCCAAATATTCCTACACTTCTCCTGCCAACATTTCAAAAACTTGTTCATAATTTTGCTAAAAGTAAAACATTACTTTAGGCAAATAAGAAAATATTTTGGTTTTGTGTGAAGAAAGTTTCTTTCAAATTTGCCCAACTGATCTGATAAGCATTTTCCTGCTAGTCTTTTTACTAACAAGTTAAGTCTAAGTATGTGAAGTCATACTATTCGCAAATGCTCATGTTTGACACTAAGTTTATATTCAATTCAGCATATTTACACAAAATTAATATGAAATTCGTACTGTAACAGTATAGCTATGTTACCTTTACACTACATATGAGTCCAAATTCTGACTAGTACCCGCAGAAAAGTCATGTACCGTACAGTAATTATAACAATTATTTCTCCGTGTTTTATCAAGTTGGTTTAATTTATATTCATACACTGACAAATGTCGTAAGAACAATGAAAATCTGTATACCCGTTGGAATCTGCTGTATCTGCATCAAACTTCAGTCTCTTCTGTGACCTGGGTTGACCTGGAGATGACCTCTTTCCCGCGGCCGCAGCGCGCATCGACTCGTTGATTGCTTTTAGTTTCTCCGAAGACCCCAGCCCCTCCCCAAAGCTGTACAGGGCTCTAGTTCTGAAATGAAAGATTTATTAATTTTAATTCCCTCGCAAAGCTCAGTCATACAGTACCTGTGTGAAAATCAACTCGCCCCGAACGGTTCGGACCGGTCCGAGGGCAGTCCGAGCGGTCCGCCTACGTCAAAGCCGTCCGGCCCGCGAGGCTGCCAGTCCGAGCGCCGGGCGGTGAACCGTCATTAAGTGGTTCAGCACGTTCGGCAGTTCAGGACCGCCGGACGCTTCGGGCGCCGTAAAACACTTAGAAAAAATTGCCGCCGCCCTGCCAAATTTTGTCTAAGTCCCTAAATTGTATGAAGCCGTGCGACAGCGCCCCCTTCCGTACACTAGGCGCAGCGGCCAGAAGAGCAGTAAAGTCCGTAGGTGAGACTATTAGACATTGTTAGAGGCATGCATTACGTCCATTATTGCGGGGCAACAGCCAGAGCGGGCGAACACTAATAGTAATAGCGTTGCACTATCGCCAGAACAATACAAAATGTACTATGAAAATTTAAAAATTGAGATTTTTCTACCTTCAAATCTACAACTTTTCTTCTATATTAAATTTTGGCCGCGACTAATGAATGGGTGACGTGTTTTCTTGTACATATATGTCACCACGCACGGCTGTCTGAAGTGAAGAGTAGAGTATAATACAATACTCAATAGAGTAGCAAAAACCAACTGATGGGTCTTCTAGTAAAGTTTACATACACTTATAAAATGCTGTTCATTTTCCAATTTCCAGCTTACAGTGTTGAGTCACCCTTTGAAGAATCTGCTCCGCTACTCAGTGCAGTTTTTCTGCATGTGCGAACGTTGCTCAGAAAGCCCGGCTGTCCAGTGCGCGAGATGATTTTGGAAAACACGGCGACCCCAGTTCCAGGCTGCACCCGCTGAAATAAACAGCGGGTTGATTGACATCCCGCCTGTGAGGCGCACGTGAGCGGCGCTCTGGTGGTCTTCCCACCACACATTGGCCGTTGCCATGGCGCCATGCTGGCGGCAGCCGTTTGATGTGTACAGTGTGGGACAATCTATTTACTGGCTAACCAATCGCTACGATTTGTACGAAATGAGCCGGAGACGTCGATTTTCACTGCAAATAATGAGCCACATGATTGGTTGTAAGAAACTGAAACTGAAATCCTATGCCCCACTATCAAGTTTCTTGGAAATTCATCTGAATATGGCGAGCCAAAACACGTTGTTCAACCACGTGATTAAGACAATGCCAAAATTTTCGCAGTTACATATTGCCACATTTTGTGACATAATTTAGGTTGTGGGCCCTGTCCGAGTTTTATGGACGGAAAAATACGTCTGGGAGAACTGCGACAAATGCCTGTTTGTCTAATGAAGTCGGCAGGCTTGCTTGCCGACTTGCATGTCGGCTTGCTCTCTCCTTGCAGGAAAATGTTAGTCTCTACCAGTACCAGACTCCGGGTCGCTGGAAAACCGTAGAAATAGAATGAATAGAAGAGTAAGCCGGCCAGGGAACCGTACGCGACCTGCACAGTTTGGATTGCCCATCACGCCCATGCAGCGTTGAGTACGCGGATCACACCTACATGTTTATCCTCTCGACCATTATTAAAGGGTAATCTGCCACGAAGTACCAGTCTTTGTATCGTATCTCGTACACTACCAAATGCCGTGCATGCAGCATATAAAATCTTTATTGACACGACAAAAGTAAAGCGACTTTCGTAAGGTCTATAACTAAACAGACATATGAATATCTATAGGTATGAACAAGTCATTGTTACGAAGTCTGTTCTCATGAAGAATGAATATGTTTTAGTCCTGTTTGTCTCTTTATTTTTCTCTAGCGATAAATGAGAAAAAAGTCTTAAACACGTAACAGCAGATACCGCTTGGATAGTCGCAGTGGCATGGCGAATAAGAATTCGGCACGCCGTGTTTCGTTTCTAAATCACACGAACGCTATATTGTCCGTTCTGCTGTCGTGTTTGATTTGCTAACTACATTGCCCACGCCAATAAAATCGTTGTCTTCCAAGTGCAGTGTAATAAAGTACTATAAGAAGAATAAACGACAATGCTATTGTAGGTCACCCTGGCACCTGAGGTCTTCACCATACGACTCTGGATTGATCAGGCTCGCACGGCGTTAAAACGGGCGGGGAAAAGTTACAGACCACCATTGTTTTCTGTAGAACTAAATATAATCTTTCTACCCTATGATTAAATAATTGTCTCTGGCGCTTTACAAATAAGACGACATTGAGTTGCGCTACGTTTCGATTGACTGTCATTGTACCAAGCGACGATTCTGTCCAAATGTGCAATAATACGGGAGATAATGTTGAAAATGTATTTAGCATCTTTATTGCCTTTCATGGCGTCCGGCATTATCTCGCCTTGTGGACAATACCTAACATGATTTGTGAAGTGCAATATTTTGAATGTTTCTCACTTACCAAAATTTCCACCATCGTTTGGAGTCAAAGCGCATGCTTTGGCCGGAAAGGAACTTGTGAGCAGTACCTGGTTGGATCACCTGTTGGACGACCTGTAGCAGCGAGACTTCAATCGACTATCTGAAAACGTGTTGAGTTTGACCAGTGATATTCCCCTTGACATTATATCAAGAAAGTGGGACTAAAAACAAGTACAGTGCTGTGTCACGCTGGAGTACGGTATCCAAAACAGGACACGGGGAACGGTTAGCCGAACATCTAACGCCACCATTTTATATGCATATTGTTGTTAGAAGCGTTAGAACTACTTTATCATTTTGACCTGTACTTAGCTTTAAGAGCACAAACGTACAATAAAAATTCGAAAATATATTACTCGTTAGTCGAAGCGACGACTGGATCAAGAAACGCCGTGGATGGCTGCACCCAGCACGTTACACTTACAGAAGGAGAGACTATGCACTACCCGTGCGTCGCAAATTGATAGGGGTTGGGGATGGTGACGCACAATCTAGGGGTCAGTGTCATGTTCCCCTGAGAAATTTGGACGCTTCATCCTTCGTAATATGAAAGGTTAGACTTAGAGAACTGCCCTGGATCTGGCCAGGGACAGGCGGATCTCAGGACACGCAACAGTGCCTCCCGAACCGTTCTGAACGTTCGGACCGGTTATCACGATTATTGTCAGCAGGGTGTCAAGCTTGAAAGACTCCCCTGTCTGCCCCTGGGGATAACATGAGCATTGCGCGTGCGTCGCGGTCATTTCAAATTGAAAACTCATCAGTAAACCGCTTCCTGATGTCCTGTGTTATTTTTCCGCTTTTTAGTCTTATACTAAGGCTAAATGTACAGACTATCATGGATAAGTTGGAAGAGGTGTCGCGTGAGGGGTTTGTACGTTGTCGTTTCGGGTCAGGATGCATCAAACTGCCATGGAGAGATGGAAAAGGACTAGCAACACAAACAATTTGTGTGGAATTATGTTCTGGTGCTGTTCCAACCGACTGCCGAAACTTCCGTGGAATACGAACGGACTGGAATACAAACATCCCTTCTTGTTCAAGACTGAATTGGTAAGAAACTGTTTTACATGGTTTAGCTGTGTTACCAAGTGTGTTAGATGTGAAATTATCAACAGCACAGTCAAAATCCTGGCTAACTGAAGGCATGTATTTTTTCCGCACTTACTGGGACTCCTGTGGGCTGTATTATGCACAATGTTGTTTCAGCGCCCATTTTCGTGGAAACACAGTGGTATGATGACGTAATATTCACTTGTTGCAGCAAAGAGGAAGTCATGTTTCCACGTACCGTTGCAAATTATATCATAAATATAACCTTCTCGGCGAAGATAATGATGTGATTATGATCGTCTTACAATTTCCGCATACACCACTGATCGGAGGTAATTTTAAATCCAAGACGAAGGTAACGAAGTTGTTTCCTCAATGTCCCGGGTTTGATAAAACCTCCCTGGTTGGGGGCAACGTTCTCACGGGTCGGACATGTCGGAGCCAGGCGGATCTCTGGACACGCCACAGTAAATCCCGAACCGTTTGAACCGTTCGGACGGGCTATCGGGATTATTGTCAGCAGGGAGTCAAGCTTTAGAAACTCGCCTGCCTGCCCCTGGGGATAAAACCTGTGAAATTCCAGCGAATTTGTTTTCTTCTCTGTACTTCAGTAAGTGTATCTTGGTTGTGTACATGCCCAATGCTGTGTAACGACTAAACGCACAGAACAAAGACTAAACTGTAGACTAAGCGTAATCTGAATTAGCACGTCAGGTGTCCATGTCCATGCTTCATATAGAGTAGAGAGAGTAGAGTACAACTACAACTGAAAAATATTAATATCAACGTTCCATAGAATTACTTCTCCTCACCATGGCATACTAGTAACTTCCTCCCAAGGACGTTATATCCATGTCCTCACGAGCGGAATTTCCTCGACAATAATCCTCCCCGTTTAATATTGTTCCTCCTTACCAACTTTTCAAAAAGCGTTTATTTACTTGTGCCGCAAGTAAAGATTTCGCCTGCTATTCACACATGTGCCTTTGACGGGCATAAAAATCTATCAAGCGATGTGAAAGTTGAAACGTCTACGGCGTAGGTTAACAATAATCCTCTAGGGTGACGTCTTTTAATCTCTACTCATTCAATCAACATTGTATGATATCACTCGTGGTACTTCTGAAGCCTTCTGAATATCGTTGATTTTACAAAAGTTAATGAAATCACATGCACAATAACTATACACTAGAGACAAGCAGATTTTACATCCTATTTGCTTTGCTGAATAATTTAAGTAGATTCTAGACTTACGGCCGAAGCTCAAAGGTGCGGCCGGACGTTGCAATTGGTGATTTTGCCACCCTTCCAGAAATTGGAGACCCGTTGTAGTGTGACAATTTGATTCCTGCCCTACGAATCGGTCTGGTAGGCGGCTGTCCCCGGAGACCAGTTTTGCTGGGATTAGGACAGAAGGAAAGCTTTACGGGAACACCGGCCAGTCTTGTCAAAAGTCGCTTACAAGTGCGCAAAGTAAATTTACTGCCGAAAGATTCCAATAATAATTGTGCAGACGTTTTATAATACGGACAGCATGACACCCAGCTAGCGGATATATGGTTGCTAATTATTTTGTCGGTCGCCACGCGATGATGGACAGCGGCACGCCTCTATACCTAAAGTTTCGCGCTGTGTGGGTGTGGCCTAGCCACTGGCTCGCAAATTGATATCTGGATCGTATTTTCCCGTCTTTGAATAACTTGCTCGTGAAAAAAAGGCAAGAAACACAAAGGAAATGGGTATAATGACGACATCATTCTTAGTGGTATTCCTGTCAATGGATGTGCAAACTGTGCCAAAAATTAACACATGGAACGTAAAATAAACAACAAACAACGAGTTACAGACATGTGCGCACTTGTCGGGCGGCTGTCCCAAAGGACCGGGAGGCTTCAATCAAGTGTGGGAGAGTTCAATTCACGTATGGGGGCCAGCACCTATATCAAAACTAGTCTTATTTTAGACACGTAGAATAATATTTTGTGGCACTAGATTAACATATATATTACAATTCAATATTTAGATACAACTTTCTTTCAACAAAATACAATAAAGTTCAACACACACCAACAAAATGTTTGGCTTCTTCATAGGATCGTCTTCTTGTTTACGTTTGAGATGGGGTCACTGAACCCTCGCCGCCGCTGGGTGCGTAACGTGCCTAGCGTTGGCATGAATATATTAGGGCATTCAATGATGTTTATAAATGAATCTTCTAGATTATGGACTTGAATGTATATCATATATTAGTGATAGTGTCTCCACCACATGTTTGGTAACCACGCTTCAGTCGGAAAGACATCAGAAATCCATTACTTACGCTTTGTACATGGTTTGTGCGGGCAATCAAATGTTTCCTGGGACTCCGCACGCACATAACGTCAAAGTGAGGGCACATGTGATTTACATTGATTGTCTTGCGGCTGGTGTCATTCTGTAACTTCAAGCCGTCATTAATACTTTGTCTATCGGAGCGCTGGCGGCAGAGGGATGAATTGCATTCAAATTCTTTCTATTTTGTGACGGCATTCCGGCGGTTCAGACCGTCCGAACTGTTTGGGTAGCGATTTCCACCTCACAACAGCACGATTTTACGCATTCCACGGGTGTTTGGGAGGTACAGTTGCCATGTAAATTGGTGGTTCGCAGACGTCCGCAGACGTCCGAACCGGCGCCCCGCGGTGCTCTGCACGCCCCCAGACGGTTCGGATCGCTTTGTTGCTATGGGAACCGCCCGTTCGGCCGTCCGGCCCGGGCGGAGCCGTACCGGCTCGAACCGTTCGAACGGCCCGCTCCAGGCCGCCGCCCGAAAGCGTTCGAACGATGCCGTCCGGGACCAGTCCGGGACGTAGTCCGGGCTAGTCCAAGCGGCCAATCTGGACCCTTTATGGCCGTCCGAACCGTTCTGCGAACTGTCGAGCGTCCGTCCCGTCCGACCGACCCGTCCGACCCCTGGACTATTGCATGGTTCGAACTGACGGTTCATGCCGGTCCGGACTAGTCCGGGACGGGCAAATTTTCACACAGGTAGACACATACTGGGACACTTTTCTATTGTGATTCCAATGTATGAAGGACACACATGTGAAACCAAATGGAAAACATAGCAAATACCCATGACCAATTGCTTCACCCACAGAAAAACAAGGACCTGCCAGCCTGCTGTCTGCTATGCTCTAGTAGTGACTGATTACCATGAAACTGATGAGAAACACATTGGAATGACATCCTGTGTGAAAATCAACTCGCCCCGAACGGTTCGGACCGGTCCGAGGGCAGTCCGAGCGGTCCGCCTACGTCAAAGCCGTCCGGCCCGCGAGGCTGCCAGTCCGAGCGCCGGGCGGTGAACCGTCATTAAGTGGTTCAGCACGTTCGGCAGTTCAGGACCGCCGGACGCTTCGGGCGCCGTAAAACACTTAGAAAAAATTGCCGCCGCCCTGCCAAATTTTGTCTAAGTCCCTAAATTGTATGAAGCCGTGCGACAGCGCCCCCTTCCGTACACTAGGCGCAGCGGCCAGAAGAGCAGTAAAGTCCGTAGGTGAGACTATTAGACATTGTTAGAGGCATGCATTACGTCCATTATTGCGGGGCAACAGCCAGAGCGGGCGAACACTAATAGTAATAGCGTTGCACTATCGCCAGAACAATACAAAATGTACTATGAAAATTTAAAAATTGAGATTTTTCTACCTTCAAATCTACAACTTTTCTTCTATATTAAATTTTGGCAGCGACTAATGAATGGGTGACGTGTTTTCTTGTACATATATGTCACCACGCACGGCTGTCTGAAGTGAAGAGTAGAGTATAATACAATACTCAATAGAGTAGCAAAAACCAACTGATGGGTCTTCTAGTAAAGTTTACATACACTTATAAAATGCTGTTCATTTTCCAATTTCCAGCTTACAGTGTTGAGTCACCCTTTGAAGAATCTGCTCCGCTACTCAGTGCAGTTTTTCTGCATGTGCGAACGTTGCTCAGAAAGCCCGGCTGTCCAGTGCGCGAGATGATTTTGGAAAACACGGCGACCCCAGTTCCAGGCTGCACCCGCTGAAATAAACAGCGGGTTGATTGACATCCCGCCTGTGAGGCGCACGTGAGCGGCGCTCTGGTGGTCTTCCCACCACACATTGGCCGTTGCCATGGCGCCATGCTGGCGGCAGCCGTTTGATGTGTACAGTGTGGGACAATCTATTTACTGGCTAACCAATCGCTACGATTTGTACGAAATGAGCCGGAGACGTCGATTTTCACTGCAAATAATGAGCCACATGATTGGTTGTAAGAAACTGAAACTGAAATCCTATGCCCCACTATCAAGTTTCTTGGAAATTCATCTGAATATGGCGAGCCAAAACACGTTGTTCAACCACGTGATTAAGACAATGCCAAAATTTTCGCAGTTACATATTGCCACATTTTGTGACATAATTTAGGTTGTGGGCCCTGTCCGAGTTTTATGGACGGAAAAATACGTCTGGGAGAACTGCGACAAATGCCTGTTTGTCTAATGAAGTCGGCAGGCTTGCTTGCCGACTTGCATGTCGGCTTGCTCTCTCCTTGCAGGAAAATGTTAGTCTCTACCAGTACCAGACTCCGGGTCGCTGGAAAACCGTAGAAATAGAATGAATAGAAGAGTAAGCCGGCCAGGGAACCGTACGCGACCTGCACAGTTTGGATTGCCCATCACGCCCATGCAGCGTTGAGTACGCGGATCACACCTACATGTTTATCCTCTCGACCATTATTAAAGGGTAATCTGCCACGAAGTACCAGTCTTTGTATCGTATCTCGTACACTACCAAATGCCGTGCATGCAGCATATAAAATCTTTATTGACACGACAAAAGTAAAGCGACTTTCGTAAGGTCTATAACTAAACAGACATATGAATATCTATAGGTATGAACAAGTCATTGTTACGAAGTCTGTTCTCATGAAGAATGAATATGTTTTAGTCCTGTTTGTCTCTTTATTTTTCTCTAGCGATAAATGAGAAAAAAGTCTTAAACACGTAACAGCAGATACCGCTTGGATAGTCGCAGTGGCATGGCGAATAAGAATTCGGCACGCCGTGTTTCGTTTCTAAATCACACGAACGCTATATTGTCCGTTCTGCTGTCGTGTTTGATTTGCTAACTACATTGCCCACGCCAATAAAATCGTTGTCTTCCAAGTGCAGTGTAATAAAGTACTATAAGAAGAATAAACGACAATGCTATTGTAGGTCACCCTGGCACCTGAGGTCTTCACCATACGACTCTGGATTGATCAGGCTCGCACGGCGTTAAAACGGGCGGGGAAAAGTTACAGACCACCATTGTTTTCTGTAGAACTAAATATAATCTTTCTACCCTATGATTAAATAATTGTCTCTGGCGCTTTACAAATAAGACGACATTGAGTTGCGCTACGTTTCGATTGACTGTCATTGTACCAAGCGACGATTCTGTCCAAATGTGCAATAATACGGGAGATAATGTTGAAAATGTATTTAGCATCTTTATTGCCTTTCATGGCGTCCGGCATTATCTCGCCTTGTGGACAATACCTAACATGATTTGTGAAGTGCAATATTTTGAATGTTTCTCACTTACCAAAATTTCCACCATCGTTTGGAGTCAAAGCGCATGCTTTGGCCGGAAAGGAACTTGTGAGCAGTACCTGGTTGGATCACCTGTTGGACGACCTGTAGCAGCGAGACTTCAATCGACTATCTGAAAACGTGTTGAGTTTGACCAGTGATATTCCCCTTGACATTATATCAAGAAAGTGGGACTAAAAACAAGTACAGTGCTGTGTCACGCTGGAGTACGGTATCCAAAACAGGACACGGGGAACGGTTAGCCGAACATCTAACGCCACCATTTTATATGCATATTGTTGTTAGAAGCGTTAGAACTACTTTATCATTTTGACCTGTACTTAGCTTTAAGAGCACAAACGTACAATAAAAATTCGAAAATATATTACTCGTTAGTCGAAGCGACGACTGGATCAAGAAACGCCGTGGATGGCTGCACCCAGCACGTTACACTTACAGAAGGAGAGACTATGCACTACCCGTGCGTCGCAAATTGATAGGGGTTGGGGATGGTGACGCACAATCTAGGGGTCAGTGTCATGTTCCCCTGAGAAATTTGGACGCTTCATCCTTCGTAATATGAAAGGTTAGACTTAGAGAACTGCCCTGGATCTGGCCAGGGACAGGCGGATCTCAGGACACGCAACAGTGCCTCCCGAACCGTTCTGAACGTTCGGACCGGTTATCACGATTATTGTCAGCAGGGTGTCAAGCTTGAAAGACTCCCCTGTCTGCCCCTGGGGATAACATGAGCATTGCGCGTGCGTCGCGGTCATTTCAAATTGAAAACTCATCAGTAGAGTCAATTCCAAGTCACCGAGATGGTTTTGAAATAATATTTGTAATAAGTTTGAACTATTTTGAGTAAAAGAACATTTCAGTCACTAAAGTTCAAAATTGTTCAAACATTTCAAAATGAAAGTTTAAACATGTTTGAACCTTTTTATAATTGTTGGAACATTTGGGAAAGTAATAATATCATTATCTCTTTATTTAGAACAATTTTCAAACATCTATGTGTTTTTGTTATTGTTCCAACATGTTCCAACATTTTGTGTCATTTTTTCCCTCCATAAAAACTTTTATTGACCCCATAAACAAAGCTGCTAAGCTTGGTCCTTTGTTTGGCTCTTGTATTTTTAGACTTTCTTTAGTATACACTGGTGAGTCTTTTGTGAGAAGGTGGCAGACAGACATAATTTCCTGCACTTGGCAGGGATGTGTGAATTGCCCTCTTCCCAGCCCACTGACCCAGTTTCATCATATTGTTTCCATGTTCGAACATGTGATCACAAATGATGCATCTATGTTGGAACAGTTTAGAAACTTACAGAAATAATGTATTTGATGTTAGAAATGTTTCTAACATGTTTGAATACTATAGAAACATTTAGAACGTCATATAGATGTTGTAAATAGTTTTAAACAGTTACTTATCACAGTTAGATTGTTACAAAGATTTCCAAATTGTTAGAACAAAAGGCAAGAAACACCCTCTCGGTAATATGGAATCGACTCTAAACCGCTTCCTGATGTCCTGTGTTATTTTTCCGCTTTTTAGTCTTATACTAAGGCTAAATGTACAGACTATCATGGATAAGTTGGAAGAGGTGTCGCGTGAGGGGTTTGTACGTTGTCGTTTCGGGTCAGGATGCATCAAACTGCCATGGAGAGATGGAAAAGGACTAGCAACACAAACAATTTGTGTGGAATTATGTTCTGGTGCTGTTCCAACCGACTGCCGAAACTTCCGTGGAATACGAACGGACTGGAATACAAACATCCCTTCTTGTTCAAGACTGAATTGGTAAGAAACTGTTTTACATGGTTTAGCTGTGTTACCAAGTGTGTTAGATGTGAAATTATCAACAGCACAGTCAAAATCCTGGCTAACTGAAGGCATGTATTTTTTCCGCACTTACTGGGACTCCTGTGGGCTGTATTATGCACAATGTTGTTTCAGCGCCCATTTTCGTGGAAACACAGTGGTATGATGACGTAATATTCACTTGTTGCAGCAAAGAGGAAGTCATGTTTCCACGTACCGTTGCAAATTATATCATAAATATAACCTTCTCGGCGAAGATAATGATGTGATTATGATCGTCTTACAATTTCCGCATACACCACTGATCGGAGGTAATTTTAAATCCAAGACGAAGGTAACGAAGTTGTTTCCTCAATGTCCCGGGTTTGATAAAACCTCCCTGGTTGGGGGCAACGTTCTCACGGGTCGGACATGTCGGAGCCAGGCGGATCTCTGGACACGCCACAGTAAATCCCGAACCGTTTGAACCGTTCGGACGGGCTATCGGGATTATTGTCAGCAGGGAGTCAAGCTTTAGAAACTCGCCTGCCTGCCCCTGGGGATAAAACCTGTGAAATTCCAGCGAATTTGTTTTCTTCTCTGTACTTCAGTAAGTGTATCTTGGTTGTGTACATGCCCAATGCTGTGTAACGACTAAACGCACAGAACAAAGACTAAACTGTAGACTAAGCGTAATCTGAATTAGCACGTCAGGTGTCCATGTCCATGCTTCATATAGAGTAGAGAGAGTAGAGTACAACTACAACTGAAAAATATTAATATCAACGTTCCATAGAATTACTTCTCCTCACCATGGCATACTAGTAACTTCCTCCCAAGGACGTTATATCCATGTCCTCACGAGCGGAATTTCCTCGACAATAATCCTCCCCGTTTAATATTGTTCCTCCTTACCAACTTTTCAAAAAGCGTTTATTTACTTGTGCCGCAAGTAAAGATTTCGCCTGCTATTCACACATGTGCCTTTGACGGGCATAAAAATCTATCAAGCGATGTGAAAGTTGAAACGTCTACGGCGTAGGTTAACAATAATCCTCTAGGGTGACGTCTTTTAATCTCTACTCATTCAATCAACATTGTATGATATCACTCGTGGTACTTCTGAAGCCTTCTGAATATCGTTGATTTTACAAAAGTTAATGAAATCACATGCACAATAACTATACACTAGAGACAAGCAGATTTTACATCCTATTTGCTTTGCTGAATAATTTAAGTAGATTCTAGACTTACGGCCGAAGCTCAAAGGTGCGGCCGGACGTTGCAATTGGTGATTTTGCCACCCTTCCAGAAATTGGAGACCCGTTGTAGTGTGACAATTTGATTCCTGCCCTACGAATCGGTCTGGTAGGCGGCTGTCCCCGGAGACCAGTTTTGCTGGGATTAGGACAGAAGGAAAGCTTTACGGGAACACCGGCCAGTCTTGTCAAAAGTCGCTTACAAGTGCGCAAAGTAAATTTACTGCCGAAAGATTCCAATAATAATTGTGCAGACGTTTTATAATACGGACAGCATGACACCCAGCTAGCGGATATATGGTTGCTAATTATTTTGTCGGTCGCCACGCGATGATGGACAGCGGCACGCCTCTATACCTAAAGTTTCGCGCTGTGTGGGTGTGGCCTAGCCACTGGCTCGCAAATTGATATCTGGATCGTATTTTCCCGTCTTTGAATAACTTGCTCGTGAAAAAAAGGCAAGAAACACAAAGGAAATGGGTATAATGACGACATCATTCTTAGTGGTATTCCTGTCAATGGATGTGCAAACTGTGCCAAAAATTAACACATGGAACGTAAAATAAACAACAAACAACGAGTTACAGACATGTGCGCACTTGTCGGGCGGCTGTCCCAAAGGACCGGGAGGCTTCAATCAAGTGTGGGAGAGTTCAATTCACGTATGGGGGCCAGCACCTATATCAAAACTAGTCTTATTTTAGACACGTAGAATAATATTTTGTGGCACTAGATTAACATATATATTACAATTCAATATTTAGATACAACTTTCTTTCAACAAAATACAATAAAGTTCAACACACACCAACAAAATGTTTGGCTTCTTCATAGGATCGTCTTCTTGTTTACGTTTGAGATGGGGTCACTGAACCCTCGCCGCCGCTGGGTGCGTAACGTGCCTAGCGTTGGCATGAATATATTAGGGCATTCAATGATGTTTATAAATGAATCTTCTAGATTATGGACTTGAATGTATATCATATATTAGTGATAGTGTCTCCACCACATGTTTGGTAACCACGCTTCAGTCGGAAAGACATCAGAAATCCATTACTTACGCTTTGTACATGGTTTGTGCGGGCAATCAAATGTTTCCTGGGACTCCGCACGCACATAACGTCAAAGTGAGGGCACATGTGATTTACATTGATTGTCTTGCGGCTGGTGTCATTCTGTAACTTCAAGCCGTCATTAATACTTTGTCTATCGGAGCGCTGGCGGCAGAGGGATGAATTGCATTCAAATTCTTTCTATTTTGTGACGGCATTCCGGCGGTTCAGACCGTCCGAACTGTTTGGGTAGCGATTTCCACCTCACAACAGCACGATTTTACGCATTCCACGGGTGTTTGGGAGGTACAGTTGCCATGTAAATTGGTGGTTCGCAGACGTCCGCAGACGTCCGAACCGGCGCCCCGCGGTGCTCTGCACGCCCCCAGACGGTTCGGATCGCTTTGTTGCTATGGGAACCGCCCGTTCGGCCGTCCGGCCCGGGCGGAGCCGTACCGGCTCGAACCGTTCGAACGGCCCGCTCCAGGCCGCCGCCCGAAAGCGTTCGAACGATGCCGTCCGGGACCAGTCCGGGACGTAGTCCGGGCTAGTCCAAGCGGCCAATCTGGACCCTTTATGGCCGTCCGAACCGTTCTGCGAACTGTCGAGCGTCCGTCCCGTCCGACCGACCCGTCCGACCCCTGGACTATTGCATGGTTCGAACTGACGGTTCATGCCGGTCCGGACTAGTCCGGGACGGGCAAATTTTCACACAGGTTAAGACACATACTGGGACACTTTTCTATTGTGATTCCAATGTATGAAGGACACACATGTGAAACCAAATGGAAAACATAGCAAATACCCATGACCAATTGCTTCACCCACAGAAAAACAAGGACCTGCCAGCCTGCTGTCTGCTATGCTCTAGTAGTGACTGATTACCATGAAACTGATGAGAAACACATTGGAATGACATCTCTATTTGGCGATAAGGAAACCTTTCGGATATATATCCTCAAAAGCAAACATTAGGAACCCCTTGACTAGGGAAAAAGAGAAGACACACACATGAGATATGTACAAAATGTATATCTCCTCTTCTGCTGAGTGTGTTTCTCCAGTGTTTCCCCTGAGTTTCAACTATTCAACTGAGCTTTGGATTGGTGTTGCATTCTTAGTGATGGTCAACTGCAGGAAACGCTAAATTTTTGACTTTTTCTACAAGAACTAATGAGTGGAACTCAAGGTCACCAAAAAGTGTAGGGGCATCTTTATTAGATAGCTGTGCTGTGTATCTGTGAGTGTGTGATTCGTCAAAGGTGCCTACACCGGTTATGCAGACACAGATAGCATTGCCAGAAGGAAGTATACAGTGACAGGTGGGATATACTTTACATGTACAAACCTTGGAGTCATCTGCCCTGGGGACAGCAGCTCCCTGTGGGTGGGGCTACCAAAGGGGGACTCCCTCAGGGGCGAGATGTAGAAATTATTCCTGCCTGGGACACTGTGGGCAGAGGACATAAAAATCTCTGCTATGTTGACTGGATTTTAAAACTTTCCAGTGTATTTTCAAATGTAAATAGAAAGTGTTAATACATGGCTTGTACATGTAACACTTAAATGCAATCACTATAAAATGCTTCCATTTTTTTAAACTACACTTTTTGTGATTTTACAGTGGCAACAAAATGAAGACATATTGCAAGAAATGAAATATAAATTTTACCTACATGTAGACAAACCTAATCATGAAGTTTTTTTACTCACGTGACAACAGGAGACTGGGAGAACCTGGACGGACTCTTACAGGGCAGGGGGGACAGCTGTGGCATCTGGAGGGAGGCAAATCATAAAGAAACATAGAAAAATAAAGATACCAAATGGATAGAAACACATCTATACAAGTTGGGAGAATAACTTGTCTTCCATGATCCACCTAGTTTCAACATTTTAGTTGTCCTCAAATATGCATGAAAATACTAGAAAGGCAACATTTGCAAGCAAATGCATGTACATGATGGATGTCTACCTTCACATGCTCAATCCTTACAAACTACAGTAACTGCTCTGATCTTAATCAAACACATTCATATATATATATATATATATCTGATCTTAATCAAACACATTCATATATATATATATATATATATATATATATATATGAATGTGTTTGATTAAGATCAGAGCAGTTACTGTAGTTTGTAAGGATTGAGCATGTGAAGGTAGACATCCATCATGTACATGCATTTGCTTGCAAATGTTGCCTTTCTAGTATTTTCATGCATATTTGAGGACAACTAAAATGTTGAAACTAGGTGGATCATGGAAGACAAGTTATTCTCCCAACTTGTATAGATGTGTTTCTATCCACATCCACATGTGGGGCAGCAAATCAAACACAGAACACGTACCATATATATATATATATATATATATGGTACGTGTTCTGTGTTTGATTTGCTGCCCCAGGCGAAGATGATGGATGGAGAGCAGCAGTTAAACCAAAACGTCTTGGCGACACGTCCAACCCCTGCGTAACAGGGAAGAACGGACGCTAAACCGGTCAGAGAGAGAGAGAGAGAGTACCCAGCCTCTCCGGCTCTGTCCTGCTATTTGCTACATTATGCAATCAAAGCATCAAGTGTCAAAGGATCTGCTACTTTACAAGTGACCATTGTGACAGTGTTCTTGTCCAGGTCATTGATCTTACTTGTTTGGGAGATGAAGAGGAAAAAGTCAGAGCAAAAACAATTACAGTCAAACCTGTATTAGGGGCCACCTCTACAGAGGGGCCACCTGTCCATAGTGGCCACTTTTTGTCGGTCCCTTGGGTATTTTATCTACAAGTTGCCCCCTCTATACAGAGGTCACCTGTCTATAGTGGCCAAATTTGTCCAGTCCCTTGAGTGGCCGCTATAGACAGGTTTGACTGTATATGTTCCGTTCTGTGAGGGTAAACATAATGAATACTTTACTTACCACATCAGGAGAGGCAAACCTGAGGATGTAGTTCTTCAGAGTCTGCATGTAAACCCTGTTGTAGAAACCTATGATGGAGTCATATTCTTCACCTGATATCCATGCCTCTTTATACACCTGGAGAGACAAAACAGACACTTAGGGTTGTAGGAAAACAAACTTCTGTTTCACACTTTCTACATCAATTAAGCAGGCAGGTTTTGACTGACATGTTGGTGTCCCTATTTGAATCCCAGTGGGCCAGAGCTCCGGTGTAAACAGCAATTTGTGACCTACATGTATTGGCAAATAAGTTTTTCTCGTTAACATTTTGAAAAGGAGGCGTTCAATGGTCATCATATTTGAGAGTGTCATAACACTAAAATGCAAATGGTGACATCTACTGATAGGAAGAAATTAATCACATGTAAGAACATGTACTTACAGTCTGTGAGGCTGTGGGGAGGTTCTTGTAGGCTGCAACAATAGACTTGAACTTGGTGTCACACCCACTGACCTTACAGATGGCATACACTGAGCACATGATGATCTGTAGATGGACAAAACTTAGTCAAGACTAGGACATACCATCAAAACAGCCCCAAAAGGCTACTCAGGGGACCAAGAAAACCCAGTCTATATGAAGAGGTGGCCTGGTGTGATTGGCCAGGGACAGTCATGTGACCGGCGCGTGGTGAAATTCCCCACTACCTCGCCAGATGGCACGGTACCACCATGACTGTATAAACTTTCTATTTAATAATTATGAGGCAAGATTTTTTAACACAGAAGAGAGATAGTCAAGGCAATAGAATACAAGGGGAGACAGTACTGACAACAATATGAACAAAAGAGTTTTTCCTGTCTGCCCCCTTTAAGTTTAGAATGGAATAGCCCTAACTAAGCTCTAGATCTTGATCATTGTGAACATGTTGCAAACAAAGAGACAGATCTTGCAGACAAGATTTTTTGATCCTACAGAATTTATCAGGCTGAGCACAGAAGATTTATCTCGTAGTCTTGATTATTTTAAATAGAACTAAGTACCTAATGATAGAAATAATGTAGATATTCAAATAGAAAGGAAAATTCCCTCACTTGGGATGTAAGAGTAGCACTGAAAAATTCATATTTCTCATGCGTTGTGACAAACCCATTATTGCTAAACCCACAAAATCCTATATTTTCATCAAACAAATATGATAGATATAATATGCTACTCTTACAGACATTATGTATTTAAACATGTCATGCACTTATTATTGTCTGTACTTAGCCAATTTGGATTAACATTTGCAAATAAAGGATTCCATTCAAATCATTCTCCTCCTACCTGATCCAGATGCCTGTTTTTCAGGAGCTCTGGTCTGTGGAGCAGGCAGAACTCCAGTGCTGTCCAGATACGGTGCTCCATCTCAGCAGAGACACATAGCAGTTTGCACAGGGACTGCAGCCGCATGTAGGCAAGCTTACACACTGGGGCAAAGGAGAATGAATGTTGCTTTGTCAACACAACTTTAAATGGTTTTATGGTTAGGGTTAGCGACTAAGAGTCTAAAGGTAATGGGTTTGAATCCCTAGCGAGCCTCAATTTTATTTGTTACAAGCCAGCTCTTGAACTCGAGGACTAATAAACAACAGGAAAAGACCCCTTTCTAAATGTTAACTCCAGTGCCATTTTGAAGTCTGCTGTCTCAAGAGCACAATCTGACAGGAATTTGCTTTGAGTTAGGCAAAAACAAGGGCCAGGCAGGAATTGTAGTAAGTCTAATTAATGAGCATGGCACAACCTTTGTTTTTGCCTAACTCATGCACACTTCCCATTAAAATTAGTTCACTTTTATCCGTGAGGTAACCTATATCCGTTCTTTTTTTTTAAACAGGGTATCTTAGGATATGAAGTGGACAGTGGTTTTAGATTCCAATATTCTCAGTTTATAATAAAAAATTGAAATATTGCAGTCTACTTGAAAACCCTTAATACCCAGTTTTGTCAGAACAACGGATATAAGTTACCCTACAAATAAAGGTGAACTAGCGTTAGATTGTGCTCTCCAAAAGAAGACTTCACAATGGTGACAGTCTGAAAGGGGTCTATTGGTAACCAACTTCCTCACCTTTGTTGTAGAAGAGTTGAAGAGACTGAGACTTGCGCCTGTGCGGCCCCGGACTTCTGCAGTGCAGCCTGGCGGGGGAGCGATACGGCGACTGTTGGGCGGCGGAGAACCGCGTGGGAGACAAGTACCTGAAAGATTCAATGCAGTTTCATGTTAATGACGAACAGAGGAAAAGAAAATTAAAGTGGTACGGCAATGTGTCATGAACATCCAGGGCTTGACATTTTTGGGATTAGGTGCACTGGTGCACCCAGCTTAAATAATTGGGTGACATTTTTGGGTGCACCACTTAAATTAACTTCAAAGTTATTACCTATTAATAAAACTTAGTTACAAGTTATCAAATTCTTAAACAAGTACCATGACAGACATTTTCCTTATTTTTCTAACACTTAGATGTCAAGAATATGATGTATACTAGTATACTTTGATATCTTTACATACATAAACCTTAGAAAATAATTGGGTGCACAGTTCCAATTTTGGGTGCACCCAATTTCGAGCCCTGACATCATTACTATCAAAAACTATCATGCAAGGAACAGTTCAGGGAAGAAGAAAAAGACGGGAGGATGATATCATCAGAGATCATAATTAAAATGGACTTATTAATAACCATGACTTAATGTCATAATTGCATCCATGGACTGGTTAAAGAGCTGGAATGAAAAGTTAGAAAAGCGTTGAACCCAAAATATGTTCACCAGAATAGTTCTAACTTTACACTTCATGTTCAATTGATGGAACTTACATTTCTGAAGCAGTGGAACTGTGTGGAATGTTGCCGTTGGTGACCCTTGAACCAGGTGAGGTCTGGAAGGACGGTCGCGGCATCTCAGAAGTCAATATGGCTTCATACAGTGGCGACCCCTGAAATTGAAATAGTAGGTAGGGTGGTCACCATGCATTTCTGAAGGAGTGATTTGATCCGTGGTCAAGTCATACCCAAGACTTTAAAAACAGTACATTCTGCTTTTTCTACGTAACGCTAGTTCACCTTTATCCGCAGGTTCCTTTTTTCGTTGTATATAAAATAGGAGTATTAAGGGATATCAAGTCAACAGACGAGTGTTTCATACTGGAGTGCTTTGAAAATATTGCAACTTGAAACCAAAGTCTGTTGACTAGATATCCCTAAATATCTTGTTTTTAAAAACGACAGATATAGGTTACAGTGTGGATAAAGGTAAATTACTCTTAGCACTCAGCATTTGGTAGTTTAAGACACACAGACTAATACCAGTGCACTAGCCCCCTGCTATTAATAGTGATTTGCACAAAGTTGTGTGGCCTAAGGGCCATTCAAGTATGGCGAGGGAGGACTTGAACTAGCATGGTAGATACATTTGTACTGACAATGTTCTATGTACATCCACACCACCACTCAATAGACTTAACTGCTAACATTTAAATGTGGAGTGATAAACATTTTAAAATTACCTGTAAGGATGTAGCATGGAATGGTGGTTAGTGATCCTGCTTCTGAACCAGAATGTTGGAGGTTCGAATCCCAGCAAAGTTTTTGGTTTTCTGAACCCAAATTGCACACTTCTAGTGAGGGTTGCAATCCTTGAATACTACGTTAAGCTTACAAACCCATGTTTAACATGTTTAAGAGCTCACAATACTTTTTCTACAGGGAATCCTAGGCACTGACATCTGCTCACCAAACTCCCCATTCAAGATTGCATTAAATATCATTACACTTTGAAACAAAATAAAGTTACACGAACAATGCACATGCAACTAGATGTACTAGACACATCATAGTGAGAATGCACATGATTCTATAGTTCGACAGAAAATACAAATCTGTGCGCAATATCTACTTTGTACATCGTGTCCTATTTACATCTGTCATACTTTAGCTTTTTATCTACAGCTGAGCCAAAGTCATTCTCCGTTAGCAATCCATCGTTCATTTACGTACCTCAAAAAATGAACTTCTGTCTTCAGTGTTTCTCAGGATGATGAATCTAAACCTTATTTTGTTTTTAAAAAGTTTGTTTTCAAATCCAGTGTCACTCTGTCTTCATACCTTCAGTCAGATTTTTTGATGTTCAGAATGCGGTCAAATTTTGAAATTTTCACCTAAAAACCTACATTACAAATATTGGAGGAGCTCTGTCACTAGCAAATATCAGTTGATCCCTAAAACTGCTACTGTACAGTGATTGAGAGCACAGCAGACTTGTTCAGGCTAAAAATGTTGTTTTCGAGCTTGCAGACTTGTCGTCCAGCTATTTCTAAACCATGTGACATTGGCTTCGATACTGTCTTGTGTTAAGTGGTTTGATTAGTCCACCACTACAATAGGAAGAGCTGCATTCTGAGGTTTGGGTGAGGCAACTTTTGGGCTAGCCATGCCCTGGTCGACTGTTACGTTGTTTACCGTGGTGGGCTTTTGCGCTGGCACGTTCTGTTCACTTCCATCTGCGACACCTCTTTGCTGATCCGGGGTGTTTCCTGATGCGGCTTGTGCCACATTCGGAGGCTGGTTTGAATCCTGTCCTTGGTTGTTGAGTTGATTGTTCTCCCGTGTCATGGCAACGAGTGCTCGGGGAATGGCTGTAACGGTCCGCCATATTCCCTTTCTCAAGTCCGGCATGCGGATGATACTAGCGACGGGGTTGATGGCAGCGTTCCACGTCATCACCACAGCTAGTATAAACGACCAAAGTGACGAACACACGTCCACACTAAGACAAACAAAGCACAGCACGATCGGAATGAGCCAAAAGACAAAGGCCACCACAACATGGACCATGACCGTCCTTGCCTTGTGCACCCGTTCTTTAAACTTTCTGTGTGCCTCAGCTTGTACCGCATTCTGAGGCTGGTTCGAATTCTGTCCTTGGTGGCTAACTTGAAGTGCCCCTGGCCCTCCTACCTGCTCAAGCCTTCTTTTAAGGCGACGTTTTATAGTTACGAATACACTGATACTTGTGAACAACATGATACCCGCTAGGAGGAGGATTACAGTGCCTAAAATACCAAAGTATGCAGTGTAGTAAAAGCCAGTGCAGCTTGGGGCGGGCATATCTATACAGTTCCAGCCCATACTAGGTGTGAAAGCAAATAAAGACAGCACAAGCCATGAAGCTACAATAGCTAGAGCTGCATTACGTTTGGCATTTCGAGAATGGCTCTGAAAGAATATGGGATACTTCACAGCAACATAGGAGTTAAGAGACAGTAGGGCCAGAGCTGAGGCTGACATCACTTGACCATACATCAGTAAAGTAGAACCAATGTTTCTACTGTCTACTCTGGTATCTCCCACCTGGCTTGCTATTCGATAGAGAACTCCGATGCCAGTGAGGAGGTCGGACGATGCCACGTTCGCCATGAAGATGTCATGAGCCGTGCGCTGTTTTTGTGTCCTGACCATTCCCCAGAGCACGGCAGCATTGAGGATGATGATGAGAAGACCAGTCAGCCAGCAGGTGACGGTAAGCCCCGTTCCCAACTCCATCTTGTTCTTGCAAACAGGGCAGGCCTTTGGCTCGGATGTAGGATACGGGGACTCGGGAGCAACTTGTCGACTGTTGCCTCTCCGAGGAACCAGAAGAAAGCTTAGGGCCTGTTTTTCTGTCAAACACAAAGAAACAGACCCTGGTACAGAAAAACAGGCCCTGGTTGAAGTCTGACAGATCTCTACACGATCTTGACGGACTCTACAAGATCTCAGAGCAGTGGACATTCATAATAAGTAGTCGTTGGTGGTCAGAAGAAGGTAGGAGACAGAACGTATAGCTACACCTCACAGACAACTCTTCTGACTGTGTGTGAGCGCGGAATGTGTTATGCGCTCTTTTTCTGTTACACAAGCTAGCCGATCACCAATGAGGTAACAATATGACTTCTTGTGTTACCACAGTGATAGGGAGGGAGTACACAGAATTCTTATTGAAGAGGGAGGCTGAAACAAATTTAATTGCAACACAAGTACAGGTAAACTAATCATCGGTCCATTCTTCGCTGATGAGGGGTCTGTTTGGTTTTCAAGATCGGACCTGATGTGTTGATGAGTCAGAAATTAGAGATATTGTCTGAGCTTCCGTCATTTGTTACTGTTTGTACACTATTTATCAAGCATCTGGTCAATGGCTCATTTCTTGCTGATTGACGGCTTGTTTGGGTTTTTACCAGCAACACCCATATTGAAGAGGCATTTTGAATAGACTTTCATTAAGTCCTTTTATAAGCTCTTCAAGACTTGCAGGAAAGACGTACTCAATGGTTCAATGTACACTAATTGACAGTCTCTACAGGGCTCTTACCAGGATTTTTTTTAAATGTGTAGGGGCTATATTAGCACAGCGAAGCCACGTGGCAAACGGAACTGGACCAGGTGTCAGTATTGTAGTGGGGTCAGAATCCTTCCCCTAAAGTTGTTTAAACAGCATAGATTGGTAGATAAATTTGTTTTGGTTCTTACAGGAACAGGAATCAGGAGATGTAAACCTGATCTATAAGAAGAATGTTTAGCTGGGTACCATCCGCCGTAGTAACTGCTGCCCAATCTTTAAGGTCTTTCAAAAATGGCCTCTGTGATCTACTCTCCAGTCTGAAACTTAAACTGATCTTGGCTTGTTCCATTTTGTGCATTGTGTATAATATATTATGTATTAGCTGAGCCATTTCATTGATATTGTATTGTGTATATATTAATGGCACAACCATTTTTCAATTGACATGTATGTACGTCTTTGTTTTGTCATGAAGTCCAGGAAGATTAGTGGCGTGCCCTAGGGCACGTCACTGATGGATTTTCAAATAAAGTCTCTCAAAGTCTCTCTCTCATTTGATGATTACAGTCACCCATATTTCAGCACTAAGGACAGAGCTCACTTGCATGTTACTGTAAAGGTGTGACTCTTTTTACAGGGCCTATTCGAGGGACTTCCCTAAGTGTGTGAAGTGCTTTCCCAAGGGCACAACATTGGAGCATGTCTGAGGATCTGAACCCAGGACCTCTGGGCCAATTACCCTACCACCTTTCCATCAATAACACTGTATCATGTGTCACAACTCTGAGGCAGAAACATTAATAACTGAATGTACCTAAATTTAATAGTCACACATTTTACATAATCAAGTCAGTCAGAGAAGACCACATGTAGGTTTCATCAGCTATACATTATCCTAAGAAATATATGTTCTGACAATAAAGTGACCTACATGTACCAACCATAGACATTATACAAACCAACAAAACAAAGCAATCAACAGGCCTCTCTGTTGAACACAAAATTCAGAATGCATTCCAGACTTTGATTCTAATTATGAACACTTACACCTACACTTTCACATAAATGACTGTAATGCACACTGAAATTGTTTTCAGGTCTAACATTAACAGATGTCTCTACAGTATAGCACAAAGTTTGTTGGCTTGTATTGCATACCATGTAAACTGCCTCATGGCATATTATGCCAGGTTTGTACTGAAGAGAACAAACTGCATATCCAGACAGATTTATTTGATCCACTCACACTGAGAAGGACCCCTACCCTTTTCAATAAGAAGACGAACTTTATTGCATGACAATTGTACATGGTACAATGTATGGCAACGACTTTTACACAAAGTACAAAATAGGTGTCTAGAATAAGACTTAAAATCCTAATTAACATAAAAAGAAGGGCTAACACAAGCCTTTGATAAGTGTGGTGGGTGTGGCTAACTAGACTTCCAGCTAACGACCATACGAGGGATGTCCATAACTGCAGTTAGGTAGTACTTATTTTAACCAGAGTGAAGTAAGAAAAGTTGAATGTGTAAATTGCCATTCCTAAGGGCACAACTTTATAAGTCTTGAATTTCTGTATATCTCTGGTGTCTTTCATATGGCAACCCCAATAAACATTGTACATGACATTGTACATTTCAATTTTGTCTACTGTTGACCTAAAGCCATTCTGCATAATCTTACAGTCAACATAACGCCTCAAGAAAATCATAATATTATGGAACACTATATACATCATAAGATTTTTAGAAGAAATCTTTTCCTGGATTTTTTTACTTTATTTGCCTTCGCACATTAGTTTTGGGGTCTCCAAAGGACGTCATCCATCAAATTAGCCTTATGCTCGCTTCCTGGATACATAAGCTGTGATCATGGTTACTGTAAGCCAGAAATATTGCAAGGACTTTGAATGATCTTTGATGAGCTGCAGAAATAAGCTACTGAAATTGGGTCATTCTTTGTTGCTGATTGGCAGACTGTTTTGCCAGTGATGCAGGCTAGCATGATTACTAAAATTCCTCCTGACAAAAGGAGAGAGTATAAGAAATACAGTAAAACTGTAATTTTGAAATGTTTGTGGTGGTTTTGTGTTTGTGTTTTTTGCAGTGCACCATGAACTTTTCTATTACTCAAAGTAAGACTCTTCTGACTATTTGTAGTATCATGAATTCTTATGAACACTCCATTTTCTCCTTACTTTGAAATCAAATGAAGACATAACTGGTACTTGCCATTCTTCCAATGATGGTGGCACTGTACCATTTGCTTCTACAGTCTTTCTTTTTGTCTGTAGAGGATTTTCATGGGATTCAATTCTAGCTTACTTCTACCATAGGAAGATTTGCTTCGGATGATTTATAAACTATTTTGGGGGCTGCTAGGCTCTGACTTACTGTTTGGATGTGTCCTGAGGTAAGCACTTGTCCTGGTAAATTCTGCTCAATTCTATTTGCGACACCACTTGGTAGATTTTGGGTGTTTACTGGTGCAGACTGTGGATTTGCATTGTTCCCCTGTGTCATGACAACAAGTGCTTGAGGAATGGGTGCAACGGTCCGCCATATTCCCTTTCTCAAGTCCGGCGTGCGGACGATACTAGCGACTGGGTTGATGGCAGAGTTCCATGTCATCACCACGGCTATCAGAAATGGCCACGGTCCAAACAGGCAGCTCTCCACACCGAGGCAAATGAAGAACATCAAAATCGGAGAGAGCCAAAAGACGAAGGCAACCACCACATGGATCGCAACAGTCCTTGCCTTGTGCGCACTTTTTTTCATCTTTCTTTGTGCCTCAGCTTGTGCAAGACTACGAGGTTTATTTTGCCCTGCACTGTTTTGTACTTGACTGTTTTGTTGCACTGACCCGGGTACCCCCACCTGCCCAATTGCTATAGACTGTCGTTTCTTTAGAGCTAAGAATACACTGATGCAGGTGAACAACATGATAATGGCCAGAAAAACGAGAATAGTAGCAAAGAGACCATAGTAAGCACGGTGATAAAACTTTGCACAGTTTGGTGCAGGCATATCTATACAGTTCCAACCCATAATGGGTGATAACACTAACAGGGACAGAACAAGCCATGAAGACACAATAGCTATCACTGCATTACGTTCTGCATTGTGTGCATGGGTTCGGAAGAATATGGGATGTCTTACAGCAATATAGGAGTTTACAGACAATAAGGCCAGAGCGGCGGCAGACATTACCTGACTATACTGTAGTAATGTCCTACTGACCATTCTGTTGTCCGGTTCGGTCAACTCCATGAGATCTACAGCTTGATACACAAGTCCGACACCTGCTAGTAGGTCGGATAGAGCCAGATTAGCCATGAAGAAGTAGTGCGCCTTGTGCAGTTCTCTTGTTCTGATGATTCCCCACAGTACTGCAGCATTCAGGATGAGGATGGCAAGTCCTGATAGCCAATAGATGACGATTAGCCCCAATTCGAACGCCATGATATTCTTTCTTGTAGATGGGCAGGCTTATTTGGCTAGGACGTCGGTTGAGACTGACTCTTGTATTTCAAGACCACAGAACACGAGAGTTACTTATCTTGCTTTCTTAGTTGCTCGTGTCCAGTCCTTCCTAACTGTCTCCAGTCTTTGTGGCTACCGAAGAATCTCTGTCCCTCACTGCCTAGATCCTATTATCTACCTTGAGGTAAGTGTCCAGTCTATGTTGTCGGCGGTCTCCCTAGCTTCAATGTCTGGGAGTCCAGAGCACTGCTGCGGTCAGCCACAATTTCAGCTACGAGTCACCAGTCATCAGTCCTGATTTTTCCAGTGTTGTTACCAAACACAGACAGAATGGTCTGGTTGCAGACTGACAGTCTTTGTTGAAAGGTTTGATTTCTGAGCTGCTGACACCGAAGTTGTCGATGGTGGTCAGAAGGGGATAGAATGTAGTTGCACCTTACAGACAATGCTCCCAATTCTACATGAGCGAGGAATGCATTAGGCCAGACTGACTTAATTCTATGGATGACATCAGCATGTTCGTTTTTGCCTGTTAAAAAAAAGAGAAAATGTGGCCACAGGTGACCAACTACCAGAATTTTGTGCTTGTCAGAGGATCTGCTCTCCAGGGTAAGGGGGCACATGGTCAGGGCAATTGGGGCCACAGCACCCTTGTTCCCTTTTTTAAACAAGAATGGCAATAAAAACATTATGGTAATAGTTGTCTCTTGAAGTCTTAATAGAGGTGGACAAAAGAAACCCAGCCTGGGAATGAATGGAAAATCACCGGATGTTTAGTCCTGTGGCTTAGCAGCATTGCTGTTTTACTGGATTTATTTCATTTGCCCACGCTCATTAGTTTTGGGGTCTACAGAGAATGTCATCCATAAAATGAAGTCAACGTGGCCTTATGCTCTACACTCATTCTTTGGTGATTGGTAGCCTGATTGGCTCCTACCAGCAGCTCATTACTTACCACCTTGAAAAGGAAAAAATATCTCAAGTACTTTGAATCATCTTTGATAAGCTGCAGAAATAAGCTACTGAAATTGGGTCATTCTTTGTCGCTGATCCTCAGACTGGTTTGCCAGTGATGCAGGCTAGAATGATACCGGTAATTGAAATTCCTTTCCTCCTTACTAAAGAAGAGAACATATGAAATGCTTTAATTCTTTAAATGTTTGTGGTAATGAACATTTAAAGAATTTACCTAAATTTACCTAAATTTCCACCTCTGACCTGTTATTCACTTTTAAGCTTCCATAGTATTTTATTTTGCATTTCTCTAATACCATATACCGTCTTATGTAAATTTGTCTTGTACCATTGTAATGTTATGTTATTTGTAGACCTATGCAATCAGCTGTGCTGCCTATAGTATAGGTCTGTGTAATGTACCGTCGGATTTTGAATAAATAAAAATGATTGTGGTGCACCACAAATTAAAAGCAGCCATTTCCATTGAAGTAAGTGACTATAGTCACATGGTATCATTCAACTTTAAACTATCGTGATCACTCCATTTTCTCCTTACAGCAAAATCAAATGACCACAAAATTAATAGGCATTTAACATCCATTGGCATAATACCGGTCGGTTTACTGCAATTTCTCAAGCAATGCTAATTTGGCAAATGATCAACGCATCATTTTCTCCAGTTACATGTTGCTGTTACAGCTTACCTTTGCCACTTCTTCTGTGTAAATTATTTTGTCTCTCTGGTCCTGCTAAAAACATAATATCGTAATTGGAACACACCGCGGAATTGCACGGAGAACGGGCGCGTGGTTGGAAGGGGGTGCACTATACCGGTCGAACGAAACACGGCACAATTAACTGCCGCTATGTACCTTTATTCATCCTCTGTTGTTCCTTTCTTTCCTATTAGTAGTTGCACAAAACAAAAATCTGCATGAGCATACAAAAAGTCATGAGAAAATGGGCGTATACTGACAAGAATTTTCATTTAATTTTGGTCCGTCACAACCGCTATGACGTAAAACTTTACTGCTGGCCGTAGCATTAAAAATGGCGGGAAAATGGCGGCGTACGTTCAATTTGACCCATTCAGCCGTAGATCCGGGCTATTATGCAACGGTTCCTCACACTTTTATACGAGTTGTAGGTCACCAAAAGAAATTCAAGATTGCTGTTGAATCATGCTCGTCTTGTGCCGTGAGCACATGTGATTATTATCTACAAATCTGGCGATGAACGTGACAGTGTGTTTGTCCCACGACGAGCTCGACTGCCCCGAAAATGACCTGAAAACTTTTGGCCTTGTTGTCTTCGAATGCATTGTTATCGATGCTTTGTAAATTATGTATTGGACACCTAGATGTCTGAAGTGTGCATACCTCAGAAATAACTATTGTTGCATGTGTAGATCTCTTTAAGTTCCACTATTTTTAATCGACCGGTATAAGGCTTATGACCGGTATTATGCCAATGCATGTTACAGCTTTCTTATTTTCTCTACTGTGTATTTGTTCATGGTGTTTATTATAAGAAATTAATGTCCCATTCCTCAGTGACATTTAGAACCATTATTTTCCGGTTGTTACACCTGTCACAGTCTATGAGCTTTGATGCAACCGGCGACCATACTTGTTTTTTGTCAGAAGGTCGTTGAAGTGAAAATCACCAGGGACTGTATTGCTCAACTGAAATTCAACTGCTATGTCATTGGACAGGACTAGGGGGGCCTGTGAATATCAGCCAATCCCATAATGTTTAACAGAACACTAGGTATATTACTGCTAAAGCAGGGTTCTAATTATTTCTGGGTCAACTTGTACTGGACCAGGTGTGGTGACAAAAGAGCTACTAAGTCGACAGCAAAAGAAAATTACTTGCACAACCAAAACAAGCAAAAATTGTATCTCCTGGACCAGGACCTCTTCTGATGTTTTAAACATGAAGACCAAAATTGTTAACTGTTAATTGTTGTGTCTTTTTTCAAAAATGAATAAAGATTATGTTAAAAAAAAAAAAACTGTTAATTGGGATGTTTGTATTTTGTTTTAGTTAACTGCACTAACAACGTTGTGCGTTGTCTTGCCCCACCCACCAGGGACGACTGATGATGATGATGATGATGAACAACCTCAGAAATGAATGAAATGAATCTAAACTTACTTTGTTTGGTTTGGGGTCATTTTCTTTTTACCTTTACTTAATAGATTCTTTGCGAGATAACTTTCCTGGTTTGTGTGTGAGCTATAATTTCTAATGGTGGTAATAGGCAGTAATTAGTAATATTGTGTTGACTCCAATATTGTCATTTAAACTATGCACTTCAGGAGGCAGACAGAATAGCTGATCAATGGTTTGTATCTTGCTAATTGGCAGTCTGTCTTTGCTAGTACCAGCAACGCAAGCCACGGTAGAATAAGCTTATCATTAGCACCATTCTTTGTTGATTTGGAGTCTGTTTTTGGTTACCACTTAAAATGCAATGAAGAAATTTAGAAATAAATACTTTTCTCAGGAAAGCCTGGTAGAAGTAAAACAAAATGGTCTATATGTATACACAGTCTGCTGCATATTGTGATAGGTAGCCTATACACAACAAAGACTGATGTTTTGCTGAAGGGCAGTTTTACCGGCAATATAGATACAGATACACACCTCATTTTAGTCTGCAGTATATGATACGCAAAGAGTCATTGTCTGAGATGAAGTAGTGAAAATGTTGAAACAGTTAAAAAAAAAAGCAAAACTCGTACCAGTTTAGCTCACTGAAGAGCTAGTTTTCCACAGTGACTGATCATGACAGAAAAGACAGATGTTACATACAGTATCTAAAGGTTCCATGTGCTGGGAAATTGCAGTAACTGTTAGCTCTTTTTCACGAGCATCATGAACAGCAGACAATAAAATAATATCTGATCATAAGGACTGCAACCCTTTCAAGTAGTGTGTGCATGTTGGGTGAGTTATACCGATGGGATTCGAACCCCCAACCCGCAACCTCTTGGTTCAGGGGCAGGGTCACTAACCACAAGACTATGAATGCTATCGTTTGTAAATTTCATCAAACAAGAAGTAAAACTCACCTCTCTCCATGCCACTCTTTCTAGAATCTTGTTCTCTATGTGCTGTAAGTGCTATGAGGGAAGGACACATTCAATATTCAAGTCAGTATTTATCAGAAGAAATCTGAATTGTTGAAGCTCTTTTCCCTTTTCTGCGTCTTAAACATCTGCTATTTCATGCAAACAAAGTTCACAATTTCTTATGTCCTATAATCATACATGTACATTGTATCTTCCTTCTTATGACATTAAATCTCCTTATATCATTTTTAAATCTAGGATGTTTTAAACACTCAAAAACATGGCGTATTAACATCAACAACAGCTCTCAGGACAATACCCGATGAAAAGTTTCCAAATTGTCTTATCAAAGTTTTGTATTTGTAGTTCCTAGCACCTTAAAGTTTGTATTTTCCTTATTTTACATGTTGTTTGTACCTGCAATTGGCCCTCGAGCAAGAACTTGCAACAAACATATTATTATTGAGTGACTTTCAGTGAGTACATTATTTTCTCGAATAAAGCAACTATACAGTTTTAAACCCTTTCAAAATTGAAAATATGCTGCAAGTTGTTGTCAAAGTTGGGGTGAGTACTTTACATGAGGTTATTGCATGATAAATGGGAAAAGGGCCTCAAAAAGGGAAAGGTGGTGCTTCTTAGAAAGGATACAAAACTATATGCACATTTGTTTTTCTGTACAACATGAACGTTTTTTTTTAAACCGACAGTAACGCATAAGTTTCTAGAAACAATGACAGTGGGGGTTCATGCAAAATTACTTGGGGAAAAGAGAGGAAATCATGTGATAAATTTGAAGTAATCTACGGGTAGTTCAAAACATGTTCAAGATTGGTGAAGGGGTGCATACTTTTATTCAAGTTTTTCTATTTTACTTCTCAGTCCCATAGATTTTTTTGAGACCTGCCCAAAATCAGGGGTGCAGACTTAAATGCAGTAAATCATATCCATATACTAGATACCCTGACCAATCAAATCCCTTCTAACATTCCCCTGACCAATACAACAGCTTGTTACATCTGTGGGCTGACCTTGATGACTTCCTTGGTGAGTTTGGGCTCCGCGAGGATGAACGTCTCCAGCACCTTGAAGAAATCGTACGCCTTCAGCTCAAACACGTCCAGTATCCATGGAAACGACGTGTTGGTGTCGGTGATTGCCATGGTGTACAACATGGGGGTCCCTGAAATGGAGTATATGTTGATGCTAGCAGACTTGAGATCATGTTGTGAGGTCATGGGTTAGAATTCAGACATTCCTGGTTAGATGTTATGTCCATAAGATTTCATCGCTGGCACTTTGACTTTCTTTAAAGTTGTTTTCCCATAGATGAATGAGGCATTTAAGATTGACAGCTGGGTATGAAAGAATTCTGAATATGATTGCCTAGTCTCGTGTTCTCTCGCGAGATCGAGACTAGGCAATTCTCTGTGACCAAGATGTGCTGTCAGACACCGAAAATCTGGAGGTGCGTAGTACTACTCTACCTTTCAAACAGTCACTGTTGGAAGAAAATTGCTACTGAATACATATGTGACTGATGAACCTCTTCAATGATACAGATAATCAATTTAGTAGATATCCTTATGTGCAAGTGTACATATTATGTACTTTAAGTGTGATCATTAGGCACATGAGAAACAAAGTTGCATTGCAGAGATATGTGCTGTATTTTCTGTTAAAAAATCATACAGATAAGTCTTGTCACTAGCAGGAAGGCAGTGTAAACTCTAAGTTAAACTTTGTACTTACAACTGACTCCGTATGTTGTCATAATGACCTCCACAGAGCAGGCCAGCAGAGAGCGATGGAATGTGTCTTTGTTCAGCAGGTTACTGCAAACAAGAGGTTAAAACTTACATATGATGAGAACTAAGAGCTCTAATAACTTGAAAACATGAAAAACGTCAATTTGTGTAATTTGACATGCTTATACTTGAGGTACATAAGATTCCAGCTATAGCAGCTGTTACTTTGGAGTTTGTTACCAAGAGGCCACATCCGTTGTATGATTTTCATGTTGTAGAATTTGCAAGCAGGCCGTGACACTAACTGCTACAAGGACCAAAGACAGCATTTTTTGGTAAAATGACAGCTGAATGACCATCTAAAGAATAATGTGCAACAATAAATGAAAACTGCGACAAAAGAGCCAAAGGCCTAAGATTTAAAGCTTTCATCCTGGCCCTCAACATTTTGAATGGATCTAGCTGCAATTTAATGGCCACTTCCTAGGGGGCACTGCTGCAAGAGTTCTGTCAATCGGCAACCTAGTCCCTAGATGCCTAGTACCTCTGTGCCACAATTCTCTTTCAATGTGCCAAATGGACCTTTGTACACTATAGACATACAATATTGAAAGGCTTACCTGAAGTCTGATGTATTCAGTCTTTGCTCCTCCTAAAAGAGTAAAAAAAAAAACACACCAATAAACTTACTGACAGATGAATACAAATACAGTGAGTCATCAACAAACATCTCATTCCATCTTATCACTATTTACAACTGGATAATACCCCTGACTGCAAAAGAAAACAGTGATTGTCATGAAATGTGTTTTGTGCCAAAAACATTTCTTCTTTTTTTTCTAGTGAATCTGTAAAAAGATTAAAATTAGGAGACATTAGAAGATGGAGGCAGAACTCATTTGTCATTCATTGTGTTGCTTCAAAATTGCCATATAAACCCATCCTCTCTATCATACTTTTTACTTTATTATACATTGTGAGTGCCATTGACAACAATGCAGAATACTAACAGTTAATATAGTCAGAGTTACAGTAGGCACTAATTGGGGTCAGGGGAGGTCATTGCCAATTTTGAGGTCCAAGGGCATCCATGGGCCTGACAAGTGTCGTTTATCAGACCTGAAAATAATCAGCTGTCCACGGAAGATTAGCATTTAAAAAGTTTAATCTCCACTAGTACTGGAGTATCTGCACTTAGTCTACTGACATTGCTGGTTTCTTTTAAAAATACCCCCAAATTGTTGCTGTTAAATTCCTGGATTTGAAATTTCTTTGACCACTGTGCTAGCTTCAAACAATTAGTAATACCCACAAAATATTTGGAAGCTGTGTCTAGGACTTGGTACACAGGGCATGTTCTATGGTGCTTGTACTTATGGAAGTATCTATCTTACTGGTAAACCACCTTATGGCATAACATACCAAGCTTGTACTGTAGAGTATTCAAGCTTCATACCCAGATTCATTTGATCTAGAAAATGTATATACACCCATAGGGGTGCAGAAAATTCACTGACAGGTACAAATATGTACATTGTACGGTTCAGGTCCTGAACCTGGACCTGATTGTCTGTGAAAATTTTCATCCTCAACTCCAAGAGGTAGTGGCTGTATTACTCTTACTAAGACTATTTTATCAGAGCAGTATAACCCAAATGCATGAAAGCCTGCTGATATAAATCTGTTCAATTTCTAATCGGTCCAAAATCCGGTCATCTGATTTTTGTCCATTTTTTTTGGGAGAAAAACGGTTTTGTATCGGCACACCAAAGCTAGGTCATGCTCATTTTCACCTATGACTAAAGTGACGCAATTGGTGTAAGTGGCTAAGGAATCCCAAGGGCACAACATTGGAGTATGTCAGGGAGTTCAAACCCAGGACCTCTGAGTTCTGGGCCAAACACCCTGTTACCATGCCACCAATGCCACCAACAGTGACAAAATTGCAATCACTTTTGAATTAAATTCTTCTTTCCTCTAAAAGCCCTGAGCTTAACACATCAATCAAGCTGTTCACTTCCCAGCTTCCAAGAAATGCTTCTCATTTATGATTCATACAATAGCTGAAACATGAGCTATAATATTGCTGTAGAAAATGGCTATCCATAACTTATTACCTCAGTTCACATTCCGCAATATTGCCAAAACCTATAGAATAACAATTTCCAAAATGAAAACATACATGTACAATCATGTACTTCCTCTTTAATATCCTGACTGCTATCTATCATACTTTCATATAAACAGAAGACACTTTACGCAACTCTCGCGAGAACTAGGTCACTCCGTGAACAAGATGGACTGGATAGCCATCGAAAATTTGGAGGTACGTTCTACTTACCTTTGATAAGTCACTGATTGATGACGTTTCAGTTGGTCATAATTCTTAAATTTCAATATTTTTCTGTACATGTACAAAAATCTATTCAACAGTAATACCCATTGTCAAATACTGGTAATAAAAGTAGTAGATGGGCATAAATGATAAAAAGATTACTGAATCAATATAAGCATTAACTATAATAAAAAGAGCTTTTGCCGTGTACCAGTGAATCTATACGGCAAAGAGTAGATAATGATTTATTAGATTAAAAATATAAATTCAGATCTTAAAAATTGCATCCCTTCCTCTACAACATTTGATTGTAACTCTCCCTATACAAACTTTCCTACTTTCAAACTTTCCCATAATTTGTGGTTTATAACAAATATATTAGATTCTGTGCAAATTCAAATACTAACACAGTGGCACTAAATTTTGAAGAATGATTGAAAGTAGAAACCAGCTTATATTGATGTAGAAACCAGTGGGACACCAAAAGCAGATTATGTTTTCAGCTGGCCTAGAATAACTTCCACATCCTATGAGGTGACCTGAATGTGTGCCTACGGTCTGGTAAGAAATGGGCTAGTACAAATGAGGCCTGTATACTCTTATATTATGAACCTATTAGATTTTCTGCATATTCATATACAACATTAAATTTTGCAGAATAATTGAAAGCAGATACCAGCTTATACATGTATTGATGTAGCCACCAAAAACAGTTAATGTTTTCAGCTTGCCTAGAATAACTTCCATATCCTAGTATGAGGTGACCTGAATGTATGTCCTGTGTGCCCACGGTCTGGAGAAAATGAGGTCTGTCTACTCTTATCTAAACCTATAACCCTAGTGTGGTGTGGTCATCTTTCATCTAGGTCAGTCTTAACCTCAGACAAACAAATTCAAGGTGACGGAACATCCTCCTGTCCAATGCTTCAAGTTCAAACAAGAGTTCGTAGACCTCAGGCCTGCATGAAATGTATTGGGTTTCTGTAGACCTATTGTGTATTTTTGCCTTTTTGTCTGTGGTACGTGGTTGGAAAAATGAGCTTTTTACCGTGTTGGTTGTGCACCATGCAAAAGTCTGACTCTGAAATTCCATTTTCTGAATTTGTAAGTTTGGACATGGATGAACATTACTTATTTTGGATTTCTTAAGTATGTAACCAACCACAGTACTTTGAAGTTGTTGAGACGCTACCTTTTTTTGTCTCAGATGGCCCATGCACATGTAGTTACTCTGTCACATGATATACTAATATCTTCCTATTTCAATGTACTGACCTAATGCAGCTGCTAAGTCTCCTTGGTTTGTGTTCTTCCAATGATATTCATTAAAGATTTATTTCTGGGGTGTTATTCACTTGACATCGGAATGTTACTTGCATAATTTGACCAATGATACTTTTATCTGTAGTTCCATAGACATTAGACAATATGAATAGTGGTAGCCCCCATGCAGCAGCAACAGTTAGTCCCCAGGGTGGTATGATATTTTCATTCAATCCATCCAACCCAAACCTAAATCTCCTGTAGTATCTAAGCCAAATTTAACAGCATAATTTACTATGAAAAATGTCCTTGTCAATCCCATTTATAGATGGCAAGCTGCTGGCAATGGAAGCTTTGAAAAGTTCAGAAGCTGTTGTAGTCAGAGCAAACACCCAGCAAACATCCCCGCAAACCAATGAGCAGTTGCTTAGAAGGGGAATTTCATCATATATTTGCCGCGACAAAATGCAACAAACGATACTGAATTTAAAACAGAACAAAGCTAAGCCTCCACCACTTAACCCTGCCTGTACCATAGATTAAGCAGGCCCAAAAACCAAGCGAATATGACTAGCCCAAAACTACAAATTACCTGTATACAGTATGGAATTGGAAATGGCATTACCAAAGAAACAAAAAGAAACACAGGACAAATCATACACATACCTTTCTCTTATGCCCACACTCTATACAGTTCTCCTCCACATTAGAAAATTGCATCTTCTTCTGTTTAAGTTCACGTTCAACCATGATTGCCAACAGGGTAAAGGAACTTGTACCGAAACTTAAAACTCAGTACTATACAGCACTAGAAACACCACAAAGAGTAATAAGCAAACTCCAATTATACCTGACCAACAGATATATAATCTTGTACACTCCCGTCATCTGGCAAACTGTCAGTGCCACTAAGTAACCTGATACATTGAAGGTGGCCCAGGCCAGATGATGGTTCTACACCCAACCATAATCTGTTTTTAAAACCAAGCAGATATTGGGAGGATGCCCCAACCACACAAAAACAGGGTCAACCTATACAGTATCAAGTTCAAGCACTAGGAGGCCCAAAATCAAACCTGACCACCAGGATACCACAAACAACTCACGTACCAAATAGCAACACAATGGTACCTTGCGTTCCGGAGATACAGCGCACGCCCCGTGCCCGCACAAAAGGTAACCTAAAATGTCAAGTTCAAGCACCAAGGGCGCCAAAATCAAAATTGAGCATTATTCAGCCACCGCCGACACATGTGCCAAATATCATCGCGCCAGCACCAGCCGTTCAGAAGATATAACTCCGGAAACACCCCTCCCGGACACAAAATTCGACCTGCCGGGTCAAGTTCAAACGCGACAAGGCCCAAAGTCAATCCTAGGCAACAGGCAACAACCCCCCACCCATGCACCAAAAATCGTTGCAATCGCGCGTATCGTTCCGGACACACAGCGCCAAAAGTGCCCCAAAAACACCAAAAATGCCACCTGCAATGTCAAGTTCAAACGCCAGGAGGCCCAAAATCAAACCTGAGTGTTAGGCTACCACCCCCAACCCACGTACCAAAAATCGTCGTGCTCGCACCATCCGTTCACGAGATACAGCGCCCTACATCCCCGGCTACCGAAAAGTTCCCACCAGCATCAAAACCATACCTGCATACATGCAGGTAAAGACTCCAGCTGCGAAGAGATTGTCTCAACTCAAATTGGAGGGATGAGGTGAAGGTAACCTGAGACAAAGTTGGCAAGCTACCGGGTTTCTGTGTGTGTGACTGTCTTGTGCTGTCCAGTCACTGTGAGACCCTTTCTGTTATGGTGGTGGATTTAAGTGTTTTGCTTGGTGACTTCCTGAACTATAAGCTACAGGTATGTTAACTTAAAGGTGAGGTTTCTTTTCTTCATTTGCAGGAGTGTTAATGGTTTTAAGGGCGAGGTTGAAATTGGTAGTTAACTAGAAAGATGTTGGATACTTTGACTGCCTTTACCAACTTTACTGAGCGGCCGGATTGAGTGAGTGAGTTATGAGACCAACTCAGCCCAACACCTAACGCTAACACAAACACTGGCCGCAATGACCAGTTTCTGGTTAGTTAGCTGAGTTGACTAGGGGAGTTGTGAAAAGGCCAAATCGCCCAGATCCCCTCGCTACGTTTTCTTCAACTTTTGCAGTAACCATTAATAATATCAATTACCAATAAATTGCCGGCCTCAGGCACTGGCACTTCTGAGAATCTGCATTTGATAGTGGTCAATTGGTTTAATCTGTTTACCTGGACACAAATTGGTGTGACAATTAATACATCTTATACCCGCAAATCTTACATGTGTAATCTGATGTTCAAAATCTTCTAAAGAAGAGGTGCCATCACACATGTCTAGAAATTTTTGTTCTCCTCTTCTAGTAACTTTACAAATCTGCTACAACATGTTGGTCATGGATGGTTGTGAAAGTTTGCAATGATTACAGTAGCCCGCTATACATACTATATAAATCCTTGTCTTTTTTCTACGTTGGTTAAATGTAGGGTGGTTTATGATCTTTATCGGTACCAAAATATATAATTACAGGGCTCGAAATTCGTTTTTGGGATTAAGTGCACTGGTGCACCCAGCTTAAGAAATTGGGTGAACCAAAAAACTTTTGGGTGCACCACTTAAATTTAAGTAGAATGTCAGAAAAACCTAATAACAAAACCTAGTTACATACTATCAAATTCCTAAACAAGTACCATGACAGACATTCTTATTATCTTTCTAACACTTAGATGTCAAGAATATGATGTATACTAGTATACTTTGATATCTTTACATACATAAACCCAAGAAAATATTTGGGTGCACCCTGTGCACCCACAGAAAATAATTGGGTGCACAGCTCCAATTTTGGGTGCACCTGGGTGCACATGCACACAGTATTTCGAGCCCTGAATTAAAATGTGAAAGTCTTTAGTCTGTGTAACACAAACTCTGCTGTCCGGGGTTGTAACTGGCCCGCAGATGTTGGGCGGGCTGCTATAAGCGAGATTCAATTAGGCTATGAAAGTCTTGTATTATTTTGGATATGGACGGATGCTTTGTAGGAACTAAAGGTAAGAATTTAAAAGTTAAACTTTTGTATATTAGTTTTAGGCTTAAATTGTTCTCTTCCGAAAGTTTTGTCTGGAATTCAGTCTAGACTCGATGGCTCCTGTTACTATGTGACATTCTGAAAAACAAACGGGTCAAATTTTGTTGGCAAGACACTTAACACTAGCTGTTTGACTATTTATCTCTCTGTCCCCCCCCCCATTTTCAGTGGAACTCAACGCTTAATGGTTAAGACAAATTATATAGCTTTTAGGATCATAGTTAACTTTGTAGAATATTGCTTTTGATTGTTTTCTGTCCATGACAAATTCCATTTGTATTGTCCTTGTCTCTGTCAGCAGGGCTAGCCCTTTGTAATAGTTGGGCAGCCCTGGCTCTGTGTGCTAAACAGCCAAACCAACAAATAAAAAGAAAAATAGTACTAGCCTAACAATAGGTATCATTTCCACTGAACAGATGGTACGATCAATAAAATCATACAGCTTACAACAGCAATAAACAACAGAACAAGTCATTGAGGGATAAGTGAAGGCTAATGACTTGACGTGACTTAATCGAAGAAACTGAATTTGAGCATCACAACAAAGCACCCTACGTACTTGAACTCAAATGGGACAAGGCAGTCTCAGACTCCTAAACGTCGGGACTTCCTGTCATATGATACAGCTTTTGGCTGATTATTTTTTCAATCTGTTCAATCTGATCTTGACTTCAAGGTCTCAACTTTGGGTCATAAACAATTCCAGGACCTCAAAGTCAGCTACTGTAAATGCATTTAATTTCGCGGGGATTTAATTCTGCGGTAGCAGGAAAAAGGACTTTTCGCGGTGGTTTTGCCGTAGCACCATGCACTGTAGTCTCTTACTGCCATGGAAAAATGTTTGCGGTGGTTTAAGTTCGCGGTGAAGGCGCCTCCGCAAAAACCACGAACATTAAACCACTGCGAAAGTTTCTGCAGATAGTACATGCATTGTAGACTTAGTGGGGTTCCCACTGGGAGCACAGTTAAAAGATGGTTTTATAAATGATCTGCTATAGATGATAAGTGTTGGGCAAGGTTCCAAGGTCTGGATTGGCATGAAGAATATGAGCTTGCTTTATAGAGGGCAAACCACACAATGTAAATCTTAAAGATAAGATTCTGGGGAAGGATAAGTTAAATCATAGAGAGGGTCACTAGCTACTATAACATTAATTTCCAATATGAATAGTTAGGTTTATGGAGTATATTCAAACATAATACACCATAGATCAGTAGCATTGATTTTCAAAGTTGGTGAAATTATAGTGAATTTTCAAATGGCCAATCAAATTGCTTTTCTCGAAACAATAAAAGTCAAACAATCTTTCTCCTTGTCGTCATGACAGATAAATTATAACTCGACTAAAACCAGAAATTCTATCACACGATGTGATGCATGGGGATTAAAATGAAAATTCCATAATTCAGTTGCTGATAATTTAGAAATTATCAGCAATTGAATTAAGTTCATCAAGTACACTTTTTTTATTTATATAAATATGTGTGACTCTGATACCCCTTTTAGACAAAAAGCCCACAGATCCTATCCACCCCTTTTTGAAAATGGAACATCCCACACTACCACTCTGACTTTGCTGAATGCAAAGATCACATCCTCTCCTTTCCTTGGACTCAAGAACTAGTTTCCTCTAACAGGAAGAAGACACTGCTTTTTTTAGCACAAAGTTCCTGACAGAGAGCAAAAAATAGACCCCTTCAATCTGATAGCAGTTTTCGGGTCAGTTAAACTGATGACAAGACTGTTGATCCAGAAGAGCCATAGCAAATATCCGCTAAGGTTTCCCATATCAAGGAGTGTCACCACTTAGTGCAAGTATACCTGCTGGGTAGTCTAGCTTTTCCAGGTAAGAAATAGCCTCTTGTTTCCATTTTTGGTGCTGTTGTTTCTTTTGATTCTTTTGATACTTCAATGATATTTTTAACATACTATTATAAGAGGGTCTGCATGGGGGGTTCCGACAACGATTTACGCTGAATTCAGAAGAACACCCTACGTATTACGCTAAATCAAGGAAGCCATTTACGCTTAATTTGGTCGCCTCGCTACGAATTACGTAGATAAGATGGTTTTCCCTACGAATTACGGGAAATAAAATAGGCTGCCTACGCCTTACGTAAAAGAGCATGCAGACCCTCTTATAATAGATAAACTGCCTGGGAATATTGTCTTTTCATAACGTATAATAGTTTCATAACGTTATTAATTCAAACGAATCGGATGTACATGTTGTATATAAGGAGTACTGTTAGTAGTGTTCTTGAGGAATGTGGCCTAGTTGAAATTAGATACCAAAATGTACGCAGATATCTTAGGTTGAGTAGCTAAGATCCAAAGATGCATTCAAAATATTTCTGCATACAAAAACGTTTTCCGATTGAACCATATTCCTGGAAGTGGTTCAATGACTAGGCTAAGCCTGGATGCCAGACTATTTCCAGGGCCTACATGTACAAAGATTATAGATTCTGAATCATTATCATGATGATAATGTTGTGATTGCGCTGCGGGTCTGCAATCCAGGCTATTCATTGACAAATATTTAGTACATAGCATTACATAATAATAACTGTTGATTGTAGAGGAGGTATGGTTAAGTCTGTTATTTAAAGGGTTTAGATTCATCCATTGTCCCTTTTTTTGTTATCCTCTTTTTATGGCAATGAAAATCTTCATCATTCTTCCAAGTCTTGCAAGGGCAGCGTGATACCAAAGCTATCAGTTCATCTTGAAAGAAACCGAGAAGACTTAAGCTGAATCATAATGCCTCCATTACTGTGATCCAGAACTGTCTATAAACATCTGGCACGGCTTCCGTTAAATCCATGCCATAACCAGCTGGTATTACAAAATGTCATGCATGTCAGAATGTTAAAGATCTTAAGTCAGTTGTGGATTAGGATTAACTTCTACTGTAAGTAATATAATATACGTCCATGTTAAAAAGACACAAAGAGTCTGGTTGTAGTGAGTACTTAAATGTTGATCAGGGCTGTAGCCAGCATTATATCATTTTCTGTGCCCTTGATTTTGAATCCTATTGAGCACCCAAGGCACGAGACATCGTTCCTAGAGGGTCCGGGGGTATGCTCTCCTGCAAAATTTTGAAATCTAGACCCTTTGAAACGCTATTTCCAGCATTTTGAGGTGTAAATTTTGCTGGTAGATTAAGCTGTTCAACGGCATCTGTTTTATTGAAAAATTATACAAGAGAGGCAGTTTTATTATATCTTTACATAATATTATCTATATTTGTCTGTCACAGAGGACAGCAAAATTTTTTTCCGTCCCCAGCTGCAAAATTCCGTCAAAGGACGCAAGGCCTTGTCCTGGCTACAACGCTGTGGTTGATGAAAGGAACTGGGTGATAAGATGATGTTGGCACCTTTACAAATACTACAATCACCACATGCATCTCATATGTGCATTTCAGCTAATCCATACTAACCAAATTTGGTAAAAGCTCTTTGATTAGCATATTAATCTTATCAGGGTCTACAAGGCTGGGACATCTTAACTTGACCAGTATGGTTGGGAAGGGGCATATATTAATTGGCAGAATATTCATCATCATCATATAAAAAAATGAGCATCAAAGCTAACATGCATGTCATTAGCTTCCCTGGAGTCTTTAGTTGAAAGCTATTAATGCTAGTTCACCTTTATCCGTTGGATAAGCTAAATCCGTTGTTTTAAAAGCTGGGTATTTACAGATATCACGTTTACGGACGGTGGTTTTCAACATATCAGATTTTTAAGATGCTGTGGCTATTTTCAAAATATTGCAATGTCCGTCGACTTGATACCCCTAAATACCCTGTTTTTAAAAACAACAGATATGGGGTACCCTGCGGATAAAGGTGAACTAGCTATACATGCATATGGCATCTTTGGTAAATTTGATGATACAGAAAGGTGTCAAAAAAAAAATGTTTGAGTTCTCCTCTATCTCTAAGCTATATTTAAGCAGAACAACGTCACACATTTCTACCACCTGGCCTTTATACATAATTTACTCTTCCACGAAAAATGTCCAATTACAGTTTCATTACAGAAAGGAAATATGGGTCATAACTTATATTTTATCAATAACATTTATGGTTGAGAGGAAGAATTCATAGTATTCCAGGTTCACACAAAAATTTTTTTTAAAGCATATGGATCAAGCATGGAACAACAACTTTGCATGGCTACAGGTTTTTTACAGCATTAATTTACTTTTTCTGTAAACAAACCCATAAACTTTACGACGAAATACCAGTGTCAGTACTTAAGTCGGTAATTTTCATTGCCAGTAAATAAAACATGAGGTTGACAATCCTGTTTCATCCCTCTGTAACTTTGGAGTCATAAAAGTTTCAGCATCAGCCAGACCAGAATGTCAATGTAAGACATCAAAGTCCATTCTTGGATAGAAAATGGAAATACTGTCTTAAAAAGATAAATAGGTAAGTGTGAGTACGAAAAGAACTGATACAGGGGATCATGACGATTTGGCAATTACCGACTACAAACATTCGTGTCAATTAACCCCAACATACTGGGCAACTCGGCTATGGTTAGAGTTAGAGTGTTGGTACGAGTTGACCATGGGCCAAATTTGTAAAAGCCGAAGTGTCTGACATCCCTGATATCATACTTGATGTCATACCTGGGTCGGGATTATGTTCGCTACAGGTGTTCCGGACCGCCGCCCGGTAATAAAAAGCCGAATCACACAGGCTTCAAAGTTGTATCACACAGGCTTCAAAGTTGTATCAGGCTTCGAGGGCACCAAATTTTCTTAACTTCTGGCACATTTTGCATGGAAACATGATTGACAATGTGTTTTCTCAGGTGGGTAATACAACACATTTCATATCACCAGAGGTCCCAGCCATCCCATGGGTCAGATCGCCCTCCACCCGTGGTCGGGCTGCGACCTCAGAATACACCGTGTTGTATTCTATATGTAAATCATGAGATATTTGTAGTGGTATGTTCACCGTTTTCACTGTATGCCCTTTAAAAAGAAATCTCACAACACTGAAAACATTACTCTGGCTCCGTCTTTCATTGCGTTACTACACTTGTTTCAACACAAACTCTCCACCTTGTAGCAAAATTTAAGAGCTGCAAACTTAAACAAAATTACAGTAACAGCCAAACCATTTCCACAATCTGCTGACTCATCAAGTTCTCTCGCCACCTTCTAGAACATAAAACTGCCTTATCTTCTTTGCCTTGAAGGCTTCCTTGATTAAAGTACCCCCAAGTGTGTGTAGGCATCAGGCTGGGGAATTTTGTTACAGTGAATCCAATAAAGAACAGGTTACCCAAGGACAGGGACAGGTGATTCATTTCTTTGGTGTGGACAGATACAAGTCTGGAGCAAGTCACTATGTGATACACACAAACCTTATGTGATTTGCACGAACCATATGCAAAATTGCCCAACCACTGTCGGGGTCACGTGACAGACGGAGCGGGATTTTCAAGATGGCGGCTTCGATCAGCGGCGACGGAAAATACGATGTAACACGCCGAAATGAAGCAAAACAGTAGCTCACAGGCTATCAAAAATTTAATACATCTTTGAGACGGTAAATGTCCAATCCATGCCTTGAAGTATAAATATCACGAGAGAAACGCTCAAAATCATGCCTTCTCCCCAGCCGCCCTTTATGCATAAGGTTCGTGCAAATCTCATAAGGTTCGTGTGTATCACATAGTGATTCGTGTGAATTTCATAATATTCCTGAGTTTTCGCATAGTGATTCGTGCGAATTTCCTAAATTTGTGCGTTTTCGCATAGTGATTCGTGCGTATCACATAATATTCGTACAAATTTCATAGGGTTTGTGCAAATGCTTAGGCACCCCTGTAGAACAGCTAAGTCTACCAGCAAAATTTACACCTCCAAATGCAGAAAATAGTGTTTCAGACGGTCAGAATATTTCACATTTTTCCAGCAAGCATGCCCCCGAATCCCCCTTCAGTGCGACGTCTCACGCCATGGGTGCTCATTACAATAGGATTCAAATTTGAGGGGATGGAAAATAATTTGAGGCTGGCTACAACCCTGGTCTGGAGAGATATCATTAGTGGGTATCTGGGGAGGGTTGATTAGTTTGATACTAGAGGTCCTGTACAGTGTATGTATACTTTATCACCACTTTTTGCTACGTCAAAACTGCCCAACAAGACCAACTGGGGGACCGTTAACATCTGGTCTAGATGGATAGTTAGTCTCTATAGACAGGATCCTTGATTCAATAATTGTCATATGAAGGACAAATTATCTAAAGGACCATCAAAATGTGGTCACAATGGGCAGGTGGTCCTAATGTAAAGGTGGTCAGTTGTACAGATTTGACTGTACTAAAAATGACTTAGTTTGAGTGATATGTTGTGACAGTCACTGCAACAGTACCCAGTTACAGTATTTTCAAATTCAGTAGGATTTAAACAAAGTTTTCATAATAAAAAAAGAATAACAGCTTGCAGACAACAGTGCACAGAATACAAGTCATGTAAATTTTAGTAATATTTCTGACCCATGAGTTCATTTTGCAACTTTTGGAAAAGTAGGTCTGTATTCTTATTGTCAGGATAATCAAGCTTAATCTCCCATCTTCCAAACTATCTCAAAGAGATTTCCAAAGTCTGTAGCAAAGTTGTTTGACTTAACTGTTCTTTCCATGCATATTTTTCTCATTGACCAACTGGCAGTGTTAGAAAAGGTCCCATACATGTATCTCATTTTGAAAGATGCTTTGCCACTATCACAAAATCCCTTTTTATGCATTTCTATGGCACTTCTGAGTCTATAACCTTCCATTTGAAGCCACAATATGTATCATTTTGACTCATGGAACCAATATGACCAAAAGAGGTACTACAAAATTTAAAGCTTCTATATTAGCCTAACAGACACCATTTTCATGCATGATAAAATCACTTTTCCCTGTAATGTAATATTCACCAATAAAGCTAAGGGCACAACCTGCCGTACGTGCAAATACGTGCTGTCTACGTGCCAAAATGTGGGCAATCTTCAATGGGGATCCGTAAGTGGTAAGTACCGCCTCCGTACAAACTCGTAGGGAATCTGACGGATTTTGGAGCTCGCAGACACGCTGTAGAACATTAAGTGCAAGCAAAAGTTCGTGTGTCATTGGGCTGCGGATTCGCCCCCCGTGCGTGCCAGTATGGGCGACGCGCTTGCCCTGTACAGCCTAAACGTTTTCAGAACAGAAATATGTGGCAGACGTGGCCTAAAAAAACAAACAACGTATGGACAAATTGCACGTATGGCAGGTTGCGTCCTTACACGTAGCTTCAGGCAGAACTGAATGTGGTCCTGACCAGTAATGTGACTTGCTGATCACAACTAAAGATTGTGTTCCCAAACTTCATGCATATTTTACTTAGGATGAATTTTTTACTTGCTAAAAATGCCAAAGGGTAGTAGAAGTACACAAAGGTGTGATAAGAAAGTTTCACAGCTCCTTCAGGATATTCAATGAGTGTCAACTAAGTATGAGAGTCTTTAAGGATTTGTACTGTGTCGGAGATAGCTCATCTTTGCTGCTGGCTATGTGTGTAATTCATAGTATATAGAGGGGCTGCAAGCTCTTTTCTGTAAGGTGTAGCTATAATGTATATTTTTCATTTCCCATAATTTTTTGGGGAAAGCCACCTTTCTCACCTTATTTGAAGCGAGGGGTCCGAATTTGGCTTCATTGCTCGTATGACTGAATTGATGAAAATGAATGAATCAATGAAGGAACAAAGAAATGGTTTTATGAAATTGAAAGACCTATTGTCATAAAAAATTAAAAAGTGTATAGTCACGTATAATATCAAAAATTCAACAATATGACCTAATAGTTAACGTTTTGTGGCATGCGTCCATGCATACACCTACCATACCTAAAAACAATATATCTACCACTACTAAATCACAGTACAAGGACAAACATCAAGGTACTAAAAACCCTTTTAGAAAGCCCATAAGGCATTTTAAAAAGGCTATGACAAAAGTGCATTTAGCTCTCACTGTTTCTCAACTGCATGTCTGTGCAAAAAGTGAATCCTTCAGGTTTAAAACTACGGACTCCGAGGTAATAGATAAGAATCTTTATTTTTTATTTTATTTATTGCCAATGATACAACTCATTACACGGATCTTTTTGCAGTTTTGGGCTGGTAGTGGCAGATCCACAGAGATACAGACGAACATACATCATCGGTCGACGTGATCGCACATGTTCGCACATGTTTACACACGAGGGGGTTATACCGCCCCTTGCGGGGTGACATACCCTTTCATATGCGCCAGGTCTCCCGTCCGGGTGAATGATGTAAATCACCGTGAGCCGAAGCTAGGTACTCATTTTCACCTGAGCATAGTGAGGAAAGCCGTGTAAAGTGCCTTTCCCAAGGGCACAAGATCGGTAACACGGCAGGCGGATTCGAACCCGCAACCTCTTGGTCACGGGGCGAACACGGTCCCACTGCGCTACGCGGTCCCACGCGTAGAATAAGAATCAACTGTGGTACAGTACATGTCACGGTGCTGTACATCAAGCACTCGGTACATGAGCCATGGGAATTCCAAACTTACTGCCTGACAAAAGCTGACAAAGGCTAAGGGAAGATGTCTATTGATTTTGCAGCTGTGATGAATGTGAAAAAGTCCTGGAGGTGACTTTTACACCAAGAAACATTCATGGATGGTAAGTCTTGAGTAAGAAAAGAAGAATGTCAAACATATCATATTCAGTATTTGTTTCTTCATCATCATTATTGTTATTCATCCTCTATAACAGTGAAGCTTATTGTTCCTTATTGCCATATACTAGCCAGTTGTTCGAAAGACTCAACCATTCTAATCAATAGTCAATTGATTCTCATCAAGCAGAAAACTGATCTCCTTTAACCTCATGCACTGTACTTAAGATAAACTAGGTACTAAGTATATAGTTCGAATGCCTCATTTAAACATTTACTGTAACAGTTACTTTTAGCATTGTTCAATTGTAGTTAATTTATTATGTAAATATGTTTTTGATTGAAATTACATAGTCATCACTTAAGTTTCCTGGCACTTTACAGTGCCTAGCATATGAAGAATATATAACTGCTATGTAACTGCAAAAATGTCAGACAGACCAAAAACAATACCTGCTTGTGACCCTTGAAGCAATAAATAGCCTCTTTTAATACCCTAGAATGTCTGTCATGTCTGATAAATGACTCTTTCTACCACCTCTGAATTCAACTTCCTGTCACTAATGTGAAAGCCTGACCTATGCAGGAACACCATCTTCCCACTCACTTCCTGACTTTCCAACAACAGTGTAATCTAATAACGACAAACATCCAGACACACCAAAAACAAAACCCACCTACAACAATCTTCATAGTTGTTTTTTTTCAGGTCTGTTTAAATATCTTGAAATATGTATAAAATCGTGTTGACAAATCTCACTCTCATATTGGATCCCCAGCCAGATATCACGTTTGGGTGGTCTTACAAAACTAAAAGCAGGTCGGATGTTATTGAAGTTGCTGGGCCCTGGAAGCATGACATTAAGTCTTGTCTGACAGGTAACTACTCCCATATGTGGGGAGTACTTCTGTCTGAAGTAATGTAGATCTAAATGTACATGTGCCCTTAGGTCAAGTGCGCATGAGTAGCTTGTGCTTGACACACGAATCTGGCCCAGAGCCATCCAGCCAACCCACAGAAGTTATCAATTTCTGCCTCCATGATAAATGAAGGTACTGTTTTGAGTATTTGTGTGTGTGTGTTAATGTGTGTGTGTGCATGTGTTCGGGCGTCTGTGATTCCAGGTATTTCCGGTTAGCATAACTTAAGAACCTAATAGAATGATGAATTGTGATGAAATTTGGTATGTGGTTATGGTCTATTGAAGACGAAGGTCAAAGTCAATCATATTTTTGTTTTTGCATATCTTTTGTTCTTGACATGCTAGGCTTTTCCAACCTGTTTAGAAATAGCCAACACTAGTACTAGACTAAGTGTAGAATATTGTTCATGACTGTTCATTGTCACTATGTTTATACCATGTACTTGCAATTAGCCCTCGGGCACGAACTTGCAAATAATCTTCTTCATATTTTGGTGGCAGATAGCTTTTGAAGTCAGGAAGAAGTGGTGTACAAGATGTAGATTTGAGCCTTCTCGTCCAGTCCACTTGTGGTCAAAGTGAAACTAAGGGTGTAACCAAGTGAATTCAACTTATTAAATGTGACACTTGAGCATTTAGCCTTCCAGGCCAAGTTTAACGACTGTGCCTAAATTGTGTTTATTGGGCTACCCCAAAAATCTCTCATCAGTTGGAATATCATCGGCCATTTCAATCAAAATGCTAACAAAAGAACAGTATTAAGAAAAATGATCCAGATATCTATATATTACAAATCTGCAAACGAGAAAAAAAAAGTGTTGAAAAAATTTAGTTGGACCCTAGAGATACATTCTGAATGGAACAGTCCATTTAAGCAGCATGTTTCAAACTCACAACACAAGGGTAGGGCCCTACGTAAGGTGAGTGTTTGACAGATCTTGACTTACAACATTTTTTGAACACACCCTGGGGCGTTCTGTACTGAGCACTTCTATGATTTTAAATAGTTGATAAAAAGGGAACCGAATAACGCCTGCAATTATACACAGTCTTGACGAGTCTCATAGGACCATGTGACTTCCCTCTGCATTGTGGTAAGTACAATGACAATAACTTTTGACTGTGATGTTTTGTATCTTTTCAAAAATCATAATTTAAAATTTACGGTCTTCTCTTTACAGAGTCTAAACAAAGTTCCATAGCACAAAGTGTAAAGAATTTGTTAGAAAATATGGCAATGCATACCAGGCTTCTTGCCGGTGAAGTTGAGCAAAGGGGGCACCTATGCTGTGATTTGTGTCCCCTACATGTATATACGCTGTGATTTTGGCCCCTGAATATGCTGTGATTTGGATCCCTGAATATGCTGTGATTTTGGCCCCTGAATACGCTGTGATTTTGGCCCCTGAATATGCTGTGATTTTGGCCCCTGAATACGCTGTGATTTGGGTCTCTTGCTATGTTTAGGGTAGGGGCTTTACTGTTGTTTTTGCAACATAGGCAAAAAAATGTTGGATTTATTTCATGAAATCTCTCATTCAAAATGTAGAAAATAGCATTTCTGAGGGTTATCAATTCCAAAATAATTGGGGAGGGGGATGCCCTCAGAGACCCCACCATCCCCCACCCCAATGCTGGGATGTCACCTACATTTTGTACGTTGTGAAACAATCCCCGTGAAAACCCTACATACTGTACTATGTGTATCCACCAAACAAACAACTGAATGTGCATGGCCAAACACAAATTATCATTGACTAATGTAAACCTATACCCCCTCCTGCCACCTGTAGGATTCAATATACAGGACATGAAAATATCCATCAATCCCTCTAATGGGACTATTACACGGCTCATTTATGACTAATATGCCATGCTGGCTAATAGCTAATTCAACCCACCATGCTCTATTTTAGGCAGCTATAATGGCAGATGGCCACATTGTTAAAGACATTAAGTTCTAATAGATTCATTTTTCATGAAAACTAAAAGATGGTTAAAAGATCTATAACTCTGAGAGCTCAACATTAACAGTATGACTAGGTTTGAACCCAGTGTCACTATTTTACCTGGACTTTTTTCTGTGGATTCCTTTCATATCTATTTAAAATTTGTATTTTTGCCAGCCTGTAATGCTAGTTCACCTTTATCCGCAGGGTAACCTATATCCGTTGGTTTTAAAGACGGGGTATTTAGGGATCAGGTTGACTGACAACGGTTTCAAACTGCATAATTTGAAAATATTACTACCACAGTCTGGCAACTTGACATCCCTAAAAGTCCATGTTGAAAAACAAACAACGAATAAAGGTGTCAGAACTAGCATTACAATTTTTCTGCAAACATCTAACAAGAACCACGAAATTGACTAAACTTGACCCACACACCATCCGTCATTGTAACAAATAGACACACACACTGTCAAGTCTATACACTATGGAGTCATTTACGAAGCTTTCTGTTTCTAAGTAGATTATGCAGCTCTTCACTCTACTTAGCTAACCAGATTACAGGTACTTAGTGTCATGACTTTAACGTGCCTATGGAAAGATTAGGCATTTGTGTCACACTGAGCTCCGATCAATACACACGCTTTCTGGATAATAGATGCTTTAGAGAATTTTATTACCATCTAGGGATTGAAAGCAAGGATTTCACAGCAGTGATACCAGATGTATACTGGTGGATGTATACCGACAACTGTTCATCTAATATCAGCTCAGAAAAAAGAAAACTTCGACGGACGATGGTTTTAAACTTTTAAACTGCAGTTTGTTGAAAATATTGCAATTTGAAACCACGGCTTGTCAACTTGATATCCCTGACTACCCTGTTTTGTAAAACAATGGATATAGGATAACCCGCAAATAAAGGGGAACTGGCGTTATACCTAGAAAGTCTTAGAGTAGAACTTGATGCCATCAGGTACTGAAGGAGCTTACTCATTACATAGCTTTAAACAACACTTACAGCTACATTGTAGATGTGCAAAGGTTAGGTGTGACAGGACGTAAAGTGAAATACTGATATACATTGTAGCCAGAAGCCAATGCAACTCAAGCCTGTGAAGCCTGTATGTTACCCCAAAGAGCGGTTATACAGGCCATATACAAGTAGATACAGATGCAAAAGTACGAAAAGTCGGCCATTTCAGACTGACGTGCAGTGTAACTCTTTTATTTTTTGATCGGATTTCCCTAGAAGTCAACTGGGTCTCCCCTACTTTTTTTTTGACAAAATGCAAATTAAGGGAGATGACATTCTGAGGCTTACCTCTGACAGGCCATCTATTACAAGGGCTTTAGCTGCCTCATTCCCAAGCCAAAGGAGCAAAACCTAATTTCAGTGACTCACTTATATGACTTTTAATGGTCATATCATAATAAACCCTGAATAATTGATATTACAGTAACTGATGACTAAAAATAGACTGCCCCTCCCAAGATATTTTCGTCTATTATTTAGTTATCATTAATACACGTACGTGCTACAAATAGGGCCTTAACTTCTGACCATTACTAATATTGGAATGACCATTACTAATATTGGAAACCTTGCAAAGGGTTTAGATAGTATGAAAAGGACTTTAACTTTTAAAGGGTAAACTTTGTATTAATGCACATCTACCAAACACTTGGATGAATGAAATTGTACCTGTCACTTCAAAAGGCCTTCCAAATGAATATTGATATTGCAATGCTAGACTAAGTTAGTATTGATCGTTTCATTGCAATGAAGCAGATACCTTTAACTAAGTTAGTTTATTCCTTTATTTTCTCCCAAAGAAAAATACTGCAAAAAGTACCTCAATTTTCAGCAGTACTTTTTTGATGGTAACAATAATGCTATAGAGGAATAATGAACTGAATGAAAAAAAAATGATAGCAATATGTTCTTTACTTGTCATCTTTCAAAGTCTGAAACAAAATTGTCCAAGGCCTGCAGTTCCAAAAATGCCCCTTCTTGGCAAAGGTAAAAGAAGAAGTTCTTCTTTTACCTTTGCCCCTTCTTGGCAAAGGTAAAAGAAGAAGTTCTTCTTTTACCTTTACCAAGAAGGGGGCATTTTTGGAACTGCAGGCATTGGACTGAGATGATCAATCCTAAGTTCAAAGATCTTCCCAAGCAATTTCTATCTACCTCAAGATTTTGCTGTGGCAAAATGCATTAAACTGTGCCCCAAGATAAGCCACACAATATCTGCTTGTCCAACAAATCAGTTAAAAAGACCATTTCGGATACAAAAGACCATCAGACTTGAAGATTTATACATCCAATAATGGGAGATAGGGAAATACAGCTTTGCTAATGACATTCCTGTTCCATCAAGTGGATAAGGAATGACTGTCCTTGGTACTGATAATCCCAATGGGAGAGTTCTTATTTCCTTATAGGCTTACAAAGTATGTATGCTAAGCCTTCAGACACTTTGTATCACTAGTTTATGTGAGTGGCTATTGGCTAATCTTTCTTTGCTTGGCAGATATTGCGTGGGACTAAATATTAAGTGTTGTTGCCAGGTCATTGCATATTAAAAAGATAAACTTTTTTTGAGGTACCATATGAACATCATCACAATATATTTGAGTGAATTTTAGATGCTTTTAACTTTAGTGATAACTAACTCTCGAATATTGCTGAGTTCACGGTTGAAACAAACTTGAAGACACCAACCAAAGTAAAATACAAGATTTCAGAGTGTGACGAAAGCTCACCACAAACACTGCAAAGTACACCACAACAAATATGAAATGATTTACTGTAAAAGCATCATGGTATAGAATCTGCAAGAAGTGGCAAGGGGATGTGTGAATCATCACTTTTTATAAATTTGATTAGGGTAGGCATCCTCAATTCTTGTGCTACAAAACTAGATAAAACTGGTAAACATACAGGTGTGCTATAAAGAATGGCATTTCTTCAATCTAGCATCATCATAATTATCAATTAATAGATAACATAGTTTGGTGTCAGTTGACAAACAACTCAAGGGCAATATGAAATATGAGCTCTCATCACCATGCTTAATTGTTTTTTATCAATATATCATATGGCTAATATACACCCTTAGGTCTGACTCAGTGATGTTGGTTACTTTCATCTAACTCTGGAAACATCAGATTCTTACTAACTTGTAGGAAATACTCTTTTTACACTATTGCTACACAAATTCATGTTTAACAAATTGTTTTTGCTAGCAAAGTACATGTATCATTTATTTATCATGCATTCTACAATGTCCAGTAATTTCATCACTGAAAATTATGGTAATTTCTATTATTGATGACTTTTTGATTGGTGAAAGTCCTAAAGTGTCAATCAATCATCATTCTGTTTTCATGCTCGTCTGTCTTTTTGACTCTTTAATGAGGCTAATAAAAATGATCTGCTGCTTTTCAAATACACGCAGCATGACTGTACAAATTTTGTACTACATTTGTACGTATACCTGCCCAAAGGATTGACAAACATACAGCCATACTGGAAAATGACCTCAATATCATTCATTTTAATGCTACACCCGTCCGATTCAATTTGTTAGATCTCTGATTTTTTTCTAAATTTTGCAAAAAAAATTCCACAAAGTTAGGGGTTTAAGATAAGGGCCAATACAAAAAGTAAAGATGAATCATATTAAGTTTTCAGCTTGAAAAAAACAACAACACTCCCACTGTACAGTAGCTGTTTTTTGTTAGAAAACTATCAAAAGACATTACATGTACTTAATATGTCCTTCATCTTCATGGATGAAATTTACTGCATACCACTGGTACTCACATATCAAGGATCTTTTTTAAGGCACTTATTGATATGCCAATTTACCAAACTGGAAATTTTGAATGGCTTCATTGTAATTTGATGGTGAAAATTTGCTGAATGGAACTTCCTGGTGACTGAGGTGAATTTTTTTTCTTTTTCATTTGTGGAAAAATAGCAGCGAGCAATTCCAAGAAACAACGAGACAAATATTCTTGCTCCTGGACTGCCTGTTTTAATTTTTCACTCCAACAGTTCCTGATAAAAAAAAACTTTGATTGGTGCTCTATTGATATACTGATTAAAATATCAGTTGGCAGGTGCCCCCTGCAATTTTAATGTCATGATTAGTCACAACAACATCCCATGGGTACTTTAAACTCTTCCCCCCCCCCCCCCCCCCATGGTTTTTAATAAGATATGATAATTGAAATTCCACTTAGCCCATATAGGCTTGGCTGGAAACGCTAGCTGCATTGCACTACTTGCTATCAACAGAGCGTATACCTTTCGCCTCCGTCTGAAGTTGGCAAGCTTTGACAGGCTGTTTCTTTCAGTCAGATGTTGGATGAACAGAGAGAAATTGGACACTGGTGCGTATATCAATGAATCATAGGGCAATATACAGCCATAATCAGTATTATAGATTATGGTGTTACAGAAAAGCATGTCTCAGGAAGAAACATATTTCACTTCTTTTTTACCTGGGCAGCAACTGGGGCGACCAGGAGGGAAGTCAGAAACTGTTAGACTACGTGTAAAATTAACTTTTCTTCCAGGTTTTCTTTTTTTTTAATGTTCGAACATTCATTCTCTTTGCATCTTATGTCATCGAAAATGTGTCCCCACCGTTTATTACATTTTCATGTTGATGATATTGTGTTGTACCTGTGACTGGGGCTTATGAAAAACAAAAAAAAGTGGCTAATGGTTTTTAGAACTAACAGTGGGTAAAGCGACATTGTACATGTTTAACTGTTGGTAGAAGATACAGTTGTACATACATTAAACGTAGACCCATAGCCTTTTTGAAGGCCCATAGCAGCAGTGGGTTTTAATGTACTGTGTTTTGGGCATGGTATTAGACGATGATTTTACCTTTCAACCAATGTCAGGTACTCAACCCACCTGGGTGAAAAAAGTTGTGTAAAGTGCCTTTCCCAAGGACACAACTTCTCGCCAACAATGTCAGAAATCAAACCCGTGACATCACAATCTCGTGTCCACTAAGCTAACCACTCAGCAATTTGACCCAACTAGTATATTTCGTGACCTTTAAAAGTTTCCCTTCTTCGTTTAGGTTTCTTGAGTTGGTTGAACTTTGGCGCCGACCAGAATGTTATGAAGTTACCTGGCCACTCAAAACACAACCAAAAATTTCCACACAAACCAGGATTTCTGTACACAAATTATTAACTTCATCTGCAAAACCACCAAAACAAATCACTTTGAGCCGTGTTTGTCGATGATTAGAACAGGATTAACCCAAATCTAAATATAGATCGTTTGGCTTTCTTGTCTTTTAAGTCACGTGAACATTCAAAACTTCAAGTCTGGCATACACTTCAAGACCTCTTCTATCCAAGTTGTGAGAGTGTGTTTCGTAGTGTATATAGACAAGTCTGTCACCATCCAATGACGCACTTTAAGACATTTCAAGATGGATGCAACTGGCCGACACAGCGTAGGATGATGCAACGTTTTGTTCACGGTACAGGAAATCGCATTTTGACTTTGAGAAGAATTGAAAAATTGTTGATCGAGACACTTAGCATTGTTTATATAAACTTACCAAATCTTGCAGTTGGTAGATCTTTAGGTTTTGCCTCTTTTAATGTTTCGAATACAATGATATTCCTCATGAATGAAAGTTTGTTTCTCGATACTGTTGCCATTGTATTCTGTATATCAGTAGCTACTGGGTTTGATACTTGCCAAGCCCCAACGTTGTGCCCCTTGGAAAAGGCACTTTACACGATATTCCCACCATGATGGTGGAGTGATGCCAACCTAGCCTCTTTGGCTAAATCTGTCCAAAGTGTGCCAAAAAATACACACGGATTTGGAGTGCCAATCTGCCTACAACATTTGCACTTTTGTCACCACAGGAAGCATTTAAAAGATTTCTTGTTCATGACAGCTGATTGAACTGATATATTTAGGAGACATGGTAGTCTTCAACATTATGTTAACTATAGAATTCATGTTGGAGACTCATTGTTACAGTAAGATACATTGTACTGCAAAACTTAGTCTAAAAAGTATTTGTCTCTTTTTTCTTTTGTTGGCTTTGAAAACTTGTGGGTTGTATTCAAAATTCAGGGTCCGACTGGGACCCTACCACCCTGTTCCCTGTATTATTAGCTTAAAGAAAGGAATAAATTCAATATATTCAAGAGGGAAAAAATAGTCAGGCAAAGAGTTCAGTGACTTTTCAGTGAAAAGAGGTTATTGCTATCATAGAAGGGATTGACTTTTGATTCATAATAGATGTAACGTTATATTCATAACATTGAACAGGATATAGGGTATTCCCAAATGTAGCATTGAACTAACTGGCTTTAATATTTTATCACAATTGGACGTGACCGGTAAGACTCACAGTTAAGTGACTCATCACTGGTTTATGTAACTTTATAAAAAACTCCCCACTGAGTATGATATATTGACGAGGGCAGAGAATATGAGATTGTATAAAAGTGCCTGTAGCAAGTTTATAGTCCAAATCTCCACTAGAGACAGAGTGAGTGAGTGAGTGATAGACTTTTAGTTGTGTGTTATTTTCATCATAAATCAGATTACTACTCTCTGAATTCTCCATACTTTTATCAGAAACGTCTTCTTTAATGCATGATAATGAAAGATATTTTTGTTATTTCTTTACAAAATACAAAAATGTAAGTTGTATTTACTTAAAGCTTATCACAGTTTGCCTATTTCATGTAACAGCACTATTCACAAATGCCACACTATTGTGATATACGCACGGATTAAAAACCTGGGATTTGTTTACAAATCAGCTTTGTTTTGGTGACCAAACAGCTTACATATTATGCTGATATGTGATAGAATGACTGGCATGACTGTTAAAGGAGTTGTTATCATAATTACTAAATGGAAACGTCAGCAAAATCCCTTTCTTAGGCTAGGTAATATTTCCAGTTTGGTGCTACAACCCTACAATATTGAACATGTATACTTAATGCCTGATGGGGTATGCCCCATATCTTGATAAAATACCAGCTAGCCTGGTATACGCTGATAATCCCACAGGAAATCCTCTAATCCAGTTTGATAATCACACGTTATATTTATCCTTCATTGATAATCAGTCACTTCTCCTTTGATCTATTATTTTCTCATGGCATCGTCAACTTTTTCTCGGTCCCTTAGATAATTGTCCCAAATACCTGTAACAGTGAAGCTATCAGAATCCTGTCTATAATGACTGACTGTCCACATAGACAAGATTTAATTGGCCCCCAGTATAGGCAGTGTTCTTGGGCAGTTATGACTGTATAGTTCAAACATTAGAGTTTGACGTATTTGCATGAAATTATATGACAATAAGGAAATGTTACTCATTTCCTCTCCTTCATTTCCTTACATTTTCTATAAAATAAATAATGCAAGATAACCTTATCACAATGATGACACCCACCTGAAATACGATACACAAATATGCTGCATTAATATCCATAATGGATCTGTATGACTTCAACACTCCATATTCCCTATCAAATATCAAATACCTGAAATTCCACGACAATGGTGTCAAAGATGGTTGCTGCCCTAAACTTTCACTGACAACTTTTTCCAAGTTTTCTCACAATTGCTCTTGCATTCTTCACTAGGTGGTTGCCATGGTGACAGCATCTGCCACGCCCATCCCTGTATCACCAAGTTCGTAGACGAGGCATGGCAAAATAGCAAGAGAAGCTCAACAGTGAGCAGCTTTTAACACACGAAGGGAACCACTGTTGTTTTCATTCTGACTGAGGCCATCTCAGCAAGGATTTCATTCAACAAGTTACACATCAATCTAAAAGAGAAGCCCCAGCTGTAAAGGGAGAGAAAACGGCACAGAAGGATTGGTTCCATTGGTTTATCCTGAGAAGAAACAGATTGTTGCTTGGCAGCCCTTTTCTCGACACGATCTTGACGCACCAACTGTCGGGTTTTATCACCTCTACTACAAACATTTGGACAGGACGGGTCAGGATGCTACATAAAAGAGATGCCACAACAGACAACGGACACAGAGAGCACCGTGAGATGTAAATCTGTTATCTCTACAGAAAGGAGACTGTTCCGCAGAAACAAACTATCAATATTGAAGTTTGGATGACGTGCGAGAGGGATACGATTTATTCTCAGGAGGCAAAGGACAGCAGTGTTTCTACTTTATTTGTCTCACACCCACACCACCGACGGTTCCTGTCGTCTGTCCTGAAGTGTTGAGAAAACGTCTGACGTCAGATAATTACTGGTGAATACAAAGCAGGAGACAGTCCAGGCCTCTTCACCCAGCATCCCCACAGGAAGTGCAACGACCTAGAGGTCAATCAATGCTACTTTCTCTAAATGGGCCCCTGGCTCTGAGAGGACCTAATTGTTTCCACTGGGAGTGTGTATAAGAGGTGCGTAGGTGGGTATCACCAGATTCTTGTCTTTATGATGGATGGACAAGATAGACGTAAACCGGAGCCACATCCTGGCGCAACTGTTAAGCAGGCTTAAGGTACAAAGCGAAAGCACGCAAGAGTGACTTCTGGGAGTTGGATCTCTTTTCTAAAACCTTGAACGGTGGCATTGTGTAGAATACCAAGCAGACAATAAATGCAGGAAGCATCTGAGTGGATGTCAGAGAAGAAGACAGTCTGAGTGAAAGGAGGACTGAAAGGCATCCATTTGAAAGCATCGAAAATCAACACTTTGGAACAGACGGAACTCATATAATGGCATGTAATATAACAGGACAAAACTTAACGACAAGCATCGATTGGACTACTACTACTATTGTGAGTATAACTGTTGAGATTATCATAGCTGTTGCTGCTATCATAGGAAATAGTTTCGTCTGCCTTGCCGTGTACAAGAATCGGCGCCTACGCGGAACCACAAACTATTTCATCGTGTCGTTGGCCGTGGCCGACATCTGCGTGGGCCTTCTTGGAATTCCGTTTGCGATCGTAACTGCCCTTGGATTACCGGACAACTTCTACGGTTGCCTGATGATGCTTTCTTTTATAATCATCACGACGCAGAGCTCGATTTTTAGCCTCCTTGCCATTGCAGTGGACCGCTATGTCGCTATAATGAACCCGTTACGGTACGAGTACTTGATGACGACACGAACTGCCCGTTGGGCCATCGCCGCAACATGGACGCTGTCACTGCTCATTGGCATGGTCCCCTTGATGGGCTGGAATTTGGGACCAGCTCAAAACGGATGCGGGTTCACAGATGTCATCGATTTTGACTACTTTGTCTACTTCAACTTCTTCGGCTGCGTGTTGACCCCACTGCTAATAATGGGATTCATTTATTCCACAATATTCTGGTCGGTACGAAAACAGCTGCGGTTGATCAAGAGTACCGACATCACGACTTCCGCCATAGAGAAGAAGAAGAAGTATTTCAAGAAGGAGGTTAAGGCAGCAAAGTCGTTAGCGATTATAGTCGGACTGTTCGCAGTGTGCTGGTTACCGCTGCATACGTTAAACTGCATCACTCACTTCACCAAAGACCCATGTGCGTTTCCGTACGAACTACTCATGACCGCCATTCTTCTTTCTCACGCGAACTCGGCGGTAAACCCTGTCATCTACGCATTTCGGAACCGTGACTACCGTATCACCTTCAAGAGCCTCGTTCAGACGTGTTTCTTTTGTTGTCCATGGACGGAGATCGTGTTGAATGTGTCTGACCAATCACAATCCGGCGTGGAATCCCGCCATAACCACATTCAACTGAGGAGTCTCAGTCGCTCACAGAGGAACTTGATTCACGGGGCCCTCTCACAGTCTAAGTCATCTGTCAATCAAATGAACTCCCGTACTCCCTCAAAACTTAGCGTACTGCAGGGATCCATGGAAAAGGACGACCATGAAAACTACAAGGTGGGTAAAGTCTTGAAAAAGCGTCAGTCCGACCTGAGTTTGACCTCAATAAGTACAAATCAAATCAATGAACTGGAATGTTAACTTTCAGACTGCTACAAGTGACCCCATCTTTCCTGCCTTGTTCAGATACACGGAGCATCTAGCAGGATAAGGGTTAAAAACAACCAAGTTGAACTTATTTATTATTGGGATATTTTTATGACAGTGGTACATGGAACTATGTTTGGGTAAAAATCATGTGCAAAAGAACTGACACCATTATACATTCGTTGTCCTAGAATGAAATGTTTCCAAAGACTTTAATTTAAAGACAGTATCGTATACAATGCCTTTAAGAAATCAAAACCACCTTGAACACTGTACACATTTCATTGATTTAACAAATGGTGGATACCTAATTCCTCTCAGAATTTTGTGTGTGCAAATTTTGTATGCAAGCAAGCCACTGCCCCCTCCCCTCTTTCTTAACACATTCCTACAACTCTGTGTACAATATTTCTATTATATACCCATTTGTAAGATAAGGACAGGACTGGTGTTAAACTACTGTTGAAAAGTTGGTTGAAATTTTTACATTGACAAAACGACTCCTAGGAAACAACAACTGTTACAGTTACTCCAGACTTTGGACTATTCAGGGACATGAACTTTAGGTTTTGAAAAAGTTTGGGTTGTGTCTACAAACGTAATGTATTTGTTGTTGCATGCAATAATATGCAAACTTTGCTGTTGCCACAACTTAACCTATGTTTATACAATGTAAGCTACAAGGTTTTTTGTGTGAACAGTCGAACAAAGTCATATCAAGAAAAGGGACTATGCTAACTTAAACATACCTTTGTTATGCTATATTTGTTGCATATTTGTATTACCTTATACTCAGAAAGGGCAGCTATATGTTTCTTTACTTTTTTCACTTTTTGACTTATTATTGATATGAATATGTAGAAGATTTTAATTGTAGACTAGTAATATTTATGATAAGTTACGACAAAAAGAGATTTACTTATCAATAGAGCTTGTAAAATGAATGATTGTTGTCTGTTATCAAATTTGATGCTTTTGCTGACCATCTAAAAAGTATGTTACGCAAAACTTCTCATACAAGCGAATGGATTTTTTGAAGAGCGTCCAATGTTGAATGTAGTCAATCCAAATAAGTTAGAATCAACAGAAAAGCACAGTTTGAAAAACCACATTGATATAAAAGTAAATTTTGAATTTTGAAAGTAGTCAAAGTATTGAGGTACAAGTGTTTTAATTACTTGTGTCAATGTGTTGTGATAGCATAAAGTAGAATTGGCCATTGAATTTTAGCAATGCTAGAAATGATCCTCTCTTTTTCACAATACCAGGAATATACCTTTCAGACAAGAATTATGAAATTTCAATATATTTCAAATATCATCATTTATCAAGCTAGGAACGCTAGAAATGATACTCTCTGTTTTACAGCCAGAAAACAAGAATCATGAAATATCAAAATTTTTTATTGACATATTAAAACTCTACACCAAGACAGGAATTAAAGTTTTCCTACAGTACCGACTACGTTTATGGTCCGGTCTGAACGCGATTTAATCGCGTGCAAAAGTCGTGCAAGTCGCGATTACATCTCGTGTAAATCGCGATTAAAACTCGTGCAATTCTCGGGTAAAACGCGATTAGATATGTGTGTACCCGCGTCTGATATGCATGAAATCACGTCTAACCGCGTTTAGACGATCAATGAATAGATTTCAGACACGCCTCTTCTTTTCATAAACATTTTCTAGACACGCCCGTGCCGTCCAAAGTTCGGGGTTTGGCAGAAATCGGCTTCTTTTCATATGCAGACCCCCGCGCGGAGGGCGGAGAACGTATCACGCCCAATTTCCCAATTTGTTTCTGAACTAACGCATAACCTCGCAGTCTAGAACGCACCCGCGCCGCTCCCAACCACGATATTTCTAGAAGATTTGCTGCAATTTTGAGGAACCGACTGTTCCGCACATGTTTAAATCTGATACGTGAAAATTAAAGAAAAACAAATAAATTTCCACAAAAGTGTGTTTTTCTTTAGCAGAATATGGCAAAGTATGCTTTTACTGAACCCCGATCTTTCGGCGCTGCCGTGGCTAGCGCCAGGGTCACGTACCGGAAAAAATCATTCCGAAGATTTGCTACAATTTTGAGAAACCGACTGTTCCGCACATGTTTAAATTTGATACGTGAAAATTAAAGAATAAGAAATAAATTTCCACAAAGGTGTCTTTTTCTTAAGCAGAATATATGGCAAAGTATGCTTTTACTGGACCCCGATCTTTCGGCACTGCCGTGGCTAGCGCCAGGGTCACGTACCGGAAAAAATCATTCCGAAGATACAAAATGTATGGTGCGACCTCGCACCCGCGCCGCTACCTAACCTACCACGTTCTTTCTCGGAAGATTTGCTACAATTTTGAGGAACCGACTGTGTAGTGCAAGTTTGAATCTTATACGTACATGACAAGAAAACATCAAATAAATTGTTTTTTTCCCAAGAATGGCAAGATGTGTTTTTCTAAATCAGAAAACATGGAGTAAATTCTGCTTCCGTGACGAGGACGGCCCGCTACCGCGGCCAGTGTCAGGACCACCCGAAGAAAACCTACCGACTCTATGTTGAATTATTTGTGTCCTATTTCTGTTGTTGCATTATTTGTACGCTGGTGTAGCGATATCAAATTCGCCCACACTACACGATACTTGCCACTGTAAATAGCTACAATAGTCTGTGTTTGCATTTCTTATCTATCGATGAAAGTGAAGACAAGTTAATCATGTTCCGAACTGATAGGTAAGTACACTAGTCTTTCAGTTTCAGAATGAACAACAAGGAATGTCCAGTGCGACCAGTGTAGTCGTACAAAATCCTGGCGGTCTCACTACCAAGTAAACAGGCTTCGACCGGCAGATACTACATGTAAGTATCTACATCCGAACTTCAAGCGCCGCCCCGCCTCCGGTGGAACGTGACCTGTTTATAAATATTCCAACCTTCCTAAGTTCGCCACGGCGCGACTACTAGCATATCATATTACATTTAGACGTGTACACGGTTTGTGTGGGGTCCAGAACGTGGGACAGGTTGTGGAAGATTGGGTTATTTGAGCGCAAATATGAAACTTATATCGTTGCGATAAAATCAACAGCTGTTTTGATTGTTTAGTGTGTGTAAGTACACGATTGACGTAACTGTTACGGTGCTGGTAAACTTGTAGAAAAATTACATTGTAAACCTCCAGAATTTGGTCTGGTCTGGTCTCACGTGCTGCTCAATTTGATTGACACATGCACGGTAAGGAGCGGCTTCTTTGAAAGTATGTTCCCACAGAAGAAGGCCACGTTGACTGTTGCAATATTCTGCGTTTATTTTCTACTCCGATCTAGCCCCGTGTTTAATATGTGGTTATTTTTTCTTGGTTTATCCAAGGGGGTTTATCAACCTACTTGATTTATCTAACTTTGTTTTATTTGTATTATTGACAATTTCTAGAGCAGATCTAGACTAATTAAAATACTTCGTAGACTGCACACGCAGCGGTAGCGTACGTCATATTTGAACTTTGTGGCAATGTCGCAGGGGTGGATGATCTATAAATTCTGTATTCCAAATTTTATAATTCATTTCCCAACTGGTTCATATTAAAGGAGCCACGACCAATGAATTAAGAATGTTTTTAAATGTTTAAGTGTATAAAATTTCTTTATTAATTAAAGTTTGTACACGGACATATTCATATTCACGGACAACCTACCGTTTTTCCAACATTCGGAACAGATGATGACGATCCGACTGGTGTAGAAGCTGCCGAATGATGATCGATAACATCGGTAGTAAACTTACCTTTCATGTTCCAAAGGCAATGATATATCGTGTTTACCTATTTCATTGGTCAAATCCCTCTTCGTAGTATCCCGACCAGCTAAATTTATATATCTATATGTTGCTGAAAAACAACCGTAAACGTATAGGCCCTTTTAGTAAAAGAGTGAACCTCTTTGAACAGCGCATAACAGTTGTAGATAAACTGACTAAAAACATGTTCATTTTAGAAACGTAAAATACTAGAAGTAGAAGTAATGTTAGTAACGCTAACGCAACTTTTAACTGAATCAATGACAGGTTAGAAAAACTTGATCACATACTCAACAAGAAAACCAATAACTGATGAAGAAATTTTCGGCAAAATAACAATTGTCTGTGTCGAACCAAGACGTATGCCCTTGAATATGGTTGCGTGGGTCCACTGCCCGACGACCAGGAACGTCCGAGGCGGTCAGGAACAGAACAGGTAGGTCTTGTTGGTCGAGTTGCAACCATGACGATCAGCTGTATGTCCAGGAAACCGGCGGATAGAAATCCGAATCCTACTTTCCTAGCCTAGAAAATTAGCTACCGATATCTAACTACATAGTAGAAGTTATGTTAGTTACACCAACACAACATTGTTAGAACAGGTACATGTTTGTTTGAACAGATACGCAGACAAAACAAGATTAACAAAAAGATTTAAAAAACACATAAAGTAGAATGTATGCCCTGGAGTATGGTTGCGTCGGTCGACTGCTCGACGACCAAGATCGTACGATGGCTGTGTTCCGACCCAAGAGCTCCGTCGGGAACAGGTAAGTCTTGTTTGTCGAGTTTGTAACCATGACGATCAGCAGGCGGATGGAAACCTGAATCCTACTTTCCTAGTCTAGAAAATTAGCTGCCGATGCCGAACCAAGGAGTATCAACGTTCCTAGAAATATTAAGTTATGACCAAACACAATATCCTTTATTCATATTTAAATACATGCAAAACGGTCAATTTATGCGTATAAATACTAGTAGTCCATTCATGTCAGTGTATAGTCTTCAACCCAGCAATTCCGTTTATATTAGATGACGATCGTGTTTATGCTGTCAGTCCTTTGTGGGTCCAAGTGATTCGAACTTGTATTATTTTATCGTATACCTTCCACGACAATTGGACGCCTAAGAATGTAAATAGGAGACAATTTTTGCTGGCAACCCGCTTGGTTTGACGGCTGACAGTTCCTTGGTTGCCGTTACGACTTTTGTAGTATGCCTTAAAAAATACCACCTTCTTCGAGTTGGTTTTTATATTTTACATCAGGAAATAATTATCGGCAGACTGTTTTCTTATCACAGAATTCTTACTCAGCGATGTGAGAATGATCGATGTCGGAAAAGTCCCTCCGATGTTTTGCAAAATTATCTATACCTTGTGGACGACGCTGGCCGAGCACATTTTGTGATAAATGATTAAAAAAACACAACAGTGCGTTAGTTCTGCGCTTCTTCTTGATGTTACCACTTTGTAAGCGCCGCTGCTGGCTGTGATTGGAAGGAAGTTGATTGGATTTACCGCATAATCAGGCAGGCGCTACTTCAGAGGGCTACCGCCGGAGCTGTCGCCATGGTAACCGCACGTCCAGTTGCATTTCCCACGCACGTCTAGGTCTTCCCAACTCTCTGCTGTGACGTACAGTACAGCTTATACACATAATTTTCGGTGGAATGTAACGCCGTATTTTATGGGGAAATGTGGCGAATCGAACTTGTATAGCTTTTTGCTGGCCTTCCACTAAAATTATACGGAGGTAACCCGCCCCAAAATGTAAGTAGGAGACTATATTCGCTGACAACCCGCTTGTTTCGACGGTTGACATCATCGGCTGCCCCTTACAAGCTTACGAAAAAGCCTAGCCGAGAAGACGACTTTCTTTTGCGTAGTTCGTGTTGCTTTTTGAATTCATCACTGACATTTATTTTATATCCGAAAATATCTATCGGGAGACAGTTTTCTTATCACAATTTTCATACCCAGCGTTGCGAACATGATCGCTGTTGGCAATTTTCCTCCGATGTTTTGCAATTCCGTACCCTGGACGGTGTTGGATGACAGCAGTAACGTGTACACGCCTGTTCAAATTTATCGAGAAATGCACACTTCGTGATAAATAAAAAAGCAACAACACAACACCAGCTAAACAAAAAGTTACTAATCAAGATATAGTATAGAAACTAAACTCAGTCTGAGCAATCGGTACCAGGAGAGAATGCCGATACATGTATATATTAATTTGGTGACTGTGCTTCTTTTACGATCTTAGCTGAAATGCGTCAGCGGTCTTCGGACAATATTGCCGACACCCGCGGCGCTGTCAAGCCCCTGTATTATTCACCAATTATCAACAAATACGTGAAAATGACGACTTACAAGTATCATGCAAATTTCCAAAGGTAAACACTGCTCATTAACGAACAAAATATTTCGTCGGCGAAATGCCCGACCAAGGGGCGGGGCAGTCGGAACAAAGCCTTTTGTTTTGAGTCGGCGGGGTGCCGGGAGTAAACGCGTTTACAGACGACACGAGATTTTTAATTAGATAGCTACAGCTCATTAGCGCACGCGATTCAATCGCGATCAAATCGCGACTTGCACGACTTTTAATCGCGATTTGCACGACTTTTAATCGAGATTAAATCGCGGGTAAATCGCGGGGGACCGGACCATAAACGTAGTCGGTACTGTATATCTGTGTTTTCTCCTGTTGTTTGCCTTTTGCTGAGGTAGTAAGAAACCAAACCTGCTATATATGTTGCACAAGACAATATGTAAACAAGCTAGAAGATGTTGTCAGTACTTTATCTATGTTTAGAACTTGTAATCAGGGTATTTTTGGATCAAACAATTTACCACGCGATCATGTTATGCTAAGTTAGATGATTCGTAATTCCTAGTACAAATCTGCGATGTTCATTTCTCTTAAAATGTTACAAAGTTATTTAAAAGATTGTGAAACTGTCTTGAACTTAGCACACATAGTACAAGGTGTGTCCAGATATGCTCTATGTAATGTGTGTAGATTTGGATCCCTTTTATCAATGGACAGTAGTGTGTTGGAGATGTTTACAGAGTAAATATTTGTACAAGTGTGGGAGTCAGAGAGTTATGTGTATAAGCTACTGCTGCATTAAAGCTACTCAGAGCCTCAATGTAATGATGATGTTGTGAAGTGCATTTACTGTTTGCCTAATGTGGCAAATGCATGTGTTGTAATGATGTGTGTGTGTGTGTGTTTCTGTGTGTGTGTGAACAGACTGGATAAAAAGTCCCTGAAAATGAAGACGCACAATCTCACATCCTATCTGAGAATTTGTGCAAGAATTGTGTGAGTGAATCCTGTGTGTACAAAAAAATGTATGTGTGCACCTGTGTATGCATATTTTGTGTCTGTGTGAAAATATGGGGTAACTATGTTACATGAAAATTTATGGTGTTTTTTCTAAACACAAATCTTTGTTGTCCACTATTTTCCTTTTTCCATATCAAACTTCCAGGTGCAAATCTGCATTTTGTTGTTCCCTTATTAGGAGATATCTTTTGATCATTTCTTGCTCTTAATTTTTCTATGTATGTCACTCAACAGTGATAAACATTGTGTGTATTCACTGTAACTGCAAACACCAAATGTCTAATATTCAGTTCCTGTAACTGTTAGACATCACAGAAGAGACCCCTAGTGACCAACATACAAACTGCAAAGTGCTGTTTAGGTAGAAAGTAGGACCTACCATTTTCAGCATGGCTTCCATGACTCTGTAGTACAGTCTAATGGCCAGGTGGCATCTCTAAAACAACACAAATGTTGGAAAATAACAAAATCATTACCACAAAATGTGTTATGGAAGGTTTACACTTGCAAATTTACTATGTGAATATACAGAAAAATGAGAGGAAATTTGAGAGGAATTTTCCACATTCACAATAGAATCATTAACATGCATCGGCATAATACCGGTAGTAAGACTTATACCGGTAGATTAAAAATACTGGAACTTAAAGAGATCTACACATGCAACAATAGTTATTTCTGAGCTGTGCACACTTCAGACATCTAGGTGTCCAATACATCATTTACAAAGCATCGATAACAATGCATTCGAAGACAACAAGGCCAAAAGTTTTCAGTATCTTTTTCGGGGTAGGCAGCTCGTCGTGGGACGAACACACTGTCACATTCATTGCCAAATTTATAGATCATAATTACACATGCTCACGGCACAAGACGAACATGATTCAACAACAATCTTGAATTTCTGTTGGTGACCTACAACTCATGTAAAAGTGTGAAGAACCGTTGCATAATAGCCCGGATCTACGACTGAATGGGCAAAATTGAACGTACGCAGCCATTTTCCCGCCATTTTTATATCTACGCTAGCAGTGAAGTGTTACGTCATAGCGATTGTGACGGACAGAAGTTAAATGAAAATTCTTGACAGTATACGTCCGTTTTCTCATGACATTTTGTATGCTCATGCAGGTTTATGTTTTATGCATTTACTGACAGAAAAGGAAGGAACATCAGAGGATGTATAAATGTACATAGCGGCAGTTAATTGTGCCGTGTTTCTTCCTACCGGTATTTTGTACCCCCTCCCAAGCAGGCGCCCGTTCGCCGTGTAATTCCGCGGCGTGTTACAATTACAATATTACGCTTTTAGCAGGACAAGAGTGGCAGAAAAGTTACACAGAAGAAGTGGCAAGGGTAACCTATAACAGCAACATGTAACTGGAGAAAATGATGCGTTGACAATGTGTCAAATCAGTATGGCTAGAGAAATCGTCGTAAACGTACCGGTATTATGATAATAGATGTTAGATAACAATGGATCTATAAGAACTTGCATTACAAAAGCTCAAAGTTGCCAACAATCTACAGAAAACTGCAATAAACTCTGATCTAAAAATGATCTGAATGTAACTTGGAGGGTATTTTTGTCACTTAAGCAAATAGATCATAAACAAAATAGCTTAGGTTTCGCAGGCCAGGCCAAAGAAAATAAATTAAGAACTATTATGAAGAGTCAGTTAAAGGAAAATGGATGTCATGTTCACCTGTTGAGCGATGTCCTTGTAGTTGTCACCGGTTGCGAGCAGGAATCGAGAAACGAAGGCTGTCTTCAGCGCTGCAACTCTCTGAAGGATGCCCTCTGTTGGGTCTGTGGAACAGTTCTACAGGGGGGAGGGGGGCAATGCAGTCTTTAGAATGTTTTTAATTATATGCTTTCCTTATACTGTACACGTATACAGGCTCAAACTCAGCTCAGGCACTATTGTTGGTCACATTTAATGTCTGCACATAAAAGAAACCAGCACACTTATTGAGAAGAGTAGGGGTGATCCAGTGAGCTTGAATGAAAAAAAAAACAGCTGGACTGAACTTACACTGCACTAAAACTAGCTCCTTGAAAAAAGCATTGTGTGTCACCTGAATTGAGGAAGACCGCTTTACGGTACCTTCTATTGATTGTCAGATTAAGAAATTTTCAGAGAATTCTTCACATTTCAAAGATAAGGCCATTCTGCCTTATTCTGTTGGCTCTCCTTGAGTGGTGTCAACTTGTAACAGACAAACAAAAACAATAACAACTTACACTGAAATATGTCTTAAGTGTGGAGGAGGGCTCGTCTTGAGCTGTGTTCAGGATGTTCTTCAGCTGTTGAACGGTCGTCATGGCAGTTCTGTTGTCATGGAAACAGAACATCATATAGAATCACCAAAACCCAGTATTGAATAAAAACACCAATACTACAGCCATAATTATCAAAAATTTGAATGCAATATTATCCTCTATACATATTTGAACTAGTTCAAAGGCTTCAAACATAACTCTTACAGTACTGTTAATGCTAGTTCACCTTTATCCGTGGGGTAAACTATATCCATTGTATTTTAAAATAGAGTGTTTAGGGATATGAGATCAAAACAGTACAATTTTTGCAGTATTTTTTAAAACAATAAACAATTTGAAACCATGTCCATTTACTTGATATCCCTAAACACCACTTATTTAGAAGCAACGAATATAGGTTACCCCACAGATAAAGGTGAACTAACATTACATCATAGGTGGAATGACGACACAGAATTTTGCCCTCTAAGAAAAGATCCTCAAGTCGTAAAAAAACTTAATTGCTACCATGTTATCTAAAAAATTAAACTAAGCTTCTTAATTCACAGAGGATGTGTTGCCTTACCTGACAGGTGTGCAGAGTGGATCTGTCTGTGAGGCGTGAGGGATTCCACTGGCTTCGTCACTACACAAATAAAACAACAACTTCTGTTGACATCTCATCATTTTTCCAGCCTGGAAGCCATCCTATTTTAGCTCCAATTCCATGTATAGTCTGGCAGGCATTAATAATGAATTATCTTGCATTTGAATATAATGATTACTTGCAGAAAATAAACACAACACCTTTCATTGGCTCAGAGTCTAACAGTCCTTTGTAGTGGCATGGAATACGATTGATGAAACTGTACTTTAGTAAGCTTGCAAGGACAGATTCAACCAAGATTTTTGATTTTGCAAACCTTGGATTTATGAACAACTTACCATGGACCATGGTCCTCTTTTCACCCACAGTCTGAAATTGTACTTACTCATGGAGGACCGAAATGGACTTACTTCCTTAATTGGTTTAAAGGCCTTACTCTGGATAATAGTCCACCAAAACTAACACCAACAGTTTTAAAACATAGCAAAATGGGGTGGACTTACTGTGGGAGTAAATCCCCCTCTGGCACAAGTAAGTACACCTACAGTCTACATTCATCCTCTTTTCGGTCCCAGGTTTGCAAAAACATTGGTTACAAAACAAGTGGGATGGAAAAAAATCTACAGATGGGGAAAGACCTTCTTCTAACTGACCTATCAGAGGAGGGCGACATCAGATGTCTGTCATGGTGTAGGAAGGTCATCTCATCGATGTCACCCTCTAACATGTACAAACTTCTGTACTCAGTCTCAAGCCAGGACAGCTGGGGAGAGATGGAGGGAAGAAATGAACAACAATGTGAAAGTCAAATCTGACCTAAAATTTCAAACCTTAACAAACAGTTGTGATACTCTTCTGCTGGTTGTGACAGAGAAGACAGACACAATTTTGTTGTACTAAAGGGCAACTACTACTTGGTTAGGTATTTTAGAAACATATATAGAAACAGGGGGAAGCATATTCACCTCAGGTAGACCTTCCTTTACAGGCAGGGTTTGAGTGTAGCGCAGCCAGCAGCTGTGGTACACCGACTCCACCTAGAGACAAACATAAGAAGTACAACTTTCCTTTATACTGACAACTCTGTACATGTAAATTATTGCCGTACTTTGTATAATGTATGGTTGTGGGGCAACAAAGTTTGTTCATACATGTACTTTGTCAATGCATTGCTGTAATGTCTTACCAGGGCTTCATCTTTTTTAAAAATAGAGCAGCTTAGACACAGAGTGAGGCACACTTGATAAAGGGAGCAAAATCTAACAAGACATCCAGGACATAAGATACAAAAAACAAAGTCCAGCTGAAGTACCAAAGTTGGCCACCAGGAGGCCTAAAATCGGAGTTTATTCATGCGTCAACAACACCTACTCACCTACCAAATATTATCACAAGCCATCCAGAGGTTCTTCGGATATTCATCCAGACATATACACATGCATGCATGTATACAGAGTAAAAACTACTCTACACCTCCATTATTCCTGGAGGTAATAACAAGGAAATACTTACATCATCATAACCACAGCCCATCTCTGTACACAGCACCTTCAGTATGGACCCCACCAGCACTGGAACTGTGCAGGAGTCATCCTTATCTGGCAGTCCTTCTTCTAAGTGTTCTAGGATCACATCAGCTGTCACAAGAAGAAAATCACAGAAGCTATTTTAAGTAGCTGCCTCTAAATCAACCAAGGAATACATGCAAGGGCTTATTTTACAATACCAGTATCCATCCCTTCTCCCCTGCCTTTAAATGTGGTCTTGCTTTACTCCTTTCTTTAAACAAGCTTCTCTTTTGAAACAACTAATGTTTATATGTAGGACTAAGGGATGTGTACGAACTGTATTTCACTCACTTCTGAAATGTATATTCATTAATAAAGCAGGTGCAGACTACTGTGTAGTTGTCTTTATGTGAATTTTACTGACCTTTGCTTAATTGTAACGCTAGTTCACCTTTATCCGTTGGGTAACCTATATCCGTTGCTTTTAAAAACAGGGATATCACATTGACGGACATTGGTTTAAAATTTCAATATTTTCAGTACAGTGCAGTTTAGAACTACCACCCGTCGAATTGATGTGCCTAAAATACATTGTTTTGCCAAAAAACGGATATAGAATAGCCAGCGGATAAAGGTGAACTAGCGTTACACAGTATTCCAGCATTTTTTTCCAGCAAATACTTTGAGACTAGTATTCTCTTCTTTGAGGTATTAACTTCTTTGAGCTGAAGACATTTAACTTAATGTTGGTCATTTGGAGGCATTTGGGAGGGTTAGAAGATGGTTGAACTACGATTCACTGATGGAGAAATGCAATGTAGTCTCACCATAAGGAGGCCTGAGTAGGAAGCTGGGAGTCCACCTGATAACATGGGCCATACAGCACAACAGGAGGTGGAAGTTCAACACAAGCTCTGGGTTTCCCTGAAGGACTTTTCCTGTAAAAGAAAAAAGGTTCACAAATGAAATTGAGACAACTGCACCATTCGAACATGACTGACATAGAATTAAACTTCATTAATGATAGCAATATTTTTATCAGATGCTACCAATGGGTAAGATTACTCTAGCACTGAATGTTACCTTTAGCCAGGAGAAAGATGAGCCAGCTTTGTTTCATCCTGGGGGTGACGGTGGTGGTGGTACTGCAGGTGGTGCAACAAAACTGTTGGTCAGTAAAAAATGTCAGACATAGACATGCAAACACATAGATGCACATACATTCTCACACACATACACACACACACAAACAGACTGCATGCACACAGACACATACCACCTCACACACACACACACACACACACACACACACACACACATACACACATACACAAACAAGCACATACAAAATGACACATATACATCATTTCTACATGACTGTATTTTCTTCCTTTCTGAGATTTCAACAAGAGGTTAACAACATCTACAAGGTTTATGATCATTCTGTGATAAGAATATACAGCAGAGATATGTTTCCTACCTGGCTGAGAATGGGCTAGGATTCTCCTGGAAGATAGCAGCAAATAGCCTGGAAGAAAAAACAACGTAATTTTCTTATATTAATGTCTCCTAAAAAACTGACAGGTTTGCAATAATATCTTGTTAAAACATAACTGTTCATGGATGTCAGGATTCAAATCTTAGTAGACTAGTGACTGTCTTTACTACCATATTTGGTTGACAGAAGTTAAATGCTTACTTTTCAAACTTGAGGTGCAGCGCTGCCACAATACAGTACTTCCTCTGTAGCTGACTGTACGTGTCTCGGACATTAGAACTCACATCCTCCATACAGTGGGATGTCTTCATGGCGTGGAACAACATCACAATGCTGAAACAGAGAAATTTTTCACAATTGTGAAACATACATTCAACATTGTAAATTCATATGCATTCACAGCACTTGACTTTGACATCATGGTTAAAAATCATGCGTTTACAGTATCTTTCGATTTGTACAGCTAGTTCACATTTATCCAGGGGTAACCTATATCCGCTGTGTCTTAAAGACAGTTCAGTTCAGGTCATCCTTCCGGTGACACAATAGTGTCTAAAAAGACAGGATATAATGTAGGTCAAGTTGATAACAAGGTTTCTAATTGTAATATTTCAAATAAAATATTCTAGCTTGAAACCACCGTCCGTCCACTTGATATCCCTTTATAAATACAACAGATATAGGTTACTCCCTGTGTGAACTAGTGTTGATGTAACAACAGTAATGATACTATATATGTTTTTGCACACTTAGAAATACAGCAAAGATTTTTAGAATTTGTATAAGTATGCACAGACTATTACAGGCCATAGTTTGTGGACATGTTTGAACTAATATTGATAGAGAAATTATGTAATTCTGTCATAAAGAAAAGAACATCACTAGCAGGTATGTGTTAAAAATTTGACTATATCTATGAGTATATGTATATGAACAATCTGAATTCATAATGACATTCACAAAATCACATTTAATTTAGTGAAAACACATCGTCATTTACAGGGTCTTAGAACTGTATATTAAGAAAGATTGTTGATGAAATGTAATACTATATGAACCTACTTTGCACTGGCCTTGTTCAGTATGTCTTGAAGTGTCACGCAGGGAGCAAAGACGTTAACGCTGTCTGGGGAACCTTCTTCTTCTGTCTCTCGAAACCTGGAGATGTAAAGTATGTTTACATGCGCATGCTACAATCACATTAACGTTTACACAGACAAGGTTTGATTACAAAGGTTTTAACAAATCTAGTTTAATGGTTATATGGGAGCCCTGTTCATGTACATCTCTGCTATGTATATCAAAATTCTAAGGACATACATGTATGATGCGACAATCCAAATTTTTGTGGATTCACTATCACTTCCGTACATTTCTATGGCACCGCCACTGCAGAGAATATAAAAATACATGTATGCCGTACTTAAACTGTATACAAAATTAAGAATAATGTGTATAACAAAATAAAATTTCACCAAGCTTCAAACATCAAGGTGTAATGTTAAGTCTCCTGTTGGTTTACCTTGCTTTTGTCACAGCCACATAGATACATGCCACACAGCACAACTGGGGCACCTAAAGAGACGGATAAACAAGTAATCACATCTTGCAAGAAAAACATACCTGCAGTTTCAACAAAAGCTGCTAGGTGGACCAAATTAACAACCAAGTGCTATTCACATGACCATAAGCTATCAGCCACACATGACCATAAGACCACTGTCTATTCAGAACATATGCCATAGGTGATTGTATGTATATTTCCCCACGTTCTGTACATTTATCACAATGAAACCAAGTAGTGATGTCGCAAGTTCTTACAGATAGTCATTTCTGACATATAGTGAGCCATGAGCCTTTCTTGGTGCGATTCTAAAGTGCTTACGTCACCCAACAATACTTTCTAATTATGTTCAGCATACTCCACCAAACAGAATTCTCTGTACCAAAATGGACCATTGTTTTGTGTATTGCCCATTCACAAGTTTTCACAAACAATTACTAAATAAGGTCCAGGTTCGGGTTTGGACCTGGACCTGATCCTCTGGAACTGAACCATACCTGTGCCTGAATTTTTTGTACCAGTACCCACCCCTACTATATGATTGTATTTCACCATGTTTGCTGTCTTTGATGCTTGCAGATGTTTAAAAAAACTCTCTAACCTGTCCAGAGCTGTGAGTCTTCGCCCCCACCTCTGCCAGTATCTGTAGTGCATCATCAGTGATGACAGCAGGCAGGGACAGAGCTGTGGCCAGTCTTCTCAGGTCCACCTCCATCTTATACTTCTGTAGATCAGACTATTATAGATCCTGCAGGAAGACATGATTCCAAGTCATGAAAGGCATAGATATGCTGACATCTAAAAATTTAATGCTTATGCATGTAACAATGGGGGGTTTAAGTAGCGCCAAACAGCTATGCAAATTGGCTGATCAGCCTTTTCAGCCTAGCGGTTACGCTGCTGGATTTGTGATCTGCCGGCCTGGGTTCGATCCACTGGTGCAGGTAACATTGAAAATTACCTGCACCAAAAAATTTTTACCTGAACCACTATAAATTTAGGAAGTATGGATCGTACTAAAATTGTTCAGGGACCATTGCTATTTTTTTCTTTTATACCTTGTGGTGTTATAGGTGGTAACCATCAATGCAGCTGATGACAATCCACATACACCTACATCATTGGACATTTATGTATAAAACACTTGCATCTGTTGCATACAAGTGCTGGGCACCAACACACACTTACTCACTCACTCACTCAAAACACAATTATACTGTTAAAATGTTTTACGGTATTGTCCAAAATGCAGAATCATTGAGAACATCAATATGCTGTTAATATACATGTAGCTGAATAAAATACACTCCACTATATACCTATGCCATTTCAGCACAAGATCATATATGTGTGGCAGTGAGGGAGAGGGATCTTCCTTGTCCAACATACCAATTTACCATGCACCTTAACTGATATATTAACAAATGCCAAGCAAGGCTACCAAACCTTATCATGTTGAAATATAATTCAATACTGAGGTCTGGAATAAAAAATGATGTTGTCAATGTCTCAGTCATAAAGAAATTTGCAGGACAAAACCACTACAACACAGTGAGTATTGGAAAATTTTGGTATCACAGGGTTCTCCCCAGAATTTTTTAGTATAGTGGAGGGGCTGGCAAAAATAACCCGCACCAACGCGCTGCACTTTCATGAAAATGGGTTCATTTTGCAATGACAGAGGGTGCCAAATACTACAAGTATAATATACTGTTGTTATTCCTTTGTTGTGAAGTGGCAAAACTACTATTGTTTTGATCATTGCTCATTCACAAGTTTTTGCAGACAATGCTGACTGGAAAAGTGATGCCACTTGGTACAAAAATCTGTGAATTGTCATTAATCTTAGCAAAACTAACAAAGAAAATAGGGAAGAAACACACTAAATTTGAAAAATAGTATAGTGGAGCTGGCTGAGAGTATAGTGGAGGGCCTCCCTTATTCCACTCTCTGGGGAGAACCCTGTATCATTGTAAACATGTCCAAATCAATCTACATTGTATAGTATGTGATTGTTTGCAACATGCCAAAAATCACTTCTGTTCTGAAGGTTATGTAATTCTTTTAACTTTCCCAGTGGTTCTATGTTTGCAGTTTTGACAGTAACATCTTCACCGTGACCTCAAAACCACTGCGAAAATGCTTGCTCAGTCTTCTGAACAGAACTAAAAATCATTGCGATCACTCCATTTCCTCCTTACTGCGAAATCAAATCACCGCAAACTTAAAAACATTTACAGTTGTTAAAATGCAGATATTTGATTACAACTACCAACAATCCCGGAATCCGTATTGCTAAGGTGTCTGCAAATTATTATGGAACTGCAATAAGAGACCTCAGAGAGACCCTCTATGCTTCATACAGAACAACACAATTTGACCACAAAGTGAAACACATACGAACGTTTACATAAATACACATGTAGGGTTATAGGTTTTGATACTAAAAACATGGCTGAAGATTTGTGATGAACTATTCCTGCTCATGTTTACCGAATCGGAGAAAAACAACAACAATCTGTTGACAAAAAACATGACCCCGGTCCTCGTGAGGGCTTGTTTGGGCATGTGTAGAAAAATCTGACCAACCGACCATTCGTTCAAAACAACACTCCAGCAACAATAAAATTTTAGGTAATGATTTTGATATGATAGCAAGCGCCTTCCGTGCAAATCTTTTATTAGAAGCTATGTCTGAAAAATGTAGATGACCTCCATGGCCGACCGGAAGACAGCGAAGACCCAACCGTCATGGTGACCTATACTGGCCCGACGCTAGCCCGACGCAGGGCTCCGACCATACCGGGTTAAAAAGAAGCTCACCATTTGGCCAAACAAGTCCACGATTTCTCCAACGTTTTAGGAATATTGCACACAGAGATTAAATCATAAACAACAACAACAACAACAACACGAGATGATTTTTGCAACAAACATATTAAACCCACCTCGGCCTGTGTACCAATCTTGCTCTTGAAACGTCTGTGGATGTGAATGTAGCAGAAAAAGATCAGGTCACATGATCCAAATTTCGGGCGAAAATCCTCCCTCTTGCGGCCTGTTATTGTAAAACGTAAACAATCAGCAATTCAGGACTGCAATCCGGTTCCTATTTGTACAAGGAATTGTTTAGATCGCCCGTAATTTGCACGGTTTGGTAGAAAATTTGTTGACCTTTTCTCAGTTGCCGGGACGCTATCAGCTGAAAAATGGCGCGAAAGAACAACGCCGACCCAGACGCTTGGCGCTGATTGGTCAGAATTATGACGAGATTACGCCGTGATTGGTCAGCAGTTTCGCGCCAGGCCCCAGAATGTGAATACTTTGTCATCGACCTCTCGGAGCTATTTAGCTCACCTCCAAGCAGATGTTGGGTCAAGTTACTCACTGGGTCGCGCCTGTTGGCGACTGTTTGCGAATTAGTAGCTTAACATGGCGAATTTTCTTTTTGGATGATATGAAATTAGAAAAATCACAATTTGCGAAATTTCGCAGAAAGGCGCGAACTAGTCGCAAAAAGGAGCAATCACTGTAAATCTCTTTTTGATAATCTTAATCATTTTACATTAGTCTTTCATTCACTGCAATGTTCAATTAAGTTATCTTGTGTATAATTCGGGGCCGAAATTGAGAAGTGACATTCCAAACGCGGCCATCTTGTTGATATAGAGGTAATGTGTTTTACAGGTATAGACCGTAAGGGTCTAATCTGCATATATAACGTCATAGTCAATGTGATCATGCCATGATGCCTTAGTAAATAATGTGAATCTCGTACTTGTGACATGTGTAATTTGGTCTTAAAGGTGTATACAATGTATGTTAGTTTGAAGTCCACTCTAATCACAGCGTAATTTGCATGATAAACGATACAAGATAAACCAATAAATTGAAAAAAAAGTTATGGAGGTATGACTTTTGTTTAGTCTCTTATGTCAATGAACTGTCCATTGTAAATTGTTTTCAGTGTTTTTTCCATGCACGGTACAAGTGTAACGTTGCTTGCAATGCGCCTTCGGGCATGAACTTGCAAACAAACCTCCTGTTATTAAAAAGGGGTGTGTCCGGTCACTGCGCATGCTGCCATGCAGCACAAAGAATCACTGAACAGTAAGACTAGAACAGGATTGGGAAAATACTAGTGGCCTCTAGAACTTGTGAGCAAGGTAGGGACAGTTTTGCTATTCGTAAGAAATCATGTATATAATAGAACTTCTGGTGTATGTGACTTGCAGTGAATCGTTGTTGTTCCTTTTCGAAATATAGCATTTTTTCTCCCCACGTACAGTCCGAAGAGTCAAGTGCACACAGATAGAACTAGAGTTCGTCGACCTCATACCTCCATGAATATTTACAGCTTTTGTTAATTTCATGCAAATGACTTAACATTAACATGATTTATGCATGGTGTTGTTCATCATTGAATAACGTACAGTGCACATGTCACCAGTAAAATTCCCAGTTCAAATCATTAATCATTAAGTTGTTTTGCCATTTTTTGCATAAATTATGCAAAAAAGTTCCTCATTTGCATATTTGATATCTGCATATGTTCCACCGAATATAATTAACAAGTGTTACATTTATCGAAGTCCAGTTATTGCAAACAATGGAATTATACCATTTCCTAATTAATTATGCAAATTAAGTCCTTATTTGCATAAAATGCATATCATTATGAACGTCTTTGCCTAAGCTACCTGCATACGTAAAATGCAGGCAATCCGCCGTTCCTTTCTGCAGTTATCCTCTTTGGAGTGTCTTGACAAAAACACCCCTGCAGTTCCACACTTGAATGTTAGGGGACTGAAACTTGCCCCACCTTGTCATGACACTAAAAGCTATCTACCACCCAAATGTCACGACCATATCACGTACGGGACAAGAGATACATTGAAAAAACTGCTATGATAGAATATTCTCATTAATTATGCAAATGTACTCCTATTTTGCATTATTAGTATTTTATCTTGTACAACATTGTCTAAGGTACCTACATACCAAAAATCATGAAAGTCCGTTGTTCCCTTCTTGAGTTATCCTCGTCAGAAGTTTTTGACAAAAATGCCCTTGCTATCCCAAAACTAGACGATAGGGGGCCCAAACTTATGTCATTTTTTCCTGAGCACAAGAGCTATCTAATACTCAAAAATCTTGACCATAGCATGTTCAGAACACCGAGATAGCAAAACCGGAAGTTGTGCTGCAGTACCAAGGTCACACACCAGGGGGCCCGAAATTGACCTTGACCTTCGTCTTCCCAACCCCTACCCACATACCAAATATGATCGTGGTCCATCAAGAGGTTCTCAAGTTATGATGGCCACAAATTTGCGGACACACAGACACACACACACACACACACACACACACACAGACACACACACAGACACACCAAAAACTATACCTCCATTTTTTCATGGAGGTAACAATGGTGTTAATTGAAGGCAGCCCTGGTGTGTGTGGCGGTAGCGGCTCTCCCGGCGTACTACTGTAACGAACCTGTGCCACAGGGAATCGCAGAGCCACATCTGTACGCAAAAATGCAGGGGATAAAGTTCAGAACAGCACACAACGTGGTAAGAACTAGTCACGTTGTTGTCACACCCACCGCTTGTAATAATGACTGCTTTCGCTAGACGGCGCTCTGTCGCTGTGAGACCATCCGCAAAGCTATTACAATCTGATCTTCAACGGTGATCCTTGATTTCATGCTCAGAGTATGAATCAGATATAAACGTTTGATTCAGAAGATAACAAGACACAATAATGTAAAAAAAAGTACTTTATCTATATGAAATTCGTTGAGCGATCTGTCAATTTATTTTGGTCAATCAGAGGTCGCAGCCTCTGGGTATGATGATATGATATGCTTCTTTGGTGAAGATAACTTGGGGTAGGGGGGGACATTAATACAAACTTTTTGAAATACGCATCCTGAAATATGGAGATGATCTATATAAACACAGAAATCACAAAAATTAGGCAATTGTAAAACTCTAACCCCCCTGTACATACCCCCTGAAGTTTGGATACCCCCCTTGCCATGTACTTGTGTGACGTTGCTAAGGTCTGCAAGCACTGACTGCATTACTTCAGTTCTTTTTGCACATCTTGTGTAATTAAATGATACATTACACTCCAAGATACCTTTCTATCAAGTTTTGGCTTAATATTCTTGGTTGCCATGGCAACAGGGCAGCAAGTGTTGGGGCGAATTTGCATTATTTGGCCAAAAACAGGGAAATCACGGTAGGGCAGTAATTAAACAAGTGCTGAGAATAACAAAGAGTACCCGAATCTTTAGCTTCACAAGAACAGTGGCAAAACTCGATGCCAAGGAATTGGGCAACTTAAAAAAGAAACATTGTTTCAAGGTCACAAAAACACAGTTTTTTTGCCAAGCTTAAAACCAGTGTTTTTGTATATGTGTCGAGAAGTATGGACAGAAAAGCAACAGTTGACTGTTCTCTCTACTACTAAACTCTCTTGTACATGACTGTGCATACTATATCCAAGGCTCGAAATACTTTTTCTGCATACCTGCACTATTGCAGGTAACATTGAAAGTAGCCTGCACCAGACAAATTTTACCTGTACCACTCTGAATTTTGGAAGTATAGTTCATACTAAAATTGTTCAGGAACTATTGCTATTTTTTTCTTTTCTACAGAATATTACTTAATATAGGTGATAGTGGTAACATTCAATGCAGCTAATAACAATCCAGGTACACCTACATCATATAACTGTATATACCCATTACATGGACCAGTGCAGGTTAGGTGCAAGTAGGCATCAAAAATACCTGCACAGCCCCAATTTTACCTGCACCAACCTGTATATACCCAGTACATGGACCAGTGCAGGTTATAGGTGCAGGTAGACACCAGAAATACCTACACCGTTTTTACCTGCACTAACCTGTACCCAGTACATGGACCAGTGCAGGTTAGGTGCAGGTAGACACCAGAAATACCTGCACAGCCCCAGTTTTTACCTGCACTAACCTGTACCCAGTACATGGACCAGCGCAGGTTAAGTGCAGGTAGACACCAGAAATACCTGCACAGCCCCAGTTTTACCTGCACTAACCTGTACCCAGTACATGGACCAGTGCAGGTTAGGTGCAGGTAGACACCAGAAATACCTGCACAGCCCCAATTTTACCTGCACTAACCTGTATATACCCAGTACCTGGACCAGTGCAGGTTATAGGTGCAGGTAGACACCAGAAATATCTGCACAGCTCCAATTTTACCTGCACTAACCTGTATATACCCAGTACCTGGACCAGTGCAGGTTAGGTGCAGGTAGACACCAGAAATACCTGCACAGCTCCAATTTTACCTGCACTACCCTACATAAGCAGGTAGTATTTCGAGCCCTGATATCTGTCATTGTAAGCAAGATGCCTGCGATACTGAATTTCAACAATGTTTTATTGGTACATCTATTTACAACAGAATCAAAAGAACCATAGTCAAATTTACACTCATTGATGGTGTCAATGGCGTGTAACATTGTTCAAGTACAATCTTAGGTTGACCGCAGATGGAGTTTTCGTGGTTATCGGTAGTGACAGGGCTGTGTTCTTGAGTTGGGCCAGCTTTACACTTACATATCAACTTCCGCTGCTGATGTGAAAGATCCATGTTGGGTTTTCAGGGTTTGTAGTAGGTATTTGTCTCTCTTCCAATCAACAGCACTGTTTGCAATCTCTTTCCCATTGAGTCCTTGCTTCTTAAGCTCCTCTTCATTTCTCTTCCAAGCTATCAGACTCTCTGGTATCCTGCATCCTTTCCTGACTTCTCTACTTACTGTCTAAACGATCCAGGCTCTCTTCTCTTTTTCAGTACCCTTGTAACTTCAGATTAGTAATTGTGGTTACCACTTGAACAATGTCACTACAAACTCCTTATTTCCTTGTCTGAAGGAACATCTCCTTAGAGATAAACCCAAAGGCTGCATCCTTTACCTCCAGCAACAGTGCTCGAAATATCCACTTGCACACTTGAAAATGCATTTTGGTTGGCGCAACGTAAGTCGTAATTTTGAATCCAGGTAGCGCAGTGGGCAACCTGAAATTTTTCAGTTGGAACACAACTTTCCCCCACCTACATGCATACGTATTTATTTCTTGATAGGATAAAACATAAGTTACATGTAACTACAGGGGTGCCTAATAGGGGTGAGTAAACGGTACAGAAAATTCAGGTTCATGCAGGTGTGGTTCAGGTCCAGAGGTCCGGACCTGAACCTGGACCTGATTCAGTATGTGACAACTTGTGATACTCCATTTCCCTACAAAGAAATCTGTTTTGCAGAGTATTTGAGTACCACTGGCGTTTTAAAATCCTTCCAGGCTAACTGCCTCTGTGCGATTGAGTGTAAAAATTGGTAGAAATGAATACAAATTGTCCTGTAGCCCGTTTCGTCCAATTTTGAGTTTGGATCAATCCATTTTCGCCATGGGGTTGATTTGGAATAGTCCATATTTGCATGGGAAATACATTTGGAGGTTCAGATATGCACAATGATCTCTACTGAAGTCAAATATTTTGCCAAGGATGCCAAAGTACAATTTCTAAGGCATTAAGCATGTTTGGTAGTATAGCGTTATACTAGTTTAGTACATTGTCAACTTAAAAACTTCAGGGGGCATGTACAGGGGGGTTAGCAATCAAATATTTTCAAAATCTTTACATTTTCATATTCAGATGGACCGTCTCCATATTTCTAGGGGCGTATTTCATCAAAAACTGCATTTTTGCAAAATAGTGTCCCCCCCTACTTGGGGGATGCCTTCTATAATCAAGTATTTTATGCAAACCAGGGGCTAGTTTGCACAATTAATCAATCTGCAGCATTTCATAACAGGACAGTCAAACGTACATGTATTACATCTGTAACTGAAAAAAGAGATATTTATAGATATATAGATATATATATAGATATCAAATATGCAAATTTCTACCTAGCTCCGCAATGTAGTACGTTATATACTTCCAATGTGAATAATGGACTATCGAGATAAAACATGTCAATATTGACGACTTAATACATTGCATGGACGTTTCCACAAAGTAATATAGTTTTCTTGTACAACCCCTTTAAGTATAATATACAACTGCTGCAATACAGATAATTATTTTCGACTTGTTGCTTGCAACAATGATCATGTATTAAACATTCTTTGTTTCATAATGCAGTCCACTATATTGTGTATCCCATATGTCTAATGTACAATCCCTATATACAATCTCATTAATGACTACAAGTTACTGTGAAAAACAAACCCTGCTTTTTTCAACAATGTATTGTACCGGTAGTAACTGTTACATGTACAACCCTTTTAAAACTTATAATATATGCCCCTGTATACAATATCATCATTGCTCTTATTCTTGGTGTACAGATTATCAAATCTTATGGGAGACATGTACACCCCACCATGTATAATGTACTGTCCCTATAGTACCATTTTTTGCTGACTTTTGGGGTCACTTCCTGTGGAGACGGTGCAGCGTGGTAGCAGCATGACGTAATACCACCTAAATATAGCACGATTGCGTAATACCCACTCAGGGCCACTGTAAAACCCATTTTCCACGTACAAACATCCCCTGCAAAACCGTCAAAAGCCACTAGACGAAAAAACACCTCGTACGTTTCTTCTCCTTCTCAAGAACTACTCACATACGAAATATCAGATCAATCTGTGTTGGCGTGAAGGAGCTGGACTGTTCACAGACACAGAGTGTTGAAGGTTTCTACACATACCTATTGTATTATGCAAATTACCACCTAATTTGCGTAACACGCATTCAAGTATGTACATCATTACGTAAGCTATCTGCATACTTACAGTCATTAACATCCATCAACCCCTTCTCGCATTATTCCTTCTCAAAACCTAAAACAAGAATTACTTTCACCGCCCCTGCGAAAACCCTAGGTGGCCAAAACTTACACACCTTACTATGCTTTTACGCAGCTACCTACCACTTAAAAATCATCACCCAAACAAGTCCCAAACAAAAAATAGCAAAACCGGAAGTTCCGCTGCAGTACCGCTAGTTATCAGGCTGACAAACGACCCCCTGACATCAAAACGGCACTGACTACAAACACTTCGTTTCACGAAGTGAAAAACAAGTAGCGTAAGAGGAAAGTTACATGGCTGGAATAAATGTGTAAACATTACAAAGTTTGGACATGACTTTACAGGCGGTCTCACAGCGCTACCTATCTACACTGGTTGGTATTGCAACATGTCCTTCAAGTCGTACACAGTGTGATACTGTGCTGGCCGGATGTTTGCGGGCATTTTTAGCATCTTTCTTGAGAGAGTCAATACACTCCAAGCAACTCTGATTTGCAGGGAGTAAGTGCGTCTTTATTCATTAGAATATTTCTTTTATATGTCTTTCTTTTCTTTTGTATTCAAAGACGAATTTTGTACATAAAGATGTATTTCTTGTTTGGACAAGCCTTTTTGTCGCAAGAATGAGGATCTAGGAACAAGAAAGTTTTGTGTATCCTTTAGGCTGATGTATCTTAAGAAGAAAAGCGCCGTTAAACGGCTGAAATCATCATTGCAGGTAAACCCGCATCCACAGGAAGGTTTTCTTTGTAACAGGGTAAATAACTAACCTCAAGAAGGTTTTCAACCTCCTTGCTAACCTTAAGTTTAATTGGACATCAAACGCTGGTCAACTATAATTATGCCATGGTTAGATTGATATAGTGGAAGATTCATACCACCACACCCATACCCCGCGTCCCAGACAGGTGATGGAGGGATAAGGAGTGCGGAAAGTCTCCATCCCTGAGCAGACAGCGAGGCGAGTACTTTTCCCAAGCCATAAGAAATTAGAGAGGATGGTTGGGTGTTTAGGGTAAAGATACCTTCTTCTTTATATCTCAACACCCTCATACCCTTCCTACTGTCCCTAATTGACCCGACTTTAATTTTCGCCTGTTTCTGCCAACCACCTTTTTATCTTCCTCCCCAAAGTCAAACTGTGCGCCTTTTTGTGATGATATCTTTCCCTTTTATACCCCTGCACTCATTAGCAACGTGTACATTTGCATAACTCCTCTGATTGGTTACCCTCCAAAATTGAGTTAACTGACCACCTGTCTGTGGCGCGCGGGGACAGGTGTGACGCTGTGAATAGTACACAAAGATTATTCTGTCTCTTTGCATGCAGTTCTGGTCACCACTGGCTGACCTTGTCCAGGTAGACCCACGGGCCAGAGCTGACAGATCGTCTTGTTGGGAGACTCGTGCAGTAGTTTCTAACACCACAGCTTATGATGGGCACCAACCTCTTCTGTACTGCTGTTCACGGGACATGGAAATACAATGTCAGCAAGGCCACGGCAGGTAAGTTTTATGGATGACGACATCATTAATTTTAAACATGTAGCCATGACCGTAGTTGTAGAAGGGAAACTAGTTCGCGGGATCGATGTACATGTAGTAGTCAACTTGGTGAATGATACCAGTCTTCCAGACTTTGTGCATCGATCTTGTATGGCCTGTTTGATGTGATACCATCCAAGTTCGTTTTGACCATGACGGATGCGGGTTTTCCTGCAATGATAATTTTAACCGTTGGGCGGCGCTTTTCTTGTCTTTGCCATAGGATGCATGTACGTAGCCGTATTGACTTCTTACGGTAGATCTCAAAGAAAACGGTATAGTAAAGCCGCGATGCGTTATATCAGCCTAAAAATGGTGCCCCGTTCTTGGAAGGGGTTGATAAGTCACGAGGAACTATTTTTGAAAGCTAGACCGCAGTTAGAAGTCATGTAATTACGCCTGAAAGTTGACCAATTTTCAGGGTTTCAGTGGTGCGTTTCGCTATTGTTTTCGGGACGAGTTACGCACTGCATGGGGTTTTCCGATATACCGGGTTATAGGATAAGGATCAACTGCTTCCGGGTCAACAATACTTATAGTGTAGTGTTGTTGCACTATCACCTGGCAGTAACTTTAACACATTTAATTGATTACTGTACTCTTGAGGTTGTTTTTACATACCATACTACAATGTAGAGGCTTTTCGTTATGGGGGAGGTTTATACGGAATACGGATAGACCGGTGCCATACTACAGGTTTGTAAAAAAAGTGACAGCCTGTGCCAATGTCGAAGCTTTCCCGGCTATCAAGGCAAGTTTATACGGATGGAACAGAGACTTTCTACAATAAAGATTAGCACAGTTCTTGTCCTGTCGAGATTTTACGTTACTAAGGGAGTTGTATTCAGATACAAATGTGCCATACTACAGGTGTGTCAAAAAAAAATGACACAGTTGTGTCAATGCCCAAGATTTGCGTTCTTAAGAGAGGTTCGTATGGATCAAACAGAGACTTTTTACATGTGTATCATATAGAATGACACTGTTCTTGTCCTGTTAAGATTTTACGTTATAAAGGGAGCTTTTATTCGGATAGAACAGTGCCATACTACAGGTGTGTCAAAACAAATTGACACAGTTGCGCCAATGCCGAAGATTTCCGTTCTTAAGAGAGCAAGTTTGTACGAATGAAACAGAGACTTTCTACATGTGTATCATATAGAATGACACTGTTCTTGTAATGTTGAGGTTTTACGTTGTTGAGGGAGGTTTATTCGGATATAATGTCATACTACAGGTGTGTCAAAACAAATTGACACAGTTGCGCCAATGCTGAAGATTTGCGTTCTTAAAGGAGGTTGTTACGGATGAAACAGAGACTATTCACATGTGTATCATATAGAATGACACTGTTCTTGTCCTGTTGAGATTTTACGTTATTAAGGGAGGTTTATGCGGATAAAACAATGCCAAACTACAGGTGTGTCAAAAAAAATTGACACAGTTGTGCCAATGCCAGAGATTTCCGTTCTTATGCGAGGTTTATACGGATGGAACAGAGACTTTCCACATGTGTATCATATAGAATGACACTGTTTTTGTCCTGTCGAGATTTTATTTTGTTAGGGAGGTTTATTCGGATAAAACAGTGTCATACTACAGGTGTATCAATCGCTATTAGGGAATAATTAACGGATAGAACAGAGACTTTCTACATGTGTATCATATAGAATGACACTGTTCTTGTCCTGTCGGGATTTTACGTTATTGAGGGAGGTTTACGCGGATATAAATGCCATACTACAGGTGTGTCAAAATAAATTGACACAGTTGCGCCAATGCTGAATATTTGCGTTCTTAAACTTTAAGAACGCAAATCTTCAGCATTGGCGCAACTCCGGAAGGTTGTTACGGGTCAAACAGAAATTTTCTTCATGTGTATCATATAGAATGACACTGTTCTTGTTCTGTTGAGATTTTACGTTATTAAGGGAGGTTTATGCGGATGGAACAGTGCCATACTAGAGGTGTGTCAAAAAATTGACACAGTTGTGCCAATGCCAAAGATTTCCGTTCTTAGGGAAGGTTGTTACGGATGAAACAGAGACTATCTACATGTGTATCATATAGAATGACACTGTTTTTGTCCTGTTGAGATTTTACGTTATTGAGGGCGGTTTATTCGGATATAAATTCCATACTACAGGTGTGTCAAAATAAATTGACACAGTTGCGCCAATGCTGAATATTTGCGTTCTTAAACTTTAAGAATGCAAATCTTCAGCATTGGCGCAACTCCGGAAGGTTGTTACGGATCAAACAGAAATTTTCTTCATGTGTATCATATAGAATGGCACTGTTCTTGTCCTGTTGAGATTTTACGTTATTAAGGGAGGTTTATGCGGATAGAACAGTGCCATACTAGAGGTGTGTCAAAAAAATTGACACAGTTGTGCAAATGCCAGAGATTTCCGTTTTTATGGGAGGTTGATATGGATGAAACAGAAACTTTCTACATGTCTATCATATAGAATGACACTGTTCTTGTCCTGTTAAGATTTTAAGTTATAAAGGGAGCTTTTATTCGGATAGAACAGTGCCATACTACAGGTGTGTCAAAAAATTGACACAGTTGTGCCATTGTCAGAGATTTCCGTTGTTATGTGAGGTTTATTCCCATGGAATAGAAATTTTCTACATGTGTATCGTATGGAATGACACTGTTCTTGTCCTGTCGGGATTTTACGTTATTGAGGGCGCTTTATTCGGATATAATGCCATACTACAGGTGTGTCAAAACAAATTGACACAGTTGCGCCAATGCTGAAGATTTGCGTTCTTAAAGGAGGTTGTTACGGATGAAACAGAAACTTTCTTCATGTGTATGATATAGAATGACACTGTTCTTGTCCTGTTGAGATTTTACGTTATCAAGGGAGGTTTATGCGGATAGAACGGTGCCAAACTACAGGTGTGTCAAAAAATTGACACAGTTGTGCCAATGCCAGAGTATTCCGTTTTTATTGGAGGTTTATACGGATGAAACAGAAACTTCCTTCATGTGTATTATGTAGAATGACACTGTTCTTGTCCTTTTGAGATTTTATTTTGTTACGGAGGTTTATTCGGAAAGAACAGTGTCATACTACAGGTGTATCAATCGCTATTAGGGAATGTTTAACGGATAGAACAGAGACTTTCTACATGTGTATCATAAGGAAAGACACTGTTCTTGTCCTGTCGGGATTTTACGTTACGGGGGGAGATTTATGCGGATAGAACAGTGCCATACTACAGTTGTGTGTCAAAAATTGACACAGTTGTGCCAATGCCAGAGATTTCCGTTCTTAGGGAAGGTTGTTACGGATGAAACAGAGACTTTCTACATGTGTATCATATAGAATTACACTGTTCTTGTCCTGTTGAAATTTTACGTTATTAAGGGTGTTTTATTCGGATGTAAAAAGTCTTTTTTTCATCCGTATCAACCTCGCAACTGTGTCAATTTGTTTTGACACACCTGTAGTATGGCATTTATATCCGAATAAACCTCCCTCAATAACGTAAAATATCAACAGGACAAAAACAGTGTCATTCTATATGATACACATGTAGAAAGTCTCTGTTTAATCAGTACAAAGCTCTCTTAAGAACGGAAATCTACGGCATTGGCGCAACTGTGTCAATTTTTTTGACACACCTGTTGTATGGCACTGTTCTATCCAAATAAAACTCCCGTAATAACGTAAAACCTCAACAGGACAAGAACAGTGTCATTCTATATGATACACATGTAGAAGTTCTCTGTTTCATCCGTACAATGCTCTCTTTAGATTGCAAATCGTCGGCATTGGCGCAACTGTGTCAATTTGCTTTGACACACCTGTAGTATGGCACTGTTCTATCCGAATAAACCTCCCTTTATAACGGTAAAATCCTAATAGAACAAGAAGTGTCATTCTGTAAGATACACATGTAGAAGTTCTCTGTTTCATCCGTACAAAGCTCTCTTAAGTTAGGAAATCGTCGGCATTGGCGCAACTGTGTCAATTTGTTTTGACACACCTGTAGTATGGCACCGTTCTATCCGAATAAAACTCCTGTAATAACGTAAAATCTCAACAGGACAAGAACAGTGTCATTCTATTTAATAAACATGTAGAAGGTCTCTGTTTTATCCGTACAAACCTGTCTTAAGAGCGGAAATCTTCGGCATTGGCGCAACTGTGTCAAATTGTTTTGACACACCTGTAGTATGGCACTGTTCTATCCAAATAAAATTCCTGTAATAACGTAAAACCTCAACAGGACAAGAACAGTGTCATTCTATATGATACACATGTAGAAGGTCTCTGTTTCATCCGTACAATGCTCTCTTTAGATTGCAAATCGTCGGCATTGGCGCAACTGTGTCAATTTGATTTGACACACTTGAGTATGACACTGTTCTGTCCGAATAAAACTCCCTTTATAACGTAAAATCTTAATAGGGCAAGAACAGTGTCATTCTTTATGATACACATGTAGAAAGTTTCATCCGTATAAACCTCCTTTCAGAACGCAAATGTTTTGCATTCGCACAACTGTGTCAATTATTTGATACACCTATATATGGCACTGTTCTATTTGAATAAACCTCCCTCAAAAACGTAAAATCCCGACAGGACAAGAACAGTTTCATTCTATATGTTACACATGTAGAAGGTCTCTGTTTCATCCGTAACAACCTCCTCTAAGAACGCAAATCTTCAGCATTGGCGCAACTGTGTCAATTTTTTTGACACACCTGTAGTTTGGCACTGTGCTATCCGCATAAACCTCCATTAATAACGTAAAATCTCAACAGGACAAGAACAGTGTCATTCTATTTAATAAACATGTAGAAGGTCTCTGTTTTATCCGTACAAACCTGTCTTAAGAGCGGAAATCTTCGGCATTGGCGCAACTGTGTCAAATTGTTTTGACACACCTGTAGTATGGCACTGTTCTATCCAAATAAAATTCCTGTAATAACGTAGAACCTCAACATTACAAGAACAGTGTCATTCTATATGATACACATGTAGAAAGTCTCTGTTTCATCCGTACAAAGCTCTCTTAAGATTGGAAATCGTCGGCATTGGCGCAACTGTGTCAATTTGTTTTGACACACTTGAGTATGGCACTGTTCATCCGAAAGAAAACTCTCTTTATAACGTAAAATCTTAATAGGACAAGGACAGTGTCATTCTGTAAGATACACATGTAGAAAGTCTCTGTTTCATCCGTACAAAGCTCTCTTAAGATTGGAAATCGTCGGCATTGGCACAACTGTGTCAATTTTTTTGGACACAACTCACGGTAGTATGGCACATTTGTATCTGAATACACCTCCCTTAGTAACGTAAAATCTCGACAGGACAAGAACTGTACTAATCTTTATTGTAGAAAGTCTCTGTTCCATCCGTATAAACTTGCCTTGATAGCCGGGAAAGCTTCGACATTGGCACAGGCTGTCACTTTTTTTTACCGACACCTGTAGTAATTGGCACTCAGGTCTATCCGTATTCCGTATAAACCTCCCTCGTAACGAAAAGCCTCTACATTGTAGTCTGGTATGTAAAAACAACCTCAAGAGTACAGTAATCCATTAAATGTGTTAAATTTACTGCCATATCACCGACTTAGGTGATCATATGTGCAACAACAATACACTATTAGTATGGTTGACCCGGAAGCAGTTGATCCTTGTCCTATAACCCGGTATATCGGAAAACCCCATGCAGTGCGTAACTCGTCCCGAAAACAATAGCGAAACGCACCACTGAAACCCTGAAAATTGGTCAACTTTCAGGCGTAATTACATGACTTCTAACTGCGGTCTAGCTTTCAAAAATAGTTCCTCGTGATTTATCAACCCCTTCCAAGAACGGGGAACCATTTTTTAGGCTGATATAACGCATCGCGGCTTTACTATACCGTTTTCTTTGAGATCTACCGTAAGAAGTCAATACGGCTACGTACATGCACTCCCTTGGCGAAGCAATCTTGATGCTGTTTCACGGTCCACTCTGCAATGACGAGAAGACATATCCAAACCAGGTAACATCGTTATTGTCTGAAGAGTCAAATTAACCTGATGATATCCCTACTAACTGCTATAATCCAAGTTTATTTTTAGTTGAAAAGACGCCCTCTTTAGAGTATCAATCTATTCATGTAAAACTACAATCCATATGTTAACAGTTGCAGAAGCTTTATTCTTTGAATCAACGTTTGAACCTCATTAATAAAATAGAACCATAGACATTATTAACAAAGGGGCACAACCTTAGAAGATGAGCAACACGCATAGACAGCGGAAGTTGTAACATTCTATTACAATCTGGGTTCGTATGATTATCTTAGAGACGTAGAAGTGACGGCCCAGAATTGCATGGAATGGCGCAGGATGGTCCACAAGAGACGTTGCCTTGATGCAGACCACTTGACACAACGATGAAGAGACCTTATCAAGTATCAAGTAAGTCAGTATGATTATCTTACGGTTATCTGACGGTTTTTTTTTGCGAGTTACTGTGTGAAGGAAAGACAAAGTTATGTTTTAGATAATTGATGTGACGTGTCATAAAAGCGCGACTTGAGCCCCTAACGTTTTTCTGCATCAAAAACCAGGATCATCCCCAGTCAATTCTACTCCACAGCTGCATAACAGTCGAGCCTAACGATTTTCTCATCGCATCAATGTGCGCAGTTACAATAAACCTGCTTCCATCAAACATAAATCATGTGTTGAGCTATAACTTGTTATGCTACGTGTTATTCAACCATATTTTATCCAATGTGATATCCTAGTCTGTTTTATCAAGCCCCATCCTATGCCCCAGGTGAGCCTTCATTCGTATGTAGAAAAGTTACAAAGTAATTTTGGGTACTCAAATCACTTTTTACCTTTTGCCCACGGGTTTTACTATGATACTCAAGTGTTGAAAGTAACGCACATTTTGTTTGAAATTTCGGAAGTCCGATCGTAAGGGGTCGCTTTTTTGCGGTTACCGAAGGGTTCGCTTAGCGGTTAGCGGTTATCCCCCAGGTGAGCCAACATTCGTATGTAGAAAAGTTACAAAGTAATTTTGGGTACTCAAATCACTTTTTACCTTTTGCCCACGGGTTTTACTTTGATATTCAAGTGTTGAAAGTAACGCACATTTTGTTTGAAATTTCGGAAGTCCGATCGTAAGGGGTCGCTTTTTTGCGGTTACCGAAGGGTTCGCTTAGCGGTTAGCGGTTATCCCCCAGGTGAGCCTTCATTCGTATGTGGAAAAGTTACAAAGTAATTTTGGGTACTCAAATCACTTTTTACCTTTTGCCCACGGGTTTTACTTTGATATTCAAGTGTTGAAAGTAACGCACATTTTGTTTGAAATTTCGGAAGTCCGATCGTAAGGGGTCGCTTTTTTGCGGTTACCGAAGGGTTCGCTTAGCGGTTAGCGGTTATCCCCCGGTGAGCCTTCATTCGTAGTAGAAAAGTTACAAAGTTTTTTGGGTACTCAAATCACTTTTTACCTTTTGCCCACGGGTTTTACTATGATACTCAAGTGTTGAAAGTAACGCACATTTTGTTTGAAATTTCGGAAGTCCGATCGTAAGGGGTCGCTTTTTTGCGGTTACCGAAGGGTTCGCTTAGCGGTTAGCGGTTATCCCCCAGGTGAGCCTTCATTCGTATGTAGAAAAGTTACAAAGTAATTTTGGGTACTCAAATCACTTTTTACCTTTTGCCCACGGGTTTTACTTTGATATTCAAGTGTTGAAAGTAACGCACATTTTGTTTGAAATTTCGGAAGTCCGATCGTAAGGGGTCGCTTTTTTGCGGTTACCGAAGGGTTCGCTTAGCGGTTAGCGGTTATCCCCCAGGTGAGCCTTCATTCGTATGTAGAAAAGTTACAAAGTAATTTTGGGTACTCAAATCACTTTTTACCTTTTGCCCACGGGTTTTACTATGATACTCAAGTGTTGAAAGTAACGCACATTTTGTTTGAAATTTCGGAAGTCCGATCGTAAGGGGTCGCTTTTTTGCGGTTACCGAAGGGTTCGCTTAGCGGTTAGCGGTTATCCCCCAGGTGAGCCTTCATTCGTATGTAGAAAAGTTACAAAGTAATTTTGGGTACTCAAATCACTTTTTACCTTTTGCCCACGGGTTTTACTATGATACTCAAGTGTTGAAAGTAACGCACATTTTGTTTGAAATTTCGGAAGTCCGATCGTAAGGGGTCGCTTTTTTGCGGTTACCGAAGGGTTCGCTTAGCGGTTAGCGGTTATCCCCCAGGTGAGCCTTCATTCGTATGTAGAAAAGTTACAAAGTAATTTTGGGTACTCAAATCACTTTTTACCTTTTGCCCACGGGTTTTACTATGATACTCAAGTGTTGAAAGTAACGCACATTTTGTTTGAAATTTCGGAAGTCCGATCGTAAGGGGTCGCTTTTTTGCGGTTACCGAAGGGTTCGCTTAGCGGTTAGCGGTTATCCCCCAGGTGAGCCTTCATTCGTATGTAGAAAAGTTACAAAGTAATTTTGGGTACTCAAATCACTTTTTACCTTTTGCCCACGGGTTTTACTTTGATATTCAAGTGTTGAAAGTAACGCACATTTTGTTTGAAATTTCGGAAGTCCGATCGTAAGGGGTCGCTTTTTTGCGGTTACCGAAGGGTTCGCTTAGCGGTTAGCGGTTATCCCCCAGGTGAGCCTTCATTCGTATGTAGAAAAGTTACAAAGTAATTTTGGGTACTCAAATCACTTTTTACCTTTTGCCCACGGGTTTTACTTTGATATTCAAGTGTTGAAAGTAACGCACATTTTGTTTGAAATTTCGGAAGTCCGATCGTAAGGGGTCGCTTTTTTGCGGTTACCGAAGGGTTCGCTTAGCGGTTAGCGGTTATCCCCCAGGTGAGCCTTCATTCGTATGTAGAAAAGTTACAAAGTAATTTTGGGTACTCAAATCACTTTTTACCTTTTGCCCACGGGTTTTACTTTGATATTCAAGTGTTGAAAGTAACGCACATTTTGTTTGAAATTTCGGAAGTCCGATCGTAAGGGGTCGCTTTTTTGCGGTTACCGAAGGGTTCGCTTAGCGGTTAGCGGTTATCCCCCAGGTGAGCCTTCATTCGTATGTAGAAAAGTTACAAAGTAATTTTGGGTACTCAAATCACTTTTTACCTTTTGCCCACGGGTTTTACTTTGATATTCAAGTGTTGAAAGTAACGCACATTTTGTTTGAAATTTCGGAAGTCCGATCGTAAGGGGTCGCTTTTTTGCGGTTACCGAAGGGTTCGCTTAGCGGTTAGCGGTTATCCCCCAGGTGAGCCTTCATTCGTATGTAGAAAAGTTACAAAGTAATTTTGGGTACTCAAATCACTTTTTACCTTTTGCCCACGGGTTTTACTTTGATATTCAAGTGTTGAAAGTAACGCACATTTTGTTTGAAATTTCGGAAGTCCGATCGTAAGGGGTCGCTTTTTTGCGGTTACCGAAGGGTTCGCTTAGCGGTTAGCGGTTATCCCCCAGGTGAGCCTTCATTCGTATGTAGAAAAGTTACAAAGTAATTTTGGGTACTCAAATCACTTTTTACCTTTTGCCCACGGGTTTTACTTTGATATTCAAGTGTTGAAAGTAACGCACATTTTGTTTGAAATTTCGGAAGTCCGATCGTAAGGGGTCGCTTTTTTGCGGTTACCGAAGGGTTCGCTTAGCGGTTAGCGGTTATCCCCCAGGTGAGCCTTCATTCGTATGTAGAAAAGTTACAAAGTAATTTTGGGTACTCAAATCACTTTTTACCTTTTGCCCACGGGTTTTACTTTGATATTCAAGTGTTGAAAGTAACGCACATTTTGTTTGAAATTTCGGAAGTCCGATCGTAAGGGGTCGCTTTTTTGCGGTTACCGAAGGGTTCGCTTAGCGGTTAGCGGTTATCCCCCAGGTGAGCCTTCATTCGTATGTAGAAAAGTTACAAAGTAATTTTGGGTACTCAAATCACTTTTTACCTTTTGCCCACGGGTTTTACTTTGATATTCAAGTGTTGAAAGTAACGCACATTTTGTTTGAAATTTCGGAAGTCCGATCGTAAGGGGTCGCTTTTTTGCGGTTACCGAAGGGTTCGCTTAGCGGTTAGCGGTTATCCCCCAGGTGAGCCTTCATTCGTATGTAGAAAAGTTACAAAGTAATTTTGGGTACTCAAATCACTTTTTACCTTTTGCACACGGGTTTCGGAAGTCCGATCGTAAGGGGTCGCTTTTTTGCGGTTACCGAAGGGTTCGCTTAGCGGTTAGCGGTTATCCCCCAGGTGAGCCTTCATTCGTATGTAGAAAAGTTACAAAGTAATTTTGGGTACTCAAATCACTTTTTACCTTTTGCCCACGGGTTTTACTTTGATATTCAAGTGTTGAAAGTAACGCACATTTTGTTTGAAATTTCGGAAGTCCGATCGTAAGGGGTCGCTTTTTTGCGGTTACCGAAGGGTTCGCTTAGCGGTTAGCGGTTATCCCCCAGGTGAGCCTTCATTCGTATGTAGAAAAGTTACAAAGTAATTTTGGGTACTCAAATCACTTTTTACCTTTTGCCCACGGGTTTTACTATGATACTCAAGTGTTGAAAGTAACGCACATTTTGTTTGAAATTTCGGAAGTCCGATCGTAAGGGGTCGCTTTTTTGCGGTTACCGAAGGGTTCGCTTAGCGGTTAGCGGTTATCCCCCAGGTGAGCCTTCATTCGTATGTAGAAAAGTTACAAAGTAATTTTGGGTACTCAAATCACTTTTTACCTTTTGCCCACGGGTTTTACTATGATACTCAAGTGTTGAAAGTAACGCACATTTTGTTTGAAATTTCGGAAGTCCGATCGTAAGGGGTCGCTTTTTTGCGGTTACCGAAGGGTTCGCTTAGCGGTTAGCGGTTATCCCCCAGGTGAGCCTTCATTCGTATGTAGAAAAGTTACAAAGTAATTTTGGGTACTCAAATCACTTTTTACCTTTTGCCCACGGGTTTTACTATGATACTCAAGTGTTGAAAGTAACGCACATTTTGTTTGAAATTTCGGAAGTCCGATCGTAAGGGGTCGCTTTTTTGCGGTTACCGAAGGGTTCGCTTAGCGGTTAGCGGTTATCCCCCAGGTGAGCCTTCATTCGTATGTAGAAAAGTTACAAAGTAATTTTGGGTACTCAAATCACTTTTTACCTTTTGCCCACGGGTTTTACTTTGATATTCAAGTGTTGAAAGTAACGCACATTTTGTTTGAAATTTCGGAAGTCCGATCGTAAGGGGTCGCTTTTTTGCGGTTACCGAAGGGTTCGCTTAGCGGTTAGCGGTTATCCCCCAGGTGAGCCTTCATTCGTATGTAGAAAAGTTACAAAGTAATTTTGGGTACTCAAATCACTTTTTACCTTTTGCCCACGGGTTTTACTATGATATTCAAGTGTTGAAAGTAACGCACATTTTGTTTGAAATTTCGGAAGTCCGATCGTAAGGGGTCGCTTTTTTGCGGTTACCGAAGGGTTCGCTTAGCGGTTAGCGGTTATCCCCCAGGTGAGCCTTCATTCGTATGTAGAAAAGTTACAAAGTAATTTTGGGTACTCAAATCACTTTTTACCTTTTGCCCACGGGTTTTACTTTGATATTCAAGTGTTGAAAGTAACGCACATTTTGTTTGAAATTTCGGAAGTCCGATCGTAAGGGGTCGCTTTTTTGCGGTTACCGAAGGGTTCGCTTAGCGGTTAGCGGTTATCCCCCAGGTGAGCCTTCATTCGTATGTAGAAAAGTTACAAAGTAATTTTGGGTACTCAAATCACTTTTTACCTTTTGCCCACGGGTTTTACTTTGATATTCAAGTGTTGAAAGTAACGCACATTTTGTTTGAAATTTCGGAAGTCCGATCGTAAGGGGTCGCTTTTTTGCGGTTACCGAAGGGTTCGCTTAGCGGTTAGCGGTTATCCCCCAGGTGAGCCTTCATTCGTATGTAGAAAAGTTACAAAGTAATTTTGGGTACTCAAATCACTTTTTACCTTTTGCCCACGGGTTTTACTTTGATACTCAAGTGTTGAAAGTAACGCACATTTTGTTTGAAATTTCGGAAGTCCGATCGTAAGGGGTCGCTTTTTTGCGGTTACCGAAGGGTTCGCTTAGCGGTTAGCGGTTATCCCCCAGGTGAGCCTTCATTCGTATGTAGAAAAGTTACAAAGTAATTTTGGGTACTCAAATCACTTTTTACCTTTTGCCCACGGGTTTTACTATGATACTCAAGTGTTGAAAGTAACGCACATTTTGTTTGAAATTTCGGAAGTCCGATCGTAAGGGGTCGCTTTTTTGCGGTTACCGAAGGGTTCGCTTAGCGGTTAGCGGTTATCCCCCAGGTGAGCCTTCATTCGTATGTAGAAAAGTTACAAAGTAATTTTGGGTACTCAAATCACTTTTTACCTTTTGCCCACGGGTTTTACTTTGATATTCAAGTGTTGAAAGTAACGCACATTTTGTTTGAAATTTCGGAAGTCCGATCGTAAGGGGTCGCTTTTTTGCGGTTACCGAAGGGTTCGCTTAGCGGTTAGCGGTTATCCCCCAGGTGAGCCTTCATTCGTATGTAGAAAAGTTACAAAGTAATTTTGGGTACTCAAATCACTTTTTACCTTTTGCCCACGGGTTTTACTTTGATATTCAAGTGTTGAAAGTAACGCACATTTTGTTTGAAATTTCGGAAGTCCGATCGTAAGGGGTCGCTTTTTTGCGGTTACCGAAGGGTTCGCTTAGCGGTTAGCGGTTATCCCCCAGGTGAGCCTTCATTCGTATGTAGAAAAGTTACAAAGTAATTTTGGGTACTCAAATCACTTTTTACCTTTTGCCCACGGGTTTTACTATGATATTCAAGTGTTGAAAGTAACGCACATTTTGTTTGAAATTTCGGAAGTCCGATCGTAAGGGGTCGCTTTTTTGCGGTTACCGAAGGGTTCGCTTAGCGGTTAGCGGTTATCCCCCAGGTGAGCCTTCATTCGTATGTAGAAAAGTTACAAAGTAATTTTGGGTACTCAAATCACTTTTTACCTTTTGCCCACGGGTTTTACTTTGATATTCAAGTGTTGAAAGTAACGCACATTTTGTTTGAAATTTCGGAAGTCCGATCGTAAGGGGTCGCTTTTTTGCGGTTACCGAAGGGTTCGCTTAGCGGTTAGCGGTTATCCCCCAGGTGAGCCTTCATTCGTATGTAGAAAAGTTACAAAGTAATTTTGGGTACTCAAATCACTTTTTACCTTTTGCCCACGGGTTTTACTTTGATATTCAAGTGTTGAAAGTAACGCACATTTTGTTTGAAATTTCGGAAGTCCGATCGTAAGGGGTCGCTTTTTTGCGGTTACCGAAGGGTTCGCTTAGCGGTTAGCGGTTATCCCCCAGGTGAGCCTTCATTCGTATGTAGAAAAGTTACAAAGTAATTTTGGGTACTCAAATCACTTTTTACCTTTTGCCCACGGGTTTTACTATGATACTCAAGTGTTGAAAGTAACGCACATTTTGTTTGAAATTTCGGAAGTCCGATCGTAAGGGGTCGCTTTTTTGCGGTTACCGAAGGGTTCGCTTAGCGGTTAGCGGTTATCCCCCAGGTGAGCCTTCATTCGTATGTAGAAAAGTTACAAAGTAATTTTGGGTACTCAAATCACTTTTTACCTTTTGCCCACGGGTTTTACTTTGATATTCAAGTGTTGAAAGTAACGCACATTTTGTTTGAAATTTCGGAAGTCCGATCGTAAGGGGTCGCTTTTTTGCGGTTACCGAAGGGTTCGCTTAGCGGTTAGCGGTTATCCCCCAGGTGAGCCTTCATTCGTATGTAGAAAAGTTACAAAGTAATTTTGGGTACTCAAATCACTTTTTACCTTTTGCCCACGGGTTTTACTATGATATTCAAGTGTTGAAAGTAACGCACATTTTGTTTGAAATTTCGGAAGTCCGATCGTAAGGGGTCGCTTTTTTGCGGTTACCGAAGGGTTCGCTTAGCGGTTAGCGGTTATCCCCCAGGTGAGCCTTCATTCGTATGTAGAAAAGTTACAAAGTAATTTTGGGTACTCAAATCACTTTTTACCTTTTGCCCACGGGTTTTACTTGATATTCAAGTGTTGAAAGTAACGCACATTTTGTTTGAAATTTCGGAAGTCCGATCGTAAGGGGTCGCTTTTTTGCGGTTACCGAAGGGTTCGCTTAGCGGTTAGCGGTTATCCCCCAGGTGAGCCTTCATTCGTATGTAGAAAAGTTACAAAGTAATTTTGGGTACTCAAATCACTTTTTACCTTTTGCCCACGGGTTTTACTATGATATTCAAGTGTTGAAAGTAACGCACATTTTGTTTGAAATTTCGGAAGTCCGATCGTAAGGGGTCGCTTTTTTGCGGTTACCGAAGGGTTCGCTTAGCGGTTAGCGGTTATCCCCCAGGTGAGCCTTCATTCGTATGTAGAAAAGTTACAAAGTAATTTTGGGTACTCAAATCACTTTTTACCTTTTGCCCACGGGTTTTACTATGATACTCAAGTGTTGAAAGTAACGCACATTTTGTTTGAAATTTCGGAAGTCCGATCGTAAGGGGTCGCTTTTTTGCGGTTACCGAAGGGTTCGCTTAGCGGTTAGCGGTTATCCCCCAGGTGAGCCTTCATTCGTATGTAGAAAAGTTACAAAGTAATTTTGGGTACTCAAATCACTTTTTACCTTTTGCCCACGGGTTTTACTATGATATTCAAGTGTTGAAAGTAACGCACATTTTGTTTGAAATTTCGGAAGTCCGATCGTAAGGGGTCGCTTTTTTGCGGTTACCGAAGGGTTCGCTTAGCGGTTATCCCCCAGGTGAGCCTTCATTCGTATGTAGAAAAGTTACAAAGTAATTTTGGGTACTCAAATCACTTTTTACCTTTTGCCCACGGGTTTTACTATGATATTCAAGTGTTGAAAGTAACGCACATTTTGTTTGAAATTTCGGAAGTCCGATCGTAAGGGGTCGCTTTTTTGCGGTTACCGAAGGGTTCGCTTAGCGGTTAGCGGTTATCCCCCAGGTGAGCCTTCATTCGTATGTAGAAAAGTTACAAAGTAATTTTGGGTACTCAAATCACTTTTTACCTTTTGCCCACGGGTTTTACTATGATACTCAAGTGTTGAAAGTAACGCACATTTTGTTTGAAATTTCGGAAGTCCGATCGTAAGGGGTCGCTTTTTTGCGGTTACCGAAGGGTTCGCTTAGCGGTTAGCGGTTATCCCCCAGGTGAGCCTTCATTCGTATGTAGAAAAGTTACAAAGTAATTTTGGGTACTCAAATCACTTTTTACCTTTTGCCCACGGGTTTTACTATGATATTCAAGTGTTGAAAGTAACGCACATTTTGTTTGAAATTTCGGAAGTCCGATCGTAAGGGGTCGCTTTTTTGCGGTTACCGAAGGGTTCGCTTAGCGGTTAGCGGTTATCCCCCAGGTGAGCCTTCATTCGTATGTAGAAAAGTTACAAAGTAATTTTGGGTACTCAAATCACTTTTTACCTTTTGCCCACGGGTTTTACTTTGATATTCAAGTGTTGAAAGTAACGCACATTTTGTTTGAAATTTCGGAAGTCCGATCGTAAGGGGTCGCTTTTTTGCGGTTACCGAAGGGTTCGCTTAGCGGTTAGCGGTTATCCCCCAGGTGAGCCTTCATTCGTATGTAGAAAAGTTACAAAGTAATTTTGGGTACTCAAATCACTTTTTACCTTTTGCCCACGGGTTTTACTATGATATTCAAGTGTTGAAAGTAACGCACATTTTGTTTGAAATTTCGGAAGTCCGATCGTAAGGGGTCGCTTTTTTGCGGTTACCGAAGGGTTCGCTTAGCGGTTAGCGGTTATCCCCCAGGTGAGCCTTCATTCGTATGTAGAAAAGTTACAAAGTAATTTTGGGTACTCAAATCACTTTTTACCTTTTGCCCACGGGTTTTACTATGATATTCAAGTGTTGAAAGTAACGCACATTTTGTTTGAAATTTCGGAAGTCCGATCGTAAGGGGTCGCTTTTTTGCGGTTACCGAAGGGTTCGCTTAGCGGTTAGCGGTTATCCCCCAGGTGAGCCTTCATTCGTATGTAGAAAAGTTACAAAGTAATTTTGGGTACTCAAATCACTTTTTACCTTTTGCCCACGGGTTTTACTTGATATTCAAGTGTTGAAAGTAACGCACATTTTGTTTGAAATTTCGGAAGTCCGATCGTAAGGGGTCGCTTTTTTGCGGTTACCGAAGGGTTCGCTTAGCGGTTATCCCCCAGGTGAGCCTTCATTCGTATGTAGAAAAGTTACAAAGTAATTTTGGGTACTCAAATCACTTTTTACCTTTTGCCCACGGGTTTTACTATGATATTCAAGTGTTGAAAGTAACGCACATTTTGTTTGAAATTTCGGAAGTCCGATCGTAAGGGGTCGCTTTTTTGCGGTTACCGAAGGGTTCGCTTAGCGGTTAGCGGTTATCCCCCAGGTGAGCCTTCATTCGTATGTAGAAAAGTTACAAAGTAATTTTGGGTACTCAAATCACTTTTTACCTTTTGCACACGTTTGAAATTTCGGAAGTCCGATCGTAAGGGGTCGCTTTTTTGCGGTTACCGAAGGGTTCGCTTAGCGGTTAGCGGTTATCCCCCAGGTGAGCCTTCATTCGTATGTAGAAAAGTTACAAAGTAATTTTGGGTACTCAAATCACTTTTTACCTTTTGCCCACGGGTTTTACTTGATATTCAAGTGTTGAAAGTAACGCACATTTTGTTTGAAATTTCGGAAGTCCGATCGTAAGGGGTCGCTTTTTTGCGGTTACCGAAGGGTTCGCTTAGCGGTTAGCGGTTATCCCCCAGGTGAGCCTTCATTCGTATGTAGAAAAGTTACAAAGTAATTTTGGGTACTCAAATCACTTTTTACCTTTTGCCCACGGGTTTTACTATGATATTCAAGTGTTGAAAGTAACGCACATTTTGTTTGAAATTTCGGAAGTCCGATCGTAAGGGGTCGCTTTTTTGCGGTTACCGAAGGGTTCGCTTAGCGGTTAGCGGTTATCCCCCAGGTGAGCCTTCATTCGTATGTAGAAAAGTTACAAAGTAATTTTGGGTACTCAAATCACTTTTTACCTTTTGCCCACGGGTTTTACTATGATATTCAAGTGTTGAAAGTAACGCACATTTTGTTTGAAATTTCGGAAGTCCGATCGTAAGGGGTCGCTTTTTTGCGGTTACCGAAGGGTTCGCTTAGCGGTTAGCGGTTATCCCCCAGGTGAGCCTTCATTCGTATGTAGAAAAGTTACAAAGTAATTTTGGGTACTCAAATCACTTTTTACCTTTTGCCCACGGGTTTTACTATGATATTCAAGTGTTGAAAGTAACGCACATTTTGTTTGAAATTTCGGAAGTCCGATCGTAAGGGGTCGCTTTTTTGCGGTTACCGAAGGGTTCGCTTAGCGGTTAGCGGTTATCCCCCAGGTGAGCCTTCATTCGTATGTAGAAAAGTTACAAAGTAATTTTGGGTACTCAAATCACTTTTTACCTTTTGCCCACGGGTTTTACTATGATATTCAAGTGTTGAAAGTAACGCACATTTTGTTTGAAATTTCGGAAGTCCGATCGTAAGGGGTCGCTTTTTTGCGGTTACCGAAGGGTTCGCTTAGCGGTTAGCGGTTATCCCCCAGGTGAGCCTTCATTCGTATGTAGAAAAGTTACAAAGTAATTTTGGGTACTCAAATCACTTTTTACCTTTTGCCCACGGGTTTTACTATGATATTCAAGTGTTGAAAGTAACGCACATTTTGTTTGAAATTTCGGAAGTCCGATCGTAAGGGGTCGCTTTTTTGCGGTTACCGAAGGGTTCGCTTAGCGGTTAGCGGTTATCCCCCAGGTGAGCCTTCATTCGTATGTAGAAAAGTTACAAAGTAATTTTGGGTACTCAAATCACTTTTTACCTTTTGCCCACGGGTTTTACTATGATATTCAAGTGTTGAAAGTAACGCACATTTTGTTTGAAATTTCGGAAGTCCGATCGTAAGGGGTCGCTTTTTTGCGGTTACCGAAGGGTTCGCTTAGCGGTTAGCGGTTATCCCCCAGGTGAGCCTTCATTCGTATGTAGAAAAGTTACAAAGTAATTTTGGGTACTCAAATCACTTTTTACCTTTTGCCCACGGGTTTTACTTGATATTCAAGTGTTGAAAGTAACGCACATTTTGTTTGAAATTTCGGAAGTCCGATCGTAAGGGGTCGCTTTTTTGCGGTTACCGAAGGGTTCGCTTAGCGGTTAGCGGTTATCCCCCAGGTGAGCCTTCATTCGTATGTAGAAAAGTTACAAAGTAATTTTGGGTACTCAAATCACTTTTTACCTTTTGCCCACGGGTTTTACTATGATATTCAAGTGTTGAAAGTAACGCACATTTTGTTTGAAATTTCGGAAGTCCGATCGTAAGGGGTCGCTTTTTTGCGGTTACCGAAGGGTTCGCTTAGCGGTTAGCGGTTATCCCCCAGGTGAGCCTTCATTCGTATGTAGAAAAGTTACAAAGTAATTTTGGGTACTCAAATCACTTTTTACCTTTTGCCCACGGGTTTTACTATGATATTCAAGTGTTGAAAGTAACGCACATTTTGTTTGAAATTTCGGAAGTCCGATCGTAAGGGGTCGCTTTTTTGCGGTTACCGAAGGGTTCGCTTAGCGGTTAGCGGTTATCCCCCAGGTGAGCCTTCATTCGTATGTAGAAAAGTTACAAAGTAATTTTGGGTACTCAAATCACTTTTTACCTTTTGCCCACGGGTTTTACTATGATATTCAAGTGTTGAAAGTAACGCACATTTTGTTTGAAATTTCGGAAGTCCGATCGTAAGGGGTCGCTTTTTTGCGGTTACCGAAGGGTTCGCTTAGCGGTTAGCGGTTATCCCCCAGGTGAGCCTTCATTCGTATGTAGAAAAGTTACAAAGTAATTTTGGGTACTCAAATCACTTTTTACCTTTTGCCCACGGGTTTTACTATGATATTCAAGTGTTGAAAGTAACGCACATTTTGTTTGAAATTTCGGAAGTCCGATCGTAAGGGGTCGCTTTTTTGCGGTTACCGAAGGGTTCGCTTAGCGGTTAGCGGTTATCCCCCAGGTGAGCCTTCATTCGTATGTAGAAAAGTTACAAAGTAATTTTGGGTACTCAAATCACTTTTTACCTTTTGCCCACGGGTTTTACTATGATATTCAAGTGTTGAAAGTAACGCACATTTTGTTTGAAATTTCGGAAGTCCGATCGTAAGGGGTCGCTTTTTTGCGGTTACCGAAGGGTTCGCTTAGCGGTTAGCGGTTATCCCCCAGGTGAGCCTTCATTCGTATGTAGAAAAGTTACAAAGTAATTTTGGGTACTCAAATCACTTTTTACCTTTTGCCCACGGGTTTTACTTGATATTCAAGTGTTGAAAGTAACGCACATTTTGTTTGAAATTTCGGAAGTCCGATCGTAAGGGGTCGCTTTTTTGCGGTTACCGAAGGGTTCGCTTAGCGGTTAGCGGTTATCCCCCAGGTGAGCCTTCATTCGTATGTAGAAAAGTTACAAAGTAATTTTGGGTACTCAAATCACTTTTTACCTTTTGCCCACGGGTTTTACTATGATATTCAAGTGTTGAAAGTAACGCACATTTTGTTTGAAATTTCGGAAGTCCGATCGTAAGGGGTCGCTTTTTTGCGGTTACCGAAGGGTTCGCTTAGCGGTTAGCGGTTATCCCCCAGGTGAGCCTTCATTCGTATGTAGAAAAGTTACAAAGTAATTTTGGGTACTCAAATCACTTTTTACCTTTTGCCCACGGGTTTTACTTGATATTCAAGTGTTGAAAGTAACGCACATTTTGTTTGAAATTTCGGAAGTCCGATCGTAAGGGGTCGCTTTTTTGCGGTTACCGAAGGGTTCGCTTAGCGGTTAGCGGTTATCCCCCAGGTGAGCCTTCATTCGTATGTAGAAAAGTTACAAAGTAATTTTGGGTACTCAAATCACTTTTTACCTTTTGCCCACGGGTTTTACTATGATATTCAAGTGTTGAAAGTAACGCACATTTTGTTTGAAATTTCGGAAGTCCGATCGTAAGGGGTCGCTTTTTTGCGGTTACCGAAGGGTTCGCTTAGCGGTTAGCGGTTATCCCCCAGGTGAGCCTTCATTCGTATGTAGAAAAGTTACAAAGTAATTTTGGGTACTCAAATCACTTTTTACCTTTTGCCCACGGGTTTTACTATGATACTCAAGTGTTGAAAGTAACGCACATTTTGTTTGAAATTTCGGAAGTCCGATCGTAAGGGGTCGCTTTTTTGCGGTTACCGAAGGGTTCGCTTAGCGGTTAGCGGTTATCCCCCAGGTGAGCCTTCATTCGTATGTAGAAAAGTTACAAAGTAATTTTGGGTACTCAAATCACTTTTTACCTTTTGCCCACGGGTTTTACTATGATATTCAAGTGTTGAAAGTAACGCACATTTTGTTTGAAATTTCGGAAGTCCGATCGTAAGGGGTCGCTTTTTTGCGGTTACCGAAGGGTTCGCTTAGCGGTTAGCGGTTATCCCCCAGGTGAGCCTTCATTCGTATGTAGAAAAGTTACAAAGTAATTTTGGGTACTCAAATCACTTTTTACCTTTTGCCCACGGGTTTTACTTGATACTCAAGTGTTGAAAGTAACGCACATTTTGTTTGAAATTTCGGAAGTCCGATCGTAAGGGGTCGCTTTTTTGCGGTTACCGAAGGGTTCGCTTAGCGGTTATCCCCCAGGTGAGCCTTCATTCGTATGTAGAAAAGTTACAAAGTAATTTTGGGTACTCAAATCACTTTTTACCTTTTGCCCACGGGTTTTACTATGATACTCAAGTGTTGAAAGTAACGCACATTTTGTTTGAAATTTCGGAAGTCCGATCGTAAGGGGTCGCTTTTTTGCGGTTACCGAAGGGTTCGCTTAGCGGTTAGCGGTTATCCCCCAGGTGAGCCTTCATTCGTATGTAGAAAAGTTACAAAGTAATTTTGGGTACTCAAATCACTTTTTACCTTTTGCACACGGGTTTCGGAAGTCCGATCGTAAGGGGTCGCTTTTTTGCGGTTACCGAAGGGTTCGCTTAGCGGTTAGCGGTTATCCCCCAGGTGAGCCTTCATTCGTATGTAGAAAAGTTACAAAGTAATTTTGGGTACTCAAATCACTTTTTACCTTTTGCCCACGGGTTTTACTTTGATATTCAAGTGTTGAAAGTAACGCACATTTTGTTTGAAATTTCGGAAGTCCGATCGTAAGGGGTCGCTTTTTTGCGGTTACCGAAGGGTTCGCTTAGCGGTTAGCGGTTATCCCCCAGGTGAGCCTTCATTCGTATGTAGAAAAGTTACAAAGTAATTTTGGGTACTCAAATCACTTTTTACCTTTTGCCCACGGGTTTTACTATGATACTCAAGTGTTGAAAGTAACGCACATTTTGTTTGAAATTTCGGAAGTCCGATCGTAAGGGGTCGCTTTTTTGCGGTTACCGAAGGGTTCGCTTAGCGGTTAGCGGTTATCCCCCAGGTGAGCCTTCATTCGTATGTAGAAAAGTTACAAAGTAATTTTGGGTACTCAAATCACTTTTTACCTTTTGCCCACGGGTTTTACTATGATACTCAAGTGTTGAAAGTAACGCACATTTTGTTTGAAATTTCGGAAGTCCGATCGTAAGGGGTCGCTTTTTTGCGGTTACCGAAGGGTTCGCTTAGCGGTTAGCGGTTATCCCCCAGGTGAGCCTTCATTCGTATGTAGAAAAGTTACAAAGTAATTTTGGGTACTCAAATCACTTTTTACCTTTTGCCCACGGGTTTTACTATGATACTCAAGTGTTGAAAGTAACGCACATTTTGTTTGAAATTTCGGAAGTCCGATCGTAAGGGGTCGCTTTTTTGCGGTTACCGAAGGGTTCGCTTAGCGGTTAGCGGTTATCCCCCAGGTGAGCCTTCATTCGTATGTAGAAAAGTTACAAAGTAATTTTGGGTACTCAAATCACTTTTTACCTTTTGCCCACGGGTTTTACTTTGATACTCAAGTGTTGAAAGTAACGCACATTTTGTTTGAAATTTCGGAAGTCCGATCGTAAGGGGTCGCTTTTTTGCGGTTACCGAAGGGTTCGCTTAGCGGTTAGCGGTTATCCCCCAGGTGAGCCTTCATTCGTATGTAGAAAAGTTACAAAGTAATTTTGGGTACTCAAATCACTTTTTACCTTTTGCCCACGGGTTTTACTATGATACTCAAGTGTTGAAAGTAACGCACATTTTGTTTGAAATTTCGGAAGTCCGATCGTAAGGGGTCGCTTTTTTGCGGTTACCGAAGGGTTCGCTTAGCGGTTAGCGGTTATCCCCCAGGTGAGCCTTCATTCGTATGTAGAAAAGTTACAAAGTAATTTTGGGTACTCAAATCACTTTTTACCTTTTGCCCACGGGTTTTACTATGATACTCAAGTGTTGAAAGTAACGCACATTTTGTTTGAAATTTCGGAAGTCCGATCGTAAGGGGTCGCTTTTTTGCGGTTACCGAAGGGTTCGCTTAGCGGTTAGCGGTTATCCCCCAGGTGAGCCTTCATTCGTATGTAGAAAAGTTACAAAGTAATTTTGGGTACTCAAATCACTTTTTACCTTTTGCCCACGGGTTTTACTATGATACTCAAGTGTTGAAAGTAACGCACATTTTGTTTGAAATTTCGGAAGTCCGATCGTAAGGGGTCGCTTTTTTGCGGTTACCGAAGGGTTCGCTTAGCGGTTAGCGGTTATCCCCCAGGTGAGCCTTCATTCGTATGTAGAAAAGTTACAAAGTAATTTTGGGTACTCAAATCACTTTTTACCTTTTGCCCACGGGTTTTACTTTGATACTCAAGTGTTGAAAGTAACGCACATTTTGTTTGAAATTTCGGAAGTCCGATCGTAAGGGGTCGCTTTTTTGCGGTTACCGAAGGGTTCGCTTAGCGGTTAGCGGTTATCCCCCAGGTGAGCCTTCATTCGTATGTAGAAAAGTTACAAAGTAATTTTGGGTACTCAAATCACTTTTTACCTTTTGCCCACGGGTTTTACTATGATACTCAAGTGTTGAAAGTAACGCACATTTTGTTTGAAATTTCGGAAGTCCGATCGTAAGGGGTCGCTTTTTTGCGGTTACCGAAGGGTTCGCTTAGCGGTTAGCGGTTATCCCCCAGGTGAGCCTTCATTCGTATGTAGAAAAGTTACAAAGTAATTTTGGGTACTCAAATCACTTTTTACCTTTTGCCCACGGGTTTTACTTTGATACTCAAGTGTTGAAAGTAACGCACATTTTGTTTGAAATTTCGGAAGTCCGATCGTAAGGGGTCGCTTTTTTGCGGTTACCGAAGGGTTCGCTTAGCGGTTATCCCCCAGGTGAGCCTTCATTCGTATGTAGAAAAGTTACAAAGTAATTTTGGGTACTCAAATCACTTTTTACCTTTTGCCCACGGGTTTTACTATGATACTCAAGTGTTGAAAGTAACGCACATTTTGTTTGAAATTTCGGAAGTCCGATCGTAAGGGGTCGCTTTTTTGCGGTTACCGAAGGGTTCGCTTAGCGGTTAGCGGTTATCCCCCAGGTGAGCCTTCATTCGTATGTAGAAAAGTTACAAAGTAATTTTGGGTACTCAAATCACTTTTTACCTTTTGCACACGGGTTTCGGAAGTCCGATCGTAAGGGGTCGCTTTTTTGCGGTTACCGAAGGGTTCGCTTAGCGGTTAGCGGTTATCCCCCAGGTGAGCCTTCATTCGTATGTAGAAAAGTTACAAAGTAATTTTGGGTACTCAAATCACTTTTTACCTTTTGCCCACGGGTTTTACTTGATATTCAAGTGTTGAAAGTAACGCACATTTTGTTTGAAATTTCGGAAGTCCGATCGTAAGGGGTCGCTTTTTTGCGGTTACCGAAGGGTTCGCTTAGCGGTTAGCGGTTATCCCCCAGGTGAGCCTTCATTCGTATGTAGAAAAGTTACAAAGTAATTTTGGGTACTCAAATCACTTTTTACCTTTTGCCCACGGGTTTTACTATGATATTCAAGTGTTGAAAGTAACGCACATTTTGTTTGAAATTTCGGAAGTCCGATCGTAAGGGGTCGCTTTTTTGCGGTTACCGAAGGGTTCGCTTAGCGGTTAGCGGTTATCCCCCAGGTGAGCCTTCATTCGTATGTAGAAAAGTTACAAAGTAATTTTGGGTACTCAAATCACTTTTTACCTTTTGCCCACGGGTTTTACTTTGATATTCAAGTGTTGAAAGTAACGCACATTTTGTTTGAAATTTCGGAAGTCCGATCGTAAGGGGTCGCTTTTTTGCGGTTACCGAAGGGTTCGCTTAGCGGTTAGCGGTTATCCCCCAGGTGAGCCTTCATTCGTATGTAGAAAAGTTACAAAGTAATTTTGGGTACTCAAATCACTTTTTACCTTTTGCCCACGGGTTTTACTATGATACTCAAGTGTTGAAAGTAACGCACATTTTGTTTGAAATTTCGGAAGTCCGATCGTAAGGGGTCGCTTTTTTGCGGTTACCGAAGGGTTCGCTTAGCGGTTAGCGGTTATCCCCCAGGTGAGCCTTCATTCGTATGTAGAAAAGTTACAAAGTAATTTTGGGTACTCAAATCACTTTTTACCTTTTGCCCACGGGTTTTACTTTGATATTCAAGTGTTGAAAGTAACGCACATTTTGTTTGAAATTTCGGAAGTCCGATCGTAAGGGGTCGCTTTTTTGCGGTTACCGAAGGGTTCGCTTAGCGGTTAGCGGTTATCCCCCAGGTGAGCCTTCATTCGTATGTAGAAAAGTTACAAAGTAATTTTGGGTACTCAAATCACTTTTTACCTTTTGCCCACGGGTTTTACTTTGATACTCAAGTGTTGAAAGTAACGCACATTTTGTTTGAAATTTCGGAAGTCCGATCGTAAGGGGTCGCTTTTTTGCGGTTACCGAAGGGTTCGCTTAGCGGTTATCCCCCAGGTGAGCCTTCATTCGTATGTAGAAAAGTTACAAAGTAATTTTGGGTACTCAAATCACTTTTTACCTTTTGCCCACGGGTTTTACTATGATACTCAAGTGTTGAAAGTAACGCACATTTTGTTTGAAATTTCGGAAGTCCGATCGTAAGGGGTCGCTTTTTTGCGGTTACCGAAGGGTTCGCTTAGCGGTTAGCGGTTATCCCCAGGTGAGCCTTCATTCGTATGTAGAAAAGTTACAAAGTAATTTTGGGTACTCAAATCACTTTTTACCTTTTGCCCACGGGTTTCGGAAGTCCGATCGTAAGAGGTCGCTTTTTTGCGGTTACCGAAGGGTTCGCTTAGCGGTTAGCGGTTATCCCCCAGGTGAGCCTTCATTCGTATGTAGAAAAGTTACAAAGTAATTTTGGGTACTCAAATCACTTTTTACCTTTTGCCCACGGGTTTTACTTGATATTCAAGTGTTGAAAGTAACGCACATTTTGTTTGAAATTTCGGAAGTCCGATCGTAAGGGGTCGCTTTTTTGCGGTTACCGAAGGGTTCGCTTAGCGGTTAGCGGTTATCCCCCAGGTGAGCCTTCATTCGTATGTAGAAAAGTTACAAAGTAATTTTGGGTACTCAAATCACTTTTTACCTTTTGCCCACGGGTTTTACTATGATACTCAAGTGTTGAAAGTAACGCACATTTTGTTTGAAATTTCGGAAGTCCGATCGTAAGGGGTCGCTTTTTTGCGGTTACCGAAGGGTTCGCTTAGCGGTTAGCGGTTATCCCCCAGGTGAGCCTTCATTCGTATGTAGAAAAGTTACAAAGTAATTTTGGGTACTCAAATCACTTTTTACCTTTTGCCCACGGGTTTTACTATGATACTCAAGTGTTGAAAGTAACGCACATTTTGTTTGAAATTTCGGAAGTCCGATCGTAAGGGGTCGCTTTTTTGCGGTTACCGAAGGGTTCGCTTAGCGGTTAGCGGTTATCCCCCAGGTGAGCCTTCATTCGTATGTAGAAAAGTTACAAAGTAATTTTGGGTACTCAAATCACTTTTTACCTTTTGCCCACGGGTTTTACTATGATACTCAAGTGTTGAAAGTAACGCACATTTTGTTTGAAATTTCGGAAGTCCGATCGTAAGGGGTCGCTTTTTTGCGGTTACCGAAGGGTTCGCTTAGCGGTTAGCGGTTATCCCCCAGGTGAGCCTTCATTCGTATGTAGAAAAGTTACAAAGTAATTTTGGGTACTCAAATCACTTTTTACCTTTTGCCCACGGGTTTTACTTTGATACTCAAGTGTTGAAAGTAACGCACATTTTGTTTGAAATTTCGGAAGTCCGATCGTAAGGGGTCGCTTTTTTGCGGTTACCGAAGGGTTCGCTTAGCGGTTAGCGGTTATCCCCCAGGTGAGCCTTCATTCGTATGTAGAAAAGTTACAAAGTAATTTTGGGTACTCAAATCACTTTTTACCTTTTGCCCACGGGTTTTACTATGATACTCAAGTGTTGAAAGTAACGCACATTTTGTTTGAAATTTCGGAAGTCCGATCGTAAGGGGTCGCTTTTTTGCGGTTACCGAAGGGTTCGCTTAGCGGTTAGCGGTTATCCCCCAGGTGAGCCTTCATTCGTATGTAGAAAAGTTACAAAGTAATTTTGGGTACTCAAATCACTTTTTACCTTTTGCCCACGGGTTTTACTATGATACTCAAGTGTTGAAAGTAACGCACATTTTGTTTGAAATTTCGGAAGTCCGATCGTAAGGGGTCGCTTTTTTGCGGTTACCGAAGGGTTCGCTTAGCGGTTAGCGGTTATCCCCCAGGTGAGCCTTCATTCGTATGTAGAAAAGTTACAAAGTAATTTTGGGTACTCAAATCACTTTTTACCTTTTGCCCACGGGTTTTACTATGATACTCAAGTGTTGAAAGTAACGCACATTTTGTTTGAAATTTCGGAAGTCCGATCGTAAGGGGTCGCTTTTTTGCGGTTACCGAAGGGTTCGCTTAGCGGTTAGCGGTTATCCCCCAGGTGAGCCTTCATTCGTATGTAGAAAAGTTACAAAGTAATTTTGGGTACTCAAATCACTTTTTACCTTTTGCCCACGGGTTTTACTTTGATACTCAAGTGTTGAAAGTAACGCACATTTTGTTTGAAATTTCGGAAGTCCGATCGTAAGGGGTCGCTTTTTTGCGGTTACCGAAGGGTTCGCTTAGCGGTTAGCGGTTATCCCCCAGGTGAGCCTTCATTCGTATGTAGAAAAGTTACAAAGTAATTTTGGGTACTCAAATCACTTTTTACCTTTTGCCCACGGGTTTTACTATGATACTCAAGTGTTGAAAGTAACGCACATTTTGTTTGAAATTTCGGAAGTCCGATCGTAAGGGGTCGCTTTTTTGCGGTTACCGAAGGGTTCGCTTAGCGGTTAGCGGTTATCCCCCAGGTGAGCCTTCATTCGTATGTAGAAAAGTTACAAAGTAATTTTGGGTACTCAAATCACTTTTTACCTTTTGCCCACGGGTTTTACTTTGATACTCAAGTGTTGAAAGTAACGCACATTTTGTTTGAAATTTCGGAAGTCCGATCGTAAGGGGTCGCTTTTTTGCGGTTACCGAAGGGTTCGCTTAGCGGTTATCCCCCAGGTGAGCCTTCATTCGTATGTAGAAAAGTTACAAAGTAATTTTGGGTACTCAAATCACTTTTTACCTTTTGCCCACGGGTTTTACTATGATACTCAAGTGTTGAAAGTAACGCACATTTTGTTTGAAATTTCGGAAGTCCGATCGTAAGGGGTCGCTTTTTTGCGGTTACCGAAGGGTTCGCTTAGCGGTTAGCGGTTATCCCCAGGTGAGCCTTCATTCGTATGTAGAAAAGTTACAAAGTAATTTTGGGTACTCAAATCACTTTTTACCTTTTGCACACGGGTTTCGGAAGTCCGATCGTAAGGGGTCGCTTTTTTGCGGTTACCGAAGGGTTCGCTTAGCGGTTAGCGGTTATCCCCCAGGTGAGCCTTCATTCGTATGTAGAAAAGTTACAAAGTAATTTTGGGTACTCAAATCACTTTTTACCTTTTGCCCACGGGTTTTACTTTGATATTCAAGTGTTGAAAGTAACGCACATTTTGTTTGAAATTTCGGAAGTCCGATCGTAAGGGGTCGCTTTTTTGCGGTTACCGAAGGGTTCGCTTAGCGGTTAGCGGTTATCCCCCAGGTGAGCCTTCATTCGTATGTAGAAAAGTTACAAAGTAATTTTGGGTACTCAAATCACTTTTTACCTTTTGCCCACGGGTTTTACTTTGATATTCAAGTGTTGAAAGTAACGCACATTTTGTTTGAAATTTCGGAAGTCCGATCGTAAGGGGTCGCTTTTTTGCGGTTACCGAAGGGTTCGCTTAGCGGTTAGCGGTTATCCCCCAGGTGAGCCTTCATTCGTATGTAGAAAAGTTACAAAGTAATTTTGGGTACTCAAATCACTTTTTACCTTTTGCCCACGGGTTTTACTTTGATATTCAAGTGTTGAAAGTAACGCACATTTTGTTTGAAATTTCGGAAGTCCGATCGTAAGGGGTCGCTTTTTTGCGGTTACCGAAGGGTTCGCTTAGCGGTTAGCGGTTATCCCCCAGGTGAGCCTTCATTCGTATGTAGAAAAGTTACAAAGTAATTTTGGGTACTCAAATCACTTTTTACCTTTTGCCCACGGGTTTTACTATGATACTCAAGTGTTGAAAGTAACGCACATTTTGTTTGAAATTTCGGAAGTCCGATCGTAAGGGGTCGCTTTTTTGCGGTTACCGAAGGGTTCGCTTAGCGGTTAGCGGTTATCCCCCAGGTGAGCCTTCATTCGTATGTAGAAAAGTTACAAAGTAATTTTGGGTACTCAAATCACTTTTTACCTTTTGCCCACGGGTTTTACTTTGATATTCAAGTGTTGAAAGTAACGCACATTTTGTTTGAAATTTCGGAAGTCCGATCGTAAGGGGTCGCTTTTTTGCGGTTACCGAAGGGTTCGCTTAGCGGTTAGCGGTTATCCCCCAGGTGAGCCTTCATTCGTATGTAGAAAAGTTACAAAGTAATTTTGGGTACTCAAATCACTTTTTACCTTTTGCCCACGGGTTTTACTTTGATACTCAAGTGTTGAAAGTAACGCACATTTTGTTTGAAATTTCGGAAGTCCGATCGTAAGGGGTCGCTTTTTTGCGGTTACCGAAGGGTTCGCTTAGCGGTTATCCCCCAGGTGAGCCTTCATTCGTATGTAGAAAAGTTACAAAGTAATTTTGGGTACTCAAATCACTTTTTACCTTTTGCCCACGGGTTTTACTATGATACTCAAGTGTTGAAAGTAACGCACATTTTGTTTGAAATTTCGGAAGTCCGATCGTAAGGGGTCGCTTTTTTGCGGTTACCGAAGGGTTCGCTTAGCGGTTAGCGGTTATCCCCCAGGTGAGCCTTCATTCGTATGTAGAAAAGTTACAAAGTAATTTTGGGTACTCAAATCACTTTTTACCTTTTGCACACGGGTTTCGGAAGTCCGATCGTAAGAGGTCGCTTTTTTGCGGTTACCGAAGGGTTCGCTTAGCGGTTAGCGGTTATCCCCCAGGTGAGCCTTCATTCGTATGTAGAAAAGTTACAAAGTAATTTTGGGTACTCAAATCACTTTTTACCTTTTGCCCACGGGTTTTACTTTGATATTCAAGTGTTGAAAGTAACGCACATTTTGTTTGAAATTTCGGAAGTCCGATCGTAAGGGGTCGCTTTTTTGCGGTTACCGAAGGGTTCGCTTAGCGGTTAGCGGTTATCCCCCAGGTGAGCCTTCATTCGTATGTAGAAAAGTTACAAAGTAATTTTGGGTACTCAAATCACTTTTTACCTTTTGCCCACGGGTTTTACTATGATACTCAAGTGTTGAAAGTAACGCACATTTTGTTTGAAATTTCGGAAGTCCGATCGTAAGGGGTCGCTTTTTTGCGGTTACCGAAGGGTTCGCTTAGCGGTTAGCGGTTATCCCCCAGGTGAGCCTTCATTCGTATGTAGAAAAGTTACAAAGTAATTTTGGGTACTCAAATCACTTTTTACCTTTTGCCCATGGGTTTTACTATGATACTCAAGTGTTGAAAGTAACGCACATTTTGTTTGAAGTTTCGGAAGTCCGATCGTAAGGGGTGGCTTTTTTGCGGTTACCGAAGGGTTCGCTTAGCGGTTAGCGGTTATCCCCCAGGTGAGCCAACATTCGTATGTAGAAAAGTTACAAAGTAATTTTGGGTACTCAAATCACTTTTTACCTTTTGCCCACGGGTTTTACTATGATACTCAAGTGTTGAAAGTAACGCACATTTTGTTTGAAATTTCGGAAGTCCGATCGTAAGGGGTCGCTTTTTTGCGGTTACCGAAGGGTTCGCTTAGCGGTTAGCGGTTATCCCCCAGGTGAGCCAACATTCGTATGTAGAAAAGTTACAAAGTAATTTTGGGTACTCAAATCACTTTTTACCTTTTGCCCACGGGTTTTACTTTGATACTCAAGTGTTGAAAGTAACGCACATTTTGTTTGAAATTTCGGAAGTCCGATCGTAAGGGGTCGCTTTTTTGCGGTTACCGAAGGGTTCGCTTAGCGGTTAGCGGTTATCCCCCAGGTGAGCCAACATTCGTATGTAGAAAAGTTACAAAGTAATTTTGGGTACTCAAATCACTTTTTACCTTTTGCCCACGGGTTTTACTATGATACTCAAGTGTTGAAAGTAACGCACATTTTGTTTGAAATTTCGGAAGTCCGATCGTAAGGGGTCGCTTTTTTGCGGTTACCGAAGGGTTCGCTTAGCGGTTAGCGGTTATCCCCCAGGTGAGCCTTTATTCGTATGTAGAAAAGTTACAAAGTAATTTTGGGTACTCAAATCACTTTTTACCTTTTGCCCATGGGTTTTACTATGATACTCAAGTGTTGAAAGTAACGCACATTTTGTTTGAAATTTCGGAAGTCCGATCGTAAGGGGTGGCTTTTTTGCGGTTACCGAAGGGTTCGCTTAGCGGTTAGCGGTTATCCCCCAGGTGAGCCAACATTCGTATGTAGAAAAGTTACAAAGTAATTTTGGGTACTCAAATCACTTTTTACCTTTTGCCCACGGGTTTTACTATGATACTCAAGTGTTGAAAGTAACGCACATTTTGTTTGAAATTTCGGAAGTCCGATCGTAAGGGGTCGCTTTTTTGCGGTTACCGAAGGGTTCGCTTAGCGGTTAGCGGTTATCCCCCAGGTGAGCCAACATTCGTATGTAGAAAAGTTACAAAGTAATTTTGGGTACTCAAATCACTTTTTACCTTTTGCCCACGGGTTTTACTTTGATACTCAAGTGTTGAAAGTAACGCACATTTTGTTTGAAATTTCGGAAGTCCGATCGTAAGGGGTCGCTTTTTTGCGGTTACCGAAGGGTTCGCTTAGCGGTTAGCGGTTATCCCCCAGGTGAGCCAACATTCGTATGTAGAAAAGTTACAAAGTAATTTTGGGTACTCAAATCACTTTTTACCTTTTGCCCACGGGTTTTACTATGATACTCAAGTGTTGAAAGTAACGCACATTTTGTTTGAAATTTCGGAAGTCCGATCGTAAGGGGTCGCTTTTTTGCGGTTACCGAAGGGTTCGCTTAGCGGTTAGCGGTTATCCCCCAGGTGAGCCTTCATTCGTATGTAGAAAAGTTACAAAGTAATTTTGGGTACTCAAATCACTTTTTACCTTTTGCCCACGGGTTTTACTTTGATACTCAAGTGTTGAAAGTAACGCACATTTTGTTTGAAATTTCGGAAGTCCGATCGTAAGGGGTCGCTTTTTTGCGGTTAACGAAGGGTTCGCTTAGCGGTTATCCCCCAGGTAAGCCTTCATTCGTATGTAGAAAAGTTACAAAGTAATTTTGGGTACTCAAATCACTTTTTACCTTTTGCCCACGGGTTTTACTATGATACTCAAGTGTTGAAAGTAACGCACATTTTGTTTGAAATTTCGGAAGTCCGATCGTAAGGGGTCGCTTTTTTGCGGTTACCGAAGGGTTCGCTTAGCGGTTAGCGGTTATCCCTCAGGTGAGCCTTCATTCGTATGTAGAAAAGTTACAAAGTAATTTTGGGTACTCAAATCACTTTTTACCTTTTGCACACGGGTTTCGGAAGTCCGATCGTAAGGGGTCGCTTTTTTGAGGTTACCGAAGGGTTCGCTTAGCGGTTAGCGGTTATCCCCCAGGTGATCCTTCATTCGTATTTTTGGGTTTTACTATGATTTGCGTCTTATATTCACGGATTACTTCGCAATTCGAACCGGAACCTTAAGGCCACATACCGGACTTTTGTTGCCTCATTTACAATAGTGCTTAAATATGCAACTTTAATGGGCGAAAATCCAATAAAGAAACAGCTCTACTGGAGATGTTTTAATCTCTATTGAAAAAGCACTAATCCAGTACTCAATAAAAAAAAATTCCCCAAAATCTGACCGGTGGATCGATTTTTATAACATCTATAACTGCACATAAATACTATCCAGAAAGTGGGGCTTTCCTTCCGTGACCCGCTGACCACATTACTCAGGACAAACAAACGTACACTTCCGAGAATCGCCCGAATGCCGAAACTTTTCCACCCGATCCTGTCAGAAATACACAACCTTTCATCTCAAATCCTTCGATATGACATCGGAGCGATATAAGGCAATTTATCGTCTACATAAACACACGATTTTGGGGCCCCATTCATATTTCGGAGGGAATACTTCTGAGTGCCCACCGAGGCCTTCAGTGCGGATTACAGATATCCGGTCAGATTTGAACTTTGACCCGAAACCTTGACCTGGCGTTTTCCTACGCGCCTGGAGCGAGCTTTGTGCGTATTCAAAGTGCGTTTCGAATGTAGATATATTTATTACCTTTGCCAGAATGGCAAGGTTATGTTTTAGGCTTGTACGTCTGTCTGTCTGTCTGTCTGTCTGTCTGTGAACAGCATCACTCGAAAAGCGCCTTTGATTTATCCTGATGATATTTGGTAGGTGGATATAGGGGTCGTAATCCCCATACTACTTCTCTTGCCCTCGCATGTTCTAAGTTTATGACCTTTGTGATCCTTTGTGATCCTTTGTCCTGCTCAGACTTTTCTTGTCAACCCTCCTAAGCTGGTTGTTTAATCTGATCAGTAAAACGTGACCTATTCTATGCTGCTGCTGCAGACTTCCAGATCAATGCGGTTTCCTGTGGTAAGAAATGCCACAAACCTGTATTTACTGGACCCACCTACAGGAATCATATAATATGTGCATCCCGTATATATTCTTGAGAGTTTATCTTAGTGATAGAAGGGGGACTTAAATCCTTAAATAATTGTAAAAGCTACTCCCCATAAAAATATCACGGCCCTACTGAATAATACATGTGTATATACACACCGTACATACATACATAGGTACATACATACATAGATACATATATGATTATTACCACCCATGCGCCTTCTTTGCTGCGCGGGACACTGTAGTGAGACCCCGGGACTAAATGGGAACCCATAACCATATCATCAGTTTATTTACGCATTTTGATCGCAAGGTACCCCAAACTTAGCATATAACGAAAAGAACGACGTCGTTATATCGTTTATCAAACTGTTGTTAGTCTACCAGCCATATTTCAAAACAGGGCTAATTGGCTACACATATTGAATTCCTAAATGCATATTTAGAGAGAATTTTGTTCGTGAACAAAAATGTGACTGCAAACAAAGGAATAAAATGGCACCCAAGCTATCCCATCAGTCATTGCGATAGAGGCGATAAATTTGAGTGATTTATTTTCTTTTTACGCTGCGTTCGACTACTAGTATCACGTGCTGCAGTGCATACCATGTGGTGCCAACGTCAGGTCAAAAGAATCGACATAGCAAACATATTAATTAATCTTTGTCAGACCATTCTTGGTCGGTCATACTTTTCCGGAAATCGTTGGCTTACAAACTGGAATGGCTGCTGGGATAGCATCATATTTCCATTGTCGCCATTTTGATTCTGTTTCAATTCACAAAATAGGCGCAATAACGCTGATATTTGCCGCATATATGACATGTAGCAAGTAGAATGCAGGATATGTAAGTTGTATGCGATACACTATAAACGGACTAAGTATGTTTGTTATGATCAAGGAGGTTCATCGTCTGTGAATCTGTGAACTTTCAGCGGTCGATTTGTCTGTTATCAAATGATTCCGACAGCATTATTTTGTATTGTAGGCTGCAGCCGTCAGTAGCGTACCTTCAACAGGAAATCTTTGCCATGGTCGTGAATAATGGATATGGTAGCCTCATACAAAAGATTGTGAAACTACCCGTTATTGTACCACCGTTTGAGAAAAGCTTGGTGGAAAAGGCGATGTCCCGTATTCCTAAACAGAAACATCAAAGCCCAAGAACGTTCTTTTCTCTGTAAATATAGTATAATGCAACACCTGCCGTGCGATTCTACACATCTCTAAAACCCAGGCCTGTGGAGAAATTAATTGAAAAGTTGGTGTCGTACAGCTCATAAAACTTTAAAACTCCCAAACTAGCAAGACACATCTTCCTCGCAGGAACTTCCAGTTGATGCTCGATTGTTAGTCTTTATTGAAATATGTTGTAATATGTAATATGTACATGACCGACAAATGCAAAGTTAACCTTATCAAACTTTGTTTCTTGCTGTCGATAAGTGCTGGAAATATTGAATCCCACAATAAAGACATGTAATTTCTGTATTACACTGTTTACAGTCTACATATTAGAATCCACACTGCCGCAAACTGTAGATTTTAGAATTACATAGATGAATTCCAAGACCAAAGACAAGTATTAGTGACCGAATGGGTGTTGTATTCATCGGTATTTCGATGAATTCCACGGCCAAATGCCATTACTAGCAACGGAATGGACGCTGGGTTCATCAACTTGCCAAGTTGATGAACCCAGCGTCCAACCACAATACTAAGACAAAGACAACTCCATGTATGCTGAAAAATAACATTGGTTTTTCAGTTTTCAGTTAGAACGAAGGCAAGTATGGGAGAGTTAAAATCTTTACCTTCATATCTACGATCCCAATAAAGCCATCCTAGCTTTGTGCAAACCACTTTAAAAGTATACGTACCATTTTCGAACTTCTAGCTCTGTATAGTCTTTATCAATTCAAATTGTTACAAATGGTATCTGCATTGTATCACACAATCGATTGACATAAATTAGGTAAAATTGATTACTCTGTGTAAAAGGATTAGTGAAAGGGCGCTTTACTATCTACAGCCAAATGTCAGTATTAGCGACGGAATGCCCGTCGATTTCATCCATATATATTGATGAAATCCACAGCCAAATGTCAGTACATTTGTATTAGCGACGGAATGCCCATGGATTTCATCACAACATATTAATGAAATCCACAGCCAAATGCCAGTATTAGCGACGTGGATTTCATCACTACATACTGATGAAGTCCACAGCCAAATGTCAGTATTAGCGGCGGAATGCCCGTGGATTTCATCACTACATACTGATGAAGTCCACAACCAAATGTCAGTATTAGCGACGAAATGCCCGTGGATTTCATCACTACATACAGATGAAGTCCACAGCCAATGTCAGTATTAGCGACAGAATGCCCGTGGATTTCATCACTACATACTGATGAAGTCCACAGCCAAATGTCAGTATTAGCGACGGAATGCCCGTGGATTTCATCCATATATATTGATGAAACCACAGCCAAATGTCAGTATTAGCGACAGAATGCCCGTGGATTTCATCACTACATACTGATGAAGTCCACAGCCAAATGTCAGTATAAGCGACAGAATGCCCGTGGATTTCATCACTACATACTGATGAAGTCCACAGCCAAATGTCAGTAGTAGCGACGAAATGCCCGTGGATTTCATTACTACATACTGATTAAGTCCACAGCCAAATGTCAGTATTAGCGTCGGAATGCCCGTGGATTTCATCACTACATACTGATGAAGTCCACAGCCAAATGTCAGTATTAGCGACGGAATGCCCGTGGATTTCATCACTACATACTGATGAAGTCCACAGCCAAATGTCAGTATTAGCGGCGGAATGCCCGTGGATTTCATCACTACATACTGATGAAGTCCACAGCCAAATGTCAGTATAAGCGACAGAATGCCCGTGGATTTCATCACTACATACTGATGAAGTCCACAGCCAAATGTCAGTAGTAGCGACGAAATGCCCGTGGATTTCATTACTACATACTGATTAAGTCCACAGCCAAATGTCAGTATTAGCGGCGGAATGCCCGTGGATTTCATCACTACATACTGATGAAGTCCACAGCCAAATGTCAGTATAAGCGACGGAATGCCCGTGGATTTCATCACTACATACTGATGAAGTCCACAGCCAAATGTCAGTATTAGCGGCGGAATGCCCGTGGATTTCATCACTACATACTGATGAAGTCCACAGCCAAATGTCAGTATTAGCGACGGAATGCCCGTGGATTTCATCACTACATACTGATGAAGTCCACAGCCAAATGTCAGTATTAGCGACGGAATGCCTGTGGATTTCATTACTACATACTGATGAAGTCCACAGCCAAATGTCAGTATGAGCGGCGGAATGCCCGTGGATTTCATCACTACATATCGATGAAATCCACAGCCGTGGAGTTCATCATCCTTCTACCGATGAAATCCACAGCCGTGGATTTCATCAACATAGTGATGAACTCCACAGCTGTGGAGTTCATCAATCCACGGTCCTTGGATATACCTGGAATTCAGAAACAACAATCCCCCTGTTTGTTAATTTGTACTGTTGTTATCCATATAAACCTCAAATTTATTGGCATGAAGTATTTTTTCCATTTATATCCTCACACATACATGGTATCACAAAAACTCATTCAAGGGTTAAATCTGGCGTATAGTTCGTGTTTGTTTCCTTTGATAAACACTAGACTCTGGTCTGTTAGCTAGCAAACGTTAATATCTTCCGTATCATCTTACAGCTATAGACGTGCTCCTGAACACCTGTTTCCGGCGGCGTTTGATGACAGCGTTGCTGCTACAAAGTTCTTCCTCCAGAACGCAGAGAAGTACAACGTTGATCGCACACGTATCGGCATCAGTGGGGACAGTGCAGGGGGCAACCTGGCTGCAGCCGTCACTCTCGCACTAGCTAAAGAAAAGGGCCTTCCTAAGTTAAAGACACAGGCGCTCATCTACCCCGTCCTACAAGCTATTAACTTTACCACGCCTTCCTACATCAACCATGGTCACCTCAACAGTCTAAGTAAAGATTTAATGGTATCGTTTTGGCTGTGGTACCTAAGCAATGACCTCTTTTTCAAGAAAGTGTTCGAAGCCAACAATCACACAAGTGTGGAGCTTAAGAAATCTAAGTATGCCAGGTACGTGGATCCCGAAATGGTCGGCGTTAAACCGGTTAAGAAGGGAAATCTCAAATTTCCCGAGATTCCGAACATCGCGACCATTTTGGATCCACGTTTTGCCCCGTTAATGGCGGATGATGCTGACTTGAACGGTCTCCCACCGACGTACGTGATGACGTGTGAGTATGACGTGTTGAAGGACGATGGTGTGATGTACGCAAAGCGTCTTGGGAAGGCCGGGGTAAAGGTCAATCACGATCATTACCAACATGGCTTCCACCCATTTTTAATCTATTTCGATGTTTATGAGTCAGCGGGGACAGCTATGGAGAACTACCTGGCGTATCTAAAGAAGAACCTATGAAACTAACTCATTACCTCCACGAAAAATGGAGGTATACAGTTTTTGGTGTGTCAGAGATGTAGAATGCAAATTATTCAAATTGCTAGTTAATTACTATGAATAATGAGGAACTTTAACGATTATATTGTTTTCCATAATAGGATTTACAGTTCAGATGCAAACATGAGGATAAGGTTTTTATTAAAAAGGAAGATAAAAAATAAATACCTACGGTAATGTTACCTTTGTTCAGTGAATATCTTTTAAAGTGATTTGCATTTAATGTTTTCGTCCATATGTTATAAATGTCAGAAACATAAGCGTATTGTTACTAAATTTTCATAATATGTTATCAAAGAATGTAACTTGAGTGTATAAATGTATAAATGTATAAATGTGTAGTTATTTAGTTAAACTAATGCCGTCTTTGCCTAAAGTCTCAATGAAGTGTCCAGCAAATCACGACTAATAGTAATATGTACTGTGTATCGTTTTCTATTTCTTGACGCTCCGAATTATATTACAGCCAAAATATGGAGCCTACCCAATCGTTACATCGTAGACTTTATATCCGCATTACATTCCACGACATCAAATTTGTTTGGCTCACGGAAAATGTGACTTCACCATAAAACTAAGGGCACAACCCGCCGTACGTGCAATCTGTCCGTACGTTCTTTTGTTAGGCCACGTCCGTCACGTATTTCTGAAAACGTCTAGGCTGTACAGGCGGGCGCGTCGCCCGTACTGTCACGTACGGGTGGCCAATCCGCAGCCCGAAAGCACACAAAGTTTTGCCTGCACGTAAAGTTCTACGGCGTGTCTGCGTGCTCCAAAATCCGTCGGATTCCCTACGAGTTTGTACGGAGGCGGTTGTTACCACTTACGTATCCCAATAGATTGCCCACGTTTTGGCACGTAGACAGCACGTATTTGCATGTACGACGGGTTGTGCCCTTAGCTCAAAATAGCATCCGAGACGCGGGCGAGATGAGTGTCTTCAGCACACATCGATGACAGCAATACATATAAGGTCTAATAGAGCTAGGGCACGGCTGATTCCAAGCGAATATAGGGTATCTACATATGATAAACAAAGTTATCAATTGTATTGACGCATGCAATGTTTTAATACGATACCTTATCTTAAACATGTCTAAATCAACCTACATGCACTTGACTGTTTGCAAAAAATCACAACTGTTCTAAAGTTACTGTTATTCTTTTAATTTTTTTCAAGTGGTTTATGTCTGCAGTTTCGACCGTAACACCTTCAAAGCCAAACTACCAAAATTAGTGATTTTTGTTAAATATGCCTTTCATAAACCCATTGGCAACACGGAAAATTATGAACTTACGCTATTTTTTGTAAATTGTTGACAACAATATTCTAGGAAAAGTCACTAATTATAAGTTTGGTTGTTCTAGCTCAAGCCGTTTGGGAGCTATAGGACGTCAAATCCACTGCAAAGGACAATCAATAGGTAACCTATAACTGGTTGTTGGTTCAACTAGCAATGCAAAAGGGGGCGTTTTTGCGCGCGCAGCAGCAGCTCAGAGAACGACCGAACAGCAAGATTGAACAGGCCTAGGATCGGGCACATTCTAGTGGGCTTGGACAAGTCAGCAAGGTAGGGACGGTTTTCAACGGTCCATGTGCAATGTTGCAACTTCTGATTTATCTGACGTAGGTGTCGAAGTATTGTAGTTCCTTTTTGAAAGGGAACGTAGCATATATTTTCCCCACGTACAGCTGACAAAAGTCAAGTGCACTTTGCCCAGACAGAAACATGGTGGTGAAGGCAGCCCTGGTGTGTGTGGCCGTAGCGGCTCTCTTGGCGTACTACTGTAACGAACCTGTGCCAGGGAATCGCAGAGCAAACTTACTTTCACAGCAAACTCCCATTCCCGGCACAAGAGAACCCAGCCACCCTCCCCCCACCCCCCAATAAAAACCAGCCCCGTTCGAAGACTGCAACTGAGTCTAATATTGCAATCCATAACGTTGTTTGGATTAAAATAGAAAAAGGGGCAAAAGTCAACGTCAAAAGGGGCGTGTTCGGTCGCTGCACATGTACTGCACTAAGAGCAACTGAACAGTAAAACTGAACAGAATTGGGCAGATTCTAGTGTGCTTGGACAAGTCAGCAAGGCAGGGGCGTTTTGCTATTCGCAAGAAATCATTACAACTTCTGGTGACTTACGTGTCGCAGTGAATCGTTGAATTGTTGTTGGTTTTTGAAAGGAAATATGGCATTAATTCTCCCCAACGTAGAGTCGGAAAGTCAAGTGTACTTTGCCCTGTGATACAGAACCATGGTGTTGAAGGCAGCCCTGGTGTGTGTGGCGGTAGCGGCTCTCTTGGCGTACTACTGTAACGAACCTGTGCCGCAGGGAATAGCAGAGCCACATCTGTACGCTAAAATGACCGGAATAATGTTCAGAACAGCACTGAACCTGGTAAGAGCTTGTTGTCACACCCTTTTATCACACCCACCGCTTGTAATAATGACCGCTTTCACTAAACGGCGCTCGCCCTCTGGACGACCGCAAAGCTTCTAAAATTTAATCTTCAACGGCAACCATTGATTTCATAATTAGAATATGATGCAATTCAAAGTGTAAGCGGACAATGATACACACAAAACTTTGAAGAGAATCGCTCCATGCCGATGAAATTCGTTGTCACGATCTGTCAAACCCTTGGTCACTCAGAAGTCGCAACTCGGTCGCAGACTATGGAGATGTAGGCTAAGCGTAGTGCTAAGCGACCTCTTGCGCCGTAAAGAAGAAGCACAGCTAGTGGCGTAAAAGTCTCCAAAGGCTTTCTAACAAAACTAAAAAAAGAACTGCATACAAAATGTGTGTTTTCATTATATTTTGTCTAAACCTTACTCCCTCCCATGACCTTAATAAATAAGCAAAAGGAACAAGCAAACAGGCAACCAACAAAAAATGTACAAATGAATAATACTGATGAAATTCTTCTTCTTTAAACCTTTTCTATATCTAGCTCTTCTAGAACTTATTTCAAAAGCTATCCTCATTCGTTTTTTGATGTTACGCTTTTGAGTACAATAGCGTCATGATCATAATGTGAACGCCCTTTTACCTTCGCCAAGAAGGTTGTGTTTTGGGCAGAAAATTTTGTGTCCCAATATATAGGTCAATCTCATATAACTCGGGCAGCTGTGGATGGAATGTCGCGATATTTGGTATACCAAGCTTGTTGTCGTGAGTGCAGCGGGGCGAGTGTGTGCTTGTGTGTACTTGCGGACAAGATAACTTTTGACGCCATGAATCGTTTTGCATTATATTTACCAGTAGTAGTTATTTAGGGGTTTGGAAAATGAGGGTCAAGTTCGATATTGGGCGTCCTGGCGACAAGTTGTGGTACTGCAGCGGAGGGTCAAAGTTGGTGTTGAAATTTAGGAAATAAGGAGGAAAACACCCCTTCACCGTAAGTACCTAATACATGAATAAGACCTTAAAATCTTTGATAAGTGCATTCTCCATAATAAGCCTCGATTGTTTGGCGAAGGTGTGTGTTTCGTGGAGCTCTAGTTTAAGAATGTGTTCTTATGCCGTTATGGTTTCTTCTCATTTTCCAGGGTAGAATTGGAGAGTATTTCAGCGCAGGTTCGGAAGCTCAGATCTTCCGGTCCGTATTTGAAGCATGGATGAACGTTGGCTTGAAATTAAAGGGTACTTCGTACCGCGAAGGGCTGAAGTGCACCGACACCATGTTTGACGGGGTCAACGTCCGCGTGTACGAACCCACGTCAGCAGCACAGAGTGACACCAAAGTGCCTGGTCTGGTGTACATCCATGGAGGGGGTTGGGTTATTGCTACTGTCGGTAAGCGATTCTTTTATCGTTGTTTTGCTTTGCTTGCAGTTAGCATTCGGGCGTGAATTTGCAATAAGTTATCATTGGTTTGGAGGGAAAAATCCAAACGTATAAAATACAACGTTAGTTGCCTGTCTTTTTATGGTATTCACATTTTCTATTTTGTTGTACATGGGTAAGACGCTTTTTGGACCACCGAGAAGGACCGGTGATACCATGGAGTTTTCAATAAGCAACAGCCAAAGTTTATTTTAATGTACGATAGCAAGACTGCACGAGTATCATTTCTTGCGTAATCACGTGACAAAATGACGTCATTAAAATGGACCTCACTATTCGGTCATTCAAAGTAAAAGGACCAGATCAAAACATCAACTAACGCTAGTTCACCTTTATTCGCGGGGTAACCTATATCCATTGTACCTAAAAACAGGATATTTAGGGATAAACGTGGTTTCAAATTGCTTTTTTCCAATATAATGCAGTTTGAGACCACCGTTAGTCGACTTGATATCCCGACATAGCCTGGCGTTAAATACAGCGGATAAAGGTTACCCCGCGAATAAAGGTGAACTAACGTTACATCAATTCGGTGAATATGGGTTTATAGGTGAAACGTACCACAGAAATTACAAAATAATACATGACCACATGCATAGAGCATAAAACACGCAACAATGATGTTAACCTGGTGTTGTTTACAGATACCGTAGATCCCATGACAGCTCATGTTGCCAAACAGCTCGGGGCGGTTGTTGTGTCTGTCGAGTGAGTACATTGATATTGTTTTTATGTACCCTGCAGTAAAAGCATCATTTGTATAGTGTCACCCTTGGCCGATATTACAATATTCCTTTCGGGGATTTTGGTAAATTTGGTTGAAGTTACCACGGTGCAGTTATTTGATCTCCGCACAGCGGCGTTTCAAGTGGGTATGAGAAAGCGATACGCCAACAGGATTTACTTGTTGTTGTTTTTTATAAAGATTTTGTGGCTTGTACCCTAAAGTCAAACGTATTCTTTTTTTGCATTCCTGAAGTGCACCCTACTATATTTTTCCGCGTCGAAGCAAGTCACATTGTGGCCCTATAGAAATCCACATAGGCTGTGTTCTGGCCAGCAGAATGGGATTTAATAGAATCCCACCACTGACACCATGTTGTAAGTCTGGTAAGAAAACTTGATAGAAGTCAGGGGTAGTAATCTCTAGGTCTGTCTGTTTGTTTGTGTGTACTGTGTTTGTTGTCATTTACTAAATAAAAGCTCAAATAGGCCTACAGGTCGCTTTTCATTTTATCATGAGGGAGGAGGTAAGAGTCAGATGCAGATTATATGATCACAGTCCTAACAAATCTATATATTTATTTTCTAACACGCACGGCTCTCACATACATCACACATTCCAGAGTGAAAGATTCGTATTATAACGTTCGTACCCACCGTCGTTGATAAATACTACACTCTTGTCTGTTAGCTAACAAACTTGTAACATCACCTTACAGCTATAGACGTGCTCCTGAACACCTGTTTCCGGCGGCGTTTGATGACAGCGTTGCTGCTACAAAGTTCTTCCTCCAGAACGCAGAGAAGTACAACGTTGATCGCACACGTATCGGCATCAGCGGGGACAGTGCAGGGGGCAACCTGGCTGCAGCCGTCACTCTCGCACTAGCTAAAGAAAAGGGCCTTCCTAAGTTAAAGACACAGGCGCTCATCTACCCGGTCCTACAAGCTATTAACTTTACCACGCCTTCCTACATCAACCATGGTCACCTCAACAGTCTAAGTAAAGATTTAATGGTATCGTTTTGGCTGTGGTACCTAAACAATGACCTCTCTTTCAAGAAAGTGTTCGAAGCCAACAATCACACAAGTGTGGAGCTTAAGAAATCTCAGTACGCCGGGTACGTGGATCCCGAAATGGTCGACGTTAAACCGGCTAAGAAAGGAAATCTCAAATTTCCCGAGATTCCGAACATCGCGACCATTTTGGATCCACGTTTTGCCCCGTTAATGGCGGATGATGCTGACTTGAACGGTATCCCACCGACGTACGTGATGACGTGTGAGTATGACGTGTTGAAGGACGATGGTGTGATGTACGCAAAGCGTCTTGGGAAGGCCGGGGTAAAGGTCAATCAGGATCATTACGAACATGGCTTCCACCCATTTTTAATCTATTTCGATGTTTATGAGTCAGCGGGTACAGCTATGGCGAACTACCTGGCGTATCTAAAGAAGAACCTTTGAACCTTACTCATTACCCCCACGAAAAATAGAGGTACAGTTTTTGGTGTGTCAGAGATATAGACAATGAAATGCAAATTATGCAAATTGCTAGTTAATTAGCACGAATAATGAGAAACTACTATCTACTATTACACTGCTTTCCATAATAGGATTTACAGTTCAGATGCATCGGTCGGATAAGGTTTCAATTAAAAAGTAACATAAAAAAATAAATACCTACATTAATGTTTCCTTTGAAATCTTTTAAAGTGATTTGCATTTAATGTTTTCGTCCATATGTTATAAATGTCAGAAACATAAGCGTATTGTTACTAAATTTTCATAATATGGTATCAAAGAATGTATCTTGAACGTACTCGGGTAGCTTAAGGCGACCCAGGCTTGTAGTAAAGTGGTATTTTATACATATGAAAGTAACTTTTGATTTCTCGGTCGCACTACAATGAAACTTCACACAGTTTTAGTACAACTTGAAACACATTGAATACTTGTGATTTGGTTTTTCTACATACCGGATTTGGGGTTAGAAATAAACATTTTGGTTGAAAAAAGTGGTGTTTATTTCATGGGTCTACGCCCAGCTGGAAACAAGACCTCCAATCATTATATTCTAAGGAAGAAGGCCTACCTCATACTTATCATTTTTATCCGAGAGGAATTTGTTTGAAATTAGGATAACATTGTTTTTTGGGGGGCTGAAAACATCAGAAACGACTATTTTTTTAAAATTTTCGTTGGAAATGCACCATTGTTAAAAACATTAAACGATACACAAAATCCCCTCGGACGATTTTGATAAGAAAAGGATAATAAGTAAAGCTTTTGTATTATAAAGATCAATACTGTTATTTTGAGCTAGACATGAAGCCGTTAATCAGCACAGACACCCACTAAGGATGAAAGGTCCTTGCGGTTCGAATTACGTGATAGAACATCATCGAACATGGTTCGAATTCCGTTGGACAAGTCGACACGCGCTCGAACTCCAACACGAATCGAGCTTGCCTTAGCCGCCTTAGCTCAACTGATTTGGACAGAATCAGAAGTAACGGCAAGAAATACCTTGGGAATGTACGGTTAGGTATACAGATTCAACTACATGTATGTAGTTATTAGGTTAAACGAATCCCTTTTTTCTAAAGCCTTACAATTTCAGCAAATCACAGCTACTGATGTTTCTTGTATATCAAACGACGACGCCGTCGCCATCTTGAACGCTCGGTCAATATGATGTGGTTGTGAAAGGCCATGACAAACGCTATCATATGGGCAGTGACGAAGTGGAAGATTCAGGTAGTGAGAAATATAGTGTACAGTCGAAGGGCCAAGACTCGAACATTCAGTTCTACTTCTTTCTTCCACAGATCACGTAGAGAGGGCGTTATTCTCTAAAGCCCCTTCACGCGAGGAGCAAGAATCAGTCGGAATACCGTCAGAGTGAAAATTATTTTCGATTCCTGTCAATTCCTGTCAATTCGTAGTGTGTTCAAGAAAGTCTTACTGTATTCCAGCTATTTGTGCCCGTTTTTGGCACGTTTTTGACTCAAAATATTTTGACACGTTAAAAACTGTCGAGGTGCAATCGAAGTGGAGAAATATCGAATGGCATTCAAAGTGGATTCTAAGTGTATTCTAACTATAATTCTAATTGCAGTATGACCGCATTCTGCGGCATTCTAACATTAATAGAAACGTCATCTTCTTCGATGCAGAACCGAAACGGCAAGCCACATCAATGAATTATGTCACTTTTGCATTGATTATGCAAATTAAGGAATAAATTGCATACTTGGTATCTGATAATGTTCCACCTGCCACAAACTACATATATTGCATGTATTTGAGTTCTATAAAGGAAACACTGCAAATACAGATTTTCCTCATTTAATATGCAAATTAAGTGTCAGTTTGCATAATTTGCCCTTCATGATGTGCATCTCTGTCTAAGCTACCTACATACCAAATATCATGTAAATTTGTCATTACCCTCTTCATTTATCGCCCTGAAAAGATTTTGACAAAAATGCCCCTGTAGTTCCAGAGCAACCTGCTAGGGAGACCAAATATACACCACATATCCCATATGCCACAAGCTATCTGCCATCTACAAATCAAGACCATAGCACATCTAGTTCAAAAGATTTTAAAAAATGAATTTCTGCTGCAGTACCAAGATCACATACCAGGGGGCCCAAATTGACCTTGACCTTTGTCTTCCCAACACCTACCCGCAAACCAAATATCAATATCATTGTAATCCATTTAAAGGTTCTTGAGTTATGCTCACTACAAAAATCCGGACACACAGACAGACAGACAGACAGACACACGCACACACAAACACACACAGACAAACACACAGACACACCAAAAACTATATCTCCATTTTTCATGGAGATAAATATAACCTCCGTGGAGTCAATAATACAAGTACTCCAGCATAAATATACACGATTTATTGAATCAATGCAACTGTTTCCAACATCTCTAAAACCCTTTAAAATCTATCATGAATCTCTGCCACCAAACATATTGGGGGATTCTTCACTTTGATCTATAATATAACACTCTGCAAATACATAATTCTGCATCCAGCTCATTTTCTTCCCACATCTTGACAATCGGATTGCATGAATGGTAAAAAAAAATAGATGAGAAATAATATAAAAAAAATGAATAGTTAGTTTTATAATCCAGCCATGCCTCGAGCAAAAAAAACCACAACACTGTATATACTCCGTATTGCCCACTTACGCTATCATTTTAAAGCCCCCTGCTATAAATATTTGCTATTCGTAATATCTACAATCTTAACTTGTATGTTTTTATGGTATAACATAATAAAGAAATCTCTCCACTGGATACATTCTCTTGTGCCTGATGTTTCATATAGATTCCACTATCTTCCGTCAGTGTATTGATACTTAAATACTTGTAAAACTCGTAAATACATAAGTTAGATAACAAGATAAGTAAACACTAAAGCATAATCAAATAAAAACATGATTGTCAGCAAATGTTTTACTTTTAAATCATTATATTAGCTGTTAATTGCATTTGTGTCTCCTCAAAGTGTGGATGAAAATAGAGGCTTGTATCTCGTCACAAGCAAACATATTGTTGTCCCTTGAATTCGAATAATGCTCGACCAATAGTATATAATACTGTCCTTTAAATTCGACTATGGCTCGACCAATATTACATAATACAAAGAATTGATACCGATTAAGTTCAAAGCGTGAAAAAATTACATCAAAGCTTGCATATCATGACGAGCGAGCATCCTGAGTAATATAAAGTAATAATAATAAGGAATACACACACCTCGTGCACACATGTCTTATAATTTGCTAAAATATAAATGGATTATTCTTGAGAGAGTTGAACTGTAATTTCCAACACAAACATTGGACTCACCCAAATTTTCGAAATTACAGTTCAACTATTTCAAGAATGACTTCTACCAACACAGATGAACTTTGAAATTAATAAATGGGTTATGTTCCCTCTTAGTGTGGTTGAAGTATAAGAGTCATGCATTTGTTCTCAAGCAGAAAAACTTAATCTACGATTTGACTATTTTTGGACCAGTCTATTACAATATTGACTTTGCTGGAGAAGCATCCATACAAAAAGGGTTATTAAAAGCTTGCCACTTAGAATCATAAGGCTCAAGACGCGAGAGCATCTTTATTCTTCTAAAGACTCATAAAGAAAGTGTTGATCATGTACTAATATGTCTAATAATTCTTTTGCTGAAAGTAATGCCAGTCCTAAACTATCGCCTATTCCTAAGATGTCATCTAAAATGTGTTTCACTTCTTTTATGAATGTAAAATAAAGGAGGATTGTGTTTCATTTTGGTTTCTTGCAAATGTAGGAACGTTTATAAAAGCACTTGGTGTCGTTCCACTGTCCTCTCTTCCCACAAAAGTAAATCTTGTCGTCCTGTAAACATGTTACACATATAAAAGATTAACGTTTATTCCTCTAATATTCAGCATCTTTTGACACTATTAGATATGTTTTTCTAACCATGAAAAAGTGTTAATTGGGCAAATGGAGGAAATTGTTTGTTCTCTGGTTTAACAGTGACATCAGCACTGCTAAACCAGCAAATGCAGGGTGGCCCTTTTCACTTGCTCACGATTCTTTATATAGGACGAGCTTAATGGTAAAGTATGATAATGCAATAACCTGGTCAAACACCAAGTGGATGTAGGATGGATTTTTTGTTCCCACACATTAGTATAGAGCGAACCTAATTGCATAGTATGCTTATTCTAATGACCTGGTAAAAACAAGTCGATTAAAGGAGCATTCCACTCCAGACGGGACTGTTATTTTCCGATAGATATTAATTGTAGGAAGTGACAAATGTATGCTACGTAACATTATCCGATAAAGTACCCGTTAGCCCCACGCCCATCAAAAAGGATTCAGTATTCTACAAAACTCCTCAGGTACCCTCTAATTAAATTCATCAATCTCAGCCTATGGCTGAAGACAATGTGCCTGACAACGCCTGACTTAAGTTAGGTTCCAAAGGGCGCTAAGAAAAATACGTCTTGTTATGTGTTCTTTGATATCTTTTGAACAATTGACCTTCTTGGTGTGCTTAGCGCCCCTCATTTATGCCAAAAATATTCACGATAAAGGAAGTGTCTAAACGTATAGGGAATGCATGGGTAGGGTCTGCATGGGTTTAGTGAGTGTCACATTGTTTTACAAACATTGCATAATTCGCCACAAGTGGAATTCCATAATAGGGCCTTCACATGGAAACCGAATTAGCAGGAATCAAGCAGAACCAGCCGGAATGAAGTATTTGAAAAATTCGTGCCACATTCGGGGCCATTCCGAGTGGGAATTCCAAATGGACCTTAGATCCCCTTCACACGAGAAGGAATGAGAAAAAATGCCGTCAGAATGAAAAGTCTTTTCTATTCCTGGCAATTCGTAGTGTATTCGAGAAATTCTTACTGCATTCCAGATATTCTTTTGGCCACATTCGGGCAGGGTTCGAAGTGGCTTGCCGTTTCGGTTCTCCATCGAATGAGATAAGAATGTTTCGAATAATGTTGGAATGCCGCAGAATGCGGTCATACTGCAGTTAGAATAGTTATGATACACTTAGAATCCACTTCGAATGCCATTCGATATTTCTCCACTTCGAATACACCTCGACAGTTTTTAACATGTCAAAAACTTTCGGGCCAGCCCAAAGAACGGGCACAAATAGCTGGAATGCAGTACGAATGTCTGGAACACACTCAACGCATTGCCAGGAATATGCCAGGAATATGCCAGGAATAGAAAAGAATTTTCATTCCGACGGCACTCCGGCTGATTCTTGCTCTCGTGTGAAGGGGGCTTAAAAGGTCGGCTGATCATGTATTCATTGATACATTATCTATTGGAAAATAACACTCCATTCTGCAGTGGAATGCCCCTTTAAGGCCGGCATTTTTGTGTGCTTTTTAATCCCACACGACAATAAGGGGCGAATGATTTATATAGCGTCGTGTGCGAGTATCTTTAGAAAAGGCTACAGGGAAAGAATTCTGCACTTCCGCGAAAATTGTGCTTTTCCAATTTGTACTGATCTTTTTACTTTATTCTATACACAGTATTATGAGACAATACTGGCATTTGGAATTCATAAATAATGGAAGTACCTTGGAGTACACATTGCCACAAATCATAGTCTTTCCCCATGGGTTTAGGCCAGGTTCCCTCGGAGCCCAGTTTCTGTAGGATAAAGCTGACCCATCAGTCCACTTCCATCTTCCGTTTGTAGGCTTCAGTCCAAACCAGACGAGATGTAGCGTTTCCCCTTGTAGCCATTCCCCCTTAGGGGCTGGAATTAACAACATTGAAAACACTTTTAATTGGTCAGTCCGTCGTATGGCTAGTCTTTTATGCACAGCAGTCGTAGTTAATCTTAGAAAGCTATGTCAGGGCTGTTAAAGGCACCCAGAGCAGTTTTTTAGTCTTTTCAAATTAAATTTTGAAGTAATTTTTACACACAGTACGGTTAAATAACACTATCTCATTGCATATCGACCTTCATTGAGCAAAGATGAGACGTCGTTGGGTGGTGAGAACTCATTGAAAATCTGAGCGCTGCACGTACGTGCCATTATTTCAAATTTGCGGAACGCACGCGAACATGACCAATGAATTCCGAACGCTTCCGGAGATATCGTCACTTGCTCTGGGTGCCTTTAACATGTACTCTCACAATGCTGCCATATTTAGACCACACTGAGTAGACTTTACAGATGATATCGCCGCCGCATCAATGTTTCGAAGTAGAAAATGAAGACCGTACAAACCATACAAATGAAACAAGTCGCTGTACATGGCAAAATATAGGGGAACGGTACTACTAATTAGCCCATGGCTACTTCCCCTCAGCCAATGAGAAGCCCCCATTTTCTGTTGCTATATCCACATAGTATGTCGCTATGAAAAAAGTGTGCTGCTATTTCATACAAATGAGGAGAAAAGTGTGGTGATATCAGCCTAAAAAGTGTGGGTGATATACGCATGTGACCTGTTCTGACAAATCCTCGCTTACCTTTGAGGACATCTTCTGGGACTAGAATTGTGTCATGTGATAACTGACCAATACTACTCTAGACTTCTAATTGCCAAGAGGAATATGACCAGACTTTCTCTCTCTCCAGGCACCTTACCCGGGAAGGTCTTGACAAGATTAATGACCTTGTGTTGTTACAGCCTGACAATGCCTGTCACAGCTTTTCAAGTAATAAGAAAGATTGTGAAAGACTTTCAGGACAAAATAAAGTAACGTTTTGTAGAGCTGATGAACTAGAGATGCTCGGGGAGACTAGAAACCCCTCGGTGGGCAGGTCTGGTGCTATACACAGAAACTCGGCCACTCCCATAGGTTAATAATTACTAATAAATACCTATTTTCTACCATTAACGTACAGATTCCGTCGTTACATTGTACATTGGAAATTTTATGTTTCTCCTTTCGTTTGCTTTACCGTCTTACCCACTTTATGGATGGAACTTGTGGGGGAGGCTTTTCCACATAACACGGTGCGGAAATGCACTGATAACGAGTGTGGGATTGAAATAGGGTTCAAAAGTGCCGCCAGTAAAAGTTAGTCAAAAACTCAAGTGAGCTCAATATTTCAGTCGGAGAACAGGTTCATTAATTGTTCATGTACTTTACCAACTCGGATGAAATTTATAGGCTAAAATAAAAGAATACACTCACCGTTGGCAATGAGCTGTGTAATGAAGTTGTTCTCGTCAGCGCTCGTGACAGAAGCGAGATTTGCACCAAGTCCTTTGCACTTTTCATTCGCTGTGGACCAGATGACTTGGTCTCTGAATAGCTTGTAGCAGTGATTATTGTGTTCGCTCCATTCACCATGACACAGGGCTGTGGAAAAAATCCTTAGATTCTTTAAATGTGCAGACAGTACTGAAATACTTATAGGTTCTCCTTTCGAGAGCGTCGCAAAAGACGGTAGGGTTATATACTCGTACTTATAAGGGTGTACATATATACATACCAATGTTTAGTCTATAAACTATACGGAGGCCATAAACCCTATCGCCATAGATCACAATGGCAATAGATGGTCTGTGGATGAAAATTAGACATCCAGGTAAACGATGCGACTAATAGAAGCTGCTAAAGCAACTGTGTATGATTTTGGAAATTGCGATTGTCAGACGTTTCAGGTAGCACCCATCACCCTGTCAGTGACTTTTGTGATCAGTGACTCTTATTAGGATTTTATTACCTTCGTCAAGAAGGTTATGTTTTCAGTCATGCCATGGCGGGGTTTTGTCTTTACGTCAAGAGCATAACTCGAGAACCTGTGGATGAATTTTCATGATATTTGGTATTTGATAAAACATTTGTAAAACGAAGGTCAAATTTAAGAATGGTTCACCTGACATATTCTGCCAAAATTGTCTTAAAATGATCATTGTCTGTCATTGTTGGGCCAGATGATCTGAACTTTGGCACAAGAGCATGGTGGTATATGCCTTATTGATATTATTGAAGTTTTTGGCATTTTTCAACCAAAATTGTATAGTTTAGTTCCCTGTGCTCTGGTACCAAGACCAAGTGACCTGAATTTCGGTATAGGTGCGCATTGGATATTTGTTGAAATGATGCAAGCATAATGTTTGGTATAATGTTTGACAACTTCAAAATGATTTATGTTGGTGTTTTGTGTGTGCGTGTGTGTTACCTAACCTTACAGCCGCTCATTTCAGGTCAGGGACCTAGAGGTTAGTGACCCCGTACCATGAGGCTTTGAGATCGAGCAGGTAGCTAATTCAATAAAGCAGCAAATCAGCCAGCTTAATTGAATCACAACATCTTCCAACACCTCCTTTCTTTGCTTTGGAAAATGCAGTCTTGCAACAAACCTTGTTGTAAGAGTCGCATGCATACCAGCGTAGCTCTTGCCTGCCTTTTATCATAAACCACTGATTAGGCTCCTTAAACTGATCAAAAAACGATGACATGTTTTTGACTTATGTTAAATGAATTTATTAGATGATATTTGAATATTGAAAATTTCAATTGTATGTCCAACAAGAGAATATAACCTGGTTGTGTGGTGGCTCCGGACACTTTGGTTGTCACGGCTGGCAGGGTGGTTGTCACTCCTGGCATTGTGGTTGTCACTCCTGGCATTGTAGTTGTCACCGCTGGTAGTGTGGTTGTCATTCCTGGCATTGTGGTTGTCACTCCTGGCATTGTGGTTGTCTCTCCTGGCATTGTAGTTGTCACCGCTGGTAGTGTGGTTGTCATTCCTGGCATTGTGGTTGTCACGGCTGGTAGTGCGGTTGTCACGGCTGGCAGTGTGATTGTCACTCCTGGCATTGTGGTTGTCTCTCCTGGCATTGTAGTCGTCACCGCTGGTAGTGTGGTTGTCACCGCTGGCATTGTAGTTGTCACTCCTGGGATTGTAGTTGTCACCGTTGGTAGTGTGGTTGTCACCGCTGGTAGTGTGGTTGTCACCGTTGGTAGTGTGGTTGTCACTCCTGTCAATGTCGCTGTCACCTTTGTTGTGGGTGTCACGGGCGGCAGGGTGGATGTTATATTTGCCAGTGAAGACGTTGTTGTACGATCATCACCAGTTGTCCAAAAAGATAAGTCGGTTGTAGAAGTCTGGTTTGTCTGGAGTTAAGTGAAACATAAAGTTCGAGGGGTGTAATTCATATATGAAAAGAAAATGGTAAAACGAGTTCGCACTCAACGTTGTGGCTTTTTTGTTTCTTTAGTATCTGGCTGAAACGTTTGAAAGTATGAAATATCTCTAATAGTATATAATCGTAAATCTGCGGAGTTCTTATCGACGTTTTCCCTTTAACCTTGTATATGTAATATCAGCTATTGTTTTACCAATGATGTTTACTGATTATGTAAAGGTCCCCATGCAATTTGGTTGCGATGTGGGCGGTCTGTACAAAATTTTAAGATTAAATAAATCATTATCAAATCTGGTTCACAGAAGTTGTCTTCAGTCTTCACCACAACCTTATAGTCGCTCATTTAATGAAACTTTCATAATTGAATGCTTGTATTTCAGGCTGCTTTTCTGTAATAGTTTTTATGTAGATACCAGAAGCCCAATCGTAGTCATGTAGAGAGAACTCATATTAAGGACTAACTGTTGTTAGATACTTAGAGAGGAGACTGACCGGGTAGATTTTTGCGTTGTTCTCCAGTAGACCGGTGACATAATTGCCGATTACAACTACCAAAGCAACTAAGGTTGCCACTGAAACAGCAATGATGATGCCACGGACTAGACGGGAGCGGAGACATCTCCACCACAAGCCTGTCTGACCTAAGAAAATTCAACGATTAACACAGAAGTAAAGATTTTAGGGAAACCACAGTGATTTTTGCACCGAAGTTTTGGTTATTTTAGCTTGCTTCTTCGGGGCGTTATCAACTATCAAATACAAACAGAACCTTACCTAAGACAAGCTAATAGACTGTCAATTTTTACAATGTCCTGTCCTGATGCAATTTCCTTTTACATAGGCCAATATATCTCTGCTGCTTTTATAAAAAGGAATCATATTGACACAAACAATTGGTGTTAACTCTGTATCATGTATCACTATATGATACTTGATCCCATGAATTGAACCACTAAGCTAAAGTGGCATAGCGATTAGTCGAATGGTTTGCCATACATTGTACCTGCAAAATTGTTGAGCAATAAAGATTGAAATTGAAAATTGAATCAAATGGAGTTCCACATGAGTCATACCCACCTGGCTATATGATTTGAATTGTTAAAACATAAGTAGAGAATCCAGAACGCTATAGATGCCACTGCCCTGGCGTTGATGAATTCAATATTATGGAATTTACCAATAGTTGTAATAGTGGTTGCTAAACACACAAATAAAACAAATTGGAAATAATCAATGAGACCGAGGGACTGTATAGGGGATGATTTTGCTTAACCCTCTTCAATTGTCGCATTTAAAGAATATAGTTTAGAGTAAAGTTTAAATGAGGCATGTTGAGGTTTATTTAGGGGAACATCATGTTGAGGTTTATTTAGGGGAACATGCTGTCGACATGCCAGACAGGTCACAGTTAAAGACTATGGTGACATGTTGCCTAGTAACATCTTGTCTGATTATCTGATACTCAGGTATCAGATATGGTGAGTATGGTTCCCCTTTATAGGAAAAATAAACTCTAAAATCTAGCTACCTTTGTTGTTATCTTGTCGAAGTGCGCCAGGTACATAGTGTACATGGATTGATGATGCGGTGTCTTCTTGCTTATCAGCTCTCTGCCCTCTGTCTGCAGCAGACTGCTGTAGCCTGTCGATGTCATCTATGTCGGAATTGTGGTACACGTGGTTTTCAGGGTCATCACTGCAGTCATCTGCTGTTCCCTCTTCTGTGCTCCGTCCGGAACATCCTTGTGGCCTTGCCGTCATTTCTGTGCAGTCAAGTTGGAAAATTACTGTATAGAAGTCATAGATTCACACGACGTAAAGTTAAAAAGTAACGAGAAATATTGGAAACTTCCTTCATCAATGCAATATAAGTATTCATAACGTTTAAATGGTTTTCATCTACTTATATTTTGCAGCTTGTGCTTAGTTCATAGCACTTCTCGATGCTTCGGTACTTAGATGTAACATCCACGAATATGTGCAAAACATAACGTTAAAGATGTTTCAGCTTTTGCACGTTTTATTACCTTGTCATATCTTGCTCATCATTGGGACATCATTTGGATCTAAGCAACGCTGTGTTTCTAAATTAATGGGCAAAAAAAAGAAATCTCCACAGAATATTGGAACCTCATATTTCGCGTACTATTAGTTTCGCGTCTTTCATTTGAAGAAAAAAATCATCAAAGAATACATCGTGAATTGGTCGCGATAAAAATCCGATGCAATCATCGCAAAGCATTCTTGTGTTGGCACATATGCTCTGTTGTTCCAGACCAGTGATTGGAAAATAAATGCATCGATTTCGTTTGTATTCGAGTTACAAGCTGCGGGATTCATGTCGGGCACTAGAAATACTTTGTCAGATAATATTCTGTAAAAATCGTTCATTTTACCTTAACTTTCAATTAAAATGCCTATTTTTTTCATTCCAAACACAACTAAATATCGATCATATCTGATTAATGTATACAATAAAGTCAGCATTGTCCCCAATATTGAACCTGGCCATAATCTACCCACCCCCAATTCAGATTACTATAATTATATTATGATCCTAAAACACCTTCTTTCTGCAACATGGCACCAAGTACACAAACAAACACACACACATACATTTGGCACTTCTACTTAAATATACACATACATTTATACTTATTGGCAAAGCAAATCAACAAAACGATTTTGTACACAAGGTAATCAAAATTTCATTATACAATAAAGAAAACAACACTTCTATCCCCTAAAGACAGTAATGCAATAAATTCCATTCATATTTTCAGATATAAGCGATACATATAAGGGCCTACGGACTTTATAACACTGACCATACAATACAACAAGGAACAGTCGATACAACTTGCATTGCATAGATCAAATTTTCCAACCCCACCAGGAAAAACCAGCACATGCCAAGATACATCACTTACCTTCCTTCGCCTTGCAAGGTCACGTGTTTTACCCACTTGTGTAGACAAAAAATCAAGCCTGTTTCTCGTGCGCACGACACGACATATCAAGTAACTACCTGATAAGAAGCAAACATGTCCAGGCTACCACCTACCATCAGAAACAACTTCTGACTTCTGACCAGCCTTGGGTCAGAGCACAGATAGTACAGCTGACCAAGAAACTTTATCCACACAGTCCACAGAGATAACCAACACGATAACAGAGTCACTAACCTGCCCTTGCTAAGACCACATAACTCATTCATAAGGGGGTGTTAACATTTTTTTTCACAACACTGCAGATAGATCTACAACAACCTGCTAATGAACACTAAAAAGCAAAGGCTCACAGTGACTACCCACATACTAAACAGAATCGCAATCAATCCAGATGTTCTTAAGATTTATGACCAGAAACACAGACGAAAACCACAAAGATAAACGACCATGCAGGACCACAGCAAACTGCTAGGGGCCCATATTTACTCCGCTTAACCCTTATGTCAATAAGTATTTGCCAGCTAAACATGACGGCCACAGAGCATCAAGTGGTTTTATGTTGCAATCTATGGTTCTAATATTTATCTGCTTGTCGTTGAGATGTTATCAACAGTATACTTAAAAAATCAAATTTCTTTATAGTTTAAAGATTTACTACTCAAGTGCCAAGGTCAATCACCAGGTGCCCAAAATTGACCTTCACCATCTGATATACTCATATACCCACCTGCTAAATACCATCCCAGTCCATCCAGTGGATCTTGAAATATACCCCCACACATCATATAGACCAAAAACAGTAACTCCATTTTCATGGAGTTAATAACTATATTTATACTTCTTGATATTTGAAGCAGTGGTTTCCAGAAGATTCTTGACCTTGGGTTCCATAGCTTGTTTCTGACTCTACAAATAGACTATGGCACACCGCTTTACGGATGGGGTGACAGTCTGCTGCAATATTTCAAACATGCTATTTTGGGGGCCAAATTTTCTTAGACATGTTTTCTTAGAACGACAACAAATACATAAAAAAGTCATGGGGAAGAAGGAGGCGCTAGGCTATAATAAAGGCAACTTACACCATAACAAGATTTGCTCTACGGATAAGGCAGTTAAAAGATGTATGGCTGCTAGCAATGGTTTCTCACAAAGGAGATATCTAAAGTATTAGATTAGATTAAGGATTACGTTTCCATCCTTCCTCAAACTTCATACAAGAAAAGGGTTTAAACATTAAAGAAATAAAAAGAATTGTAAGTATATCAATAACATCTCAACAACAAGCACATAAATATTGGGACCATATATTTCCAATGAAACCACTTGTAATGGAAATACTTTGCACTGCACCAATAAAAACTTGATGTAAATGTCACAACCAGTCAGTTATTTTACTATATAGTGTTGGAAATCTATATTTTCATGCCTAGACTTTACAGGTGCTTTCAATGATAACGGCTATAACTGGCCAAATTACGATAACGATATATTTTGGCGTTGATTCCGGACCTATTCTTCTTTACGTTAGAGAGTACTATTCAATGAGCTTCATTAGATTAGATTATATTAGATTAGATTCATTAGATTTGATTCCATATTCAATTCAAAAGACGAAGAAAAGAAATGTAGCATATTTCAATATTACAACCTTCACAGAAGGTAGGATTTTCTTGAATCATTTCAACATCAATGTCAATAAAATCAAACGAAAACAATACTCATGATTATGGAATACAAACGACAAGTCGAATACCTATGCCAATAGAATACAAACGACAAGAATGTCTATGCCAAAGTCAATAGACCCAATGTAACAGTGGTGTTTAAGTACTGCCTATCGTCCTTGCCCAAACGCACTAGTGCTTTTGTGGCGACGGTGATAGCGTTCGTGATTTGTGATCTGCCGACCCTGGTTCGATTCCGGGTAGGGGGCATGTTGTTTCTTTCCGTTCTTACTCGCCCCTCTGAATTTCTACAATGGTTCCCACGCTGGCCCTGTGAGTAACAGGCTAGTATGTGCCACACAGGGATGTCGAACTCGGAGATTCGAGGACGAATCTTGAAGAAAAGGGGGAGTAGTGTAACAGTGGTGTTTAAGTACTGCCTATCGTCCTTGTCCAAACGCACTAGTGCTTTTGTGGCGACGGTGATAGCGTTCGTGATTTGTGATCTGCCGACCCCGGTTCGATTCCGGGTAGGGGGCATGTTGTTTCTTTCTGTTCTTACTCGCCCCTCTGAATTTCTACACCAATACCAATAGAATACAAACGACAAGAATACCTTTGTGTCCTGATTGTTGGGGTGAACCAGTCGCGTACATCGGGTTGACAGCCAATCCAATGACATTACCGCCTACAGTGACGGAATATGTGTTTTCGACGCCTTTCTTTGAGGCACGGATTTGCCGGAGGGTGGTGTTGTGATCCCTTCCGGCATGGTGGTTGACGTGACCGCCAGGAGTATCGTTACTTTTGTCGGTAGTCGATAATTCTACGGTATTGTCAATACCTGTGACAAAATGATAATGTTTAAGTGTCTTATCTTATTTGCAAAATCATACCAAAAGGCTAATGCGCAGTCTCAAAGTAAAAGTCAAGTGAAGGAGAAATATCGCAACTTTCTAATCTAATCAACTAAAAGGTACCACATTCAGTATTGTGGGTTTTGGCTTGTTAGACAAGGGACATTAAACAGACCAACATCCAACTAAACCAGTTTGTTTTGTTATTTCTTTTAAAGGAAAGTAACATTTTGATGATCGACGAAAAGGGCAACATCTCCGTAAAATTAGCTATTTCTTTCCGTAAACACACTGATGACCTAATGGTACCTACATTTGCCAAAATGATAACCCATTTTGAAGAAGTCGAATTTAAAGAGATTTTAAAGTAAATATGTGAAACGGGCCCGATCGATACAATGTATGATATGGAATTCTGGAGAATGAATTTTGTTAATGGTGCAACCCTTCTTAGAATAATTCTAATGAAGAAGTAGTGATGGCCGTAGTAGTAACGTTAGTAGTAGCAGAAATAGTATTAGGAGTAGCAGTAGTACTAACAGTAACTGGTAGTAATATTACATACAACATTGAGCTCTTGCTCATCCATGCTCACTCCATATCAATATCTGGACCATAATATAATTTGGAACAAGCTGCATTGCATATTTGTAGTTATAGCTGTACCAAGGAGTTTAAACTGGTCGTCTTGAGGGTATAAAAAGGACAACACAGTGTCAAATCAGGAATACTGGATAATGAATTTTCTGTACGCTCCCACCCTTAAAAAACAACTCCAGAATACGTCAATAGTACTTGTAGTTTTAGTAGTAGCAGGAGAGCTAGTTGTAGTAGAAGTAGTAGTAGTTAATTGAAATAGTAGTTGTTGCTGTTGTAGTAGTAGTGAAAGCAACATAGCAACACTTGAAATAGATTGGAACGTTGTGTTGCCTTGACACCCAACCCCCGAGGCTGAGTTTTTGCTCCTCCGTGACATATTATTAGTCACCGCATGTTGATATCTGTACAATAATACAGTGTAACGAGTAAATATGGCTGATTGCACTATGGCTCATGTTGTTCCAAGCGTGTAAATGGAAGCTCAAAAAGTTGCTCAAGCACCTGCGTTGAGAAAACTGATAACCCCACATCCGACCGATACATTTTTAGGACGAAACGCCTGTATATAGTCCTTATCGACCCCATTTTGTTTTGCTCATAGGCATATTTCTGGTGGTTCTTTTTGTCATTACTATGTATAAACTGTTTCATCAATCTATGAAAAATATTGTCAGTCTTGGTGTCATTCATTAATGCTCATTATCATACTTTATGCGGAAAAGGAGCTGGGAGAACTCACATTTTGCTAAAAAAATCTATCATACTCTAAAATCTATCAACTATCTTAACAATCGTTTCGTCTGATCAGTTTCTAACAATAACGTTGATGTTAAAATTATACTGATATTATAATCATGTTATTTCATAAGAAAAGATATGAAAAGTTAACGTTAGGAATTTACGACATACGTATGCGTCATAGTCTGCCACCTCGACAATATCTACTTTACTTTAGCTCAGGTATATTTTCTTTAAAGATATCTTATTTGTTACTTAAAAAATTGGGAATATTTTCACTTGTCTAAGCACAGATAATTAGTGCGAATTATCTTCAAGCAGAATTATGAAAAACCATGTTTTACACTGAAATACCAAGTTTCTTTCCCAAAAGTTGTTTTCTTTTCTTAACAACTATAAAATGTTGCTTTAGTTTCAAAGATGATTCCTGTTATTGTGGGCGATCCGACCCGCGGTCGGGCTTGGACCGAGGGTGATACGGGATATACGTGTTGTATTTTATTTAAGTCAAACCCAGGTCGGAAAACAGTGATTTAGTTGTCAAACTACTATAAAAAATGATAAAGTTAGACACATTGTTTCAACCTGCGCCAACAACTTTATTCTTAAAGAACATCAATTCGAACATCAACTCCGTTCGCTTGCAGTGGAGTGCATGGAGTGCGTTCTATTTAATCGATGGAAGTCTATGTGACACAGCTAAGATTAAGTAAGAAGCCTGTGGAAAATAATCATCTGCACTCTCCTTTCATACAGGGATGACGACGCTCTGCCCAGTCAAGGTTATAAACAAACGATTCAGGGGACAGTAGTTTCTTACCTCCTTCTGCCTTCTTCTTCTGGCCGAGGGTGTCGTTGTACTTGAGTTGAACGGTTTCTTGTAACTTGGCGTCGGCTCGGAGTTGCTCCAAGGTGAGATCCGACGGTCCCAGGGGTCCCATCGATCTATCTGTGGCGCCCTTGTAAGTCTGTACGGCCTGACTGACGCGGCCAGATGTGGCGTCGATGGTGGTCTTCGTCTTGTTGGCGGGATCTTCCTCGATGGACTTCTTTTCGGCGATGGTTTTTTTCGCGGGCTGATCTTCTGCTAACTCTTGTTCCAGCGCTTTTACCTCGTCTTGCAGTTTCTTCAAATCCAGGGCCCGGCGTAATTCCTCCCGTCGCATGAGTAGCGACTCCAACTGCGGGTCTGGCGGAGGAGGAGGTGTCTTCGTAGTTTTCGGATCGTCCTGATCGCTGATCTCTGGGTCCGAGACGTCCACCAGGCCCAGACCCTCGCAATGCTTGGTCGCTTTCCCCTTTGGGTGTAGGTTGGTTGGCTGGCCACAACCTGGGCATTTCTTTGATCGGGGCTTTCGCAGCGGCATCACGCGGTCTGGAGAAACGAAGAGCTCAGAAGAAATGTGTCTTCTCGCTAGAGAAACTGGGGGCGACTGCTCTCCTATTGGCAGGGGTCGGAGGTTTTGCTAATTAATTGGTTTGACCCCCATGGTCCGAACCACCCCTATTACCTGGTTCGGAACACCCGTATCAAACATTATCGCGGCCCTCACCTCACCTCACCTGACATATAGTATATAATGCATAATTTGCTTGCTGGGGTCCGTTTGGACCCCGCCGAACCAGGCACAAACATTCAAGTATAGCTCATACATCAATTGTCTAAACTTGGTGAAAATTTGTTCGAAGTCGTAAGGCATGTATACAAACTCAAAGAGGGAAATTATTTTCTCTTATAAAAAATGTCGATATGGCAGATATGAATGTACGCCTGTTGACCCATACGACCGGATTAGAGTTAAAACAACTCAGTAAACAAATTCGCCCACGCAACAAATTGTCTGGAGGAAAGTTCATGCAATTTAAGTGATTATGAAAAATCATCTGTAGCACATAAGATGTCGGCAACATAAAGGAGTGCACAGTAGATGTAACAACTGTGAAAAGTTAAACAATTTGATATTTAAGAGCAAACAAACAGAATATGCCTTACTCCAAAATCAATCATGTTGTATTTAATGACTAATGTAAGAGTTTGATGAAATATACATGTTTATTTTATCTTTGTCTAATGTTGTTTAAGCGTGGTACATAAGACAACATACAAGTTATCCAATATCGAAATAATTTGAGAGAAGTCATGGGTGGAAATGTCTCTGTACTGCTGTTGTTATTTTGTGAATTTCATCAGGTCCGCGTTAAAAGGATTTTCGAATGATATGACAAAGAGAAACTGTACACACACATGATCACTAATATAATTGTCTGGTTATTGTTTAATTCTCAGTCCCTTTCAATTCTATGACGAACAATCAACCCCTCCCAATCAATGGCGTAAACAAAGATGTTTTCTAGTTTCTCTTACAAAGCGATAGAGATGTTAAACAAATGTGGGTCTTATGTGTCTGATCATATGGAATAGATGTAGCAAGCGAAACCACGAGAACTTTGAAACTTCTTCTTGTCAATTAATGATATGACACGTTATTAGTCCATGGGCCAGAGGAGAGCTCGGTACCTCCAGGATGGCCTGTGGTATATATTTTGATGTGATAGCCATTCTGGTATAGTAGCTTCATAACGGATATTAGCCTTCAAACCTATCACCATCAAAATGATCCGGAAATTTCGTGTCTTAAACAATTAAGAGGGAGGGGCATAAAATCAAACATTAATATTTTTCAATGAAAATTAACTGATTGATAGAATTTATATAATGAGGGATAGTTTTGTGCATTAGGAGGCTCGTTTTGTTTTGTTTCGTCTTTTCGTGTGCGTATATCTATGAGTTCATGTTGAAAAATTCAATAAAGAAGGAACACAATTAGAAAAATATAAAATAGATAGAATAAAACTTCTCTTTGTCATGAAAACGTTTCATAACAGCAGTACAGAAACATTTCCATGACGTCTCTCAAATTATTTCGATAATGGAAATCACCTTCATGTCGTCTCATGTACCACGCATATAACCTTAGAGAAATATAAGATAAACACGTATATTTCAACAAACTCTCGCATTAGTCAATAGATGAAAGTTCAATCTCTTCTTCTGGATAATATCAAATTTAATTCAGACGTTTCAAACGACATCCGTCGTTCTTCATCAGTGAAATAAAATAAAAGTTTAGTTTTCGTAAACTTTTATTTTATTTCACTGATGAAGAACGACGGATGTCGTTTGAAACGTCTGAATTAAATTTGATATTATCCAGAAGAAGAGATTGAACTTTCATCTGTTTATTATATTCCTGGATGTCTAATCTTCACAAACGTCTCGCATTAGTCATTAAATAAAACCTGATTGATTTTGGAGTAACATAGATTTTGGGGCGACATAGACTTTCTGATATTTATGACCCCCTCCTGCAAAAGGGGTGTCTTCCTGACGTCACTGCTGGAGTGAGAAAGGGCCATTCTGTGAACAAGGTCGACGGAGATCGACCGAAAATTTAGGGGTAAGTCCCTATATTATCTTTGTGTTGGAATGAAAGTTTAGCAATTCTCTATAATGATTTTGGAGTAATGCACATTCTGTTTCTTTGTACTTAAATGTCGGATTGTTTTGACATTTGTTCAAACTGCTTTGTACTCCTTTTAGCTGTCGACATCTTACGTGCTGCAAACGATTTTTCATTAATATTTTTCTATAATACACCAGATGATGATTCTTATTATTATTATGATTTTATTTACATTAACTTTCCACCAGACAATTTTGTTGCGTGGGCGTGGAGTTCTCTTAGTCTAGGCTGGTTCCAGTATTCTGGTCTCTCTGTTACTCGACAGGCGATGGCTACACAGGGAGGTATTCACATTGGGGTATCGTCTCCATCATTAGACGGACATGCAGGTATGTTCTTGTTTGGCTGAATTGGATTTTAACTCTTATCCGATCGTATGGGTCGTATCTAACGACAAGCGTATATTCATATCTGCCATATCAATATTTTTTATCGGAGAAAATAATTTCCTTCTTTGAGTTTGTATACATGCCTTGGGACTTCTAACAAATGTTCACTGAGCTTAGCAAAATTGCTGTATATTAGCTATACTGTACTTGAAAGTTTGTGCCTGGTTCGGCGGGGTCCAAACCGTTGGACCCCAGCAAATTATATACAATCATATACTATATATACTACGTTGTATCTAGAAATTTCACTTCAATAACAGGGATTTATTATCAATGCAATTAAAGCAACAGGGTATAGTTGCCTAGAAAAGAAAATAACTTTTGGGAAAGAAATTCAGTATTTTAGTGTAAAACGCGGTGCATTAATTATGATAATTAGCTTTTAATTATCTGTGCTTAGACAAGTGAAAATATTCCTGACCCTCTCTTATGAAATAACGTCAACATTTCTTTTTACAAATTGAAAGGACGAAACGATTGTTAAAAAGCTGGAGTATGATAGAGTTTTGTGTGTGTGTGTAAGTGTGTGTGTGGGGGGGGGGGGGTTCTAGCTCCTGGCTCCGTTTCGCCATAAAATGTGATAATGAGCACCATAAAACATGACAGTGACACCAAGAATGAAAATATTTATCATACATTGATGAAACAGTGTATACTACGTAATGACAAAAAGAACCAACAGAAATATGTCTAAATCTTTTTTGAATCGACTTCCTCCAAGTAACTTATCATTTTGGCAAACCACATTGTATACTATGTAGGTACTATTAGGTTTACCAAAATAAATAAATACATACATAATTTTACCAAAATGTTACCATTTTCGCCATCAAATGGTTAAGTTCCAAAAATGAAAAAAAATCATTTTGTTGGACGTTGGTCTGTTAGCTGTCCCATACCTTAAAAAGTCAAAACCCACAGTACTACTGTCAGTAGTGAATGTAGTACCTTTTAGTTGATTGGAAAGTTTTTTCCGACATTTCTCCTTCACTTGAATTTCACTTTCAGACTGCACATTAGACTTTTGGTATTATTTTGGAAATACGATCAAACAATTAAACATTATCCTTTTGTCGCAGGTATTGACAATACCGCACAATCATCGACTACCGACGAAGGTAACGATACTCCTGACAGCCATGTCAACCACCACACCGAAAGGGATCACAACACCACCCTTCGGCAGATCGGTACCTCAAAGAAAGGCGATGATCCAGCAAATGACATGGAAGCAGGGGGCACGTTTTCTGTAACTGTAGGCCGTAATGTCATTGGATTGGCTGCCAACACGATGTACACGACTGGTTCACCCCAACAATCAGGACACAAAGGTATTGATCTCGTTTGTGTTCTATTGGTATTGACATTGACATATGTATTCTTGTCGTTTGTTTTCTATTTCCATGAGTGTTGTTTTCGTTTGACGTTTTATTGGCATTCATGTTGAAGGCTTTTGAGGTACCTCCACTTCTAAGTCCTGTAACTCTTAGTAAGATAAAGTAGGCGACATTTTACAGAATATCATCTGACATAGTATTTCTAGTACCTGACATGAATCCGGCAGCTTGTAACTCGAATACAAACGAAGTCTATTGGTATATTTTCTAATCACTGGTCTGGAACAACAGGGCACGTGAGCCAACACAATTATGTTTTTCGATGATTGCATCGGATTTTCATTGCGACAAATTCATGATGTATTCTTTGATGAATTTTTTTTCTCAAATGAAAGGCCTAGCAAAGAGTATGTCTTGATAATAATGCTAATGTTTATTTTCGAAAATAATGGTACGCGGGATTTGAGGTCCTAGTATTCTATGGAGATTTCTAGCCCCAAAGTTAACAAAAAGATAGCATTGCTCAGATCCAAATGATGAGCATGATATGGAAACGTAAAAAAAACGTGCAAAAGTTGAAAATCTTTACGTCGTAAACTTTATGTTTGCACATATTCGTGGATGCTACATCTAAGTACCATAGCATCAAAAAGTGCTATGAACTAAGCACAAGCTGCAATCTATAAGTAGATAAAATAGGATTTTCAACGCATCAAATTCTGGGCGGTTTTGTATTGATTCCAGATGTTGTTTGCGATAAAAATGCCACTACCAAGCACAATCCTCCGATCTCTGATTGGCCGAAGATAGTGACACTCCATGTGGCCATCTTCTTGGAATTCTCTCTCAGTCATTCACTTCCATTCTAGCTGTAGCACAAGCAACAGCAAAGCTTGTGTCTCTTGCGGTCTAGTCACAAAGACGATTTTCCACCCGACTGCCCCGTACCTCCGTGCCAAAATCCACACCTCTCCAAATAACTATTTGCCACCTCGGCCGATCATGCAATTTGTCATTGCGGTCGTTGCATTATGGCCATCACAAGAAGCTATACCTAGTCTACCTTTAGTTTCGTTCAACTTCTACACCGTTTCTATCTTCTGCATTTAAACGTTATAGATACTTTTATTGCGTTCATGAATGAAGCTTCCAATGTTTCTCGTTACTTTTTTTTCTATCCGTACACCGTGTGCATCTATGACTTCTATACTGTAATTTTCATACTTGACTGCACAGAACTGACGGCAATGCCACAAGGTTGTTCCGGATGGAGCACGGAAGAGTTTGCATATTACTAAGGAATAACTGCTCGGATTTTATTTGATATCATAATAATAATGTGTAATGCATAACCATATATACCCCGAGTCTAGATAGGGTTAAGAAAATTTTCGGAAACTAGAAAGGCCGACATTTGCTTAAGAGCAAATACAGCATATTTCAGCCATACCCCTTCCCACGCAACATTCGACTGTTCCAAATCACCCCTGCGCAAAAATGGAACATCCCCTTAACAGTACATTATCCCCCACAGTGGACTGGTATTGTGAATTGATTCCAGGTAAAAACAGAGCTTGCTTCTATTTTTCAGAAAATGACAATAATCACACCTTCCATTCAGAAAATTTTCATCATGACTGAAAATTGTTGAATGACTTCATGTAATGTCATTAACAATTTTCAGTACGATAACTAGGTGTAAGTTTAAAAATGTATAAAAGTATAAGCTCCTTGTGATGTGGGTACATTTATTATTTCAGTGAACTTTTTTATTCAAGTAGGGCATACGATTTAATAATTATCAAGCAGGTGCAGGTACTGCAGGAGCGTTTGTTTTCTTCAAGCTCTAAAACTGTTAAACTGTTTTACTTTGTATGCAATCAGCCATCGAGCCTATTCTTATTTTAGTTTAACAACTTCCTGCCAGACCCGGAAGATACGATTGAACCTTGTTCGAGGATTTATTTTCGTCTGTCTGGTCAGTCTGTTCATACCCTGGCGCTGAGAGTGTTTTATTGGGCTGAAACTCTGGCAGTTTAAAGTTACTTACAATTTAAATGTTCAACGTTTATGTCAAACAACAACAGCACTAGGAAATGTGGCCACTATAGACAGGTGGTCACTATAGAGAAAATGCTGATCTATTGACTAGGAGCTATACGTTACACATAATTTCAGTACACTGATCATTAATCATATAAACATTGCACAGGTAAGCCAATTGTTTAGATGTACAATTAAGTTCAAATAATTCTGAAGAGAAATATTGATGAGAAAATAATCATTCTCGCCACTGTCTAACTTATAACTACGTATCAAAACTAAACGCAGATTTTCTAACTAACGCACCTTTCGCCGACTTCATCAAAGGACCGCCGGCTATCAATCAAACACGGCTGTTGATTAGACTTAGAGTTTCAAACAGTCATGTGCTGTCCGCCAGTTGACAGCAAACTTCATGCTACGTGATGTTTTACATTGCTTGGACCTTCTTTCCTACAGCGGTGCTTTTGCAAAATATTTAGACTGTAACACTGAGTCCCACATGTTTTATAGAATAGAATTTGACGCAGAACAGCGTTTTTTGCTGGGTATTTTTCTTGAAACATGTCCGTGGGAATATCAGCGAGGCGGCGACGTAGGGATATCAGACCGTCAACAAAAGTCGCACGGCGGCTAACGGCGCAGCGAAGATACTAGCGCTATAAATAAGCGCTTCAACTAAGGACGGCAACCCGTACAATATTTTTGTATACTGTTGAGCTAAGTAAAGTTTGTTGTTTATGAGGTTTTAGTTGTCTTTGAAGCTTTGACCCGAAATATTTTAAAGTCAAACTGCTGAAGAGAAGTAAGTGACTGCTACGATTATCGTAGATATGGCCCTAAAAAACTGATAAAAGAAGCCTTCTCAATAGTCTAAAATGCAAGAGCTTCCGGGGGGCTTCGCCCACCTGGGTTCCCCCCACAGTGGCCCTGCCCCTGGACCCCGCCAGGGACATTCGGCGGCCCCCGGACCCCTGTCCGACGCTTTGAAAAAATCCTGGCGAGAAGTCTGTACGGCCTGAGTCTTCAAGTTAACGTATTGTGTGGCCCCGCTTATGAATATTAATTAGCCTTCGCTTTCCTCTTCGCTGATTGGCTGAACCATTAATTGAATTAACTCTTCCTGCCGGCTAGACGCAGGTGCAGATGTCGGCTCTGTGGGGTGAACGTTAGAAAGGTCATGGCATGGAGAACGAAAGAAAACCAATTTCCCCTAAAAAAAAAGTGCTGTAATTAAGCCTTTTACAGTACTTTATGCCAAAAGTTTTACTTGGATCATTTTACCAACTATCTTATGCCTATCTGTACCAAATGTTACTCATATCAGGGTACAGGGGTGCAAAATATACCGTTATAAGACCGTCAACAACAGTCGCACAGACTAACAGCGCAGCGAAAATACCATCGCTAGCGTTTCAACTTCGGATAACAAGTTATACGTACTGTTGAACTCAGTAACGTTAAAGTTGGTTTTTAGTTGCCTTTGACGGTTTGACCTGAAATAGTGTTACGCTAAACTCCTGAAAAGAAGTTAAGTGACTGCTGCGATTATCATAGATATGCCCCAAGAACTGATACAATATATGATAAAGCCTTCTGAATAGTCTAAAATGCGAGAGCCTTAGGCGGGCTTCGCTCCCCCTGGCGGGAACACTGCTATATACGGGATCATGAGGCCCCGCTTATGAATATTAATTAGCCTTTGGCCTCCTCTTCGCTGATTGGCTAGGTCTTTGATTCAATTAACTCTCCGGCTGACGCGCACAGGTGTGGCTCTGTGCGGGGTCACGGAAGGTCACGTCAGGAGGCCAAAAGAAAACAAATTTCCCCTCAGAAAAGTGCCAAAATTAATCATTTTAAAGTTGTTTATGTCAAAAATTTTACTTGAATCTTGTTACCAAGTATCTAATGCCTATCTATACCAAATTTCAGGTCATTTAATTGTAATACCAGGGTACAGGAGCCAAAAGTGTCCTTTTTTGGTCAAAAATTGGCCAAAAATCGCAAAAATAAGCATTTTGTTGCACTGTACACCAGAAGTGTTATTGAATTTATATGAAGGAATTATCAAGGCACATCTGTGTCAAATTTCAGCTCATTCGGTTGCAATACCAAGGTACAGGAGCCAAAAGTGTCCTTTTTTGGTCAAAAATTGGTCAAAAAATCGCAAAAATAAGCATTTTGTTGTACTGTACACCAAAAGTGTTATTGAATTTATATGGGGGCATTATCAAGGCACATCTCTGTCAAATTTCAGCTCATTTGGTTGTAATACCAGGGTACAGGGGCCAAAAGTGTCCTTTTTTGGTCAAAAATTGGTCAAAAAATCGCAAAAATAAGCATTTTGTTGTACTATACACCAAAAGTGTTATTAAATTTATATGGGGGCATTATCAAGGCACATCTCTGTCAAATTTCAGCTCATTTGGTTGTAATACCAGGGTACAGGGGCCAAAATATACAGTTTTGGTCTAAAATTGACCAAAAAATCTCAATAAAATCATTTTAGAGTCAGATATGAAAAAACTGAGGAAAAAGCATCAAGGTATTGGCCCATTCTACCCCTGTGCCAAATTTCAGGTCATTCGGTCCAGGAACGGCGGAGATGAATCACTTTGAAGATTTGACAGGAGAAAGAAAGAAAGAAAGAAGAAAGAAAGAAACATTACGAATACAATATATTTCACCATACTATGTATGGCTGAAATATAATAATGTCAGAATGTGAATTTTAATTTGGTGAAATTGGCATATTGGCGCATAACAAACCCATTGTTAACAAGAATGGATGTCATATTTAGTATGTTTTGCTACATAGACACTATTGACTTGCGATATATTATTAATCCAGAAGACGGAACACCCGATGACTGCAATGATGACCCTGAAAACCACGTGTACAACAATTCCGACACAGATGACATCGACAGGCCACAGCAGCCTGCTACAGACAGAGGGCAGAGAGCTGATAAACAGGAAAACACCACAGCATCAAACAACGTACAGAAGGACGACTCGGGCCTGCTGAATAACCCAGCCTACGTGCCTGGCGCACTTCGACAAGATAACAACAAAGGTACATATAGTATAAGGGGTGGGTACCGGTACGGATTCCCGGTACAAAATAGTTAGGTCCTGGTTCAGATCCGGACCTGGACCTGATCCTCTGGACCTGGACCGTACCTGGACCTAATTTTTCTGTACCGGTACCCACCCCTAGTCCATGTAAATTTTAGAAATTATTTTTCCTATGAGGGGGAGGAGGTACACTGTCCCATGCCCTAACCATACACACCATTATCATGAGTAGCAGATAATCAGACAATATTGATTTGATTTATTCAGCTGTATAGAAAGAAATACAGCCAGGGCTAGCCAACAGCCGGAGACTGTTATCAAGGACTTACTGTCACCATAGTCTTTAAATGTGACCTGTCTAACAGTATGTTCCCCTCAATAAACCTCAACATTCCTAATCTAAACTGTACTCTAAACTATACTCTGCCATAGTGAAGAGGGTTAACCAAAACCTGTGCAGTCAGCTTCATTGACATTTTTTTCTTTGTGTGTTCACGAACCAGTATCACTACTTTTGTTGGCAAATTGCATTATATTGAATTCATGAACGCCGAGGCAGTGGCATCTATGGCGTTCAGGATTCTCTCCATAAGTCTCAGTCTCTATGCTTTAACCATATTAATCATATAACCAGGTGGGTATGGCTCACGTGGAACTCCATTAATACAATTTTCAATTCAATCTTTATCGCGCAACAATTGTACAGGTACAACGTATGGCAAACAAATCAAGAGTAATACATGTACAGAACACTTAGACTAATATCTAGTACTTATACACAATGATAAGGAGTTCTAGGTAACAAATGACTAATCGCTATGCCACTTTAGCTGAGTGGTTCAATTCATGGGAACAAGTATTGCATAGTGATACAGAGTAACCATCAATTCTTTGCGTCCTTTTTAGAAAAGCAGGAGGTATGCATTGTCCTATGTAAACGAAAATTGCATCAGGACATGACATAGCATAAGTAAATTGAAGGTCTCTGAGCTTGTCTAAGGTTGGGTTATGTCTGTATTTGATAGTTGATAATGCCTTTGAAGAACCAAGCTAAAAATAACTAACACTTTGTCAAATCACTGCCCTAAAATCTTTACTTCTGTGTTACTTACTTATCCTCTTCGTCCCATTAGTGGTATAAGGCAGCGATGAGTTTCCTCCACTGTGCTAGGGGCTGAGCAGCATCCCAGGGGATCCCAATGGCCGCTAGGTCTTAAGCCACAGTGCGCCTCCATGTAACTTTGGGACGTTCCCGTTTCCTCTTCCCCTCAGGGGCCCAATGTAGAGCAACTTTGGGGATACGGTCATCCGACATCCGGAGAACATGGCCCAGCCATTTTAGTTGGTCTTCTGATGGCAATTTCAGCCGACAACTGTCTTGCGTTCGTTATTCTGTACAGTTCTCCATTACAGACTTTGTTTAGCCAGTAGATGTTACAAATTCTACGCTGACAACCATTGTTAAATACATCAATTTCTGCCTTTGTATACGTAACTTCTGTGTTAATCATTGCATTTTCTTAGGTAAGACAGGGAGGTGGTTGACATGTCTCAGCTCCCGTCTAGTCCGCGGCATCATCATCGCTGTTTCTTTGGGATCCTTGGTTGCTTCGGGAGTTGTAATCGGCATTTATGTCACCGGTCTACTGGAGAACAAAGCAGACATCTATCCGGTCAGTCTCCTAAGTATTTAGCAACAGCTTAAACACCTTAATATGCGGTATCTCTACATGACTACGATTGGGTTTCCAGTATCTACATAAAAACTATTACAGAACAGCAGCCTGAAATACTAGCATTCAATTATGAAATTTTCTTTAAATGGGCGGCTGTAAGGTTGTGGATAGGAAAATTTCTGCGAAACATACTTGATAACGATTTATCTGATTTTGAAATTTTGTAAATGTTTTACATCGCAGCCAAAGGCTGATTTTCGTACTTTGACATGATCAGTAAAATCATTATTAAAACAATAGCTGATGTTACATATACAATATTTAAAGGAAAACGTCGATAAGAACACCACAAATTTACAAATTATTTCATACTTTCGAACTTTTCACTCAGATACGAAAGAAATAAGAAGCCACAATGTTGAGTACGAACTCGCTTTAGAATTTTCGTTTCGCATATCACTCTCTGTTTCAAATAATGTCATTCGTATTTCCTTATGAATTTGACCCCTATAGCGATGTTTTTTTTCACATAGCTCCATACAAACCAGATTTCTACAACCGACTCATCTTTGGGGGCAACTGATTATCGTACAGCAACGTCTACACTGACAAAGATGACATCCACCCTGCCGCCCGTGACACCCACAACAAAGGTGACAGCGACACTACCAGCCTTGACAACCACAATGCCAGCCGTGACAACTACTGTGCCAGCCGTGACAACCACACTACCAGCTGTGACAACCACACTACTAGCGGTGACAACCACACTGCCAGGAGTGACAACCAAAATACCAGCAGTTACAACCACTGTGCCAGCCGTGACAAACACACTGCCAGTTGCGACAACCATACCGCTAGAAGTGACTTCGAATCTGCCGGATATGACAACGACATACAAAGAGGTAACAAGATGCATCACTACATCAGAAGCGTTCACATGGAAATGTGCAATTTTAAACTTGTTTTGTTTTGTGTTTTCTATTTTGAAATACATCGACTTTATTATGTTTTTACAAAATCCAATGTCTTTGAACCGTTTCTCATTTCTTGATTGAGATTTCATGTGATTTTTTTTCATAGAAATACATTAATTTAAGATAAGCATGATACAGTTTTTTTTTCTTATTGCTCTAGTGTCTGTTACTTACGACCAGTGTGACGCGACGGAGCAAGTATCTTGAGACTACGAAGCAAGACACGTCAACATACATGAAAGGTAAACACTGCTTTATATTTGGCTTTTGGACGATTCTTCGCTTCGGTAACATTATCAACCAACGAATAAAATAAATGCTAAGTAAGGTATTTGTAACCGCTGCTAGATATCTTTATTGTACGGTTTATGGTAATATATTTGTTTAAAAAATACATGAGCCATATACGTGACGCTTTATCTAAATTCACGTCACATGGGACGTAAAATACGTGACGTCCGATGTATTACAGAAACGTCACACTTACGTGTGGCATACGTAACGTATTTTTATCAACAACTTATGGCATAATTTTCGTGTCAAAATGTCGTATCTAAAAACGTAGCTTTAAATATTTAAATACGTCTACGATATACGTAAATTTCGTTTAAAACGATATCGTTTTACATAAACGATATCATCTCGGAACAAAAATATTGCTATACTATGTTCCGCGCAGCAACATTCACGTCTACCAAATATGTATATGATAGCGTCTTATAAGCGTCTATCGTAAGCGCCATATCGCAAGCTTAGCTATTGACGATAGGCATGGTAAGACGATACCTCTATCGTAGCGCGCGAGCTGGCCCATTTGGTTGCAGCGCGGTAAATTATAGCCACTCCCCCGTCCAGACAATAGGAACGGCCATCTAAATGAAGCCTTTTGTGCAGAGTATCATGACACCCCCGTCAGGCAATGAGAACGACCAAATACGTCAGCACTACGTATCAACTTTATTGTCATTAGCACAGTGACACATGGTAAGACATGCCAGGTGGATTTTAGAACAGAATTAAAGAACTGGTGAAATGGGATTTCCTCTATCATTCACATAAATATTTGATCTTTTCTGAAGACATAGATGTAATTTTCAGATGAAATGTCCGAGGAGAAGTTATTAAAACGGCGATCTAAAAATGCCACCTCTGTGCTCTTTGATGCGAATAATTAGGAACAGGCCGTGACGTCATTCCGATGAGCCCCTATCTGCTAGTATGGCTGTCTATGGGAGTAACGTACATTTTGAGGGACCTATATCTTACAAACAAAGCGTAATTCATATAAAAATCTCGATCTGTCGAAAAGATCACACATTTCGCCTTCTTTAATTTTTTAAAAATCGTATTCACCCTCACAAAATTATATTTAGAGGCCCTTGAAGTTGCTGCAAGTCCGAGGTGTGATTAACGCAAGCGGAAGAAAGTTCATGTTTACCTTATAGCAATTTCAACCTCCTTGCTTATAGATACTGTCGCGGAAATTAGCAGACTAACAGTATTTGCTTCAGATATATACCAACTATATCACTAACTTACATTACCTTGAGGTATGAAGTTCATATTGTATATTCATCTGAGATATTTGCACAAATAAGATTCCGGAAGCGCAGAAGTTTGTGTCCTCGTCTCCGCTTGCGTAAGCCTCGTTCCGGTCCTTGTTTACAGTATGTTCACAAGGTAGCGGCAACTACGTAAAGTTTGCCAGGATTGCTATAAGAAATACAGCTCAGAATAATTTCCACCACAAAATATGTGAGTTTACGCAAGAACATGTATGCTTCCATAGATAGTTTGTGAAGGACAATTTCAATGAACGTGTTTTTGTACTGCGATTTCGGCTTGAGCACGGCCGAAAACAAAACAACTCCAGACTAGTACTGTGGCGAGCCTTTGCCACATTTCGCGGGCGGGTAACTGACTGTTCCGACTATTGTGGTGAAAGAAAGTCATGTCTGACTCTGAGCACGAAGAGGATCTCGAAAGCCAAAATGGCGAAATTAGAAGCGACACAGCCTCTGAGAGTGGTGACGAACTGGTTGCAGAAGGTTACGTCCATCCCTATCAGGACGAGCCGCTCGCCATGCCGGGGGAAAATGCGCTTCGGGAACAGCAAGCTGATGTGGACGGTCTTCTCCCAGCCACATTGGATGCGCGGTCTGAGAGAACAATCCCTCTAAATGAATGGTAAGAAAGCTCTTTCTTTTCTGATACATGCTAAATTTGTTTAGAGCATACTGTGCCTGTATTACGGAAGATCGGCAATGCCCTGCTTGGATTCGTTTGCGGGAGAACTTGTCCTCGCGTCTGCAGCGGTCTGTTTTCAAACTGTAAATTTGTCAACAAAGTCCGTCACACATGGTCCGACCAGGCTGTCTACCAATGTAACCATACTATATTGAGTTCCCTTACCTTCACGGTACTGTGATTGTTGCTGGCCAGCACTTGCTTCGTCGATGTTTTTTTTCTGGCCAGGTTTCTGTCACAGAAAGACCGACCGGTCGGCTGACACCCCTATCGGTTCATTAGAATGCCCATTGTTTATTTGACTTTGGTCAGAAGCAGTCGTTCTGTTACTTGTTTCGAAGTTACTTGGAAAGAAAACTGGCAGTGAACAATAAATGTACTGATTTTGTGATGAGTATATGTGGCTGTCGTGGCTGAATGACAGTCGTTACTCTACTTTATTTGTGCAAGGACTTCATTTGTGTGAACCTCGGCTTTCGAGGCCTAAGGGGGAGGGGGGCTACAGACACGTGTTTCCGATAATTTTGCGGTGCGGAAAACCATAAACACAAAAATGACATGAATAAATCTGTACTTAGTTATCCGTTGAATTTACAGATCAAGACATTATGTTGTTTGATAGCGCATTTGCCAAGTCAACTGAGCACTTGAAAAAATAAAGTTCAAAAAGGCATGTTTTAGTTCTACACTGGAAGAATGTGCAACAATCATTTGTGTTTTCTGATCATAATAACATACATATACTTTGTATTGTTTTCAAATCTAAATCTGTGTGTCTCAGGAACATCTTCATTTATTCAGTAAAACTTTGTTTCCCTAGGTGCGAGTGCAATCAGTGTAGAACTGACTTGCTTGCAAATGCCACAGAGCATAGATGTTGCCATGAAGTGGGTCCAGCAATGGCGAAACTCATGTTTGATGGCAGCATCGAGAGGACAGGGCCCTGCATAACCCAGCACCAGGACTTCACTGATTTGACAAAGAAGGTGGTGCTGGAGAATGTGGGTCCCCTGCTTCGAGACAAGCAGGGCAGGCCATACCGACGCAGAGCTGGACAGGATGACAATAAGTAAGATATCCTTGGTAACTAGTCTACTTTTTCCTCATGATTTGAAACATCATCCTAAACGCAACAAAATCTCTCTAAAAATCTGTGACTGTGTTTTACAGGTTCCTGAAAGCAGTGGCGTACAGGTGGATTGTGCGCTGGATGTGTGGTTACCTAGGCTGGGAGCACTCAAGACCCCTCCCAGCATGTGTATATAACAAAATAAGGACTGAGTACAGTTCAGGTCAAGCCCGTGGGTACACATCCTCTCTAGAAAGACAGTGATTGTATCAAAACATTTACAGTTCTCCCATGAATATATTCATCGTCATCACCACTTTCAGTCTGGGAAAGCATTGTAAGCAACGCATGATGTATACATGAAAGTACCTTATATTTGGGACCGCATTATAAGCAACACATGTCCTACTTATCTAATGTAAGAATACCTGTATGAAAATGTTTGGGACCACGTTATAAACGCTGCATGAAGTGCCTACCTACTTTTATGTACATAAACCACTAGTATACATGTAATACAAGTACATTGTACTTAACATTTGGGACTGCATTGTTAGTGCAGTATTGCCCTGAGGAAGGTAACACACAGTCACCGAAACAATGGCTTGAATAAACCCTCTGCACATTCAACATCTATCTACTTTTCATTTTACAAACCAAACCAGGAGGAAGTTTGACAACAGTACAGTACAGTGTATTCATATCTTGTTCAAAAGAATTGAACACAATTCATCTCCACACACTTCCCAGTCACCACTATGTCCATTGGTAAAATGTAACCTTAGAATGTCATGCACTGGTCACACTACAAAATTACCAAATAAAGTAATACACTGTGTTCAAATTAAATTATCGTTAGTACCAAGTCGATACTCTGCAAAACTACCAAAATGAGAGCTGAACTACTAGTACCCAGTGCAGGCATTACAGTTAGGTAGTAGTACTAGGGCAATGTGTTTTAGGATGGCCTCTCATGGGCTGCTTGCATTTCTTGCAGCATCTTTGTTTCCGCACGCTTGCACTTGAAGTTGAGGCCCTTGCTTCGGCTTCCAGTTGATTCCTCATTGTGCTCTGCTCTTGCTCTGCAAGAAAAAGCTACTTGTAAAAGAACAGCACCCACATAGTTACAGCATAGAAATAAAATCCTGCATGCACTAGATGGTACATTGGGTGGTGCCCATCTCCATTTCAATTGCCCTTGAACCACACAAACTTGTGAAATCCCTACAGCAGTGTCATAGTCTATTGGCATGTGTGTTCAACTACCATATACATACTCTTTGCTAGCTAAATGTTCCATTCTATGCAGAGAAAGCAGCACCATTCCAAAGTCTTTGTTATGACTCGGCCAGTGCTCAAACTCATGACCTATTTAATGCAAGGCGAACCCTTCATTCACTTGGCCATTGCACCAGTACACATAATACTCTCTACATTGTTTTTGCTGCACTTATTTAATTTAACTATGTTTCTGTATTTGTAGAGGAGCTGGCCTGACAGAGAAAAAATGCTGGCTCCTCTCTGCATATTCATTATGAAAGTTCAATAAATAAATATATACTTATACAGCATGACTTTACAAATTTCACCATTCATAGTAACTTACCAGCTGGGTATAGCTGTGTCTGTGCTCGGATCCTCTCTTCAAAACGCTGGATGGCTTCCCCTCTGGGCCGTCTCTCTGGGAACTGGCTGCAGAGAGGTGCCGGAACCTTTTTTGGAGAACTCCTTGTAGGTCTCCTGCAGCTGGTCCATCGGAGTGTTCAGCATGACACCACGGATGTCACAAACATATCCTGCAGAAAGTACAAAGACATATGCTGCATTCAATTCTCAAATCATAAAAAAATACATATTTTCTACACCTGATACATGTAACAAGATTGCAGGAAGCAAGAATAATGCATGCAGAGTTATGTAAATCAAATAACAATACAAACACCATGAAATACAAAAACAAGGTAGAAAACTGAAAAGTGGGAACTCCTTGACTTGAAATAACCTTTTAAATACATGTATCTACTAGTAACATGATGATTATACTTACTGTACGTTGCTGCTGTGGGTACTTTCTTCACTACCTCTTCACCCAGCTTGTACTTTGGATACGTCACTTGGTAGTAGACCCGACCCTCTGCTGTAGTTTGCCTCTGTCGTTTCAGGTTTTCATTGAAATGAAGAGTTGCCAAAATGTGCCTGAGGTAGAAGATAAAAAATGCGGTTTAGAATTTATGTTAAACTTGTACAGTATCATGTCACCTGGAAAACAACATTTTCGGCTTGTAAGTAGCTTATGAAATAAAAAATATTACCTGCAATAGCTCCCGGTATACGAGAAGTGCGTCATCTTCTGGTGCCAGTGGTTTAGCGTGGAGTGGAAGCCTTCAAGACAGCTTGTCTGCGCCTCTGCAGGAAGCCTCCTGATGTCCTTCAGCCTTGATGTCTTCAGACAAATGGCTTTCAGCTTGTCATGGGGTAGGCTTCCTGTGAAATATAAAGTTTGTTTGTGGTTTGAATTCACAGTGATATGAAACAATGACATACAATATCAATATACATTGTGAAAGAATATGCACAGGGGTCCCAGGAAATTTTTTTCTATTGATACATCACCATTGCAATTTCTTGCCCTCAAAAGTTTTACATTTCTATATCAAAATGATCACAAGTAGGCAACAAAAGAAGAACAAATAACTAACAGACTCAAAGAGCCAACCATAAAAGAAAAAAATATAAATCGATGACCAATTACTAATGAAATAATGCTATAACAGGAATGTCATCATTTTACAAAAGCTTAGGAAAATCAATTAGATTATCAAAAACTAATAAGTGTTTACCCATCACTACCGAGTAGGAAAAAAAAATACTCATACTGACAAGCTTGTTTGAGCTACCAGTAGAATTATTGAGAAATTTATTACAAGGAAGGAAACGTTTTTACCGCTGAAAATCCACTTCCTCTCCTCTGCCTGTGGCTCATGAGCACATGTTGGGAAGGTCGGGTTGGGGTGGTTGTCATGTTTGTTAGCAACATGTCTGACGATGGAGGTCCACTTGGCGACAATCAGATCCCCAAATCCATGTGCCGTCGATAGGGCGCACCAGTATAAATGCTTTTTGATGCTGCGCAACCACTCACCGATCACCTCGCATCCCTTCTCCTTGCTGGCCTTATGCAGTTCCTTGATAAGGCTTTTACATACGTGCCATAAGTCGAAGAAATGGGCGGTGTCCTTCCGTTCTTCCCTTATCCACTTCGCAATGCCCCTGTGTCTGTCTGAGATGAAAGTGGCGATTTTCAGCCCTGCTGACGTCAGGAAGAAAAAACAGCCCTTCGCTCCATCCAGCTCCATAGCATTGCTGCTACCTGATTGATTTGCCTGTAGTAGCTCAAAATGCACAATCTTGGAGATGGTATTGCAAAACATGGTGTACGCGCCGTATTTAGCACTGTGTCCCATCGAGTCGTACCGGCCATCGCCACTCCACTGAACAGATTCTTTTCCCTTTAGAAGGTTGACCAAACCCTGGCGGTACATGTTCCAATGATGTAGGATGGACGGGAAGAAGAACTTTGATTGATGGTTGAAATAGGTTCTAGTGGAAAACATTGACATCCCGATGTGCTTGAACATGAGGAAAGTTTTTGATATGCTAACTCCAGACATCAGAATGCCAAAACTGATAAGAATGTTCCCGGCAGGGTACTTCCCGAAGACAAATGGCTGTGACTGCCACTTGAAACTGTCCTTACCACACGACTTGCAGCTTTGAGTGACTGTGGCCATGGTACCATTCTTCATCACTGCCACACGGGGGGTGCCCTTCTTGCATTTGAAGCAAAACAAACTAAACAGGCTGACCAGCATGCTGAAGAAAACGATGTACTTGGGCTCGTCAAAGCAGTGCGTCCCAGGGTCAACACTGAAATATGACAGACACTCTATGAATAAAAAGTACAGGCTATCCTCTACAATATAACAGGAGATATGAGTATGACAGAGAAATTGTGACATGTTCACTTCTTACACAAACAAAAAAGAAACGGTAGTACCTCCCATTCTGGATTACTTTGCTAAAAAATGCCTATGATGGACAATAAGCAAATATTAAGAATAATAATAAAGTTTATTGCAAATTCTTGCCCATGGGCTAATTGCAGGTACCATAAAAGATTCAAACAGTGTAAAAACAATATCACAAGTGTCTACTCAAGTCTAAAGCTAGTAAAAGCTAACTCTAGATCCTGGGTTATTGGGTTCGACTCCTTTTTCGAAAACAGCGGAATGTGAGGAATATTGTACACAAGTACCTTCAAAATTATAGAGAATAAAATAAACTTGAACTTACTTCACTCTGTTACCACTCGAGCCTCCATCGTCGTCCTCATCTTCATCTGAGGACAGGGACTCAGCCGCTGATGACTCCTCTGGTTCATAGTCTGTGTCCTCTTCATTCTCATCATCATCATCAGACTCCGAAACCACCTCCTCTTCCTCTTCCTCTTCATCCTCATCTTCACAAGCCGAGGGATGGTCGGAGTCATCAGGATCTTCAACCTCGCAATCAACCTGACATGCAAGACGATTTAGTTCAAGTTTATTCACACAAAGAATACTTTATACATGTCAATATTTTTTTCTCTACCATGCTGTAGTGAAATGTATGGGAAAACATGGCACAGAGGCAATGAAAATGGCTTTTTCATGGCACATCGAAATAAGTAAGGTACTTATGACTGTTGTGGCATATGGTGACATATTGTTTTGTACACATTCTGAACTCACATTTAATTCATACTAATTAATCTTTAACTAAGGAAAAAAAACAGGGAGTAATTTCAGTAAAATAACAAAAAATGGTTCACAATTTACCGTATCTGTCTGTTTAGCTTGTTCCCTCCTTTTCAGTCGGCTGATGATTTTCTGGAGACTGATGATTTTCTTCTTGTGAGCTTTGCAATCCTCGCAGTTCCTGAGAGGTGGGTCAATCTCACCACCGTCCCTATTCTCCTGATCCCTTTCCCCATCCTGTTGGCTGTCACCTTGAAGTTCGGCACTTCCTGTGTTCCCGCTGACTAAGGCCTCATGGACTACCTGTAATCACAGTAATTTTTTTGAGTGACAAGTTATGCCAAATTTGGTTAACCACATGAATAAAAGATCGAGTTATTGAAGAAACTATTCATACATGCTTCATGTGGTCCCGCCGTGACTAAATCTTTCCCTTTGTTTACCTGCCGATGACGCTCGAAATTTTTTACACGAAAACAAAGTATTGTAGCTTATTTATCACCAACACGTGCACCGCAAAGACAGTGCACTATACAGAAATTTCGTAAGCTCACATTCCTTCAAAATAAAAACATATAGACTAAAGACTTAGTGATAGAAAATTAGGAACCTCATGGAAATGCAAATTTGGCATGGCTGCCATCTTTGTTCTAGCCATCTTCTGTTTTTGTTATAATTTGTTAGCGCTTGGTTTATTTGACGGAGAAAAATCCAAGAGTCACTAGTTTATTTGTTTCGCGGAGACCTAGAACTACCAATTACTGTCGCAATGAACTTTGTTTGAGATGCCTGTTACGCCAAATTTGGTAAAAATACAGAAACAAAAAATCGAGTTATCGATGAATCATGTGGTGCCGCCATGACTAAACTTTTGCCTTTGTTTACCTGCTGGCGATGCTAAAAATTTTGACATAAAACCAAACTATTGTAGCTCGTCTGTCACCGAGACGTCTACCACAAAGACACTTATCTATAGAGAGATTTCTCACTAAGGTCCCAGTCCTAAAACATTGAGTATCCGTGAAAGAAAATTACAAACGTGGAAGAGATTTGGCGAGGCCGCCATCTTTTTTTGCCGAGCTTTACTCCGCGCTTGGATGCCGACGAAAAATCCAAGATTCACTCGTACTTGGTTTTACGGAGACCAAGAACTACGTTAATCAATGACACAATATTAGACACACTATATTTGTGACCGAAGCGCCAATAATGTATTGTGAATACGGACAACAAATTTCGTTACAGGAAATCTAGGAACAAGCCGGAACAAGTCGCCATATTTGTTCTGTGACATGTTGTTATGAAACTTTTTCGGCGCCGACGAATATTGGAAATGTAAGATTCATTTACGCAGATTTTGTCGAAGGCTACGCGTACAAGTTCTTGACAAAAATGCTGTCACTTTTTTGACCAGAAGAAGTAAATAAGCGGTAAACGATAAGTAATTTTGGAGGGTAAATCACTGAGGTTCGCTGTGATAAAATGTGGCGATATGAAACTTATAACTCACCCGTCTTCGCGCGCGTTCTGTGACTGGTGCACTTGGAGTCGGCAGTCCGGCGGTGTCAATAGTTGGAACTGCTCCTCGGGAAAGGTCCCTCCTCCTAATCCCACAGCTCGCCGCAATGTTCGGGTCTTTAGTGAAACAGGAAGGCTCGAAGTGTGCAGAGCACAAGGAAGATGTCGCGGAAGGTTTATAACCAGGTCGATGCTTCCCCACAAACTTGATCCACAATCGCCTTGCTTTCTCTCTCTCTTTGTCGGCCTCAGTTCCGTCATTTTTAACTTTGGGGAATTGGTGCATAGATATCCCCTCCGTAAACTGACCATTCTTACAGCCGACACCATCTGGGCCTCCTGCGACACAGTACCTTCCGCCGGGTTTAGTTCTCCGGGGTGTAGTAGTACAACTTGTACTACAAGGAGACGCCATGTTTACAGTGAAGGAAGAAATGGAAGCGATTCATCGGAATGACGTCATGCATATCATTAGGTTGAATTCGCAGCCTGATGTCCAAAATCGCACTTTTTGAAGACGTTTTAACATAACTTCGCGACTAAATTGTGGCATGGCAACTATCTAATTCTAATCGCAAAGAAAAGAACATCTAGAATTGCTTGAAAATTATACAAATTAAAAAAAAATTCCCCTTGATTTCAGTACTTCTTTAAAGTCAAATTCAAACCAATATTACTGAAAAATTATTCACCAGTAGCTTATATTGCTGCAATGACTGCAATAATGTCTCGACAAAAGATTAGAGAATGTCTGTTCATGATAATTTATTTCAACCCGCGCTAACAGCATGATCCTGTCAACAATGCAAATTTCCCACAGCTGACATGATTATCATCTCAACAATGCATATAGCCACTCTCAAAGAATAGTTCCAAAAAGGTTGTGGCTATTGACTGGATCGTCCTCTCAACAGTAAAAACTTGATTGACAAGATCATCCTGTCAACAGTAGAAAACTTTGCAAGATCGCCCTGACAACGGTCGAAAAATGCACTGTTGAAAGGATCGTTCTGCCAACAGTGCAAAGTTTTCAACTATTGAAAGGAATTCGTCTTTTCAAAAGTCAATTTTTCCACTGTTGACAGGACGATCATGTCAATAGCCTCTTGCTTCAAAGAACATGCTGTTTGATAATTTGCTATTGAAGTCTCGTAAATGTGTGATTAAGTTCATATTGATAGACATGAATGCGGTATTTGGACCAAGACCACCAATACACCTACCTCCTGAAAGAAGCAAGTACTGTAGAAAAATCCATTTAGCTAATAACGTTACTCCCTACCTCCCACAGGAAGCGAAATCCGTGGGTACATCAGCCTGGGATGCTGGGCGGACACATCAGACCGCGCCATTCCGACACTCGAGGGGACAGATGCACGCCTGGACGGTTACGACTACAGGTTACGAGACAACGCTATAGAAAAGTGTTACCAAGTAGCACTTTCTCGTGGTTTCCCCATGTTTGCTGTACAGGCTGGCGGCTGGTGTGCTGGGTCTGCTGATGGGCTCAACACCTACAGAAAGTACGGCTCTTCCACAACCTGCGCATCGGACGGCGAGGGCGGGCCTTATGGAAATGAAGTGTACCAGATTACAGGTCAGACTCTAGTAGGGGTATACCCGATGACGATCAGTTAAGGTACGTCTTATAACGATAGCTTAGAAAAGTGAAGTTTCCTGGGTATAATGGAGTATAGCGATATTTTTGTTCCGAGACGATATCGTATACCCAAAACGATATCGTTTTAACCGGAAAATTCGTATTTCTTAGACTTATTTTTGCTACGTTAAGGTACGTTTTTAGATACGATATTTTGACACGGAAATGATGCCATACACATATGCCGCAGTTAAGTGTGACGTGTTTGTAAGAGGTCGATGTCACGTAGTTTAGGTCACATGTGACGTGAATTTAGATAAAACGTCACGTATATAGCTCCCGTATTTTTTAAACATATACTGCGTAAATCACAGTAAATTGTACGCGCTTGTGACCGGGGCTTCAAGCTTCATTCATATTTTTCAGGAACGTGTGGACTATCAGCGTTTCGCAACGTCCCCCGGACTGATTGTTACGGTTCAGACATATCCCGTCTCACTGGTGTGACCCTCCACAACTGTGCGGAGGCGTGCTGTGCCGACTCGACATGCCTGTCGTTTCAGTACAACATAGGCAATGGATGCTATGTGAAAAGCAGGCTCTGCTCAGATGAGGAGAAAGTGTCTCTATCATCTGGAAACATGTACGATCGGATTCATCTACCAGGTTGGAGTATTTTGTCCATCTATCAAGTACATCATTTATCAAACTGGGGAATTCAACAAAAGAAGCGGGTATTGGTCTTTGAGATACAATTTCTTTACAAAATCATTTGTTATGCTTATGGGAAACGGAAATGCAGACTTCGTCCCCAACGAAAGAAGGTCTTTTATGCCTCATTGCGGCATCGTCGACGCTTTTTTCGTGTAAATTTCATCGTTTATAGCCTAAGCCTTGTTTTGCGTGACAAACGTGAAACGAATCAAACACAAACATGACAATAGCTCCCAATACCGGGACGATTGCACAGGTAACGATACGTTACTCTCCAAGCAGAGGTTAGGCTCCGGCTGCTTTCTTAACGTTCTTAGTCGTTTTTATCGACCTTTCTATTTTGTCATTTTTCTTGAAGTACGCCAGCCAAAACTTTTGACACAGAAAGATGGAATATAAAATAGAAAGCCCGATAAAAACGACTAAAAACGTTTAAAAACAGCCGGAGCCTAAGCTCTGCTTGGACAGTAACGATACGTTACTATGCCAAGTCTATTGACTTCCCCTTCCCCTTCTCCTTTTAGAGTTTACATATCAATAAGGAGTGACATGCTCAGATTTTATCTGATATTGTAATGATAAAATGTAATGTATGATAGAATACACACACCCTCTAGATAGTGAATAAAGTAACTTCTTGGAAATAATGTCAGAATGTAAATTTGAATTTGGTGAAAGCATATTGGCGCATAGCAATCCCATTGTCAACAATGTCATTTATAGCTTTTTTGCTACATAGACAATATTGAATTGCGATACATTATGAATCCAGAAAGTAGACACCCCTGTTGTTACAAAGTATCCTAATCTTATAGCATATAATTGTATGCTATAGACACACATCTTTCAATCAATAAATGTTTGATACAAAAATAAACGTTATTGTGTTTTGTCTCCAGCATGCCACAATGGTTACCAAATACATAACAACATCTGCTACAAGGCCTTCAACATGGAGATGACTTTTCTCGACGCGTCTTGGACCTGCCGTACTGAGGGTGGGAGCCTCGCTATGCCAAAGGACGCCGGCACAGACGACTTCCTGATCTCCCTGAAGAAAGATGTGGCTGAGAGAGGCCGTTTCTGGTTCGGTTTGGCGGATGGGCGTAAAGAGGGAGTCTGGGAGTGGGTAGACGGCACCCCACTTGGAGGCTACAGCTCATGGATGCCAGGAGAACCCAACAACGACAACGATGAGGATTGCGTCCTTTATTATGACGGAAAGACATGGAATGACGACAAATGTTCATCAGCCAAAAAATTCATCTGTGAAGTTAAACTACCAGGTGTGTTTTCCTTTAATTTGAGCATTCACTCAAAATAAAATCATTTATCATTAATATTTTATTATTCAATACTATCTGTTGCCAATTGTAAATAGTTTTTTAAAGGTTAAGAAAATGATGAGCTTACAAGCCAAACATATGACTTATTTGATTATATTTGATGTCTCTCACCCATGCAACAAATGATCTGTTCCCAAATCAGCCCGTGTAAATGGTTGGTCAAACAACTCTGACAAATTTGACTTTTCAAACACATTGTAATCTTCTGAACGCACCCTCAATGTTTCCTCCACCCCCGTCTTACCTATAAGCATCTCTTGCTATATATTTGGCTTTCACAATGCCCATTGCCCAATTCTCAACAAATATATATATATTTGACTTAAGGTCCCTTTGCCACAAAAAAATGGACTGATACTTTTAAACAACGAGTTGCCCTTTGGATAGAATCTTTATTCCCGTTTTCTCTACTTTGATCAGGTGAAGTGGGTAACTAGCTTTGGTAAGACACGTCTCAAAGATACCACTAATTTGATGGAGGTCGGAGGAAAGCCACACCCGTGCACAAAATGACCAATAACAATTTTCAAAACGGATAACAATCATTCCTTGTGCAAGTGGATAAAACAATTGTCAGGATATGTAATTTGTACAGCACATACAGGACAAATTTGTTGTGTAGTGTCATAGAGTGGTTTACTGGAAATACCAACTATAGAGGATCAATTAAAATGTTGAGATGCTCATGGTAGTATAACCTCTTGACATGCGCGTTGTATACGTAGGAGAGTATTCTCCGTTCCAAGTCAAAGCAGAGATATGTAAGATGACATTTATTCTTTCTCCCCTGTTTTAGCTCCTATGATTGACAACTGCCAATTCGGATACAAACTCCTAGCCAGGACCTGCATCCGTCTTAATTTCAGAGAAGTGTCCTACAAAGATGCAAGGAAGGTCTGTGAGAGGGAGGGGGCGAGACTTGCCATGCCTAAAACTGAAGAGTTGGATCTCGCTTTGAGAGACCTTGTCCACAAGGAAGGCCACAACGTCGAGTTTTGGATCGGCTTGAGGAACAAAGGATCATTCTTTCTTCAGGAGAGACACTGGCTTTGGGAAGACGGGTCTACATTGGGCTACTACAAAGTACGTTGTACATACCTTGTTTGTACCTAGATTGCTGGAAACATGTTTAAACAATTCCGTTTAACAAATGCAAAAAAATTAAAGCCGTCCTTCGAAAATTTAAATTTGCTTTAGCTTTTTTATCTATGTACCATTTATGCCATTGTTGATCTAGAGAAATTATAACTCCCAATGGGGTAAAGAAATAAGAATATATCATTACAAAACTACTAATGTAGGACATATGATTCGATTTCTTTCTTTTCTCGGCTAACTTTCTTGTCCAATTCTAGTAATTGCATTTGCACCAGTTGTTTTTGACAAACCATTCTAACCACAATGTTCAAGTCTCTATGGCTGTATGCTACAGAATTTTTGAAGACTGCCTTGGATGGTGAAGTAGTAAAAGGGTATACGTACACTAACTGGACACGGTGGTGTGATGTAAGACAATGACGTAATGCATTGCCAGACTTTAAGCTGTTACTCTATGTTTCAACAGGGATGGAATCCAGGAGAGCCAGATGGCCGCAGATGGATTCATCTGACGAATCTGTGCGTAAAGTATGGCTCAGGTCGCACTGGTTATCCCATGTGGGATGATACTTGCTGTTATTTCCGGCACAGGTTCATTTGTCAAGCGCCTCTGACATACACCTGATTTAGGCCAGCCCCTGAGGTGTCAGCAAAAGGGCCAAAATGATGGCAAAACAGGCGGGAGAGCCCTTTATTTTTGTTGTGGTAGTAAAACAAAAGAACTTTACAGAGTGAGTCCGAAGACTAAACTTTCTTTTGTGAAAATTAAACTTACCGAAACCGAATCAAGCCCCAAAAGGTAAAACGTGCCTACTGGGCAGGGTGATCAAATCATCACGCAATGCACGCCAGGTTTCGAGCCCGCCTGTCATAAACATAGTTAACTTTCATACAAAATAATACTTTCATTCACACATTCCAAGCAGCGTAGAATAGCAGTTCTGAAACCCAAAGGGAACTCCAGTTCAACTTGCAAGCGAAGACGTACTGTATTTGAACACAAATTACAATAAAAAAGCTTCACAGAATAGAAGCGACAATGTATAAACACACATTTCAGAGGTAGCAAGAGTACGAAGACTCCACTTTTTAAGAGGTAGAAAGAGTTGGAAGACTCCGCTTTGTAAGAGGTAGAATAGGTCCTTGCCAATGACCCTTGGACTAAAGTGGGTCAAGCTCGAACGGAGAGCTCTTCATGCCCAATATTGGGAGTTTAAAGCCAGGCATATATAAAATAATGATTAAATTGTTGTTGTGAAATGAGGCAAGGTAGTTCATAATGTAGATGTGTTTTTTGCAGCTTTGTAGCCATTTGTATGTCAACAATGGCAGAGTAAATTTCGGTCTTTGCATCAAGACTGAAAATTTAAGTAAGACTAGTTTGCTTCCCTCAAACACCTTAATTGGTTCTGGTAGGAACCAGGACAAAACATTCCCATCCGTGACTTAATCAGTGATCATCTGATATAGCATCACCCATATGGAAGTTAGTTGGGTGAACATCTCCACGCATAAATAATGTAAATCAACATGTAGTTTTTATAAAGTCTATTTCATGGAGGTATAAAATCGCGGAAATCTAGTTCGTTTAGTTATTAGTCCCTTCACGTTTTATGGCATACCTGTGTGAATTTTAGAAGAAAAAAACTGTCAGCTGTTTAAATTGTGACAAAAACGACCCTATAACTAGAAAGGCCGACATTTGCTTGAGAGCAAATACAGCATATTTCAGCCATCTCCCTCCTCATGTAACAATAGACTGTTCCAAAAAATTAAAATCACCCATGTGAAAAAATGGAACACTTCTGCTTAAAATGACTTCTAACTACTAATCACACTTGAGCAAAAATGAACCTTACAAAACCCCCTTCAAGAATGGACTCTTCTAGTGCACCCCATGTAGAAAGGTAAATTAGACGACTCCAAAAACACTTCCGCTAAGAAATGGAATTTTGAATCATCAGCCGTCCAAAACCATATTTGAAAAAAAAACCTCTGTGCAAGAATCGACTCTTCCTGTTATACCCCTATGTAAAGTGGAGCGATCCAAAAATACATCAGCTAAAATGGGACATCGACATAATCACCAAAGTCCACAAAATGAATTTAAAAAAATACCCCCTTCGCCGAAGAATGGAATCTCCCAGCACACCCTGTTTAAAATTGCACAATGGACAAGTCCAGAAATACTCACAGTACATGGCCTTATGTATAATAAGCAACCCAGTCCAAAACTGAATTTTAAAAAAGTCCCCCGTGCATGAATGGACTCTTCCAGATAACACCAGGCTTGCTGATTGGCTGCCGAATCCTCCTCATGTGCAGTATTCAGGTGGGGGTCAACTTCCATTCAACAAATGGAATTCGGAATCGTCACCCATGTCCAAAACTGAATTTTTAAGAAAATCCCCCCTATGTGCCAAAAATGGACTGCCCCAGTAGTAGTCTTATGTCAAGTGGTTCAGTGCAAAAACACTTCCGTTAAAAAAACATTGGCATTATCACCAAAGTCTAAAAGTAAATTTTGAAAAACACCCCCTGTCCAACAATGGACTCTTCCAGCAAAATGAGCTCGCTCATTGGCTGGTCATTAATTGGATTTACCTTTTCCCCCAACCACCTGGATGTCTATGGACTAGGTAGGTAGGTAGATAATTGGATCTACCTGGCACACCTGTGGCCCTGACACACCAGAATGACCTAGAGGTCGTTGACCTCGGCACTCTAACCTCACATATCCAAAACTCTCCCTCCAAAACCTCCTTAAGGAGCCATTTTGAAGTGATTTATACCAAATATTATACATGGATCCTTTGAATAAGTATCTAGGGCACCTCTGTCCCAAATTTCAGATCATTTGGATGTAATACCATGGTACAGGGGGCCAAATTATACAGTTTTGGTCCAAAAGTTGCAATAAAACGTCAATAAAATCATTTAAGGAGCAGATATGAAAAAAATGAAAAAGAAGCATTTGGGTATTGGCCCACTCTACCCTTGTGCCAAATTTCAAGTCATTTGGTCCAGGAACGGCGGAGATGAATCGCTTTGAAAATTTGACAGGAGAAAGAAAGAAAGAAACATTACGAATACAATATATTTCACCATGCCTATGGTATGGCTGAAATATAACTATGCGCATGTATAAATTAGTGTGGCCGATAATTTGTGACCTACCGTTTTTGTTACATGGCTTTTAAAATGTTTTCCTTGAAAAATCCATGATAGCACAGTGTACTTTAGGGGAATTTTCTCTATTAGCACACAGCAAGGTTAAGGAGCAAAGTTACTTTTCTATGGTAGTGCTGTATATGGTAGTACTGTTGTAATACCTGTTGGCTATAGCGCTAGGGGTGGGTACTGGTAGAACTATGGCATTCTTGTTAGACCGGTCCAGAAAACAGACCTGAAATAAATCAGTAGACCGGATGTTGGACAGATTCAAAAATGAACAGATTATATCGGCAGGCGTTCACGTGTTTTGGGGCTTGCAGGTCCAAGAAGAGAACAAGAGCGAAGTAGAGGAGAGTTGATAGTCATTTTTACCAAGCTTCTGCGGCCAAACTTGGTCTAAAACAGAGAAGTTAGTGTTGTTTAGATAAAGACAGAATTTTAAAACGTCAATGGACGTCGGAAACTGTACCAAACAGAATCATTTGTAGCGAAATGTGCTATTGATTTGAGCATCGCCCATATTCAAAAGTTTTCACAGTTAATTAGGTCCAGATTCAGGTCCGGACCTGAACCTGGCTGGACCTGATCCTTTGGACCTGAGCCGTACCTGTACCTGAAATTTCTGTACCGGTACCCTCCCCTAATGAAGACCATTATTGCTGCCTACGCAACGTCACAGGCCACAACAAATACATGCATGTTTACCAAAATACACAATGTTGGTATGAGTATCGTTGGCATAAGGCCGCCTTATTCTCGTCTCTGCTAAAGGTGAAAATGCAAAATTGCATGACTTTTGTCATAGTAGGACTGTCTTAATGAGAAGTATAGATTTTTCAGTGTACTGATATTGCATTTTATACTAAGATGCGAATATAGTGAAACACTAAGATCTTTAAAAATTCTTTGTTTGAGGCACTGTAAAAAGAAATTACCTACTTTGTCTATGATAGGTGGGTTTCTTGGTTTTAATACTAGTAGTAGAGTTGCTCTGTCTTCGTTGTAATGGTGGGAAGCAAGGATACATTTTAGACGCGTCTGTAAACAATTCACTTCTTTTATCAAAATCTAAAAAATTAACAGCTAGTGATGAATTTGCTTTCTTTTTTCACTGCATTTATTTGAGCTCGAGGAGGAATATTTGCAATATCTTTCCAACGCAGCTAGCTACAGGTAGTTTCATATATTTGTTCAATGTTAAGAGGGTAGGCACTAACTCTGATGTTACTGATAGCGGAAGGTTGTTCAAAATTCAAGGATATTTAGTTTTAATCAAATTTGTATTACTATTAATACATACATACATAACGTTGAACCCTATTCAAACCGGGCTTTTCGGTGCAATCCTGGACGGGGGCTTTTTAGGCCCACCTCTTCTAACTCCTGTACGTCTTAAACGACTTCTCGTATGACCATCAAATTTTCAGAGAATGATGTTTGAGGATTTTAAAATATTCTGCGTTATGACGTCTTTATTTCGATTGCATTGGTTGGAACCATGAAAAAAGGGTATTCTCAGAAAACTTCAAGGTATGCTACAAACATTTAACAGCAAGTGCAGATAACAGAATGATAATGTTTGTTACGACTTGCGTTCCCAATAGCAACATCAATGACGTCAAAATGACGTCAAAAATGACGTAATTCATATCTAAGATACCAGTTGGGCTCCATCATCTAATATCAACCACCTTGAATTTTCAAAAATACAAATTTTTCAACAAATGATGACAAAAGACAATAGAAATGAACTACAAACGTTCATTTAGACGTTAATTATAAGGGACAACAAGGTAGTTATTCTTGATCAGGTCATATGGTCCGCCATCTTTTATTTTAGTCGTTGACATTATCAACTTAGCATAATTTACTCATACTTAATGATGAACGGTATTCTAGATAGCATAATATTTTATTTATGTAAGAAAATAGCATTAATATAGCAAATAAACGTGAAAAATACATTGTTAGAACCGAAATTAGCGATTTTCGTCAAAAATGCCAGCAAACGGTTTCCATGGTAACACGCAAAAATGGAAAATTTTCAAATTGTTATTACTTACCGCTTACCGGTCCCTTGACCGGGGGTGGTCGTGGGGGCACTTAGCAGCTGAGCACACCTCCCTCCATCTCACCCTGTCGTGGCCCAGAGCTTGGGTTTCGGCAAGGGTCATTCCTGTCCACTCTTTGATGTTATCATCCCACTTCTTTCTCTGTCTGCCCCGTCTTCTTTTCCCTTTGACTGTTCCTTGCAGAATGACCTTAGAGAAGCCTTTGCTTCTTGTCACGTGACCGTACCACCTTAGTTTCCTTTTTATGACAATACTAAGAAGGTCCTCTATGTGGTCTGTTCCCATAGCTTGTCTGATAGTGTTCCTGACTTCTGTGTTGGTGATGTGGTCACGGTAATTTAGATTTAGCAATATTCTATAGCATCTCATCTCTACTGCCAAGATTCTCCTTTGCAGCTCGGCTGTTAAGGTCCAAGACTCGCACGCGTATAGAAAGATTGAGATGACCAGTGCCCGCAGCAGTCTCACCTTGGACTTCAGACTAATGTTCCTATCCCTCCGGATGGGTCTCAGCCTAGCCATGGCTGCTGAGGTCTGTGCTGCTCTAGATGTGACTTCTGCCTTTGAGCCTCATTACTAATTATGGAGCCAAGGTACTAAAACTGATTCACTGTTTGAAGTTCTACCTGGTTCACTGCTATATTGGTTGCGATTGGCTTGTCGCTGTTTGTCATCAGCTTTGTTTTCTCTGCGCTGATCTCCATCCCATATTTCCTGGATGTCGTGTCCAGTGCACTTACTAGGTTGGCCAGTTCTGTTTCTCCTCCTGCCAGCCCATCTATATAATCCGCAAAACGTAGGTTGGTTATGTTCCTCCCCCCAATGCTAACTGTACCGTGGTGGTTCTCTAGGGCATCTGTCATAATTTGTTCAAGGTAGATGTTAAAAAGGGTAGGAGATAGTAGGCATCCTTGCCTTACACCAACAGTTGTCCTGAACCACTCGCCTACTGTGCCCTGTACAAGAACTGCGCTACTAGACTTGTCGAAGAGCTGTTGGATGCAGTTGGTCAACTTGGGACCCATGTTGTATCCCTTCATTGTTGCCCATAAAGCATCATGCCAAACCCGGTCAAATGCCTTTTTGTAATCCACGAATACATGATACAGACTTTGTTGGTGTTGGCGGTACTTCTCGTCGAGGACTCTTAGGTTGAAGATCTGTTCTGTGGTGCTACGTCCACTACGGAAGCCTGCTTGCTCTTCGGCAATGACCTCTTCCGCCTGAGGTTTCAGTCTACTCAGGATGACTTTCAGCATCACCTTACTGGCATGGCTGATGAGGCTAATTGTTCTGTAATTCTGGCAAAGTTGAAGGTTCCCTTTCTTTGGTAGGGTTATAATAAGCGACTGTGTCCATGGCGTTGGCCAGTTCCCAGTTTCCCATATCTTATTACACATCTTAGTCAGTAGGTCGATTGTAGTCTCACCGCCATTCTTGATGAGTTCTGCGGGGACGTTGTCAGCACCGGGAGCTTTCCCATTCTTCAGGGACTTAACAGCTGCCTCAACTTCTTGTTTCAGGATGGGAAAGTTGTCGTCTTTTGTGGGTTCATGGGTCAAGAGTACCTCTGGGTCGCCACTAGACTTGTGGTTGTAAAGCTCCTTGCAGTACTCGGTCCACCTGGCCGTTATCTCCTGCTTCTCTGTAAGTCTTTTACCCTCTCTGCTTTGGATGGTAGTGTTGGAGCCTGACTGCTTCTTTTGTGTGAGTTTTTTAACAATTTGGAATGCCTGTTTGCTGTTGTTTGCTCTCAGATTCCCTTCTATCTCAGCACATTGTTGTTCTATTCACTCTTCTTTTGCTTTCTTTATGTCTTTCCTGATCTTCTTGTTGATCTCCCTGTATTCTGCTGATCTTGCAGTGTGTCTTACCTTCTTCAGTTCTCTGCGAGTATCACACATCGCCAGGATATCATCTTTCATCCATGATTTATTTTTGCGCCGGAGGGGGCCTATGCTTTCTTTGCTATATCCACAATTGCCTTGTTGAAGGCGTTAGTCAAGACTTCTACATCCTCCTCTACTGCTAGTAAGGGAGCGAATTTCCCACCTATTGTCGCTTGGAAAGTCTCACATACGGCTGGGTCCTTCAGCTTCTCCAGGTCGAATTTAAGTCTAGTGTACTGAGGCTTCCTAGATCTCTTAAGTCTGATCTGGAAGTTCATAATGACAAGGTCGTGGTCGCTTCCCACATCCGCACCGGGGAACGTCCTTGTTTTTGCTCTGTTGATACTTGTACGGAAGCGGTTTTGTACCAGAATGTAGTCAAGCTGGTGTTTACTGCCGTTTGGTGCGTGCCATGCCATAATTGTTATTAACTAAATTAAAAAAATTCTCACTAAATGTGGTGACTAGCGTAAGCTATTATGACGGTATGCGACATGAAAGTTGGCGCGACCCTCAACCCCTCCCCCAGTCTGAATAGGGCCAAAGTGTTTGTATACTACTGCTGTATTCAAGTCTACTGTAAAGGGCAACTGCATGAGTAGGTAACCTATGACTGGTCGTTGGTTCAACTAGCAATGCAAAAATGGGGCGTTTCCTCTCTGCAGCACAAAGAACGATCGAACAGGATCTTGGATCGAACGAATTCTAGTGGGATTGGACAAGTCAGTGCAGCAAGGTAGGGACGTTTTGTTATTTGTGTGCGCAATGTTGCAACTTCTGATGTATCTTACGTAGGTGTCGATGTCAAGTATTGTTGTTCCTTGATGAAAGGGAACGTAACATATATGTCACAGTCTGAGAAGTCAAGTGCACTTTTACAGAAACATAGTGGTGAAGGCAGCCCTGGTGTGTGTGGCGGTAGCGGCTCTCCTGGCGTACTACTGTAACGAACCTGTGCCTAAGGGAATCACAGAGCTGTACGCAAAAACGCAGGGGATCCAGTTCAGAACAGCACAGAACCTGGTAAGAGCTAGTTCCGAACAGCACAGAACCTGTAAAAGTTAGTGACGTAGTTGCTACACTCTCGCACCCACCGCTGGCAATTTGGCCCAATTTCGCGCACAATTAATAAAATTTGATCTTCAACGGTAACCCTTGATTCATAATTAGAATATGATGCAAGATGCAAGTAATTCAAAAGACAACACACACAAAACTTTAAAGCGAATCGCTCTATACCTTTGAAATTCACTGAGTGATCTGTCAAACCTTTGGTCACTCAGAAGTCACAACTCGGTAGCATTCTTTATGGAAATGTTGGCTAAGCGTAGTGCTAAGCGACCTCCTGCATCGTAAAAAAGAAACACAGCTAGCTGCAGAAAGAGAACTTTTTGGATGTACCCTTAAGAGTAGCAAGTGCAAGTCCCAAGAGGCTTTCTTACAAAACTAAATACAAAATCTGTGTCTTTATTGTATTTTGTCTGACCCTTCTCTCTTTCCTCATGACCTCAATGAAAAGTGGACTGTAGGCCGATTTGAGCTTCTCATGAATGAAAAAAAGTTGAAGCAAATAAACAAACATGCAGCAAGCAACCCAAAATGTACAATTCAATAACACTGAAGAAAGTATCAAACCTTTGCTATACAATTCTATATTTGTTCCCAAAAAGCTATACGTCATTTGTTATAAATCTTGATTATTTGCATTTGAGTTCCTGCAGTCATGATCACAATGTGAAGGCATAGGTTTACAATACCCCACTCCTAGTCTATGGGCTAAGACCGGTTCTCTTTGCACCACCAAGACTCAAGAGGGACCAGGATTTTTAAAAAAAATGCAATAATCGAAGTTTCCTTTGATGTATGATAGCGAACGAAACTGAATAGTTTATTTTGCGTACTCACGTGACATAATGACTTCAAAAAGGATTTACCTTTTTTGGCTAAAAGCAAAGTACCAGAACAACATCAGACTCGGGTCTGTTAGCTACTTGCCTACTAGTAATAAACGTTGATATTTTTCACATCATCTCACAGCTATAGACGCGCTCCTGAACACCTGAACACCTGTTTCCGGCGGCGTTTGACGACAGCATTAAATGCTGTCGTCAAACGTCCTACAAGCCATTAACTTTACCACGCCTTCCTACATCAACCATGGTCACCTCAACAGTCTAAGTAAAGATTTAATGGTATCGTTTTGGCTGTGGTATCTAAACAATGACCTGTCTTTCAAGAAAGTGTTTGAAGCCAACAATCACACAACTGTGAAGCTTAAGAAATCTCAGTACGCCGAATACGTGGATCCCGAAATGGTCGACGTTAAACCGGTTAAGAAGGGAAATCTCAAATTTCCTGACATTCCGAACATCGCGACCATTTTGGATCCACGTTTTGCCCCGTTGATGGCGGATGGTGCTGATTTGAAAGGTCTCCCACCGACGTACGTGATGACGTGTGAGTATGACGTGTTGAAGGACGATGGTGTGATGTACGCAAAGCGTCTTGGGAAGGCCGGGGTAAAGGTCAATCACGATCATTACCAACATGGATTCCACCCATTTTAATCTATTTCAATGTTTATGAGTCAGCGGGTACAGCTATGGCGAACTACCTAGCGTATCTAAAGAAGAACCTTTGAACCTTACTCATTACCTCCACGAAAAATAGAGGTACAGTTTTTGTTGTGTCAGAGATGTAGACAATGAAATGCAAATTCTGCAAATTGCTAGTTAATTAGCACAAATAATGAGGGACTACTATCTACTATTATACTGCTTTCCATAATAGGATTTACAGTTCAGATGCATCGGTCGGATAAGGTTTTAATTAAAAAGTAACATAAAAACATAAATACCTACGTTAATGTTTCTTTTGAATTTTTTTTCCAGTAATTTGCATTTAATGTTTTAGTCCATATGTTATAAATGTCAGAAACATAAGCGTATTGTTGCTAAATTTCAATGTATTATGGCCCTTTTGCATTAATTATGCAAATTAAGGAATTATTTGCATAATTGGTATCTGATAATGTTCCATCTGCCACAAACTACATATATTGCATGTATTGAGTTTCATAAAGGAAACACTGCAATAACGGATTTTTCTTTTATTAAATATGCAAATTTAGTGTCAGTTTGCATAATTTGCACTTCATGATGTGCATCTCTGTCTAAGCTACCTACATACCAAATATCATGTAAATTTTCATTCCCTTCTTTAGTTATCGCCCTTAGAAGATATTGACAAAAATGCCCCTGCAGTTCCAGAGCAACCTGCTAGGGAGACCAAATATACAACACATATCCCTTATGCCACAAGCTATCTGCCATCCAAAAATCAAGACCATAGCACATCTAGTTCAAAAGATTAAAAAAATGAATTTCTGCTGCAGTACCAAGATCACATACCAGGGGGCCCAAAATTGACCTTGACCTTGGTCTTCCCAACACCTACCCACAAACCAAATATCAATATCACTGTAATCCATTTAGAGGTTCTTGAGTTATGCTCACTACAAATATCCGGACACACACACACACACACACACACACACACACAGACACACACAGACAAACACACAGACACACCAAAAACTATATCTCCATTTTTCATGGAGATAAATATAACCTCCGTAGAGTCAATAATACAAGTACTCCAGCATAAATATACACGATTTAATGAATCAATGCAACTGTTTCCAACATCTTTTAAAACCTTTAAAATCTATCATGAATCTCTGCCACCAAACATATTTGGGGGATTCTTCACTTTGATCTATAATACAACAATCTGCAAATACATAATTCTGAATCCAGCTAATTTTTCCCCACATCTTCACAATCGGATTGCATGAATGGTAAAAAAAAAATAGATGAGAAATAATATTGAAAAAAAAAATGAATAGTTAGTTTTATAATCCAGCCATGCCTCGAGCAAAAAAACAACAACACAACATTGTATATACTCCGTATTGCCCACTTACGCTATCATCTTAAAGCCCCCTGCTATAAATATTTGCTATTCGTAATGATCTACAATCTTAACTTGTATGTTTTTATGGTATAACATAATAAAGAAATCTCTCCACTGGATACATTCTCTTGAGTCTGATGTTTCATATAGAGTCCATTATCCTCCGTCAGTGTATTGATACTTAAATACTAGTAAAACTCGTAAATACATAAGTTAGATAACAAGATAAGTAAACACGAAAGCATAATCATATAAAAACATGATTGTCAGCAAACGTTTTACTTTTAAATCATTATATTAGCTGTTAATTGCATTTGTGTCTCCTCAAAGTGTGGATGAAGTTAGAAGCTTGTATCTCGTCACAATCAAACATATTGTTGTCCCTTGAATTCGAATAATGCTCGACCAATAGTATATAATACTGTCCTTTAAATTCAACTATGGCTAACCAATATTACATAATACAAAGAATTGATACCGATTAAGTTCAAAGCGTGAAAACAATAACATTAAAGCTAGTTACTTGCATATCATGTGTCTCAAGACCAGCGAGTATCCTGAGTAATATAAAGTAAGGAATACACACATCTCGTCACACATGTCTGATAATTTGCTAAAATATAAAAGAGTTATATTCCTTCAAAGTGTGGTTGAAGTATAAGAGTCATGTATTTGTCAACAAGCAGGAAAACTTAATTTCCTATTTGACTATTTTTGGACCAGTCTATTACAATGTCTTTGTTGGAGAAGCATCCATACAAAACGGACTATTATTATTAAAAGCTTGCTCCTTAAAATTATGAGGCTCAAGACTCGAGAGCATCTTTATTCTTCTAAAGACTCATTAAGAAAGTGTTGATTATGTACTAATATGTCTCATATTTCTTTTGCTGAAAGTAATGCCAGTCCTAAACTATCGCCTATTCCTAAAATGTCATCTAAAATGTGTTTCACTTCTTTTATGAATGCAAAATAAAGGAAGATTGTGTTTCATTTTGGTTTCTTGCAAATGTAGGAACGTTTATAAAAGCACTTGGTGTCGTTCCACTGTCCTCTCTTCCCACAAAAGTAAATCTTGTCGTCCTGTAAACATGTTACACATATAAAAGATTAACGTTTATTCCTCTAATATTCAGCATATTTTGACACGATTAGATATGTTTTTCTAACCATGAAAAAGTGTTACTTGGGCAAATGGAGGAAATTGTTTGTTTTCTGGTTTAACAGTGACATCAGCACTGTCAAAAACCAGCAGGTGCAGGGTGCTCCTTTTCACTTGCTCACGATTCTATATATAGGGCGAGCCTAATGGTATAGTATAATTATGCAATAACCTGGTCAAACACCAAGTGGATGTAGGATGGACTTTTTATTCCCACACATTAGTATAGAGCGAACCTAATTGCATAGTATGCTTATTCTAATGACCTGGTAAAAACAAGTCGATTAAAGGAGCATTCCACTCCAGACGGGACTGTTATTTTCCGATAGATATTAATTGTAGGAAGTGACAAATGTATGCTACGTAACATTATCCGATAAAGTACCCGTTAGCCCCACGCCCATCAAAAAGGATTCAGTATTCTACAAAACTCCCCAAGTACCCTCTAATTAAATTCATCAATCTCAGCCTATGGCTGAAGACAATGTGCCTGACAACGCCTGACTTAAGTTAGGTTCCAAAGCTAATTTCAGGGGCGCTAAGAAAAATACGTCTTGTTATGTGTTCTTTGATATCTTTTGAACAATTGACCTTCTTGGTGTGCTTAGCGCCCCTCATTTATGCCAAAAATATTCACGATAAAGGAAGTGTCTAAACGTATAGGGAATCCATGGGTAGGGTCTGCATGGGTTTAGTGAGTGTCATATTGTTTTACAAACATTGCATAATTCGCCACAAGTGGAATTCCATAATAGGGCCTTCACATGGAAACCGAATTAGCAGGAATCAAGCAGAACCAGCCGGAATGAAGTATTTGAAAAATTCGTGCCACATTCGGGGCCATTCCGAGTGGGAATTCCAAATGGACCTTAGATCCCCTTCACACGAGAAGGAATGAGCAAAATTGCCGTCAGAATGAAAAGTCTATTCCTGGCAATTCGTAGTGTATTCGAGAAATTCTTACTGCATTCCAGATATTCTTTTGGCCACATTCGGGCAGGGTTCGAAGTGGCTTGCCGTTTCGGTTCTCCATCGAATGAGATAAGAATGTTTCGAATAATGTTGGAATGCCGCAGAATGGGGTCATACTGCAGTTAGAATAGTTATAATACACTTAGAATCCACTTCGAATGCCATTCGATATTTTTCCACTTCGAATACACCTCGACAGTTTTTAACATGTCAAAAACTTTCGGGCCAGCCCAAAGAACGGGCACAAATAGCTGGAATGCAGTACGAATGTCTGGAACACACTCAACGCATTGCCAGGAATATGCCAGGAATAGAAAAGAATTTTCATTCCGACAGCACTCCGGCTGATTCTTGCTATCGTGTGAAGGGGGCATTAAAGGTCAGCTGATTATGTATTCATTGATACATTATCTATTGGAAAATAACACTCCATTCTGCAGTGGAATGCCCCATTAAGGCCGGCATTTTTGTGTGCTTTTTAATCCCACACGATAATAAGGGGCGAATGATTTATATAGCGTCGTGTGCGAGTATCTTTAGAAAAGGCTACAGGGAAAGAATTCTGCACTTCCGCGAAAATTGTGCTTTTCCAATTTGTACTGATCTTTTTACTTAATTCTATACACAGTATTATGAGACAATACTGGCATTTGGAATTCATAAATAATGGAAGTACCTTGGAGTACACATTGCCACAAATCATAGTCTTCCCCCATGGGTTTAGGCCAGGTTCCCCCGGAGCCCAGTTTCTGTAGGATAAAGCTGACCCATCAGTCCACTTCCATCTTCCGTTTGTAGGCTTCAGTCCAAACCAGACGAGATGTAGCGTTTCCCCATGTAGCCATTCCCCTTTAGGGGCTGGAATTAACAACATTGAAAACACTTTTAATTGGTCAGTCCGTCGTATGTCTAGTCTTTTATGCACAGCAGTCGTAGTTAATCTTAGAAGGCTTTGTCAGGGCTGTTAAAGGCACCCAGAGCAGTTTTTTTTTTAGTTTTTTCAAATTCAATTTTGAAGTCATTTTTACACACAGTAAGGTTAAATAACACTATCTCATTGCAAATCGACCTTCATTGAGCAAAGATGAGACGTCGTTGGGTGGTGAGAACTCATTGAAAATCTGAGCGCTGCACGTGCCATTATTTCAAATTTGCGGAACGCACGCGAACATGACCAATTAATCCCGAACGCTTCCGGAGATATCGTCACTTGTTCGAATAAGGTTTCGATTTGCGAACTGGCGAATCAGATTCAATTCGCTCGGTGACCTCACGCGTTCGAAAATCTCCGAAAAGTACCGACGGAAATATATATGGCAAGAAATTGGACATAGGAGATCACAGTGCATTTCCAAACCTAACAGAAAACCTAACATAGAATGATATTGCACCCAATGGAATTGCTTGATATTTGCAAGATAATACACCTTACATGCCTTAATGGCCAATATCACTTCTTAATGAGACACCACCTGCTAATAGAACTTCAGTCTGGGATGAAAGCATGGCCCGCATTTTCCCAGCAAACCTAACATAACAGCCATCATCAGGATGAAAGCATGGCCCGCATTTTCCTAACCTAACATAACAGCCATCATCCGGATGAAAGCATGGCCCACATTTTCCAAACCTAACCTAACATAACAGCCATCATCAGGATGAAAGCATGGCCCACATTTTCCAAACCTAACCTAACATAACAGCCCTCATCAGGATGAAAGCATGGCCCACATTTTCCTAACCTAACATAACATAACAGCCATCATCCGGATGAAAGCATGGCCCACATTTTCCAAACCTAACCTAACATAACAGCCATCATCAGGATGAAAGCATGGCCCACATTTTCCAAACCTAACCTAACATAACAGCCCTCATCAGGATGAAAGCATGGCCCACATTTTCCCAGGAAACCTAACATAACAGCCATCATCAGGATGAAAGCATGGCCCACTTTTTCTAAACCTAACCTAACATAACAGCCATCATCAGGATGAAAGCATGGCCCACATTTTCCAAACCTAACCTAACATAACAGCCATCATCAGGATGAAAGCATGGCCCACTTTTTCTAAACCTAACCTAACATAACAGCCATCATCAGGATGAAAGCATGGCCCGCATTTTCCCAGGAAACCTAACCTAACATAACAGCCATCATCAGGATGAAAGCATGGCCCACTTTTTCTAAACCTAACCTAACATAACAGCCATCATCAGGATGAAAGCATGGCCCACTTTTTCTAAACCTAACCTAACATAACAGCCATCATCAGGATGAAAGCATGGCCCACATTTTCCAAACCTAACCTAACATAACAGCCATCATCAGGATGAAAGCATGACCCACTTTTTCTAAACCTAACCTAACATAACAGCCATCATCAGGATGAAAGCATGGCCCGCATTTTCCCAGGAAACCTAACCTAACATAACAGCCATCATCAGGATGAAAGCATGGCCCACTTTTTCTAAACCTAACCTAACATAACAGCCATCATCAGGATGAAAGCATGGCCCACTTTTTCTAAACCTAACCTAACATAACAGCCATCATCAGGATGAAAGCATGGCCCGCATTTTCCCAGGAAACCTAACCTAACATAACAGCCATCATCAGGATGAAAGCATGGCCCACTTTTTCTAAACCTAACCTAACATAACAGCCATCATCAGGATGAAAGCATGGCCCACATTTTCCCAGCAAAACTAACATAACAGCCATCATCAGGATGAAAGCATGGCCCACATTTTCCCTAGGAAACCTAACATAACAGCCATCATTAGGATGAAAGCATGGCCCGCATTTTCCCAGGAAACCTAACATAACAGCCATCATCAGGATGAAAGCATGGCCCACTTTTTCTAAACCTAACCTAACATAACAGCCATCATCAGGATGAAAGCATGGCCCACTTTTTCTAAACCTAACCTAACATAACAGCCATCATCAGGATGAAAGCATGGCCCGCATTTTCCCAGGAAACCTAACATAACAGCCATCATCAGGATGAAAGCATGGCCCACTTTTTCTAAACCTAACCTAACATAACAGCCATCATCAGGATGAAAGCATGGCCCACTTTTTCTAAACCTAACCTAACATAACAGCCATCATCAGGATGAAAGCATGGCCCGCATTTTCCCAGGAAACCTAACCTAACATAACAGCCATCATCAGGATGAAAGCATGGCCCACATTTTCCAAACCTAACCTAACATAACAGCCATCATCAGGATGAAAGCATGGCCCACATTTTCCAAACCTAACCTAACATAACAGCCATCATCAGGATGAAAGCATGGCCCACATTTTCCCAGGAAACCTAACATAACAGCCATCATCAGGATGAAAGCATGGCCCACATTTTCCAAACCTAACCTAACATAACAGCCATCATCAGGATGAAAGCATGGCCCACATTTTCCAAACCTAACCTAACATAACAGCCATCATCAGGATGAAAGCATGGCCCACATTTTCCAAACCTAACCTAACATAACAGCCATCATCAGGATGAAAGCATGGCCCACATTTTCCCAGGAAACCTAACATAACAGCCATCATCAGGATGAAAGCATGGCCCACATTTTCCAAACCTAACCTAACATAACAGTCATCATCAGGATGAAAGCATGGCCCACATTTTCCAAACCTAACCTAACATAACAGCCATCATCAGGATGAAAGCATGGCCCACATTTTCCAAACCTAACCTAACATAACAGCCATCATCAGGATGAAAGCATGGCCCACTTTTTCTAAACCTAACCTAACATAACAGCCATCATCAGGATGAAAGCATGGCCCACATTTTCCAAACCTAACCTAACATAACAGCCATCATCAGGATGAAAGCATGGCCCACATTTTCCCAGGAAACCTAACATAACAGCCATCATCAGGATGAAAGCATGGCCCACATTTTCCAAACCTAACCTAACATAACAGCCATCATCAGGATGAAAGCATGGCCCACATTTTCCAAACCTAACCTAACATAACAGCCATCATCAGGATGAAAGCATGGCCCACATTTTCCAAACCTAACCTAACATAACAGCCATCATCAGGATGAAAGCATGGCCCACATTTTCCCAGGAAACCTAACATAACAGCCATCATCAGGATGAAAGCATGGCCCACATTTTCCAAACCTAACCTAACATAACAGTCATCATCAGGATGAAAGCATGGCCCACATTTTCCAAACCTAACCTAACATAACAGCCATCATCAGGATGAAAGCATGGCCCACATTTTCCAAACCTAACCTAACATAACAGCCATCATCAGGATGAAAGCATGGCCCACATTTTCCAAACCTAACCTAACATAACAGCCATCATCAGGATGAAAGCATGGCCCACATTTTCCCAGCAAACCTAACATAACAGCCATCATCAGGATGAAAGCATGGCCCACATTTTCCTAGCAAACCTAACATAACAGCCATCATCAGGATGAAAGCATGGCCCACATTTTCCCAGCAAAACTAACATAACAGCCCTCATCAGGATGAAAGCATGGCCCACATTTTCCCTAGGAAACCTAACATAACAGCCATCATTAGGATGAAAGCAGGGTCCACATTTTCCTAACCTAACCTAACAGCCTAACAGCCAGGGTCCATTAGCACCAGCTACGTGTGGTCTCACCGCGGTAGTCTTGGAGCAATTATAGTGGCCACACGCCATGCTAATTGAACTTTGACCCTCCACAGGAAACAGCGTCATTAGCCCCGCTATGTTCACAGTCCACGCTATAACAAAACACTACAGTTATATCAAACGACAAGAAGAAAGTTCCGTTGTCACAACGTACATCCCCTGTGACCCTTTGAATACCAGGAATTTTGTCGTAATCTGGTAACGTTACAAGGAGTGTTCGGCAAAACTGTACAATAGTAAACTTGCGTCTTGTTTTGGCCCCGGTAACTGACTTTCCCATATCTGTACAACAACATCGAATTTTCAGTGTAATAATCGCCTAAGGATCTCTAAGCAGTGTTAAGATTTTGCAATTTGTTTCCTAAAAGTAGGAAGCAGAAAGGTCATCATGTAAAAGTTGCGAAGATTTATGCAGAAAAACTTTGAAAGTTGTACCTACATGAAAACGAAAAACGTACATGACACACTTTGTGAGAATGAAAATAAATCTGTTAAAATATTCACAGAACTATTCAAATACAATTCAATCTCTACAACTGGATAAAAAACGGATATTTACTTCCGGACGTTTCGAGTGACATCCATCACTCTTCTTCGGCAAAAGCAGAATGAACTAGTCAGAACAATTCAATACCAGTACAGCTAACTAGAAAAACTGGTTTAACCACTAAATCGTTAGGATCATATGCAAAAGCTTACACAAATGTAAATCATGTTAGGATAGTTCCTATGGTCAGACAATACCATAGGAAAAAAAACTATTGTCCTTTGTGGTGTAAGGAGGGGTTCCATGTAATGGAAAGTTCTACGCGCAGTCCTCCCTTCCGGTTTAAGGTGGGGTTGTAGATCCGCTCGTATATGGCCTCCTTAACACCCCGTTCGTACCACCGTGGTTCGCGGTCAAGAATGTCTGTAGTATCCAGTCTGAAGGAATGTCCTTGGTGTAGCTGAGTGTTGTGGTAGATGGCAGAAGAGTATCCACTTGCTGTAGCCCTGCAGTGTTGTTCGTACCTTGCCTTCAGTGGTTGACTGGTTTCTCCAATGTAGGTGTCGTTGCACTGTGGACCTTCACACTTAAGTCTGTAGATGACGTCAGACTTGGTGCCTTTCTGTACACGGTCCTTTGGATGGACCAACTACTGTCTGAGGGTAGAGTGGGGTTTGAAGTTGGTAGCAATGTTGAAGTTCTGTAGGATTCGCCGGAGTTTCTCTGATACTCCTTGGATGTACGGTATTGTGGCATTCACTGTCTTCTTCTTCTTGTCCAGTGGCTTACTGTTTGAAGGTTTCTTGGACTCATGAGATGGTTTCAGGGCTTTGTTGAAAGACTATTGTCTGTAGCCACACTTGTTCAGGGCGTCCTTAAGGTGGCGGTGCTCGTTGGATTTGGCTTCCTCTGAAGTGATGATGGTGTCCGCTCTGTGAAACAGGGTTTTGATCACACCCAGTTTCTGCTCTAAGGGATGATGGGATTGGAAGGCCAGGTATTGGTCGGTGTGGGTTGGTTTCCGGTACACATCTACATTGATAAGTCCGTCTTCCTCTACAATGACTTTGGAGTCCAGGAAGGGTAGTGTGTTGTTCTGGCTCATCTCCTGTGTGAACTTGATGTTGTCGTCTATTTGGTTGATATGTTGGAAGAACTTGTCTGCATTCGTCTTCTTCAATCTGGAGAAGGTGTCGTCCACATACCGGAACCAGTTGGCGGGCGGAGTGTCAGGGAACGTGCTCAGGGCTTCTGTCTCAAATCTCTCCATGTACAAGTTGACAACTATAGGGGATACTGGAGAACCCATAGCGCATCCATGTAACTGTTGGTAGTACTGTCCATTGTAGACGACGTATGTGCATCCCAGGCAGAGCTCTAAGAGATCACAGATTTGTTTGGAGGATAAGCTGGTTCTCTCTCCCAGGGTGGTGTCGGATTCGAGGAAATCCCTTACAACCGCAACTGCTCTCTTTGGTGGTATGGAGGTGAAGAGGGAACACACGTCGTAGGAGGTGATTATCTCGTCTTCCTCAACCCGGATGTCCTTTATCTTGTTAACAAAGTCTGCACTGTTCTTGATGTGGTGTTCAGATTTGCCCACTAACGGTCCTATGATATCAGCGAGAAATCTGGACAGTTCATAGGTCACGGATCCTACGCTAGATACAATTGGACGCAGTGGTACCTCCTTCTTGTGAATCTTAGGAAGTCCATAGAAGGCTGGTGGCTGTTCTCCGGTCGGATAGATCTTCAGGTAGGTCTTTCTGTCGATGGCTTTCTTGTCCTGTAGCTGTTTCAATGCAGCTGTGATTTTCGCCTTAAAGGTGGCAGTGGGGTCCTTCTTTAGGGGTAGGTAGGTGTTGTTGTCTGACAAAAGGTCCTGTACTTTATTGTCGTATTGTTCTCTGTCCATTTTTGCTCATAAGTGTGATTAGTATTTAGAAGTTATTTTAAGCAGAAGTGTTCCATTTTTGCACATGGGTGACATAAAATGACAGGTTTTATTAGTAGCGAACTGTAGACAGTTTATCAGGAAAACACAATGAGCTATTCAACTTGACATCCCGTGGTTTTGTAAGGTTTTCTGTTAGGTTTGGAAATGCCCCTTGTTCTGCGATGTCTAATATTCATCCATTTCTGACGGGAAACCGTTAGTGGCTCGATCCGCTCGATCCTGTGCTGATTTATCGAAGGACCTAATAAATCAAATGGGTTCGTTTGCGGCATGTTTGTGCGTCAGGTTCATTAATTGTTCATGTACTTTACCAACTCGGATGAAATTTATAGGCTAAAATAAAAGAATACACTCACCGTTGGCAATGAGCTGTGTAATGAAGTTGTTCTCGTCAGCGCTCGTGACAGAAGCGAGATTTGCACCAAGTCCTTTGCACTTTTCATTCGCTGTGGACCAGATGACTTGGTCTCTGAATAGCTTGTAGCAGTGATTATTGTGTTCGCTCCATCCACCATGACACAGGGCTGTGGAAAAAATCCTTAGATTCTTTAAATGTGCAGACAGTACTAAAATACTTATAGGTTCTCTTTTCGAGAGCGTCGCAAAAGACGGTAGTGTTATATACTCGTACTTATAAGGGTGTACATATATACATACCAATGTTTAGTCTGTAAACTATACGGAGGCCATAAACCCTAGCGCCATAGATCACAATGGCAATAGATGGTCTGTGGATGAAAATTAGACATCCAGGTAAACGATGCGACTAATAGAAGCTACTAAAGCAACTGTGTATGATTTTGGAAATTGCAATTGTCAGACGTTTCAGGTAGCACCCATCACCCTGTCAGTGACTTTTGTGATCAGTGACTCTTATTAGGATTTTATTACCTTCGTCAAGAAGGTTATGTTTTCAGTCATGCCATGGCGGGGTTTTGTCTTTACGTCAAGAGCATAACTCGGGAACCTGTGGATGAATTTTCATGATATTTGGTATTTGATAAAACATTTGTAAAACGAAGGTCAAATTTAAGAATGGTTCACCTGACATTTTCTGCCAAAATTGTCTTAAAATGATCATTGTCTGTCATTGTTGGGCCAAATGATCTGAACTTTGGCACAAGAGCATGGTGGTATATGCCTTATTGATATTATTGAAGTTTTTGGCATTTTTCAACCAAAATTGTATAGTTTAGTTCCCTGTGCTCTGGTACCAAGACCAAGTGACCTGAATTTCGGTATAGGTGCGCATTGGATATTTGTTGAAATGATTCAAGCATAATGTTTGGTATAATGTTTGACAACTTCAAAATGATTTATGTTGGTGTTTTGTGTGTGTGTGTGTGTTACCTAACCTTACAGCCGCTCATTTCAGGTCAGGGACCTAGAGGTTAGTGACCCCGTACCATGAGGCTTTGAGATCGAGCAGGTAGCTAATTCAATAAAGCAGCTAATCAGCCAGCCTAATTGAATCAAAACATATCCCAACACCTCCTTTCTTTGCTTTGGAAAATGCAGTCTTGCAACAAACCTTGTTGTAAGAGTCGCATGCATACCAGCGTAGTTCTTGCCTGCCTTTTATTATAAACCACTGATTAGGCTCCTTAAATAAACTGATCAAAAAAACTTGTTTTTGACTTATGTTAAATGAATTTATTAGATGATATTTGAATATTGAAAATTTTAATTATATGTCCAACAAGAGAAATATAACCTGGTTGTGTGGTGGCTCCGTACAGCTTGGTTGTCACGGCTGGCAGGGTGGTTGTCACGGCTGGTAGTGTGGTTGTCACGGCTGGCAGTGTGGTTGTCACTCCTGGCATTGTAGTTGTCACCGCTGGTAGTGTGGTTGTCACTCCTGGCATTGTGGTTGTCACTCCTGGCATTGTAGTTGTCACGGCTGGTAGTGTGGTTGTCATTCCTGGCATTGTGGTTGTCACTCCTGGCATTGTGGTTGTCACGGCTGGTAGTGTGGTAGTCACAGCTGGCAGTGTGATTGTCACTCCTGGCATTGTGGTTGTCTCTCCTGGCATTGTAGTTGTCACCGCTGGTAGTGTGGTTATCACCGCTGGCATTGTAGTTGTCACTCCTGGCATTGTAGTTGTCACCGCTGGTAGTGTGGCTGTCACCGCTGGTAGTGTGGTTGTTACTCCTGGCAATGTCGCTGTCACCTTTGTTGTGGGTGTCACGGTGGATGTTATATTTGCCAGTGAAGACGTTGTTGTACGATCATGACCAGTTGTCCAAAAAGATAAGTCGGTTGTAGAAGTCTGGTTTGTCTGGAGTTAAGTGAAACATAAAGTTCGAGGGGTCTAATTCATATATGAAAAGAAAATGGTAAAACGAGTTCGCACTCAACGTTGTGGCTTTTTGTTTCTTTAGTATCTGGCTGAGACGTTTGAAAGTATGAAATATCTCTAATAGTATATAATCGTAAATCTGCGGAATTCTTAACGACGTTTTCCTTTTAACCTTGTATATGTAACATCAGCTATTGTTTTACCAATGATGTTTACTGATTATGTAAAGGTCCCCATGCAATTTGGTTGCGATGTGGGCGGTCTGTACAAAATTTTAAGATTAAATAAATCATTATCAAATCTGGTTCACAGAAGTTGTCTTCAGTCTTCACCACAACCTTATAGTCGCTCATTTAATGAAACTTTCATAATTGAATGCTTGTATTTCAGGCTGCTTTTCTGTAATAGTTTTTATGTAGATACCAGAAGCCCAATCGTAGTCACGTAGAGAGAACTCATATCAAGGGCTAACTGTTGTTAGATACTTAGAGAGGAGACTGACCGGGTAGATTTTTGCGTTGTTCTCCAGTGGACGTGTGACATGAATACCGATTATAACTCCCAAACCAACTAAGGTTGCCACTGAAACAGCAATGATGATGCCACGGACTAGACGGGAGCGGAGACATCTCCACCACAAGCCTGTCTGACCTAAGAAAATTCAATGATTAACACAGAAGTAAAGATTTTAGGGAAACCACAGTGACTTTTGCACCGAAGTTTTGGTTATTTTAGCTTGCTTCTTCGGGGCGTTATCAACTATCAAATACAATCAGAACCTTACCTAAGACAAGCTAATAGACTGTCAATTTACTTATGTCCTGTCCTGATGCAATTTCCTTTTACATAGGCCAATATATCTCTGCTGCTTTTATAAAAAGGAATCATATTGACACAAACAATTGGTGTTAACTCTGTATCATGTATCACTATTGGATACTTGTTCCCATGAATTGAACCACTAAGCTAAAGTGGCATAGCGATTAGTCGAATGGTTTGCCACACATTGCACCTGCAAAATTGTTGAGCAATAAAGATTGAAATTGAAAATTGAATCAAATGGAGTTCCACATGAGTCATACCCACCTGGCTATATGATTTGAATGGTTAAAACATAAGTAGAGAATCCAGAACGCTATAGATTCCACTGTCCTGGCGTTGATGAATTCAATATTATGGAATTTACCAATAGTTGTAATAGTGGTCGCTAAACACACAAATAAAACAAATTGGAAATAATCAATGAGACCGAGGGACTGTATAGGGGATGATTTTGCTTAACCCTCTTCAATTGTCGCATTTAAAGAGTATAGTTTAGAGTAAAGTTTAAATGAGGCATGTTGAGGTTTATTTAGGGGAACATGCTGTCGACATGCCAGACAGGTCACAGTTAAAGACTATGGTGATATGTTGCCTAGTAACAACTTGTCTGATTATCTGATACTCAGGTATCAGATATGGTGAGTATGGTTCCCCTTTATAGGAAAAATAAACTCTAAAATCTAGCTACCTTTGTTGTTATCTTGTCGAAGTGCGCCAGGTACATAGTGTACATTGATTGATGATGCGGTGTCTTCTTGCTTATCAGCTCTCTGCCCTCTGTCTGCAGCAGACTGCTGTAGCCTGTCGATGTCATCTATGTCGGAATTGTGGTACACGTGGTTTTCAGGGTCATCACTGCAGTCATCGGCTGTTCCCTCTTCTGTGCTCCGTCCGGAACATCCTTGTGGCCTTGCCGTCAGTTCTGTGCAGTCAAGTTGGAAAAGTACTGTATAGAAGTCATAGATTCACACGACGTAAGGTTAAAAAGTAACGAGAAATATTGGAAATTCCTTCATCAATGCAATAAAAGTATTCATAACGTTTAAATGGTTTTCATCTACTTATATTTTGCAGCTTGTGCTTAGTTCATAGCACTTCTCGATGCTTCGGAACTTAGATGTAACATCCACGAATATGTGCAAAACATAACGTTAAAGATGTTTCAGCTTTTGCACGTTTTATTACCTTGCCATATCTTGCTCATCATTGGGACATCATTTGGATCTAAGCAACGCTGTGTTTCTAAATTAATGGGCAAAAAAAGAAATCTCCACAGAATACTGGAACCTCATATTTCGCGTACTATTAGTTTCGCGTCTTTCATTTGAAGAAAAAAATCATCAAAGAATACATCGTGAATTGGTCGCGATGAAAATCCGATGCAATCATCGCAAAACATTCTTGTGTTGGCACATATGCTCTGTTGTTCCAGACCAGTGATTGGAAAATGAATGCATCGATTTCGTTTGTATTCGAGTTACAAGCTGCGGGATTCATGTCGGGCACTAGAAATACTTTGTCAGATAATATTCTGTAAAAATCGTTCATTTTACCTTAACTTTCAATTAATTATAAAATGCCTATTTTTTTCATTCCAAACACAACTAAATATCGATCATATCTGATTAATGTATACAATAAAGTCAGCATTGTCCCCAATATTGAACCTGGCCATAATCTACCCACCCCCAATTCAGATTCCTATAATTATATTATGATCCTAAAACACTTTCTTTCTGTAACATGGCACCAAGCACACAAACAAACAAACACACATACATTTGGCACTTCTACTTATATACGCATACATTTATACTTATTGGCAAAGCAAATCAACAAAACGATTTTGTACACAAGGTAATCAAAATTGCATTATACAATAAAGAAAACAACACTTCTATCCCCTAAAGACAGTAATGCAATAAATTTCATTCATATTTTCAGATATAAGCGATACATATAAAGGCCTACGGACTTTATAACACTGACCATACAATACAACAAGGAACAGTCAATACAACTTGCATTGCATAGATCAAATTTTCCAACCCCATCAGGAAAAACCAGCACATGCCAAGATACATCACTTACCTTCCTTCGCCTTGCAAGGTCACGTGTTTTACCCACTTGTGTAGACAAAAAATCAAGCCTGTTTCTCGTGCGCACGACACGACATACCAAGTAACTACCATTATAAGAAGCAAACATGTCCAGGCTACCACCTACCACCAGAAACAACTTCTGACTTCTGACCACCCTTGGGTCAAACCACAGATAGTACAGCTGACCAAGAAACTTTATCCACACAGTCCACAGAGATAACCAACACGATAACAGAGTCACTAACCTGCCCTTGCTAAGACCACATAACTCATTCACAACACTGCAGATAGATCTACAACAACCTGCTAATGAACACTAAAAAGCAAAGGCTCACAGTGACTACCCACATACTAAACAGAATCGCAATCAATCCAGATGTTCTTAAGATTTATGACCAGAAACACAGACGAAAACCACAAAGATAAACGACCATGCAGGACCACAGCAAACTGCTAGGGGGGCCATATTTACTCCGCTCAACCCTTATGTCAATAAGTATTTGCCAGCTAAACATGACGGCCACAGAGCATTAAGGTGGTTTTATGTTGCAATCTATGGTTCTAATATTTATCTGCTTGTCGTTGAGATGTTATCAACAGTATACTTAAAAAAAATCAAATTTCTTTATAGTTTAATGATTTACTACTGAAGTGCCAAGGTCAATCACCAGGTGCCCAAAATTGACCTTCACCATCTGATGTACTCATATACCCACCTGCTAAATACCATCCCAGTCCATCCAGTGGATCTTGAAATATACCCCCACACATCATATAGACCAAAAACAGTAACTCCATTTTCATGGAGTTAATAACTATATTTATACTTCTTGATATTTGAAGCAGTGGTTTCCAGAAGATTCTTGACCTTGGGTTCAATAGCTTGTTTCTGACTCTACAAATAGACTATGGCACACCGCTTTAAGGATGGGGTGACAGTCTGCTGCAATATTTCAAACATGCTATTTTGGGGGCCAAATTTTCTTAGACATGTTTTCTTAGAACGACAATAGATATATCAAAAAGTCATGGGGAAGAAGGAGGCGCTAGGCTATAATAAAGGCAACTTATACCATAACAAGATTTGCTCTACGGATAAGGCAGTTAAAAGATGTATGGCTGCTAGCAATGGTTTCTCACAAAGGAGATATCTAAAGTATTATATTAGATTAAGAATCACGTTTTCATCCTTCCTCAAGCTTCATACAAGAAAAGGGTTTAAACCTTAAAGAAATAAAAGAATTGTAAGTATACCAATAACATCTCAACAACAAGCACATAAATATTGGGACCATATATTTCCAATGAAACCACTTGTAATGGAAGTACTTTGCACTGCACCAATATAAAACTTGATGTGAATGTCACAACCAGTCAGTTATTTTACTATATAGTGTTGGAAATCTATATTTTCATGCCTAGACTTTACAGGTGCTTTCAATGATAACGGCTATAACTGGCCAAATTACGATAACGATATATTTTGGCGTTGATTCCGGACCTATTCTTCTTTACGTTAGAGAGTACTATTCAATGAGCTTCATTAGATTAGCTTAGATTAGATTAGATTCATTAGATTTGATTCCATTTTCAATTCGAAAGACGAAGAAAAGAAATGTAGCATATTTCAATATCACAACCTTCACAGAAGGTAGGATTTTCTTGAATCATTTCAACATCAATGTCAATAAAATGTCAAACGAAAACAATACTTATGATTATGGAATACAAACGACAAGTCGAATACCTATGCCAATAGAATACAAACGACAAGAATGTCTATGCCAAAGTCAATAGACGCAATACCAATAGAATACAAACGACAAGAATACCTTTGTGTCCTGATTGTCGGGGTGAACCAGTCGCGTACATCGGGTTGACAGCCAATCCAATGACATTACGGCCTACAGTGACGGAATATGTGTTTTCACCGCCTTTCTTTGAGGCACGGATTTGCCGGAGGGTGGTGTTGTAATCCCTTCCGGCATGGTGGTTGACGTGACCGCCAGGAGTATCGTTACTTTTGTCGGTAGTCGATAATTCTACGGTATTGTCAATACCTGTGACAAAATGATAATGTTTAAATGTCTTATCTTATTTGCAAAATCATACCAAAAGGCTAATGCGCAGTCTTAAAGTAAAAGTCAAGTGAAGGAGAAATATCGCAACTTTCTAATCTAATCAACTAAAAGGTACCACATTCAGTATTGTGGGTTTTGGCTTGTTAGACAAGGGACATTAAACAGACCAACATCCAACAAAACCAGTTTGTTTTGTTATTTCTTTTAAAGGAAAGTAACATTTTGATGATCGACGAAAAGGGCAACATCTCGGTAAAATTAGCTATTTCTTTCCGTAAACACACTGATGACCTAATGGTACCTACATTTGCCAAAATGATAACCCATTTTGAAGAAGTCGAATTTAAAGAGATTTTAAAGTAAATATGTGAAACGGGCCCGATCGATACAATGTATGATATGGAATTCTGGAGAATGAATTTTGTTAATGGTGCAACCCTTCTTATAGAATAATGCTAATGAAGAAGTAGTAATAGCCGTAGTAGTAGTAGTAGCAGAAATAGTATTAGGAGTAGCAGTAGTAATAGTAGCAGCAGTACTAACAGTAACTGGTAGTAATATTACATACAACATTGAGCTCTTGCTCATCCATGCTCACTCCATATCAATATCTGGACCATAATATAATTTGGAACAAGCTGCATTGCATATTTGTAGTTATAGCTGTACCAAGGAGTTTAAACTGGTCGTCTTGAGGGCATAAAAAGGACAACACAGTGTCAAATCGGGAATACTGGATAATGAATTTTCTGTATACGCTCCCACCCTTAAAAAACAACTCCAGAATACGTCAATAGTACTTGTAGTTTTAGTAGTAGCAGGAGAGCTAGTTGTAGTAGAAGTAGTAGTAGTTAATTGAAATAGTAGTTGTTGCTGTTGTAGTAGTAGTGAAAGCAACATAGCAACACTTGAAATAGATTGGAACGTTATGTTGCCTTGACACCCAACCCCCGAGGCTGAGTTTTTGCTCCTCCGTGACATATTATTAGTCACCGCATGTTGATATCTGTACAATAATACAGTGTAACGAGTAAATATGGCTGATTGCACTATGGCTGATGTTGTTTCAAGCGTGTAAATGGAAGCTCAAAAAGTTGCTCAAGCACCTGCGTTGAGAAAACTGATAACCCCACATCCGACCGATACATTTTTAGGACGAAACGCCTGTATATAGTCCTTATCGACCCAATTTTGTTTTGCTCATAGACATATTTCTGGTGGTTCTTTTTGTCATTACTATGTATAAACTGTTTCATCAATCTATGAAAAATATTGTCAGTCTTGGTGTCATTCATTAATGCTCATTATCATACTTTATGCGGAAAAGGAGCTGGAAGAACTCACATTTTGCTTAAAAAATCTATCATACTCTAAAATCTATCAACTATCCTAACAATCGTTTCGTCTGATCAGTTTCTAACAATAACGTTGATGTTAAAATTATACTGATATTATAATCATGTTATTTCATAAGAAAAGATATGAAAAGTTAACGTTAGGAATTTACGACATACGTATGCGTCATAGTCTGCCACCTCGACAATATCTACTTTACTTTAGCTCAGGTATATTTTCTTTAAAGATATCTTATTTGTTACTTAAAAAATCAATTGGGAATATTTTCACTTGTCTAAGCACAGATAATTAGTGCGAATTATCTTCAAGCAGAATTATGAAAAACCATATTTTACACTGAAATACCAAGTTTCTTTCCCAAAAGTTGTTTTCTTTTCTTAAAGGGACATAATGTAAAATTAAAGTCACTGTTTTCGGTCATTTCTCTACATAATAAGTTGAGTATACCTTATTACACTGCACAGCAATATTTACAACGTATGACTACGACTTTGTTGAGCCGTGAGGATGTCTTGAAATATGCGCACTTCCCTCCGCCGCTTGAGTTGTCCGCCATTTTATTCAACTCGCCGGCGAGCCAAAGTGCGCTTTAGAACGCGTTCGGTGGTTCGCTCGAATCATTACCGAAGTTTGTTGAAAGTCCCCGCTAAGCTCTCAGCAGAAGATCTGCGACCGCAACGGTCGATTCGGAAATCTACGGTCGGCCTACTTCCGGTAGGCTACCCGGAAGTAAGTGAATTTGGTCGCGGCTTACTTTGACGTTGTTAATAAGCACTAGAAATGTAATAAAATGACGCAGATAAGTTAGAAATAAGTTGCAAATGTCAATCTGAATGGAGATTTTTAAGTTCAGAACATTTGAAATTTTGGCGCCATATTTCTACATTATGTCCCTTTAACAACTATAAAATGTTGCTTTAGTTTCAAAGATGATTCCTGTTATTGTGGGCGATCCGACCCGCGGTCGGGCTGGGACCGAGGGTGATACGGAATATACGTGTTGTATTTTATTTAAGTCAAACCCAGGTCGCAAAACAGTGATTTAATTGTCAAACTACTATAAAAATGATAAAATTAGACACATTGTTTCAAAATGCGCCAACAACTTTATTCTTAAAGAACATCAATTCGAACATCAACTCCGTTCGCTTGCAGTGGAGTGCATGGAGTGCGTTCTATTTAATCGATGGAAGTCTATGTGACACAGCTAAGATTAAGTAAGAAGCCTGTGGAAAAAAATCATCTGCACTCTCCTTTCATACAGGGATGAAAACGCTCTGTCAAGTCAAGGTTATAAACAAACGATTCAGGGGACAGTAGTTTCTTACCTCCTTCTGCCTTCTTCTTCTGGCCGAGGGTGTCGTTGTACTTGAGTTGAACGGTTTCTTGTAACTTGGCGTCGGCTCGGAGTTGCTCCAAGGTGAGATCCGACGGTCCCAGGGGTCCCATCGATCTATCTGTGGCGCCCTTGTAAGTCTGTACGGCCTGACTGACGCGGCCAGATGTGGCGTCGATGGTGGTCTTCGTCTTGTTGGCGGGATCTTCCTCGATGGACTTCTTTTCGGCGACGGGTTTCTTCGCCGGCTGATCTTCTGCTAACTCTTGTTCCAGCGCTTTTACCTCGTCTTGCAGTTTCTTCAAATCCAGGGCCCGGCGTAATTCCTCCCGTCGCCTGAGTAGCGCCTCCAACTGCGGGTCAGGCGGGGGAGGAGGTGTCTTCGTAGTTTTCGGATCGTCCTGATCGCTGATCTCTGGGTCCGAGACGTCCACCAGGCCCAGACCCTCGCAATGCTTGGTCGCTTTCCCCTTTGGGTGTAGGTTGGTTGGCTGGCCACAACCTGGGCATTTCTTTGATCGGGGCTTTCGCGGCGGCATTACGCGGTCTGGAGAAACGAAGAGCTCAGAAGAAACGTGTCTTCTCGCTAGAGAAACTGGGGGCGACTGCTCTCCTATTGGCAGGGGTCGGAGGTTTTGCTAATTAATTGGTTTGACCCCCATGGTCCGAACCACCCCTATTACCTGGTTCGGAACACCCATATCAAACGTTATCGCGGCCCTCACCTCACCTCACCTGACATAATAGGTAGTATATAATGCATAATTTGCTTGCTGGGGTCCGTTTGGACCCCGCCGAACCAGGCACAAACATTCAAGTATAGCTTATACATCAATTGTCTAAACTTGGTGAACATTTGTTCAAAGTCGTAAGGCATGTATCAAACTCAAAGAGGGAAATTATTTTCTCTTTTAAAAAATGTCGATATGGCAGATATGAATGTACGCCTGTTGACCCATACGACCGGATTAGAGTTAAAACAACTCAGTAAACAAATTCGCCCACGCAACAAATTGTCTGGTGGAAAGTTCATGCAATTTAAGTGATTATGAAAAATCATCTGTAGCACATAAGATGTCGGCAACAAAAAGGAGTGCACAGTAGATGTAACAAATGTGAAAAGTTAAACAATTTGATATCTAAGAACAAACAAACAGAATATGCCTTACTCCAAAATCAATCATGTTGTATTTAATGACTAATGCAAGATTTTGATGAAATATACATGTTTATTTTATCTTCGTCTAATATTGTATAAGCGTGGTACATACAAGTTATAAGACAACATACAAGTTATCCAATATCGAAATAATTTGAGAGAAGTCATGGGTGGAAATGTCTCTGTAGTGCTGTTGTCATTTTGTGAATTTTATCAGGTTGGCGTTAAAAGGATTTTCGACTGATATGACCAAGAGAAACTGTACACACACATGATCACTAATATAATTGTCTGGTTATTGTTTAATTCTCAGTCCCTTTCAATTCTATGACGAACAATCAACCCCTCCCAATCAATGGCGTAAACAAAGATGTTTTCTAGTTTCTCTTACAAAGCGATAGAGATGTTAAACAAATGTGGGTCTTATGTGTCTGATCATATGGAATAGATGTAGCAAGCGAAACCACGAGAACTTTGAAACTTCTTCTTGTCAATTAATGATATGACACGTTATTAGTCCATGGGCCAGAGGAGAGATCGGTACCTTCAGGATGGCCTGTGGTATATATTTTGATGTGATAGCCATTCTGGTATAGTAGCTTCATAACGGATATTAGCCTTCAAACCTATCACCATCAAAATGATCCGGAAATTTCGTGTCTTAAACAATTAAGAGGAGGGGCATAAAATCAAACATTAATATTTTTCAATGAAAATTGACTGATTGATAGAATTTATATAATGGGGGATAGTTTTGTGCATTAGGAGGCTCGTTTTGTTTTGTTTCGTCTTTTCGTGTGCGTATATCTATGAGTTCATGTTGAACAATTCAATAAAGAAGGAACACAATTAGAAAAATATAAAATAGAATAAAACTTCTCTTTGTCATGAAAACGTTTCATAACAGCAGTACAGAAACATTTCCATGACGTCTATCAAATTATTTCGATAATGGAAATCACCTTTATGTCGTCTCATGTACCACGCATATAATTTTAGAGAAATATAAGATAAACACGTATATTTCATCAAACTTTCGCATTATTCATTAAATAAAACCTGATTGATTTTGGAGTAACATAGATTTTGGGGCGACATAGACTTTCTGATATTTATGACCCCCTTCTGCAAAGGGGTGTCTTCCTGACGTCACTGCTGGAGTGAGAAAGGGTCATTCTGTGAACAGGGTCGACGGAGATCGACCGAAAATTTAGGGGTAAGTCCCTACATTATCTTTGTGTTGGAATGAAAGTTTAGAAATTCTCTATAATGATTTTGGAGTAATGCACATTCTGTTTCTTTGTGTTCTCTGTTTCTTAAATGTCGGCTTGTGTTGACATTTGTTCAAACTGCTTTGTACTCCTTTTAGCTGTCGACATCTTACTTGCTGCATACGATTTTTCATTAATATTTTCTATAATACACCAGATGATGATTCTTATTATTATTATGATTTTATTTACATTAACTTTCCACCAGACAATTTTGTTGTGTGGGCGTGGAGTTCCCTTAGGCTAGGCTGGTTCCAGTATTCTGGTCTCTCTGTTACTCGACAGGCGATGGCTACACAGGGAGGTATTCATATTGGGGTATCGTCTCCATCATTAGACGGACATGCAGGTATGTTCTTGTTTGGCTGAATTGAATTTTAACTCTTATCCGATCGCATGGGTCGTATCTAACGACAAGCGTATATTCATCTGCCATGTCAATATTTTTTATCGGAGAAGATAATTTCCTTCTTTGAGTTTGTATACATGCCTTGGGACTTCTAACAAATGTTCACTGAGCTTAGCAAAATTGCTGTATATTAGCTATACTGTACTTGAAAGTTTGTGCCTGGTTCGGCGGGGTCCAAACCGTTGGACCCCAGCAAATTATATACAATCATATACTATATATACTACGTTGTATCTAGAAATTTCACTTCAATAACAGGGATTTATTATCAATGCAATTAAAGCAACAGGGTATAGTTGCCTAGAAAAGAAAATAACTTTTGGGAAAGAAATTCAGTATTTTAGTGTAAAACGCGGTGCATTAATTATGATAATTAGCTTTTAATTATCTGTGCTTAGACAAGTGAAAATATTCCTGACCCTCTCTTATGAAATAACGTCAACATTTCTTTTTACAAATTGAAAAGACGAAACGATTGTTAAAAAGCTGGAGTATGATAGAGTTTTGTGTGTGTGTGGGGGGGGGGGGATGGGTTCTAGCTCCTGGCTCCGTTTCGCCATAAAATGTGATAATGTGCACCATAAAACATGACAGTGACACCAAGAATGAAAATATTTTTCATACATTGATGAAACAGTGTATACTACGTAATGACAAAAAGAACCAACAGAAATATGTCTAAATCTTTTTTTAAATCGACTTCCTCGAAGTAATTTATCATTTTGGCAAACCACATTGTATACTATGTAGGTACTGTTAGGTTTACCAAAATAAATACATACATAATTTTACCAAAATATTACCATTTTCGCCATCAAATGGTTAAGTTCCAAAAATGAAAAAAAAAACATTTTTTGGACGTTGGTCTGTTAGCTGTCCCATACCTTAAAAAGTCAAAACCCACAATAGTGAATGTAGTACCTTTTAGTTGATTGGAAAGTTTTTTCCGACATTTCTCTTTCACTTGAGTTTCACTTTCAGACTGCGCATTAGACTTTTGGTATGATTTTGGAAATAAGATCAAACAATTAAACATTATCCTTTTGTCGCAGGTATTGAAAATACCGTACAATCATCGACTACCGACGAAGGTAACGATACTCCTGACTGCCATGTCAACCACCACACCGAAAGGGATCACAACACCACCCTCCGGCAAATCCGTGCCTCAAAGAAAGGCGGTGATCCAGCAAATGACATGGAAGCAGGGGGCAAGTTTTCCGTAACTGTAGGTCGTAATGTCATTGGATTGGCTGCCAACACGATGTACACGACTGGTTCAGCCCAACAATCAGGACACAAAGGTATTGATCTCGTTTGTATTCTATTGCTATTGACATTGACATAGGTATTCTTGTCGTTTGTTTTCTATTTCTATGGGTGTTGTTTTCGTTTTACGTTTTATTGGCAATCATGTTGAAGGCTTTTGAGGCCCTCCACTTCTAAGTCCAGTAACTCTTAAGTGCTGTAGACATAATATCTGACAATTGTAAGGATTTTGACGCTATTATGTGGTAATATAACGTAATTATGACGCCATCATTTTGATTGTATTGGCTGGATTGGATTGGCCGGATTTTTGTCAAAAACGCCAGTGCATACCAACACGAAAAATTGAATTTTTTTCCTACTTCTTGATATTGTTGCCAACAATATCTAAGTAAAACGCACCAAATTTTGTGGCTCTAGCGTATTCCGTTCTAGCGTTATACGACATGAAAGTTGGCGTAGGCCTCAAAAGCCAATAAATATCATTAAGTAATGTTTAACTACTAAAAAGGTATCATAGTTACAAATTAGCCGTTTGTTTGACATGCGACCTTAACAGTATTACTAAGATGAAATTATGTTTGGGTTGAAAGAAATAGGCATTTTAAGCGAAAGGTAAGGTAAAGTGGCCGATTTTTTACAGAATATTATCTGACAAAGTATTTCTAATAAATGACATGAATCCCGCAGCTTGTAACTCGAATACAAACGAAGTATATTCATATATTTTCTAATCACTGGTCTGGAACAACAGGGCACGTGTGCCAACACAATTATGTTTTTCGATAATTGCATCGGATTTTCATTGCGACAAATTCATGATGTATTCTTTGATATTTTTTTCTTCAAATGAAGGGCGTGGCATATGTCTTGATAATCATGTTAATGTTTATTCTAAAAAACTAATGGTACACGGGATATGACCGTCCAGTACTCTATGGAGATTTCTAGCCCATAAATTAACAAAAAATAGGCAAGGTAAAAACGTTCAAAAGTTGAAAATTTTAAGGTGGTAAACTTTATGTTTACACATATTCGTGGATGCTACATCTGAGTACCGTAGCATCAAAAAGTTCTATGAACTAAGTACAAGCTGCAAACTATAAGCAGATAAAATAGGATTTTCAAAGCAGCAAATTCTGGGCGGTTTGTTATTGATTCCAGATGTTGTTTACGACAAAAATGCCACAACCAAGCACAATCCTCCGATCTCTGATTGGCCGAAGATAGTGACACTCCATGTGGCCATCTTCTTGGAATTCTCTCTCAGTCCAGGTATATCCAAGGACCGTGGATTGATGAACTCCACAGCTGTGGAGTTCAAGCACTATGTTGATGAAATCCACGGCTGTGGATTTCATCGGTAGAAGGATGATGAACTCCACGGCTGTGGACTTCATCAGTATGTAGTGATGAGATCCACGGGCATTCCGCCGCTAATACTGACATTTGGCTGTGGACTTCATCAGTATGTAGTAATGAAATCCGCGGACATTCCGTCGCTAATACTGACATTTGGCTGTGGACTTCATCAGTATTGAGTGATGAAATCCACGGGCATTCCGTCGCTACTACTGACATTTGGCTGTGGACTTCATCAGTATGTAGTGATGAAATCCACGGGCATTCTGTCGCTAATACTGACATTTGGCTGTGGACTTCATCAGTATGTAGTGATGAAATCCACGGGCATTCCGTCGCTAATACTGACATTTGGCTGTGGACTTCATCAGTATGTAGTGATGAAATCCACGGGCATTCCGTCGCTAATACTGACATTTGGCTGTGGACTTCATCAATATGTAGTGATGAAATCCACGGGCATTCCGCCACTAATACTGACATTTAGCTGTGGACTTCATCAGTATGTAGTGATGAACTCCACGGGCATTCCGCCGCTAATACTGACATTTGGCTGTGGTTTCATCAATATATATGGAGGAAATCCACGGGCATTCCGTCGCTTATACTGACATTTGGCTGTGGACTTCATCAGTATGTAGTGATGAAATCCACGGGCATTCTGTCGCTAATACTGACATTTGGCTGTGGACTTCATCTGTATGTAGTGATGAAATCCACGGGCATTCCGTCGCTAATACTGACATTTGGTTGTGGACTTCATCAATATGTAGTGATGAAATCCACGGGCATTCCGCCGCTAATACTGACATTTGGCTGTGGACTTCATCAGTATGTAGTGATGAAATCCACGTCGCTAATACTGGCATTTGGCTGTGGATTTCATTAATATGTTGTGATGAAATCCATGGGCATTCCGTCGCTAATACAAATGTACTGACATTTGGCTGTGGACTTCATCAATATATATGGATGAAATCCACGGGCATTCCGTCGCTAATACTGATATTTGGCTGTAGATAGTAAAACGCCCTTTCACTAATCCTTTTACACAGAGTAATCAATTTTAGCTAATTTATGTCAATCGATTGTGTGATACAATGCAGATACCATTTGTAACAATTTGAATTGATAAAGACTATACAGAGCTAGAAGTTCGAAAATGGTACGTATACTTTTAAAGTGGTTTGCACAAAGCTGGGATGGCTTTATTGGGATCGTAGATATGAAGGTAAAGATTTTAACTCTCCCATACTTACCTTCGTTTTAACTGAAAACTGAAAAACCAATGTTATTTTTCAGCATACATGGAGTTGTCTTTGTCTTAGTATTGTGGTTGGACGCTGGGTTCATCAACTTGGCAAGTTGATGAACCCAGCGTCCATTCCGTTGCTAGTAATGGCATTTGGCCGTGGAATTCATCGAAATACCGATGAATACAACACCCATTTGGTCACTAATACTTGTCTTTGGTCTTGGAATTCATCTATGTAATTCTAAAATCTACAGTTTGCGGCAGTGTGGATTCTAATATATAGACTGTAAACAGTGTAATACAGAAATTACATGTCTTTATTGTGGGATTCAATATTTCCAGCACTTATCGACAGCAAGAAACAAAGTTTGATAAGATTGATTAACTTTGCATTTGTCGGTCATGTACATATTACATATTACAACATATTTCAATAAAGACTAACAATCGAGCATCAACTGGAAGTTCCTGCGAGGAAGATGTGTCTTGCTAGTTTGGGAGTTTTAAAGTTTTATGAGCTGTACGACACCGACTTTTCAATTAATTTCTCCACAGGCCTGGGTTTTAGAGATATGTAGAATCGCATGGCAGGTGTTGCATTATACTATATTTACAGAGAAAAGAACGTTCTTGGGCTTTGATGTTTCTGTTTAGGAATACGGGACATCGCCTTTTCCACCAAGCTTTTCTCAAACGGTGGTACAATAACGGGTAGTTTCACAATCTTTTGTATGAGGCTACCATATCCATTATTCACGACCATGGCAAAGATTTCCTGTTGAAGGTACGCTACTGACGGCTGCAGCCTACAATACAAAATAATGCTGTCGGAATCATTTGATAACAGACAAATCGACCGCTGAAAGTTCACAGATTCACAGACGATGAACCTCCTTGATCATAACAAACATACTTAGTCCGTTTATAGTGTATCGCATACAACTTACATATCCTGCATTCTACTTGCTACATGTCATATATGCGCCAAATATCAGCGTTATTGCGCCTATTTTGTGAATTCAAACAGAATCAAAATGGCGACAATGGAAATATGATGCTATCCCAGCAGCCATTGCAGTTTGTAAGCCGACGATTTCCGGAAAAGTATGACCGACCAAAAATGGTCTGACAAAGATTAATTAATATGTTTGCTATGTCGATTCTTTTGACCTGACGTTGGCACCACATGGTATGCACTGCAGCACGTGATACTAGTAGTCGAACGCAGCGTAAAAAGAAAATAAATCACTCAAATTTATCGCCTCTATCCAGCTCCTCTATCGCAATGACTGATGGGATAGCTTGGGTGCCATTTTATTCCTTTGTTTGCAGTCACATTTTTGTTCACGAACAAAATTCTCTCTAAATATGCATTTAGGAATTCAATATGTGTAGCCAATTAGTCCTGTTTTGAAATATGGCTGGTAGACTAACAACAGTTTGATAAACGATATAACGACGTCGTTCTTTTCGTTATATGCTAAGTTTGGGGTACCTTGCGATCAAAATGCGTAAATAAACTGATGATATGGTTATGGGTTCCCATTTAGTCCCGGGGTCTCACTACAGTGTCCCGCGCAGCAAAGAAGGCGCATGGGTGGTAATAATCATGTATGTATCTATGTATGTATGTACCTATGTATGTATGTGTGGTGTGTATATACACATGTATTATTCAGTAGGGCCGTGAGATTTTTATGGGGAGTAGCTTTTACAATTATTTAAGGATTTAAGTCCCCCTTCTATCACTAAGATAAACTCTCAAGAATATATACGGGATGCACATATATGATTCCTGTAGGTGGGTCCAGTAAATACAGGTTTGTGGCATTTCTTACCACAGGAAACCGCATTGATCTTGAAGTCTGCAGCAGCAGCACAGAATAGGTCACGTTTTACTGATCAGAGTAAACAACCAGCTTAGGAGGGTTGACAAGAAAAGTCTGAGCAGGACAAAGGATCACAAAGGATCACAAAGGTCATAAACTTAGAACATGCGAGGGCAAGAGAAGTAGTATGGGGATTACGACCCCTATATCCACCTACCAAATATCATCAGGATCAATCAAAGGCGCTTTTCGAGTGATGCTGTTCACAGACAGACAGAAAGACAGACAGACAGACAGACAGACGGACAGACAGACGTACAAGCCTAAAACATAACGTTGCCATTCTGGCAAAGGTAATAAATATATCTACCTTCGAAACGCACTTTGAATACGCACAAAGCTCGCTCCAGGCGCGTAGGAAAACGCCAGGTCAAGGTTTCGGGTCAAAGTTCAAATCTGACCGGATATCTGTAATCCGCACTGAAGGCCTCGTTCCGGTATTACTGCGCGGGTGGGCACTTAGACGTATTCCCTCCGAAATATGAATGGGGCCCCAAAATCGTGTGTTTATGTAGACGATAAATTGCCTTATATCGCTCCCATGTCATATCGAAGGATTTGAGATGAAAGGTTGTGTATTTCAGACAGGATCGGGTGGAAAAGTTTCGGCATTCGGGCGATTCTCGGACGTGTACGTTTGTTTGTCCTGAGTAATGTGGTCAGCGGGTCACTGAAGGAAAGCCCCACTTTCTGGATAGTATTTATGTGCAGTTATAGATGTTATAAAAATCGATCCACCGGTCAGATTTTGGGGAATTTTTTTATTGAGTACTGGATAAGTGCTTTTTCAATAGAAATTAAAACATCTCCAGTAGAACTGTTTCTTTATTGGATTTTCGCCCATTAAAGTTGCATATTTAAGCACTATTGTAAATGAGGCAACAAAAGTCCGGTATGAGGCCTTAAGGTTCCGGTTCGAATTGCGAAGTAATCCGTGAATATAAGACGCAAATCATAGTAAAACCCGAAAATACGAATGAAGGCTCACCTGGGGGATAACCGCTAACCGCTAAGCGAACCCTTCGGTAACCGCAAAAAAGCGACCCCTTACGATCGGACTTCCGAAATTTCAAACAAAATGTGCGTTACTTTCAACACTTGAGTATCATAGTAAAACTCGTGGTCAAAAGGTAAAAAGTAATTTGAGTACCCAAAATTACTTTGTAACTTTTCTACATACGAATGAAGGCTCACCTGGGGGATAACCGCTAACCGCTAAGCGAACCCTTCGGTAACCGCAAAAAAGCGACCCCTTACGATCGGACTTCCGAAATTTCAAACAAAATGTGCGTTACTTTCAACACTTGAGTATCAAAGTAAAACCCGTGGGCAAAAGGTAAAAAGTGATTTGAATACCCAAAATTACTTTGTAACTTTTCTACATACGAATGTTGGCTCACCTGGGGGATAACCGTTAACCGCTAAGCGAACCCTTCGGTAACCGCAAAAAAGCGACCCCTTACGATCGGACTTTTGAAATTTCAAACAAAATGTGCGTTACTTTCAACACCTGAATATCAAAGTTAAACCCGTGGGCAAAAGGTAAAAAGTGATTTGAGTACCCAAAATTACTTTGTAACTTTTCTACTTACGACTGAAGGCTCACCTGGGGGATAACCGCTAACCGCTAAGCGAACCCTACGGTAACCGCAAAAAAGCAACCCCTTACGATCGGACTTCCGATCGTATGTAGAAAAGTTACAAAGTAATTTTGGGTACTCAAATCACTTTTTACCTTTTGCCCACGGGTTTTACCTTGATATTCAAGTGTTGAAAGTAACGCACATTATGTTTGAAATTTCGGAAGTCCGATCGTAAGGGGTCGCTTTTTTGCGGTTACCGAAGGGTTCGCTTAGCGGTTATCCCCCAGGTGAGCCTTCATTCGTATGTAGAAAAGTTACAAAGTAATTTTGGGTACTCAAATCACTTTTTACCTTTTGCCCACGGGTTTTACTTTGATATTCAAGTGTTGAAAGTAACGCACATTATGTTTGAAATTTCGGAAGTCAGATCGCAAGGGTTCGCTTAGCGGTTATCCCCCAGGTGAGCCTTCATTCGTATGTAGAAAAGTTACAAAGTAATTTTGGGTACTCAAATCACTTTTTACCTTTTGCCCACGGGTTTTACTTTGATATTCAAGTGTTGAAAGTAACGCACATTATGTTTGAAATTTCAAAAGTCCGATCGTAAGGGGTCGCTTTTTTGCGGTTACCGAAGGGTTCGCTTAGCGGTTAGCGGTTATCCCCCAGGTGAGCCTTCATTCGTTTGTAGAAAAGTTACAAAGTAATTTTGGGTACTCAAATCACTTTTTACCTTTTGCCCACGGGTTTTACTTTGATATTCAAGTGTTGAAAGTAACGCACATTATAATTGAAATTTCGGAAGTCCGATCGTAAGGGGTCGCTTTTTTGCGGTTACCGAAGGGTTCGCTTAGCGGTTAACGGTTATCCCCCAGGTGAGCCAACATTCGTATGTAGAAAAGTTACAAAGTAATTTAGGGTACTCAAATCACTTTTTACCTTTTGCCCACGGGTTTTACTATGATATTCAAGTGTTGAAAGTAACGCACATTTTGTTTGAAATTTCGGAAGTCCGATCGTAAGGGGTCGCTTTTTTGCGGTTACCGAAGGGTTCGCTTAGCGGTTAGCGGTTATCCCCCAGGTGAGTCTTCATTCGTATGTAGAAAAGTTACAAAGTAATTTTGGGTACTCAAATCACTTTTTACCTTTTGCCCACGGGTTTTACTTTGATATTCAAGTGTTGAAAGTAACGCACATTATGTTTGAAATTTCGGAAGTCCGATCGTAAGGGGTCGCTTTTTTGCGGTTACCGAAGGGTTCGCTTAGCGGTTAGCGGTTATCCCCCAGGTGAGCCTTCATTCGTTTGTAGAAAAGTTACAAAGTAATTTTGGGTACTCAAATCACTTTTTACCTTTTGCCCACGGGTTTTACTTTGATATTCAAGTGTTGAAAGTAACGCACATTATGTTTGAAATTTCGGAAGTCCGATCGTAAGGGGTCGCTTTTTTGCGGTTACCGAAGGGTTCGCTTAGCGGTTAACGGTTATCCCCCAGGTGAGCCAACATTCGTATGTAGAAAAGTTACAAAGTAATTTGGGGTACTCAAATCACTTTTTACCTTTTGCCCACGGGTTTTACTATGATACTCAAGTGTTGAAAGTAACGCACAGTTTGTTTGAAATTTCGGAAGTCCGATCGTAAGGGGTCGCTTTTTTGCGGTTATCGAAGGGTTCGCTTAGCGGTTAGCGGTTATCCCCCAGGTGAGTCTTCATTCGTATGTAGAAAAGTTACAAAGTAATTTGGGGTACTCAAGTCACTTTTTACCTTTTGCCCACGGGTTTTACTTTGATATTCAAGTGTTGAAAGTAACGCACATTTTGTTTGAAATTTCGGAAGTCCGATTGTAAGGGGTCGCTTTTTTGCGGTTACCGAAGGGTTCGCTTAGCGGTTAGCGGTTATCCCCCAGGTGAGCCTTTACTCTTATGTAGAAAAGTTACAAAGTAATTTTGGGTACTCAAATCACTTTTTACCTTTTGCCCACGGGTTTTACTTTGATATTCAAGTGTTGAAAGTAACGCACATTATGTATGAAATGTCAAAAGTCCGATCGTAAGGGGTCGCTTTTTTGCGGTTACCGAAGGGTTCGCTTAGCGGTTAGCGGTTATCCCCCAGGTGAGCCTTCATTCGTATGTAGAAAAGTTACAAAGTAATTTAGGGTACTCAAATCACTTTTTACCTTTTGCCCACGGGTTTTACTTTGATATTCAAGTGTTGAAAGTAACGCACATTATGTTTGAAATGTCAAAAGTCCGATCGTAAGGGGTCGCTTTTTTGCGGTTACCGAAGGGTTCGCTTAGCGGTTAGCGGTTATGCCCCAGGTGAGCCTTCATTCGTATGTAGAAAAGTTACAAAGTAATTTAGGGTACTCAAATCACTTTTTACCTTTTGCCCAAGGGTTTTACTTTGATATTCAAGTGTTGAAAGTAACGCACATTATAATTGAAATTTCGGAAGTCCGATCGTAAGGGGTCGCTTTTTTGCGGTTACCGAAGGGTTCGCTTAGCGGTTATCCCCCAGGTGAGCCTTCATTCGTATGTAGAAAAGTTACAAAGTAATTTAGGGTACTCAAATCACTTTTTACCTTTTGCCCACGGGTTTTACTATGATATTCAAGTGTTGAAAGTAACGCACATTTGGTTTGAAATTTCGGAAGTCCGATCGTATGGGGTCGCTTTTTTGCGGTTACCGAAGGGTTCGCTTAGCGGTTAGCGGTTATCCCCCAGGTGAGCCTTTACTCTTATGTAGAAAAGTTACAAAGTAATTTTGGGTACTCAAATCACTTTTTACCTTTTGCCCACGGGTTTTCCTTTGATATTCAAGTGTTTAAAGTAACGCACATTTTGTTTGAAATTTCAAAAGTCCGATCGTAAGGGGTCGCTTTTTTGCGGTTACCGAAGGGTTCGCTTAGCGGTTAGCGGTTATCCCCCAGGTGAGCCTTCATTCGTATGTAGAAAAGTTACAAAGTAATTTAGGGTACTCAAATCACTTTTTACCTTTTGCCCACGGGTTTTACTTTGATATTCAAGTGTTGAAAGTAACGCACATTATGTTTGAAATTTCGGAAGTCCGATCGTAAGGGGTCGCTTTTTTGCGGTTACCGAAGGGTTCGCTTAGCGGTTAGCGGTTATCCCCCAGGTGAGCCTTCACTCGTATGTAGAAAAGTTACAAAGTAATTTGGGGTACTTAAATTACTTTTTACCTTTTGCCCACGGGTTTTACTATGATACTCAAGTGTTGAAAGTAACGCACATTTTGTTTGAAATTTTAAAAGTCCGATTGTAAGGGGTCGCTTTTTTGCGGTTACCGAAGGGTTCGCTTAGCGGTTAGCGGTTATCCCCCAGGTGAGCCTTTACTCTTATGTAGAAAAGTTACAAAGTAATTTTGGGTACTCAAATCACTTTTTACCTTTTGCCCACGGGTTTTACTTTGATATTCAAGTGTTGAAAGTAACGCACATTATGTTTGAAATGTCAAAAGTCCGATCGTAAGGGGTCGCTTTTTTGCGGTTACCGAAGGGTTCGCTTAGCGGTTAGCGGTTATCTCCCAGGTGAGCCTTCACTCGTATGTAGAAAAGTTACAAAGTAATTTTGGGTACTCAAATCACTTTTTACCTTTTGCCCACGGGTTTTACTTTGATATTCAAGTGTTGAAAGTAGCGCACATTATGTTTGAAATGTCAAAAGTCCGATCGTAAGGGGTCGCTTTTTTGCGGTTACCGAAGGGTTCGCTTAGCGGTTAGCGGTTATCCCCCAGGTGAGCCTTCATTCGTATGTAGAAAAGTTACAAAGTAATTTAGGGTACTCAAATCACTTTTTACCTTTTGCCCACGGGTTTTACTTTGATATTCAAGTGTTGAAAGTAACGCACATTATGTTTGAAATTTCGGAAGTCCGATCGTAAGGGGTCGCTTTCTTGCGGTTACCGAAGGGTTCGCTTAGCGGTTATCCCCCAGGTGAGCCTTCATTCGTATGTAGAAAAGTTACAAAGTAATTTGGGGTACTCAAATCACTTTTTACCTTTTGCCCACGGGTTTTACTTTGATATTCAAGTGTTGAAAGTAACGCGCATTATAATTGAAATTTCGGAAGTCCGATCGTAAGGGGTCGCTTTTTTGCGGTTACCGAAGGGTTCGCTTAGCGGTTAGCGGTTATCCCCCAGGTGAGCCTTCACTCGTATGTAGAAAAGTTACAAAGTAATTTTGGGTACTCAAATCACTTTTTACCTTTTGCCCACGGGTTTTACTATGATACTCAAGTGTTGAAAGTAACGCACATTTTGTTTGAAATTTCGGAAGTCCGATCGTAAGGGGTCGCTTTTTTGCGGTTACCGAAGGGTTCGCTTAGCGGTTAGCGGTTATCCCCCAGGTGAGCCTTCATTCGTATTTTCGGGTTTTACTATGATTTGCGTCTTATATTCACGGATTACTTCGCAATTCGAACCGGAACCTTAAGGCCTCATACCGGACTTTTGTTGCCTCATTTACAATAGTGCTTTAATATGCAACTTTAATGAACGAAAATCCAATAAAGAAACAGCTCTACTGGAGATGTTTTAATTTCTATTGAAAAAGCACTTATCCAGTACTCAATAAAAAAAAATTCCCCAAAATCTGACCGGTGGATCGATTTTTATAACATCTATAACTGCACATAAATACTATCCAGAAAGTGGGGCTTTCCTTCAGTGACCCGCTGACCACATTACTCAGGACAAACAAACGTACACGTCCGAGAATCGCCCGAATGCCGAAACTTTTCCACCCGATCCTGTCAGAAATACACAACCTTTCATCTCAAATCCTTCGATATGACATGGGAGCGATAAAAGGCAATTTATCGTCTACATAAACACACGATTTTGGGGCCCCATTCATATTTCGGAGGGAATACTTCTAAGTGCCCACCCGCGCAGTAATACCGGAACGAGGCCTTCAGTGCGGATTACAGATATCCGGTCAGATTTGAACTTTGACCCGAAACCTTGACCTGGCGTCGACGTTGACTACGCGCCTGGAGCGAGCTTTGTGCGTATTCAAAGTGCGTTTCGAAGGTAGATATATTTATTACCTTTGCCAGAATGGCAAGGATATGTTTTAGGCTTGTACGTCTGTCTGTCTGTCTGTCTGTCTTTCTGTCTGTCTGTCTGTGAACAGCATCACTCGAAAAGCGCCTTTGATTGATCCTGATGATATTTGGTAGGTGGATATAGGGGTCGTAATCCCCATACTACTTCTCTTGCCCTCGCATGTTCTAAGTTTATGACCTTTGTGATCCTTTGTGATCCTTTGTCCTGCTCAGACTTTTTTTTGTCAACCCTCCTAAGCTGGTTGTTTAATCGTTAGGCTCGACTGTTATGCAGTTGTGGAGTAGAATGGACTGGGGATGATCCTGGTTTTTGATGCAGAAAAACGTTAGGGGCTCAAGTTGCGCTTTTATGACACGTCACATCAATTATCTAAAACATAACTTTGTCTTTCCTTCACACAGTAACTTGCAAAAAAAAAAAAAACCGTCAGATAACCGTAAGATAATCATACTGACTTACTTCATACTTGATAAGGTCTCTTCATCGTTGTGTCAAGTGGTCTGCATCAAGACAACGTCTCTTGTGGACCATCCTGCGCCATTCCATGCAATTCTGGGCCGTCACTTCTACGTCTCTAACTAAGATAATCATACGAACCCAGATTGTAATAGAATGTTACAACTTCCGCAGTCTATACGTGTTGCTCATCTTCTAAGGTTGTGCCCCTTTGTTAATAATGTCTATGGTTCTATTTTATTAATGAGGTTCAAACGTTGATTCAAAGAATAAAGCTTCTGCAACTGTTAACATATGGATTGTAGTTTTACATGAATAGATTGATACTCTAAAGAGGGCGTCTTTTCAACTAAAAATAAACTTGGATTATAGCAGTTAGTAGGGATATCATCAGGTTAATTTGACTCAGACAATAACGATGTTACCTGGTTTGGATATGTCTTCTCGTCATTGCAGAGTGGACCGTGAAACAGCATCAAGATTGCTTCGCCAAGGGAGTGCATCCTATGGCAAAGACAAGAAAAGCGCCGCCCAACGGTTAGAATTATCATTGCAGGAAAACCCGCATCCGTCATGGTCAAAACTAACTTGGATGGTATCACATCAAACAGGCCATACAAGATCGATGCACAAAGTCTGGAAGACTAGTATCATTCACCAAGTTGACTACTACATGTACATCGAACTAGTTTCCCTTCTACAACTACGGTCATGGCTACATGTTTAAAATTAATGATGTCGTCATCCATAAAACTTACCTGCCGTGGCCTTGCTGACATTGTATTTCCATGTCCCGTGAACAGCAGTACAGAAGAGGTTGGTGCCCATCATAAGCTGTGGTGTTAGAAACTACTGCACGAGTCTCCCAACAAGACGATGTGTCAGCTCTGGCCCGTGGGTCTACCCGGACAAGCTCAGCCAGTGGTGACCAGAACTGCATGCAAAGAGACAGAATAATCTTTGTGTACTATTCACAGTGTCACACATGTCCCCGCGCGCCACAGACAGGTGGTCAGTTAACTCAATTTTAGAGGGTAACCAATCAGAGGAGTTATGCAAATGTACACGTATGCTAATGAGTGCAGGGGTATAAAAGGGAAAGATATTATCACAAAAAAGGCGCACAGTTTGACTTTGGGGAGGAAGATAAAAAGGTGGTTGGCAGAAACAGGCGAAAATTAAAGTCGGGTCAATTAGGGACAGTAGGAAGGGTATGAGGGTGTTGAGATATAAAGAAGAAGGTATCTTTACCCTAAACACCCAACCATCCTCTCTAATTTCTTATGGCTTGGGAAAGGTACTCGCCTCGCTCTCTGCTCAGGGATGGAAATCTTTGAGGTTGACACACATCCCCAACATATTTTCAGAATTTCGAGTTCCAAAGGCGCGAGGCGGCACAAGGAGGACCATGGAAATTTTGAAATCTTGACCCTCTAAAATGATATTTCCTGCATTCTGATGGGTAAATTTTGCTGGCAGACTAAGCTAACTTCAATGACATTTCTATTTGCAAAAAAAAAAGATTTTTGAGGGTATATACCATATTTTTACCATGTCGATGACCGAAGCCGAAGGTGAAAGGAGTCGCAAGTGAGGTCCGGCGAAATTTGAAATCTTGATCCTCTGAAACGCAATTTCCTGTGTTTTGAAGGACTAAATTTACTGGTAGACCACGTTTCGACTTACGAAATTTGGGAGGCCAGCTACGATTTACGGGTAATTTTAAGGCTTAATTACGCTTTACGTGAAATTTTTAGGCTGTGAAATTTTTAGGCTAGATCACGCCTTACGTGAAAAACACTGGCTACGCTTTACGGTAAATTTTCCATCCTCACTACGAATTACGTGAAATAAAATAGCTTACCCTACGAATTACGGGAATTAAAAAGGCCTGCCTACGCCTTACGGAAAAGAGCATGCAGACCCTCAGGAAGGTGGAAATCGGGTTCTTGGTCCCTTAGCATAAGGAGCTTTTATCAAGATTGATAAAAGCTTCTTGCTTAGCAAGAAAACTTTCCCAGCCAGAGAAGGCCAATTGCTTATTATGCTCTTTTGTTCTTCAATCAATCACAAACAATACTAAACCAACAGACTGTATACATCAGAACTGCACTGCTTCCCAATGTTGTGCTTTGTGGCTTAGGTGGTAAGGGTTTACGATTATGACTTACAATTGCATTTTGGCCCAGGTTCTAATTGTCTACAAGAGTATAAAGGGGTTGCATTTCATTTGCTAATCGACGTGCAGTCTGATAACAGTTATTAGACTGCACGTCGATCATTAAACAGAAGGTCACTAGTCACAAACATGCGACTAAAATATATGATGCACAAAGTAAAGGTGTTTCTCTTCTGAATCCAGCTTAACTTAGAAATGTACCAGAAATATTTTACATGACATTGTGTTGTTCTGGTTAGAGTCTGTTGGAGGCTCTGTCTGTTGTGTTTACTAGTATTGTCAAATAATATACTCCACGATCCAATAAAGCCATTCTAGCTTTGTGCAAATCACTTTCAAAGTAACATTTTCGTACTTCTAGCTCTGTATAGTCAATCAATTCAAATTGTTACAAATGTTATCTGTATTAATATTGTATCACACAATCGATTGACATAAATCAGCTAAAATAGATTACTCTGTGTAAAAGTATTAGTGAAAAGGCGTTTTACTATCCACAGCCAAATGTCAGTATTAGCGACGGAATGCCCGTGGATTTCACCTCTACATATTGATGAAATCCACAGCCAACCAATTGTCAATATTAGCGGCAGAATGTCCGTGGATTTCATCACTACATACAGATGAAGTCCACAACCAAATGTCAGTATTAGCGACAGAATGCCCGTGGATTTCATCACTACATACTGATGAAGTCCACAGCCAAATGTCAGTATTAGCGACGGAATGCCCGTGGATTTCATCACTACATACTGATGAAGTGCACAGCCAAATGTCAGTATTAGCGGCGGAATGCCCGTGGATTTCATCACTACATACTGATGAAGTCCACAGCCAAATGTCAGTATTAGCGACGGAATGCCTGTGGATTTCATCACTACATACTGATGAAGTCCACAGCCAAATGTCAGTATTAGCGACGGAATGCCCGTGGATTTCATCACTATATACTGATGAAGTCCACAGTCAAATGTCAGTATTAGCGGCGGAATGCCCGTGGATTTCATCACTACATATCGATGAAATCCACAGCTGTGGAGTTCATCATCCTTCTACCGATGAAATCCACAGCTGTGGATTTCATCAACAGCTGTGGAGTTCATCAATCCACGGTCCTTGGATATACCTCCTCAGTCATTCACTTCCATTCTAGCTGTAGCACAAACAACAGCAAAGCTTGTCTCTCTTGCGGTCTAGTCACAAAGACGATTTTCCACCCGACTGCCCCGTACCTCCGTGCCAAAATTCACACCTCTCCAAATAACTATTTGCCACCTCGGCCGATCATGCAATTTGCCATTGCGGTCGTTGCATTATGGTAATCACAAGAAGCTATACCTAGTCTACCTTTAGTTTTGTTCAACTTCTACACCGTTTCTATCTTCTGCATTTAAACGTTATAGATACTTTTATTGCGTTCATGAATGAAGCTTCCAATGTTTCTCGTTACTTTTCTTTTCTATCGGTACACCGTGTGCATCTATGACTTCTATACTGTAATTTTTATACTTGACTGCACAAAACTGACGGCAATGCCACAAGGGTGTTCCGGATGGAGCACGGAAGAGTTTGCATATTACTAAGGAATAACTGCTCGGATTTTATTTGATATCATAATAATAATGTGTAATGCATAATCATATATACCCCGAGTCTAGCTAGGGTTAAGAAAACTTTCGGAAATAATGTCAGAATGTGAATTTCAAATTGGTGAAAGCATATTGGCGCATAGCAAACCCATTGTTAACAAGAATGGATGTCATATTTAGTATGTTTTGCTACATAGACACTATTGACTTGCGATATATTATTAATCCAGAAGACGGAACACCCGATGACTGCAATGATGACCCTGAAAGCCACGTGTACAACAATTCCGACACAGATGACATCGACAGGCCACAGCAGTCTGCTGCAGAGATAGGGCAGACAGCTGATAAACAGGAAAACACCACAGCATCAAACAATGTACAGAAGGACGACTCGGGCCTGCTGAATAACCCAACCTACGTACCTGGCGCACTTCGACAAGATCACAACAACAAAGGTACAATGTAAATTTTAGAGTTTATTTTTCCTATAAAGGGGAAGAGGGACACTGTGTCCCATGCCCTAACCATTCACACCATTATCATGAGTAGCAGATAATCAGACAAGATGTTTTTGATTTGATTTGATTTATTCGGCTGTATAGAAAGAAATACAGCCAGGGCTACTCAACAGCCGGAGGCTATTATCAAGGACTTACTGTCACCATAGTCTTTAAATGTGACCTGTCTAACATTATGTTCCCCTCAATAAACCTCAACATTCCTCATCTAAACTGTACTCTAAACTATACTCTGCCATAGTGAAGAGGGTTAACCAAAACCATACCCTGTGCAGTCAGCTTCATTGACATTTTTTCTTTGTGTGTTCACGAACCACTATCACTACTTTTGTTGGAAAATTACATTATATTGAATTCATGAACGCCGAGGCAGTGGCATCTATGGCGTTCAGGATTCTCTCCATAAGCCTCAGTCTCTATGTTTTAACCATATAAATATCATATAGCCAGGTGGGTATGACTCATGTGGAACTCCATTAATTCAATTTTCAATTCAATCTTTATCGCGCAACAATTGTACAGGTACAATGTATGACAAACAAATCAAGAGTAATACATGTACAGAACACTTAGACTGACATCTACGCTTATACACAATGATAAGGAGTTCTAGGTAACAAATGACTAATCACATGCCACTTTAACTGAGTGGGAACAAGTATTATATAGTGATACGTTATAAAGAGTTAACTCAACTGTTTGTGTCAGTACGATTCCTTTTTAGAGAGTGATACAGGGACAGATGTGTCCTCCGGGACGGTTTCATCTGATGAAAGTGAACGCACCGGCTACAACAGCGGCTACCACAGCGGTGACGAGGAGGAGTGGACACTCTATCGAGACTTGACCATTGCACTACCTCACCAGCCAGGCGATGTTCCTCAAAGTGTCATCGAAGAGACGAAGCGCGCTGGCAAAAAGTTTTATCTAATAGAGTTCGCTGCGTTGCCTCGTTACAGCAATGAGATTGTACACAGCAAGAACTGGGTCTCAGAACAGACATTGATGAAAAAATATGGTTACCTCGTCCTGAAGTAATGTAAGGTCGCCATATCGCTTGCAGTACAACTTTTCTTTCCTAATGTGATACCATGCTTGACATATAGGACGAGATGCACGTTGATTATGAATTCCATGATACATTTTTGATCGACGTCAAATGATAGTAAAGTGTTACCAAACAGCATTACCGTACACTAGTGTCTTTTGTGTTGTTGTATTGATAAATGCTTACCTTATAGACACGTATGCGTTACTTACCAAAATATACTTACTCAGTTATTTACTCCGAAGCAGTTTTATTTACTCCGGAGCAACACGTATAGCTACTCCAAAGCAATGGTTCACTGCATGTACATATAGATGGTACATATTCGTACGTACATGACAAATATACTTACAACGAATATACTTACTCACTTACTCCGGAGCATACTCCGGAGCAGATTTTTTACTCCGGAGCAGTGTTTCTACTCCGGAGCAACGCGTATAGCTACTCCAAAGCAATGGTTCACTGCATGTACATATAGATGGTACATATTCGTACGTGCATGACAAATATACTTATTTACAACAAATATACTTACTCACTTACTCCGGAGCATACTCCGGAGCAGTGTTTTTACTCCGGAGCAGTGTTTTTACTCCGGAGCAACACGTATAGTTACTCCAAAGCAATGTTTCACTGCATGTACATATAGATGGTATATGTTCGTACGTACATGACAAATATACATACTTACAACAAATATACTTACTCACTTACTCCGGAGCATACTCCGGAGCGGTTTTCTTTTACTCCGGAGCAGTTTTCTTTTAGGGACCTGACGTTATTTACTGGGGGGGGGGGGGGGGGGAGGGCTGGTGCAAAATAGGTCTGGTAAAAAATTTTTCAATGGCCCCCCCCTCGGCTCAAAAAATTTTTCAATGGCCCCCCCCTCGACTCAAAAAATTTTTCAATGGCCCCCCCCCCCAAACTTTTCCTTGCCTTTTCCATTACACACAGTCTGTCATTAAATGATATAGCAATAACAATAGCGGTAGCGTTGTTTGAACGTGACGACGACCGGGGTGTCAAGACCCGCGCGTCAACAAATTACGCACGTTGGAGTCCTAGCTGGGGCATATGTTATCTCCCAAAGTTTTACAACAGCCGAGTTTTCATTTTGATGACATATATACAAACATGTAGCACTTGATATTGTTACACTCACGCTGCAACGGTTCTAAGACTTACCTTGTCTGATATCACTTCTCCGATCTACGTGAAAAAAGTCTCTGGTAACGTTTAATACGCAAGATCACGAAACTGAGCGTTTCCGCCAGACCGACGGCTAGCTGTTATTTAAAGGCCGTCCAGGGATCGGAGGGCCGAAGGCCCGGCCGGTCTCGGGGGTTAGGGGCATGCTACCCGGGAAATTTTGATATTTTTGACCCTCTAAAACGAAATTTCCCGCATTCTGTGAGGCAAAAAAATTTGGATTTTATGCGTCCACATCAACGAAGAGAAAAGCGGGCGGGGAGGGGCGGTAATCCAAGGCGATTTTTTCCACTACACATGTACGAAATTTACACAAAAGAAAACAAATTAATGTTGTAGATGGAAGAGACTTGGGTATATTTTAGCGATATCGTTTCGAAAACCGCTTCAAGACTGCTTCAATCTTTCCAAAACGGGAGTTATTTCGGCCAATTGCAACCTACAAAATTGCCAAAAAAAATTCGCGCCACCATGATTACGTCATATGCAGCAGAGAGCCCGCTGTCACGAAAGTAAACATCGTAATGTTTTATCCCGCTGCCGTCCGTGAACCATTCCGTATACAAAGAACAGATGCACGCAGGATTGATATCTATACCAATTTTAGTTTCTATAGTTTTCTTAAACTTCGTGCGAACAAGGAATCACACGACAGAGGCGGCTGCAGAAAATTTCTCAGCATGGGGATCAGGGCGAACTATATCAACGTAATCCTTGGGGGTCCGGGGGCATGCTTCCCCGGCAAAATTTGGAAATCTTGACTATCTGAAACGATCTTTCCTAAATTTTGAAGGGCAAAATTTGCTGGCAGACTAAGCTTTAAGTTTAATAGCCTTTCTATTAGAACTTCACATGGTTTTGAGGGCGACGATGCCCCCAACGTATTTCCACGATTTCGAGCGCCGGGCATGGCACGAGCCGTCGCAAGGTAGGTCTGGAGAAATGTCATTCAAATGATGAAGTTTGGACCCTCTGAGACACGATTTTCTGCATTTTGAGGGTTAAACTTCGCTGGTAGACTATGCTAAATGTAATGACAATTTTCTGTCAGAGGAAGAGATTTTTGATGGCGACGAGTGCCGAAGTGTTGTGTGCGCCAGAGGCGCAAGCCGTCGCAAGGGACGTCCAGAGAAAAATTGAAATCTTGACCATCTGAAACTTCATTTCCTGCATTTCAGGGGCACATTTTGCTTGTATTTATCAAGGCCCCTAAGGCAATTTTTTTTCAATGGCCCCCCCCCCCTCGGCTCAAAAATTTTTCAATGCCCCCCCCCCCCCCCCACCTATGCACCAGCCCTCCCCCCCGGTAAATATCGTCAGGTCCCTTACTCCGGAGCAGTTTATTTTACTCCGGAGCAGTTTTTTTTACTCTGGAGCAATACATATAGCTACTCCAAAGCAATGATTTACTGCATGTACATATAGATGACACATGTTCGTACGTACATGACAAATATACTAACTTATTACAACAAATGTACTTACTCATTTACTCCGGAGGATACTCCGGAGCAGTTTTATTTTACTCCGGAGCAGTGTTTTTACTTGCTTGGGCGTGTTCATTGCAAAATTTACGCCATGATGATGCAAACGTGTGCAGTTAGAAGCCAACAGAGACACTGTACAACCGACGGGTACTTTTCGTGCCGCCGACGGTCAAGCCGCGTGTTCATTGCAAAATTTACGTCACGATGATGCAAACGTGTGCAGTTAGAAGCCAACAGAGACACTGTACAACCGACGGGTACTTGTCGTGCCGCCGACGGTCAAGCCATCCGTCCCATCCACGTTGGCGTAACAATGTCGCTAACTCGGTGGAGATGGCGTCGGTACTTCCTCATACTGTTCGTGAACGTTGACGCATACGTCCACGGCGAAAGACATTACGGTAACGAGTCGACCCCAGTTTAATCGTTCCTCTTGCAGTACTTTTTCGAGCACCGTTTCCAGCCCATCCCACGCGTTGGATACGTTGTCCATGAAGCTGTCAGTAATCTTTCCATATTCCTCTTCCGCCGAGATCACATCCACCCATTGTATTACTTTTACGTACGCCACGGAACTGGGGCGTCGCCAGTGCTCGGGAACCAAGCCTGGGGCTTTGTGATATAGTAACTGACGAAAGACGTCTTTTGTTTGTGCTTTCAGCGCATCCATTAAAGACTGATCTCAGCAGATTTAACCGGTTGATTGACTTAGAGACATAGAACCAGGCCAAATAAGGACATGTCTTTCACAATTGGGGAGGGGGAGGTTCATTTGGGGTGGGGCGGGGGTTCTCTATCAAAAGGTCGGCCTGACCCTTATTTCATCCCTGCTCAGATCTAACAAAATACCTATTCCCCTAGATTTTGCCGTCATAACATAACCTCTGACCTGCTGCTGAATAAATTATATGCGACCTCTGACCTGCGCCTGAATACATAATAGTTAACCTCTGACCTGCGCCTGAATAAATTATATCTGACCTCTAACCTGGCCTGAATACATATCAGCAGGCGATGACCTTTGACCTGCGCCTGCTTGCGCCTGAATAATGATAGTCAGCGTGTCCCTACTATACTACTCCTGAATAACCAAGCTAAAAATAACTAACACTTTGTCAAATCTTTACTTCTGTGTTACTTACTTATCCTCTTCGACCCATGAGTGGTATAAAGCTGTGATGAGTTTCATCCACTGGGGTCTGCTATGCTAGGGACTGAGCAGCATCCCAGGGGATCCCAATGGCCGCTATGTCTTTAGCCACAGTGCGCCTCCATGTAACTTTAGGACGGTCCCGTTTCCTCTTCCCCTCAGGGGCCCAATGTAGAGCAACATTTGGAATACGGTCATCCGACATCTGGAGAACATCGCCCAGCTATTTTAGTCTTCTGATGGCAATTTTAGCCGACAATTATCTTGTGTTCGTTATTCTGTACAGTTCTCCATTACAGATTTTGTTTAACCAGTAGATGTTACAAATTCTATGCTGACAACCATTGTTAAATACATCAATTTCTGCCTTTGTAACTTTTGTGTTAATCATTGCATTTTCTTAGGTAAGACAGGGTGGTGGTTGACATGTCTCCGCTCCCGTCTAGTCCGCGGCATCATCATCGCTGTTTCTTTGGGATCCTTGGTTGCTTCGGGAGTTGTAATCGGCATTTATGTCACCGGTCTACTGGAGAACACAACAAAAATCTATCCGGTCAGTCTCCTAAGTATTTAGCAACAGTTAGTCCTTAATATACGTTCTCTCTACATGACTACGAGTAGGTTTCTGGTATAGTCTTAAAAGCTATTACAGAAAAGCAGCCTGAAAAACTAGCATTCAATTATGAAATTTTCTTTAAAAGGTCGGCAGTAATAGGGCCTTCACACGGAAATCGAATTAGCAGGAATCAAGCCGAACAAGTCGGAATGAAGTATTTGCAAAATTCGTAACACATTCGGGGCCATTCCGAGCGGGGGTTCCAAATGGACTTGATATCCCCTTCATACGAGAAAGAATGAGCCAGAATGCCGTCAGAATGAAAATTCTTTTCTATTCCTGGGAATTCGTAGTGTATTCTAGAAATTCTTACTGCATTCGAGATATTCTTTTGGCCACATTCGGGTAGGATTCGAAGTGGCTTGCCTTTTCGGTTCTCCTTCGAATGAGATAAAAACGTTTCGAAGAATGTTGGAATGCCACAGAATGAGGTCAGACTGCAGTTAGACTAGTTAGAATCCACTTAGAATCCATTTGGAATGCCATTCGATATTTCTACACTTCGAATGCACCTCGACAGTTTTTGACATGTCAAAAACTTTCGAGCCAGCCAAAAGAACGGGGACGAATATCTGGAACGCAGTACGAATGTTTAGAATACAGTACGAATTGCGAGGAATTGCCACGAATAGAAAAACATTTTCATTCGGACGGCATTCCGACTCATTCGTGCTCTCGTGTGAAGGGGGCTTTAGGTTGTGGGTAGGAAAATTTCTTCGAAACAGACTTGATAACGATTTATCTGATTTTGAAATTTTGTAAATTTTTTACATCGCAGCCAAAGGCTGATTTTCATACTTTGACATGATCAGTAAAATCATTGTTAAAACAATAGCTGATGTTACATATACAATATTGAAAGGAAAATGTCGATAAGAACACCACAAATTTACAAACTATTTCATACTTCCGAACTTTTCAGTCATCAGATACGAAAGAAATAAGAAGCCACAATGTTGAGTACGAACTCGCTTTAGAGTTTTCGTTTCGCACATCACTCTCTGTTTCTAATAACATTATTCGTATTTCATTATGAATTTGACCCCTATAGCGTTGTTATCTTCACTTAGCTCCATACAAACCAGACTTCTACAACCGACTCGTCTTTTGGGGCAACTGGTGATGATCGTACAACAACGTCTTCACTGACAAAGATGACATCCACCCTGCCGCCCTTGACACCAACAACAAAGGTGACAGCGACAATACCAGCCTTGAAAGCCACAATGATAGGAGTGACAACCACAATGCCAGCCGTGACAACCAAACTGCCAGGAGTGACAACAAAAATACCAACAGTAACAACCACAATGCCAGGAGTGACAACAAAAATACCAGCAGTAACAACCACTGTGCCAGCCTTGGCAACCACATTGCCAGTTGCGACAACCATACCGCTAGAAGTGATTTCGAAACTGCCGGACATCATGACAACGACATACAAAAAGGTAACAAGATTGTCCTACATTCGAGGCGTTCACATGGAAATGTGCAATTTTAACTTGTTTTGTTTGTCCTATTTTGAAATACATTGACTTTATTATGTTTTTACAAAATTCAATGTCTTTGAACCATTTCTCATTTCTTGATTGAGATTTCATGTGATTTTTTCCAAAGAAATACATTAATTTAAGATAAGCGTGATACAGTTTTTTTCTTATTACTCTAGTATCTGTTACTTACGACAAGTGTGACGCGACGGAGCAAGTATCTTGAGACTACGAAGCAAGAGACGTCAACATACATGAAAGGTAAACACTGCTTTGGCTTTTGGACATTTCTTCACTTCGGTAACATTATCAACCAATGAATAAAAGAAATGCTAAGTAATGCATTTGTAACCACTGCTAGATATCTTTATTGTACGGTTTATGGTAATATATTTGTTTCAAAAATACATGAGCCATATACGTGACGCTTGATATAAATTCACGTCACATGGGACGTAAAATACGTGACGTCCGATGTATTACAGAAACGTCACACTTACGTGTGGCATACGTAACGTATTTTTATCAATAACTTAGTTAACGATTGAGTAGGACGTGACTTATGTCCACGTCCCACTTTGTAGAACTTACGTGACGTGTTTTGACAGATCCTTGTTTAATTCACGTCACGTGTGCCACAAAGTACGTGGCATCATGGCAATATATTTGTTTCAAAAATACGGGAGCTATATACGTGACGTTTTTCCTAAATTCACGTCACATGGGACGTAAAATACGTAACGTCCGACCTATTCGAAACACGTCACAGGCTACGTGCAAGATACGTGACGTCCTTTTATCAATAACTTAGATAACGATTTAGTGACTGATGACTGTCTTTGTAGTATGTGTGTGACGTGTTTTAACAGATCCGTGTTTAATTTACTCCACGTGTTACACAAAGTATATGGCAATATATTTGTTTCAAAAATACGGGAGCTATATACGTGACGTTTTACCTAAATTCACGTCACATGGGACGTAAAATATGTGACGTCCGACCTATTAAAAACGTCACACTTACCTGCTGCATACGTGACGTCCTTTTATCAAAAACATAGTATGGCAATATATTTGTTTCAAAAATACGGGAGCTATATACGTAACGTTTTTTCTAAATTCACGTCACATGAGACGTAAAATACGTGACGTCCGACGTATTACAGAAACGTCGCACTTACGTGCGGCATACGTAACGTCTTTTTATCAATAACTAAATTAACGATTGAGTAGGACGTGACTAATATCCACGTCCCACTCTGTAGAACGTACGTGACGTGTTTTAACAGCGTGTTTTAACAGCGTGTTTAATTCACGTCACGTGTGACCCAAAGTACGTGACGTGTTTTACAGATGTCAGACGTCACGCCCGACATAACAAAACATGTTTTTTAGCGTGTGAAGCCTGCCTTTCTGTTGGAGTTGTCCCCATGGTTACGGTTATGGTTAAGTGACCCAAGACCGGGAGAGCTGAGATCTGATCTAATTATGGACCCACGTGTATGTAGCCTTCAAGCATAACGTGCATGTGCGTGATACTGAATCTGTCACGTGGAAAACCTTACCTTGGAGGCGGGCTCTTCTACGGGCGTGCTGTTCTATTGTTGCTACTGTGAACAGTTGCGACTGATATAGTTTCCCTTTTCGTCAACATTGATAGTATCAGGGAAAACTAAAGCCATCACAACATGCTAAAGATATATGAATCATTAACGTCATTATTAGAAATTAATGCCCGTAATGAAGTCTGCTATGGGGCAATAAAAATCGTACGACGATGGAGAAACTTTGAACATGTTGAAATTCCATTAAAGCTCTATTTTCGTCATAGGAGGCTCCCTTTTATTGTGATTTAACTACGGTTGACGCAGGTATGCTCTTATGACCCCATCGTACGACGGACTGCGACCTTTGTGACCACGGCTTTATAAGAACTTTATTGTACGACAAGTGTACATGATACAATGTATGGCAAACAACTACTAGTATTACACAAGTACAAAAGGGAGGTGTAGGATAAAGCTTAACAACCTAGTTAACATAACAATAAGGGCTAACATAATATACGGATGTCTATAGGTATGAATAAGTCAACATATTAGGTCTAGTATGTCATTTACACTATTAGTTCTAAGATATAAGCGTTTGTGAATATATATGCCTACTTGAATACAGTGAGGGTTGTCGCCTCCCTGAATGTAGTTGAATTTATGTATCGAACATATCAATAATATATATATATATATATATATATATATATATTAACTATTGCGCCCGATTGTTCCCCGACTTACGACGTACTGTGTAAATCGCAGTAAATCGTACGCGCTTGTGACCGGCTTCAAGCTTCATTAATCTTTTTCAGAAACATGTGGATTATCAGCGTTTCGCCACATCCCCCGGAGTGATTGTTCAGGTCCAGGTTCAGACATATCCAGTCCTCCTGGTGTCACTCTCCTGGGCTGTGCGGAAGTGTGTTGTGCCGACTCGACATGCCTGTCGTTTCAGTACAACATAGTCAACCAATGCTATTTGAAAAGCAGGCTCTGCTCAGATGGGCAGAAAGTGTCTACATCGACTGGCAACATGTACGATCGGATTCCTATACCAGGTTGGAGCATTTTATCCATCTATAAAGTACAGCATTTATCAAACTGGGGAACTCAACAGCAGAGGCGGGTATCGGTTTTTGAGATACAGTTTGTTTACAAAAGTACTTGTTATCCTTATGAGATCTTGTACCACGGAAATGCAGACTTCGTACCCACAGAAAAAAAGGTCTTTTATACTATGGCAATATATTTGTTTCAAAAATACGGGAGCTATATACGTGACGTTTTTCCTAAATTCACGTCACATGGGACGTAAAAAAACGTGACGTCAGATGTATTATCAAGACGACACACTTACGTGCGGCATAGCTGACGTCATTTTATCAATAACTTAGTTAACGATTCAGTAGGGCGTGACTTATATCTTTGTAGAACGTACGTGACGTATTTTAACAGATCCGTGTTATTCACGTCACGTGTGAAACAAAGTACGTGACGACTTTTACAGATGTCACACGACATACCAAAACACGCCACATGCTCCTTAATGTGTGACATAAGGTACGTGACGTCTTTTACAGATGTCAAAACGTCATCATGACAAGTCATCGATGTTGTTATTGGCAAGATAAGTCGTAATAAACATTATCGTTCTGTTATCTGCACTTACTGTTACATTTTTGTAGCATACATTAAGGTTTTCTGGGAATACCCCCATTTCACGGTTCCAGCCAATCAAGTCAAATTGATGACGTCATGATTACGTCACCGTTGCGTCAAACGTACGTAAATGTCAGATATTATGTCTATATCATGCTCTGAAAATTTGGTGGCCATACGATAATTCGTTTTAGAATTACAGGTGTCAGAAGGGGCGGGCCTCAAAAGACCGTCCATCTACCCTCCCGCCACCCCCCAACCCCCCGTCCATGGAAGACCAAAAAAGCCCGGTCTGAATAGGGTTAATGAGAAAATCTATATTTATAGTGTTTTCCATCATAGGACACAAATACCTGTAACATATAACTTGTGGTAGGTAGGTAGGAAGATTATCAGACATCAATTTTGCAACACTTCCATAATTTGCATAATATTGCAAAAACTAATTGTACTGCCCAAAGAAATGTGCAGCTTTTCAACAGAGCTGGAATCTACGACAGGAAGAGAATTATCAAGTTTCCTATGTAAGCGTTACTAGTATAATCAATATCTGATTGGTTGAACGCCCGTGCAAACTAGGTCTGGAATACGTAGTTTGTATGTATCTCAACGCAAGAAGAACATTGTTGGCCTAGCGGGCAGATGTCGGCCATCTCGTCCGGCCCAAATTTTATTTTTAATTATAGTGTTTCCCTTTTAGGACTCAAATACCTGTAACATAAATTATATAGTTTGTGGTAGGTAGAAGATTAGCAGATATCAATCATGCAAATAAGTCCCTAAATTGCATAATATTGCATACGATTAACGTCAAAGTGCCCTAATTAATCTCAGTACATATAGTAAATGATTGGATTGTCAGTATTGTGACCTTTGTAAGTTAGTTAAAGATGTTCATAATCAAGCATAAATTATGCAGATGTGAAAGTCATCTGTATCATCAGAATATTTCATGGAGGTATTAGGTCTCCGAACTCTTGTCTTTGAAGCACCCTGTCCGCAAGACAATCAAATCGTACTGTCCAGTGGTAAGACGTACACCGTCCCTGAAGGCAACTCAACGTATGGGGGCGCACAGGAAGAATGCAGACGACAAGGCGGCATCGTTGCGATTCCAAGGAACGAAGAGGAACAACAGAACCTGGCGTTCCTAAAGAACTGCGTCAGCAGGTAAGGTGACAAATGTATGGGCTTTGGCCTCACTGCTAGTTGAATGGAAATTCGTGAACAGTTTCATCAGGTCGGTACGTCACTTAATAAAGAAACTCATTTAACACAAAAGTTGCTTTATTCATAACGACTTTTTGGTGACCGTCTGTCACTTTCATCATGGCAATTCTGGCTGGTTGACATAGCACTACAGCACAAGATGTTGCTGCGTCCGAAAGACGTTGAATGGATATTGTTGTCTGCAGAACTAGCGATAAGAGAGGCAGTTACAAACTGATGCCATGCACTTTTACATTTAACAATATAGGGATGCTCAGTTTTGGCTTGGTATAAGGAAGACAGCGGGTGTCTGGAGAGACGATAGGGGCACCGCACTGGGCAGTTTTACGAGTTGGGCGTCCGGGGAGCCAGACAACAGAGTCGGCTGTGCGCATATCGTCTACGGGAACAAAGTGGGCGAACGACGAGACAAGTGGGCAGACGCAGACTGCCTCCTACTATTCCGCTACGTCTGCGAGATACAGGATGGTAAGACATATTCAACTTCTCTTTTCGATCACCTTTGGCAGAATTACTCTGAAAAAAGATATATTGTATGATAGAATTGTCCGATCAAAGACAACATCCAAACGGAAATATGAACTGCGTCAATTGAAGAATCTTTATAATAGAAAGTTTATTTTCAAGATCATGCCCGAAGGCTAATTGCAAATACATGGTAGAAACATAGGGAACATACATGTGACAATGAACAGTGATCAACATAATTGTAATCTATGGCCATAATCATTACGCACTTTAACGCACGTTTTGTGATACCATATTCCGATATAGAATGTACAAAACAGAACGATACATTATCGCCTGAATTGCGATATCATATACATGATGACGATATTTAAATTACGTCTTAAGCTAAGGGCACAACCCACCGTACGTGCTTTTGGTCCGTTCGTTTTTTGGAAGTCATGTTTTTCTGAAAAAGTGGGGAAGGAATAGTAAGAGAAGGGAGGGAGTACGTCTCAACGCGCGTCACTTGCACGGCTGCGTAAGGTGTAAGTATGTGGTCTGCACGCCACGCCTGGTCGTGAGCCGGTTGTGTGTATCGTTCGTTGCGCAAGTGGTGAGTTGAACATGCGATTTCTGTGTGATTGCCAGGTTACCGTATATGCAGGCCCTGCTTATATGCGCTGCGTATGTACGGTGTCCTTACTCGCGTTACGGGGCACACGCGTCGCCTGTAACGTGGACAAATAACGTCCCGCTCAATTTCTAGTTATTGATCGTTAACTAAGTTATCGATACAATTAAGTCAGGTATGCTTCGCTTTCATGTGACGTGTTCGTAATATGTCGGACGTCACGTATTTTACGTCCCATGTGACGTAAATATAGGTCAAACGTCACGTATATAGCTCCCGTATTTTTGAAACAGATATATTGCCATACCACGTGTTCCACAAAGTATATGGCAATATATTTGTTTCAAAAATACGGGAGCTATATACGTGACGTTTTACCTAAATTCACGTCACATGGGACGTAAAATACGTGACGTCCGACCTATTAGAAAAACGTCACACTTACCTGCTGCATACGTGACGTCCTTTTATCAAAAACATAGTATGGCAATATATTTGTTTCAAAAATACGGGAGCTATATACGTAACGTTTTTTCTAAATTCACGTCACATGAGACGTAAAATACGTGACGTCCGACGTATTACAGAAACGTCGCACTTACGTGCGGCATACGTAACGTCTTTTTATCAATAACTTCGTTAACGATTGAGTCATCATCATCGTTCGGCTGCAGCGCAGGCGACTGCAAGCCTTCTCCAGTTCCGCCTATCAGCAGCGAGCTGGCGAAGCTGCCTGGGGGTGATCTGGCCATGATGGTCTCCCATTAGCCGCTGGACGTACTGTAGATAAGTAGTAGGTTGGCGTCCCCGTCTACGTCTGCCATGAGGAGGGATGTAAAGTGCATACAGACTGACAGGCTCATCCTCAGGCATGCGTAGAACGTGTCCGAGAAAGTTCAGCTGCCTCAGGCGCACGAGTTGTATCAGCGGCTTTGTTTTGGTCATATCGTAGATTGTGCTGTTAGGTACTCTATCGATCCTTTTGATGCTCAACATGATACGATAGCATGAGGTGGCGAAGGAGTTGATCTTGTTCTCCATGTCCTGTGTGAGCACCCAAGACTCACACCCATAGGTAAGCACAGTTACACATGTAGCCATAAAGAGCTTTACTTTGGTTGCTATTGGAAGGAGATCGCTCCTCCAAAGGTGTTCTAGCTTCCAGAAGACGGCCCAAGCTAGAGCTCTGCGTTTCTTGAGGTCTGCGCTACTTGAAGCCATCATAGAGCCAAGATACTTAAAGTCTTGAACCTGTGAGATGGTTTCTCCATACACTTGTAGTGGCTGACCCGGGTCTGTATTGTAGCACATGTACTCAGTCTTACGCACACTTACAACGAGATCGAACTCCGCAGCAGCTTTGGCAGTTTCTGTCAGTTGTGCCTGCGCTCTTGCTCTCGTGGACTCTAAGAGAGCAATGTCGTCCGCGAAATCTAAGTCGTTTATCTGTTTTGCTAAGTTACGACTAGATACCCTAGGGTGAGTCACTATCCCTGAGTTGCTGTCTGAAGTAGCCCTCCCCAGGAGGCAATCAATAAGGATGATGAATAGAAATGGCGCCAAGACATCGCCCTGCAGGACCCCAGTAGTCACATTGAAGCTCTGCGACACATGACCATCAACATAGACGATTGAGTAGGGCGTGACTAATATCCACGTCCCACTCTGTAGAACGTACGTGACGTGTTTTAACAGATGCGTGTTTAATTCACGTCACGTGTGACCCAAAGTACGTGACGTGTTTTACAGATGTCACACGTCACGCCCGACATAACAAAACATGTTTTTTAGCGTGTGAAGCCTGCCTTTCTGTTGGAGTTGTCCCCATGGTTACGGTTATGGTTGAGTGACCCAAGACCGGGACAGCTGAGATCTGATCTAATTATGGACCCACGTGTATGTAGCCTTCAAGCATAACGTGCATGTGCGTGATACTGAATCTGTCACGTGGAAAACCTTACCTTGGAGGCGGGCTCTTCCACGGGCGTGCTGTTCTATAGCCGGCTTTACAATTCATGCGGACGCCGGCCGAATTTGTAGCTCGGTCAGAGCTCGCCCAGTGTCAACATCGCCCGAGTATCGGCTGTGTTTTTCGCTGAAAATCTGCCCACTTTACAAATGGACGGAGCCCGTCCGACGTCCGTCCAACACAACTGAGTATAATTTGTTAATGAGATTGTGATATGTTTTGAACATGGACGAAGTCAGAACTGACTGACCTTAAAAAAGCCAATATTTGTATCAAATTTAATTTCTGAGTTGCGGGATATATGTAGGACATGAGTGGAGTGGACGGGCACACTGCAAACAATAATATCAACAGGAATGTTGTGATACACCAATCCGAAAACTATCGAAAGAGCCACAAAGTGAACAGACCAGTCTTATTCATCATAATACAATAATTTTGACAAAGCTGAAATCGGGCGAACCTCGGGCGGACCTTGAGCGAACCTCGAGCGAAGGCCGGCAAAGGCCGTCCGAGTTTCAGACTGGAAGCCTTCAGACATGAAGAATATATGATCTCACACATCCAAACCTATAGCAAAAAAATAAATAGGAAGTACTGTCTTCGTGTCCAATTGCCTTACATTATAAAAGGTACTCAGCTTTCTTAGAAAAGTTCATACAGTAGTCTTTATTTGTCTTCGGAACAAACTGTCTTTCGGAACAAACTGTTTACTAAAGATGAAAGCCCAAAACAAAGGCACGTGTTCAACACAAGTGTCAAATCGATTAGGCAACAGTTAAAATTCTGCCGGAGCCCTCCCGAGCTCCCAGCAACACCAGCACAACGGTCGCCCAAAGCATGCCAAACTTGTTTAAAGTCGGACGGAATATCGTCCGGCTATTGCAGGAAGTCCGAACGAGTCTGGCGCGAGGCAGAAGAGTTCGGGCAAACTCCGACCGAAAAAGAGAGAGTAAAAAACCGTCGGGTTGCCGCCCGAGTGTTGGCCAAGTCTTGGCCATTGCTCGGACAAGCTCCGGTCGAGCTACAGGCAACCCATTGACGAGCTCTCCGAGCTCAAAGCTCGCCGCCGAGGCCTCGCTGAAATTAAGCGCAGCGGCAAGTGCCCCGCAAACGCCGGCCGAGCTGCTAAAAATCGCTCGAGGTCCGCATAATCGCGAAAACGCCGGTCATACTCCGGCCGAAAATGTCCATTTGGAGCTCGCCAACAACTCGGCCGAGCTCAATTCTTGATTTGTAAAGGGGGCCTATTGTTGCTACTGTGAACAGTTGCGACTGATATAGTTTCCCTTTTCGTCAACATTGATAAGACACCTTACTTACCAGTATAGTATCCTATCTGGTCTATAGGCAAAGGAAATGCACCTTACTCACCTGTATAATGCCCTATCTGGTCTATAGGCAAAGGAAAGACACCTTACTCACCTGTATAATGCCCTATCTGGTCTATAGGCAAAGGAAAGTTGCTTTACTCACCTGCTTAATACCCTATCTGGTCTATAGGCAAAGGAAAGACGCCTAACTCGCCTGCTTAATGGCCTATATGGTGTATAGGCAAAGGAAAGACGCCTTACTCACCTGTATACTGTAAGTTCATTTATGTTCGCGAGCACTTAATTTCGCGAGTTTGAGCAAATCGGGAGTTCGCGAGATCTTTGAGTTCGCGAGCGGGTGTTTCAATTATTTTTCAAAAGTTACGTTCCGGTACTATGACGGTAGCGAGTGCCCCCCTCCCACCCACATCGCGACACCAGTCATGCCGTCAAAGGTGCCATTTACGCCTTAAAGTTCATAGTTACCCTTCAAACAATGTCTAAAGTTGGTGTACTCAAATAAAAAATGTGTTTCTACCAAGCCACTGTCTCATTGTTGGCTCATTTCGGCCTGTTTGGGCCGTGATTTGACGATAGCGCACAGAACGCAACAGGGCCAATGACCTCTGATATGTCGCAATCACATTTGCCGCACAGGCTGACGGGATACCCACGCCAAACACAAGCGACGCGGGCGCCATTTTGAAATATTTTCGGCGTGAAAGACGACGCTAAGTTTTAAACTTTCAGCGTAATTTGTGGACACAAATTGTACATAAGAAGGTGAAGAGTTTATCCCTCCTATATTTACAGCAGTTCTAACTCAGAATTATGAAACGAATGTCTTTTTTTCGACATGTAAGCGGAGTTTTGTTGCCACGTTTCTAGTCGTGAAAATTTCCCCGCTATTATTGTTCTAAATCTTAGTTGCTGTAATTCCATAGCCATTACTTGTATTTGTAAAAACCAGTACTACTCAGTTTTATTTTTTGTTTTGTTTGTAACTTGTAGAAATCTAGTTAAACTAGGATAATGAACTAAGTAAATTGTTATCGCAGCCATGTCACGGCGTGTACGTTAAAGTTTTGTTAGTAAACAAAGCCGACATGTTTCTTTAATTTTCCTCCGGTCGCCAGTGGCACATTCCTATACAATAATGACTCCATGTATCGTATATGTGTTGAATCAACTTTTATTTCGGTTTGAAAAGAATAAATAGTCTGTTATCAATTGAGTCTTGTCATTGGTATAAGTTGCTATCATAGTAAACACGTAGTTGCAGAGACTGGATCTTTTGGACGGAGGACGTGGGGAGGGGGGCGATATCGAACATGCATGTTCGCGAGTAGATGACTTCGCGAAGCAGAGGTCTCAGCGAAATACGCGAACTTAAAAATCTCGCGAACTTAAATGAACTTACAGTAATACACTATCTGGTCTATAGGCAAAGGAAACACACCTTACTCACCTGTGCGGTGTCTTACCTGGTCCGTAATCAAAGGAAATACACGTTACTCACCTGTACGGTGTCTTACCTGGTCTGCTATAAAAGGAAACACACCTTACTTACCTGTACGGTGTCTTACCTGGTCTGCTATAAAAGGAAACACACCTTACTCACCTGTACGGTGTCTTACCTGGTCTGCTATAAAAGGAAACACACCTTACTTACCTGTACGGCGTCTTACCTGGCCTGTTATAAAAGAAACACACCTTACTTACCTGTATTGCTGTCATTTATTAAGAAGAGAAAAACAATTTGTTTGTCAATGTTAATAAAGGTACATTTTACAATTGAAATTTTCTACGTCATAACTAAATGTTATAAAACATTTCCTTTCTGTACTCAGAAGAGGAGCCCGCTCATGCCATGTTCCAACATTTTATTACTATATTAAATAGGCTATTAATAGCATGTGGTCACATTTTTCTGCACACAAATAATGCAATTAATATTGTTTATGTGTCAACCCCTTCCAATACTTTAAAAATATTTAGGAAGTGAAATGAAATACATTTTTGTATTTGAAATAAGTTTGTACACACTGTAACAGATACTCATCTAATCAAATCCTCATTGTAGCAATGTTTCTGTGATAAATAAAGATAAGAAAAGTCCAGTTTGGTGAAGAGTTATTATTATAATGTAAATAGTATTGTTAATAATGAATAGCTATGTTTTTCTAGTATTGGTTACCTGCCCCTAGTCAGGTTTATAACACCAATGTGTCTGAGCCTTTTGTACATTAATTGGGCACTGAGGAGAATCAATCCTCCAGTTCCTCAAACCTGGGTAATTATAGCACAGAAAAAGGACCACAATGTAAATATCAGTCAGATGATAGCACTATGAATTGAAAATCTTGTTCAGAATTCACTCTAAAATGGTTGTATGATAAGCTATGCTACAACAGTCCCTCCCGCGATACTTATAGAACAGTCCCGCAAGGAGGTCACATGACTAGTGCCCGCCATTTTGAATTGCCATTGTTAATGTATGGCAGTATCTCCGCCGTACATTTTGACCAAAAACAGGGACTTAAAATGCTTGTTAAGCACGGAAACTCCGTACACATCAATGGGACACCATCTTGAACATGATTGTGGCGGTAGGTTTAGGTGTCGTTGCGCGACGGCCGATATTTTTGTGGATATAGTGGGCATTCGCTAAAAAGACATTTTGCTGGGCGTTCGCTAAAAAGACCATCGAGAATCGAAAACTTTGATTTATGTCACTTCGGGTCGATGGATTGACTTGAAACTCAGGATTAATACATGGGAGCACAACGTGGACATATTCCAAGCAAAAATAAATGAGATTCGTGCAGCGCGGACTTCTCTAGAGTGGGCGTTTGTGGGCATTCGCTAAAAAGACCATGCGGTATGCTGTTATGACCTCATTGTACGACGGACTGCGACCTTTGTGACCACGGCTTTTTAAGAACTTTATTGCACGACAAGTGTACATGATACAATGTATGGCAAACAACTACTAGTAACACACAAGTACAAAAGGGAGGTGTAGGATAAAGCTTAACAACCTAGTTAACATAACAATAAGGGCTAACATAATATACGGATGTCTATAGGTATGAATAAGTCAACATATTGGGTCTAGTATGTCATTTACACTATTAGTTCTAAGATATAAGCGTTTGTGAATATATATGCCTACTTGAATACAGTGAGGGTTGTCGCCTCCCTGAATGTAGTTGAATTTATGTATCGAACATATCAATAATATATATATATATATATATATATATATATATATATATATATATTAACTATTGCGCCCGATTGTTCCCCGACTTACGACGTACTGTGTAAATCGCAGTAAATCGTACGCGCTTGTGACCGGCTTCAAGCTTTATTCATCTTTTTCAGAAACATGTGGATTATCAGCGTTTCGCCACATCCCCCGGACTGGTTGTCCAGGTTCAGACATATCCAGTCCTCCTGGTGTCACCCTCCAGGGCTGTGCGGAGGCGTGCTGTGCTGACTCGACATGCCTGTCGTTTCAGTACAACATAGTCAACCAATGCTATTTGAAAAGCAGGCTCTGCTCAGATGGGCAGAAAGTGTCTACATTGGATGGCAACATGTACGATCGGATTCATCTACCAGGTTGGAGCATTTTATCCATCTATCAAGTACATCATTTATCAAACTGGGGAATTCAACAGCAGAAATGGGTATTGGTCTTTGAGATACAATTTCTTTACGAAATCATTTGTTATGCTTATGGGAAACGGAAATGCAGACTTCGTGCCCAACGAAAGAATGTTTTTTATGCCTCATTTGCGGCATCGTCGACGCTTTTTTCGTGTAAATTTCATCGTTTATAGCCTAAGCCTTGTTTTTCGTGACAAACGTGAAACGAATCAAACACAAACATGACAATAGCTCCCAATACCGGGACGATTGCACAGGTAACGATACGTTACTCTCCAAGCAGAGGTTAGGCTCCGGCTGCTTTCTTAACGTTTTCTTAGTCGTTTTTATCGGCCTTTCTATTTTGTCATTTTTCTTGAAGTACGCCAGCCAAAAGTTAGGTCTTGATACAGAAAGATGGAATATAAAATAGAAAGCCCGATAAAAACGACTAAAAAACGTTTAAAAACAGCCGGAGCCTAACCTCTGCTTGGACAGTAACGATACGTTACTATGCCAAGTCTATTGACTTCCCCGTCCCCTTCTCCTTTTAGAGTTTACATATTAATAAGGAGTGACATGCTCAGATTTTATCTGATATTGTAATGATAAAATGTAATGTATGATAGAATACACACACCCTCTAGATAGTGAATAAAGTAACTTCTTGGAAATAATGTCAGAATGTAAATTTCAATTTGGTGAAAGCATATTGGCGCATAACAATCCCATTGTCAACAAGACTGGATGTCATTTATAGCTTTTTTGCTACATAGACAATATTGAATTGCGATACATTAATCATTATGAATCCAGAAAGTAGACACCCCTGTTGTTACAAAGTATCCTAATCTTATAGCATATAATTGTATGCTATAGACACACTTCTTTCAATCAATAAATGTTTGATACAAAAATAAACGTAACGTTATTGTGTTTTGTCTCCAGCATGCCACAATGGTTACCAAATACATAACAACATCTGCTACAAGGCCTTCAACATGAAGATGACTTTTCTCGACGCGTCTTGGACCTGTCGTACTGAGGGTGGGACCTTCGCTATGCCAAAGGACGCCGGCACAGACGACTTCCTGGTCTCCCTGAAGAAAGATGTGGCTGAGAGAGGCCGTTTCTGGTTCGGTTTGGCGGATCGGCGTCAAGAGGGGGTCTGGGAGTGGGTAGACGGCACCCCACTTGAAGGCTACAGCGCATGGGGGCCAGGGGAACCCAACAACGACAAAAATGAGGATTGCGTCCTTTATTATGACGGAAAGACATGGAATGACGACAAATGTTCATCAGCCAAAAAATTCATCTGTGAAGTTAAACTACCAGGTGTGTTTTCCTTTAATTTGAGCATTCACTCAAAATAAAATTATGTATCATTAATATTTTATCATTCAATACTATCTATTGCCAATTGTAAATATCTTTTTAAATGTTAAGAAAAGTATGAGCTTACAAGCCACACATATGATTTCCATGTCTCTCATGATCACCCATCAACAAATAAGCTGTTCACAAATCAAATGTATTTATAACCATCATTTTTCGATATGATATGCAGTTTGAGAAAGACTATTAGTGTTAAAATGCTAAGACAAACTCATTTTGTATAATGAATATTTTCTGGTGTTAATTTGAATTTCCTACTTGTCACAGTTAAATCAATACTGAAGTGATATATATTCATTTACTATATATTTCCAGTCTTCAGCCTTAGGTATTCCCCACCTTACGTTACCTAATGTGATTTTACTATGCATAGATCACGGGAAAGTAATTTGAATAAAATTTACAAATGTTGAAATGATCATGGTAGTATAACGTCTTGTCATGCGCATTGTAGGAGAGTATCCTCCTTTCCAAGTCAAGGCAAATATATATAAGATGAAATTTATTCTTTCTACCCTGTTTTAGCTCCTATGATTGACAACTGCCAAGTCGGATACAAACTCCTAGCCAGGACCTGCATCCGGATTTATTTCAAGGAAGTGTCCTACAAAGATGCCAGGAAGATCTGTGAGACGGAGGGGGCGACACTAGCCATGCCTAAAACAGAAGAGTTGGATCAGGCTTTGAGAAGCTTTGTCCACAAGGAAGGCCACAACGTCCAGTTTTGGATCGGCTTGAGGAACAAACCATTAATTTTTCATAAGCTATCTAAGAGACACTGGATTTGGGAAGATGGGTCTACATTGGGTAACTACAAAGTACGTTGTTCAAGACATGCCTCGCTTTCACCTAACAGAAACAGATTCAAATATACATTTTATGTCATTGTTGAGCTAGAAAAATTATAAAACTCCCAATGGGGTAAAGGAATATTACAAAACTACTAATCTAGGACATTTGATTCGATTTATTTCTTGTCTCTTAGTACGATCTATCCAATGATATCAAGTTTGAAAAGCTACAAAGTGTTTTAAATTTTTGTGCACTACCCACTAATTTGAGACAGCTATATACATATACATATATATATATATTGACCTTGAATTTTGACAGACAAATAACAACCTTTAATAGAAAAGTATTTTAGATTATGAAAACAGAACTACATAACTAATAACAGTGATGGTTATATTTTGGGAAAGCTTATTTTGAAATTTCACTTTGCCAAACTAAAACCATTTCTGAACAGTTGTACCATTATGCTTCAACAGGGATGGAAACCAGGAGAGCCAGATGACCGCAGATGGACCTATATTATAAACCTGTGCGTGACGTACCGGTCAGGTCGCCCTGGTTATCCCATGTGGGGTGATACTTGCTGTCATTTCCGGCACAGGTTTATCTGTCAAGCGCCTCTGACATACACTTGATTTAGGCCAGCCCCTGAGGTGTCAGCAAAAAGCCAACATGACTACAAAACATACCTGAGAGCTCTTCATTGTTGTTGTGGTAGTCAGACAAAACAACTTTTCAGAGTCTGTCCGAAGACTCAATGTTCTTTTCTGAAAACTTTCATACTAAATAATACTAGTATTCCAATACATATTCCAAGCAGCGAAGAATAGGAGTTTTGAAACCCGACGGGATCCCAGTCAAACTTTCAAGCAAAGACTTTAATGTAATTGAAAATAAATTTACAGTGTGAAAGGCTTCACAAAATAGAAGCGACAATGTAGATAAAAAGAGTACAAAGACTCCACTTTTAAAGAGGTATAAAGATTCGGAAGACTCCATTCTTCAAGAGGTAGAGTCAAAAGACTCCATTTTCAAGCGTTAGAAAAAGTCGTAAAACTCCACTTTTCAAGAAGTAGAAAGAGCTGGAAAACTCCACTTTTCCAGAGGAAGAAAGAGTGGGCAAACTCCACTTTTCAAGAAGTAGAAAGAGCTGGAAAACTCCACTTTTCCAGAGGAAGAAAGAGTGGGCAAACTCCACTTTTCAAGAAGTAGTAAGAGTCGTAAAACTCCACTTTTCGAGAGGTAGAAAGAGTCGGAAAACTCCACTTTTCAAGAGGTAGAAAGAGCCGGAAAACTTAACTCTTCGAGGGGTGGAAAGAGTCTGAAAACTCCACTTTTCAATAAGTAGAAAGAGTGGGAAAACTCCCCTTTTCAAGAAGAAAGAGCCGGAAAACTCCACTTTGCGAGAGGTGGAAACAGTCGGAAAATTCCACTTTTCAAGAGGTAGAAAGAGTGGGCAAATTCCACTTTTTAAGAAGTAGAAAGAGTCGTTAAACTCCACTTTTCGAGAGGTAGAAAGAGTGGGCAAACTCCACTTTTCAAGAGGTAGAAAGAGTGGGATAACGCCACTTTTCAAGAGGTAGAAAGAGTGGGAAAACTCCACTTTTAAAGAGGTAGACAGAGTCAATCACTTTTCAAGAGGTAGAAAGAGTGGGAAAACTCCACTTTTCAAGAGGTAGAATGGGTCGGAAAATTCCACTTTTCAAGAGGTAGAAAGAGTCGGAAGACTCCACTTTGCAAGAGGTATAGTGGACCAAACTGGTATAGTGGACCAAACTGGGTCAATTATTATGAAATATTTATACTAGCATTTCCTTACAATATTACACACTAGTCTACCTCCACTCAATCATTTAGGCAAATGCAATACTATATACCATAACGCATTTACATACTGTAGATGCATTTAAGTTCGCGGGGATTTAATTTCGGGTTTTTAATTCGCGATGAAGTGGCAACTGTGAAAACCGCTAAAATTAAACCACCGTGAAAGTTTCTGTATTTACAGTATTGTTTCAGGAGCTCTTCGTGCCCAATATTGGGAGTTTAAAGCCATTCATACTAGTATTTGAAATGCTGGATAGATTGTAGTTGTGAAATGAGGCAAGGTAGTTCATAGTAATTTTTTTTTTTGCAGCTGTGTAGCCATTTGTATATCAACAATATCAGAGTAGATTTTATTTGCATCAAGAATTGGACAATTTAATAAGACTAGGGCAATGTTGATTTCATTATATTACTTATACGTCTTATACGATTTACGGAAACGGCCGAAAATTAATGCCCGCGCGGATGTCATCAATATTATCAAATCAACCTGGCCTAGTCTGTTTCCCTCAAACAACCCATGTGGTTCCGGTAGGAACCAGGGCAAAACATTCCCGTCCGTGACTTAATCAGTAATCATCTGATATAGCAGCACCCATATGTAAATTAGTTGGGTGAACAACCCCATTCATAAATTATGTAAATCTACATGTCATTTTTACAAAGTCTATTTCGTGGAGGTATGAAGCCGCCGAACTCTAGTTCGTTGAGTTATTATTCACTTCACGTTTAATGGTATAGCTGTGTAAATCTTAGAAAAAAAACTGTCAGCTGTTTAAATTGTGACAAAAAGGAATCTATAACTATGTGCATGCATAAATTAGTGTGACCGATGATTTCGGACCTGCCGTTTTTGTTACAAGACTTTTTTCAAAATGTTTCGCTTTAAAAATCCATGATAGTACAATGTACTTTAGGGGAATTTTCTCTATTAGCACACAGCAAGGTATCTAAAGAAAAGTTACTTTCCTAAGGTAGTGCTGTATAAATGGTACTACTGTTGCAATACCTTTTGGCTAGGGGTGGATACCGGTGTACCGGGGGTACAAAACCGTTTTTTTTTGTGGTCTTGTTGGACCGGTCTGAAGGAACGGACCTGAAAACATCAGTGACCGGATGTTGGACCAATTCGAAAATGAACAGATTATGTCGGCAGGCGTTCACTTGTTTGGGCAGGGCTGTAGCCAGCACCTGTCCTTCAGTCCTTTGAAGGAATTTTGCAGCTGGGGACTGAAATAAGTTTCCCCATTCCGTCCCCTTGGACAGACAAAAATTGATATGTAAAGATATAAAAAAACTGAAACCCATGTGTTCTTCTTCACCAAAACAGATGCCATTGAACAGCTTAGTCTACAAGCAAAATTTGCACCTCAAAATGCAGGAAATAGTGTATCAGAGGGTCTTGATTTAAAAATTTTCTGGGACCCAGACCCCCTAGAAATGACGCGCAACGTCATGCAATGCCTTCGGTGCTCGATAGGATTCCCATTCAAAATCAAGGGGACTGAAAATGATTTCAGGCTGGCTACAACCCTGTGTTTGGGGGACTTCAGGTCCACGAAAAGAACAAGAGCGAAGTAGAGGAGAGTTGATTGTCATTTGTACCAAGCTGCTACGACCAAACATGGTCTAAAACAGAGGAAGTCAGTATTGTTTACATGAATTGTAAAATGGACGTCGGATACTCTACCAAACAGAATACGTTGTAGCGAAATGTGCCTTTGATTTGAGCATCACCCATTTAAAGTTTTTCACAGATAATTAGGTCCAGGTTCACGTCCGGACCTGGACCTGATCCACTGGATCTGAACTATACCTGGACCTGAATTATACCTGGACCTGAATTTTCTGTGCCAATACCCTCCCCTAATAAATACCATTATTGCTGCCTACCAGAGCTAAGCAACGTCACAGGCCACAACAAATACATGTTTACCAAAATACAAAATGTTGGCATGAGTATCGTTGGCATAAGCCATATTCTCGTCTCGACTAAAGGTGAAAATGCAAAATTGCATGGATTTTGTTACAGTACGATTATCATAATGAGAAGTATAGATGTTTCATTGCTACTCATATATAAATATATACATACTTATACAGGTACTGATACAGGTACTGTATAGACATTTTATACTAAGATACTAATATAGTGAAACACTAAGATCTTTAACAATTTTTCGTTTGAGGCACTGGAAGAAGAAATTACCCTCTTCGTCTATGGTATGTGGGTTTCTTGGTTTTAATACTAGTTGTAGAATTGCTCTCTTTTCGTCGGTAATGATGGGAAAGCAAGGATATACTTTAGAAGCGTCTGTAAACAGTTTGTCTTCTTTTAAAATCATTTCTAAAATAAATAGCTGGAGATGAAATTGCTTTCGTCTTTCACTGAATTTATTTGAGCTCGATGAAGATTGTTTAGCATATCTCTCCGACGCATGTAATTTTCACTGTCGGTTTAACGTAGATACACTGGTGACACCACGTCAGTACGACTGTATCTCGTTATAGATATGCTACTTCAATGTTTATTTAATGCTGATACGGTCCCACCAATTTTGCTGTTGTGTCGATCTTTGAAAACCACACAGCTCACCCTGTAGAAAACAAACAAACATTTGGAGCTTAGTGTCCGGAGAGAAACATTAACGGTGTTTAAAATAACAGCACATATCAGGGAGTACATCAGTGGTAATTTTCTTTCCACCTTTATAATATTTTATACCTACGTGGTGTAAAGGTCCAATAAATACCATTATTGGTATTTTATCTTATATGTATTACGTTTTATACCTACACAACAGAATTCATAAAATTCTATGGCTTTTCGTATGCAGTACATGGTCTCCAACTGTTCAGGTCTTGGTGAAGTCAACTAGTATTAAACTGCACCTTATGGTCCCCCGTACCAAATAAATCTGCAATACCGGTAGCCTGGTTACCAAACCCCAGCCCGATCTCAAGTATCTATCGTGCAGGGGTCTGGCCGGATGGAATAGGCCGGCTTCTCAATTTTTCCCCTTATAGTGGGCAAAAAACTCCACCAATAGAACAGCAGCAGGATCAGCAGGAGGTAATTACACCCCTGCCATGATTGGTTAAAGAGCCCCAACTGTATTTTTTAAATCCATAACAGTGACCACTAAGTACCCGCTTCGGTACTGTGATAGCCTGCTGACCAACTGTGGTTTGTTGTAGCTGGCTACCTGTGGTGTGTGTGGTCATCAACCCTAGGTTCTCCTCCCTCCGATCAAGGGCCTTCGAGAAACTGTCTACAGCCATCCTGCCAGACCCCAACTCGAAAGATATTTGAGGTTGGGGTATGGTATCCAGGCTACAATACCGGTGGCTGAGAGTGGAGTAGGCTGCAGTACTTACACACTCGCGGCATCTGACAGATGTAAGCCTTCCTCTGTCGACACCGGTACAGGTCCCATTTCCCAGACGACATCACGCCTGCGCAGTCCTTACCCGGGTGACGACGACGACGACGACTGGCCCAGTTCTGGTACTCCAGAGCCGTCCCGTCATTCCACGCGAAATGTTTCTCTCTCGCTCTGTCGTCCAACCCGATCCAGTAGTCCCTGGTGAAATGATGACACTCAAAAAGCTCAATGATCTATTTATCATTTTTACTCTAGAGCATGGAGTTAAAGTCGTGTGGATCGTCCAGTTATACACCCCTCACATTAGGCGAAAATCGATCGGACGACGATTCTGCGAGCTCTAAATTACGAGGAGGCATGACCCTGACGGATCGGAAAGGGGGAACACTGCCATTTCTTCGCAGGGTCGTGCCTCCTCGTAATTTAAAGCTCGCAGACTCGTCGTCCGATCGATTTTTCGCCTAATGTGAGGGGGGTATAAAGAACAGAGATGGCAGACTTCGCCACCATGTAGTTAAGATCCTTCTGGTAGAACATACTTACATTGCAGTACAGACGCACACATACACAGAAGCAAAAAGGTTCATGGTAATGGTAAAATACCGTGCAGCGGCTCCTATGCGCGGTAAGATGATTCTCGCAAAACACTCGCCACTTAACTACTATTCATGATGTAAACAGAGGCTCTTGATGTTGTTTGCATGAAACTCCATCAAAAACAGCGATCCTTTCTTACAGTAGCAAATGCTCCATTGTTCAGTATCGACTTCATTCAGAAGTTTTCAGACAACACGGACGTGGAAAGTCACACCGCTCGACACAAAAGTATGGAAATTTTCATGAATATTAGCAAAATTATCCAGGAAAACAAGGAAGAAATGTTGTAAATGCGGAAACCAGTATAATAGAGATGAGGTAGCTGTTAATTGGTTTGGATATTTGTTTGACATTTGGTAGTCAATTTAGATAGAATCTTGTCACAGTGCTGATGGTGCTTTTTCAAGTGTACATAAGTACCTGAGTACTAGTATATTAATAGATTTTATAATGAACTTATTGTACATTTTAAAATAAAGTTGTAAGCCAAGACCAGCTATTAAACAGTACTCCTTTCCAAAATAACAATTTTTCTTATAGACGCAACAGCCCTTGAGTGACTTTTTCTAACAGATTTTACTTCAAGAAAAAGACAGTTCACACTCATAAACGTAGACGAAACGCCAGCTTTTTTTAAAAGCACTTGTTTTTTTTATTGCAACATATATTTACAAGACATGGTGACGGCACACTCAAGTCGTGACTTATATTCGTGCCGCCACCGCAAAAGAATACAAATACATGGATAAATAAATAACAAGTAGGCAAAGCACTGAAGCAAAAACAACAAATGAAGATTCAAAGATATAAACTGAGAATATGATGATTAACTGAGTCCCTTAAGACTGGTAGGATGATGTTTAGTCATTATTGAAGCGATTGGTATCTATTAAGAAAGTCTGCACAAACATTAATATTTTGGAGTTTTCTGCAGAGCACAGAAAAGAAGATCCATTTAAAAGCAATTGTACTAAATTGTCGTCGGATAGATTGTCCATATCAAAACCTACCAGTCTTCTCAAATTGCCGAAGAGGGAAGATCTCTGATGATTGTAGTTAGGGCAGTGTAACATGAAGTGACTGATACTTTCACATGGATAAACACAAGAACAAGCTGGACTAACAACCAGTTTACGGGTGAAAAGACTTTGATTTAAGGTTATTCACCCGGCTGATCAATTTTCCCCAAAGCCCTGTAATATTTTTTCTATTGAGCCGCTTATACCTGTAACATATGTTTTATACTTCAAGACCACCCTATTCTTACGTATCAATTAGTTATGAATATGGGAAAATGTTTATTCCAGTCAATTTTTTTGGGTGTCTCCGCTGGCGGAGACAGCCAAGTTAATCCCCTGTATAAACAATGACATCATTCTGCACATGCGCACTACTGTCCACAACAAACAAAATGGCGGACATGTCTGGCCTATTTTCGTCACGGCGCACAGGCATCAAAATAGCGACAGATACTTTTATTTCAAGGCTTGCTTGGTTTAGTTAGCCCGATGTTATTGGGTTCATGTATTTGTGTACATAAATAGCCCACTTTGAACGGTGCTGTTGCCTATTTCAGTTGCTTTTTTTATGGAAACAGTCAACAAAATGCAAGTGCGTAAGCGGCAGCGTAAGGCCGTAAATTTTTGGTAGGAAGTTTAGAAACGCTTGCACCGTTAAGAAGATTGGCTAGATTTTTGCGCCGCTAAAAAGATTGGCTATATTCCGCTGTCGAATTCCGCGCACGGTCCTGTGGTGGTGGCATTCCGCGCTCGGCCCGTTGGTCCGTTGCATACCCCGGTGAGCTCGCCGCTAGATCTTCGGCGCTTAGAGTGTTGCCCGCCCGCCCGGTGCACTGGCGCATATCGGAGAATGTTTACGGTCTTTTTTCAGTTACGGGCGGTCGTAACTCGAAATGCCGGTTCAAAAGATGAATAGAAAAAAGTTGTTTACAGGCGTAAAAGCAGAACGGGCCCGGTAAACCTCCGAGCAGTTTAGTTGGCTGGCGGATAGAAAATTATGTCCTACACAACGTGACCTACATTTCACCAATCTCCAAGCAGCGGCCTTTTTGCCGCGAACACTGGCAGCCTTGCGTCTCCGCACCTTCTTCGACATCCGTCTTGATACGAAGCCTAGATCTTTGGCAACATCAAGGTTGTCTAAAAAAAACTCTTGCTTCATTGCCTCCACGATACCAGGCACATTTTTTCAGCGCTTTCACCGCGGCCGCCGCGCAGGGCCCCGGGCCCGGGACACCCGCCATCTGTAAAGTCGGGTCTGGCGCATTACGTCATAGGTATCGGGAAAGATAAACAAGCCGGGGGAGGTGCCCAAAATGGAGGAATAGCCAGATTTCTCGAGGTTTCTCGCGTTTTGCGAGATTGTACGAGAGTTCTAAAGCTGTTTAGGGGTCAAAAGGGGTCAAACTCGCCGAGAGGCAGCACGCCACCAAGTTTGGTGGAGTTTCAGCGCATTTTGCGCTCAAAATGGACTATTTATGGTTCACCGCTCAGTTTTATGGCCATGTGGCCTCATTTAGCCCTAAAAGTAGGAAACGGGGAACATATCTGGCCACATATTCCCCTATATAGTCTTGAAGATAATCGTTCGATCTTCAAACTCGCGGTTGCGCAAAGGGCTATCTTGTTTGGTTCGTCAGGTACGGAGACTTTATTTATTACCTAATTAAAAATCAATAAATTGGCAATAACTACCGACTGTTAGTAGTTATTTTCTTGCGCAACATACAATGCATAGCTTTGATGGTTATGTGTAAGAAAAATAACATTTTTATCCTGTAGGAAATAACAACGTGCTGTATTTTCTACTTAATGACAACAATATAAGGAGCAATAAAGGAGCAATAAAACATGATGACGTCATTCATATGGTCTAAAAAATTGCAATTGGCAAGACTATTTCATAGACAATCAATATTCAGTACAATCATATTCCTTTTCCCAAAAATGTAGGTTTTAAACTGAGGAAAACAATGGAAGGTCAAAATGCCAATTTATCCAACCTAGATACCTTAAACTATGGGTTCCAAGACGAAAACGTGTGAGTAAAGCGCAGGGGTAACGGGGACCTGACGCGAAGTACGAAACAAGGACGGGGCGCACAGATTTGGTCATTTTTTTTCTGAACAGAGGAAGCGATCGGCCAGAGTTAGTTTATTCCAATGATAAGTAGCGTATGGAATAAAAGATCTTTTGAAACGATCTGTAGAACATATAGGTATCTGAATATTTTGTTTGTTGCGTAGATCGTAATGAGTGGAGTCTAACACAAAAGGTGGTATCAACTCTTAAGCAGTCTTTTAAATGTGCTAATCTTTGAAGATACAATACATCTTACGGCGTGATTGCATTAATGTGTAGGTCGCTGCACGATTTCGATACGGTAGAATTGTCCAGCATGTTGTGAAAAAACGAATCGATGACAAGGATTCTACATTAAAAGGGACGGCTGCATCAAAAAGAGACGTAATCCCGAAAAATTTGTGCCACATTCGGGTGGGAATTCCAAATGGACCTTATACCCCCTCCACACGAGGAGGAATGAGCCAAAATGCCGTCAGAATAACTTTTCTTTGTCTATTCCTGTGTATTTGTAGTGCATTCTAGACATTCTCACTGCAACCCAGATATTCTTTTGGCCACATTCTGGCAGGATTCAAAGTGGCTTGCCGTTTCGGTTCTCCATCGAATGAGATAAGAATGTTTCGAATAATGTTGGAATACCGTAGAATGCGGTCATACTGCAGTTAGAATAGTTAGAATAGTTAGAATACACTTAGAATACACCTTGAATGCCGATCGAAATTTCTCCACTTCAAAAGCATGTCAAAAAATTTCGCCAAAAGAACGGGCACAAATATCTGGAATGTAGGAAGAATTTCTAGAATACGCTACGAATTCCCAAGAATAGCAAAGAATGTTCATTCTAACGTTGTGCCGGCTCTTTCTTGCTCTTGTGTGAAGAAGCCTTACTCGGGTCCTTACCTTCGTGGGCCACTGACGATGGTCCCCAAGTACTGTTCCACGAAGGCCTGGGTGTCGGCATCCTTGATGAGAGCCAGGGTCGCTCCACGGCCGCCGCTGCGGGCCACGCAGTCCGCCCGAGCTCTCGTGTACTTCCTGCGCCTGCGGTAATCAGTCGGGGAGAACCAGTAACACCGGCTGTCGTGCACCGCGTACCGGGACGCCTCGCTGCTGCTGAAGTAGTCCTCACAAGCTGCAGCAGGAGCAAGACAACGGCAGAGGACAAGTTTGTGGCGTTGTGTGTGGTGTAATTGGTGGAGTGTTGGGCTCAGAACCTAGAGGTCCCGAGTTCGATACTTCACTTCTAAGTCCTATAACTCTAAAACAACGTACCGTAGGGCCACCAAATTTTTAGGACATGATATCAACATAATATCTGACAAGTACTTGACGTTTGACGTTACGTTGACGTAAGATGACGTAATTATGACGACATCAATTTAATAATATTGGCCGGACCCATGAAAAAAGGGTATTCTCATAAAACTTTAAGTTATGCTACAGAAATGTAACAACAAGTGCAGATAACAGAATAGTAATGTTTATTACGACTTGCGTTGCCAATAGCAACATCAATGACGTCAAAATGGCGTCATAAAATGACGTCATGCACATCTAAGATACGAGTTGGGCTCCGCCATATTATATCCACCATCTTGAATTTTTAAAAATACTTTTTTTGCAACAAATAATCAAAAAGGGCAATGTAAATTCATTAATTTAGATGGTTTTTGATGAAAAAATACCAAGTAGTTACAAATTTTAAGGGATAATTAGCTTGTTATTCTTGATCTGGCCATACGGTCCGCCATCTTGGATTTTGGGCTGATGACGTCATCAAATTAGCATAATTTATGCATATATAATTATGAAAGATATGCTAAATAATATAAGATTTTATTTATGTAACTAGATAGCAGTAATATAGCAAATAAATGTGAAAAATACATTGTAAGAACCAAAAATAGTGATTTTTGGCAAAACTGCCTGTCAACAAACGGTTGCCATGGCAACAAGAAAAATTGGAAAATTTGTCAAACTTCGTAAAATTGTTGCCAACAATATTTTAGGAAAACTCAGCAAATTTGGTGGCTCTAGCGTAAGCCGTTCTGGCGTTATAGGACATCAAAGTTGCCGCGGGCCTCAAAAGCCCCCCCCCCCCCGGTCTGAATAGGGTTAAACGGTCAAATACTCATTTCATTGAGTGCAGAAGTCATGTAAAACAGACATGAACTCAGTTGTGAAACTACTGCACAACTTCATGCCACGCTTTCGGATGTACACTGTTGCATAGAGTATATTTGTCGCAATTTCAAAACCCGACATAATAGCAGCTCCAAGCAGATGTGAGAAGGGAAGGTAGTAACTTATTCGAAGTTGCCTGCGTTTTTACGAGGACAAATAAGGGTTTAGTGAAAAAGGTTAAGATTTTTCCAACTAACATCTGCTTGGTAATCGGGAAAGTTGTGCGCCGTTCTTTTAGATGGATTCACTGAAAGATGACGGCGATCACAGCTGCCAGAAGAAGGAACAGCAGTTCCGGCACAGATCGCGAGGCGGCGCCACTGTCACCTTGTCCTGGTGGTCGAGGTGCGACGTTCAGAGCGGCGTCATCGAAGGACCTGTAGACCGTGCGTCCGTTCAGGGGCTGGGGATGGCGGACGTTGCCCTGCATCTTTTTGGCAGCGGTGTTGGGTTCGGCTTTGTAGTAGATGTTGTTGATAAACTTGGTCAGCTGAGGGGGAGAAAAAAACCGAAGGGTGAATACGGTACTGGCCGCCGGGGCGTTTTTTTGTCTGTCCTTACACTGTGAAATTCTAATTTGGCTTTCTTACTTTCTTACTGTAACGGTAACGTTAACTTAAAGAGAGAAGGACTATCCCATGCGGTTGTTGCTATCTCTGATCAGGGTTAATGTTTTGTTTGTTGTTTGTTTGTTTCATAGCGAGTTTGCTCAGAGCAAGGCCCTAGACCAATTCTTGTTTGTTTTTTAATCATGTTAGTTTGATGAAACATTTTCAGGAGGCATGACCCTGACGGGAAGGGGGGAACTCTGCCATTTTTTCGTCGGCAGCAGGGTCATGCCTCCTCGTAATTTAGAGCTCGCAGACTCGTCGTCCGATCGATTTTCGCCTAATGTGAGGGGGTATAAGGCCCCCTTTCCACTTGACGGCGATCGCGCTGCGCTCTCACTGCGACCTACAACTGATGTGTGTAACCTTCTATTTCAAACTGGATGTATCATACAAAATGTAAAGTGTGACTGAAGAGACAAAAAAACACGCAAAACGTAAAAAGATTAGTTTGTTTTCTATACAATTCGTTGAGCGATCTGTCAAATGTTAGGTCGCCGCGAGAGCGCCGTCCTAGTGGAAAGGGGGTAGAAGCAGCTTCATGACAGAGACCACACGAACGACTTGAAACTTTGTTCGCACCTGCCTGCTTGACATGGAGATGGTGTCCTTGAAGACGGTCCAGGTGACCACCTCGTTGCAGGTGGGGGTGGTGAGACTGCCGTTGTAACGGAAGAAGTTGGTACGGTCGGGAGGGAGGAGACTATCCAGGGTGAAGCGGTCAGCATTCGGGAGTTTGAAATTCGGCGATCCTGTGGGAAGATTTACGTTCTTGTTTCTTCAATACCCTTCCCTAAATTGGCCTACGCTATGCCTATATATAACCTATGTTTTTGGTAGCACTTGCAAATGTGTATGTTTGTGTGAGTGTGTATGTTTGTGTGAGTGCATGTGTGCGTGTGCGAGTGTGTATGTTTGTGTGAGTGTGTATGTGTAGGTGAGTGTGTATGTTTATGTTTGTGTGAGTATGTGTGTGTGTGTGTGAATGAGTGAGTGAGTGCATGTGTGCGTGTGTGTGTGAGTGAGTGTGAGAGAGATACCGTGTGTGTGAGCGTATGTGAGCGTGTGTGAGCGTGTACGGATGCACATCATAACTCGAGAAAGTCTCTATATTGACATTTGACACATATATAGGTAGGTCTTGATGATGAAAAACAGAGGGCAACAATAGTTGACTATGCTATCGGTACAATGTTGTGTCGTCTCAAATGTATATCTTCATATCAGTAACCAAAAAAATGGATATTAAAAGAGCCATTTGTACGATTAACGAAGTCACAAATATTACTTGATAGAATGCCGGCTTATCCATACTAAATAACATGTTGGACATGTATCTCACCGCCTTGACTGACTTTGGCGACGTACTTCAGCATCGGCTCAAAGGCAGGGTTGTCAGAGTTGCCCAGCTATGAAAAAATAAAGGCAAACATAAAACTTAGAAAAAATGTTAATTATCTGTAAACACGCGACGATACATGTTCTGACAAAAATGTGTTTTTTTTTACATTAATTTTAAACTTGACTGTTCACTCAGTGCATTAATGAAAAGGTATAATGTTGTACCACTTCAAATTGTAAAAGTAACTTTTCAAATCTTGATCTATCTTGTCTTTGGATACATATTGCTCTTATAGCTGTGCATTTTTAAAAGTTGTTTTTACAATTTATCGTTATGTCTTACCTCTATGAAAAAGCCGAGTACGGCGAGTGAGGCATGGTTGGTGTTCTGACCAACGACGGCATCCATAAGATCCGAGTGTTGGTCAGTGTTCCAGTGGACAAGATGCAACTGTGTGGAACAGCGAAAAGCTACGTTATTGGCAAATGTATATGCCGGAAGATATACTAAAATTCCCCGTGACCAGAGGTTTTGTCCATTCTGCCCAAATGAGATCGAAGATGAACGTTACTTTGTTATGGATTGTTCACGATATAATGATATACGCACAGGGTTGTTCACATTGATTTTAGCTTGCTCTAAAGAATTTGCTACTCCCTGTTCGATAGATAAACTCAACTACATCCTGGGAGGCGACAGTCTTCATTGTGTACAAGTAGGCAAATATATCCACGAATGTTTATACCGTAGAACCAATAGTGTAAATGACATACTATACCCTATATGTTGATTTTTTTAATACCTATAGACATCCATATATGTGTGTTTAGTTGTACTGTAAGTAGTAGTTGTTATACATGTAGACCTTACCAAAGTCGCTGTACTTTTGTCGTGCCAATAAAGATTACTGTATACAATTAGATGAATAGATAGTTAAAGCAATCTTCTCCAGATGGAGTGCACTCTGATTGGTATGTTCCTGGGTTGAAACTCCTAAAACATACTCATTTCATACAACTGAAGAAAAATCCACATTCCTAATTAAACTAGACAAGTCATTGATCATAGAACATTGAACATACGTGATCTCGCTAGAGGGCGCTGCACGTGCTTCTGAGGTCCTCCGCTTCGCGGCAGTATAATTAGTTGGAATAACACATAGAAATCAAAAGTGGCGGACTGTCTCTCATATACACTGCTACATAAGACCCTGGAGCGCAACAAGAACTGAAAACCCGGACCTTTTGAAGTCTCCTCTCCTGTTTTTGGCTCATCGTGACCGACGGTTTGTTGGTGAGGTGCCCCCCTCCCCCAAACCACACCGGCGGCACTCTGCACACTCAACGGGTCCTGTGATAGGGACCCGGGCCGGTAGGTATCCAGTACACTATCTTCTAGACGTGTAGAAGTAGCGGTCTTGTGTGAGAGGCTACCCATTTTTTGATAAAAACATCGTACATGGCAACCTGGCTCCGGTTGAACCTGTGACGAGTGGCTTGTTGTGTGACGTGCCCCCCTCCCCTATATCACACCGGCGGCACTCTGCATACTCAGCGGGTCCTGTAATAGGGACCCGGGCCGGTGGGTATTTAGTACATGGTACATCAACGACAACGCACAAAGTCTCTGACCTTTATGAGAAATCTTAGTTGTTCTCTTTGAAGGCTTTGTTGATGCTGCCGGAAGTTTTTGCTCCCTGTACTAGATCCTAGGAAACCTTGGGACTGGTCAGCCTCAGACGTCACTACGTGGACACCTCCAGGCTCAGGGTGAAGGAGCTTAGCATCTCCAGCATTCAGCACTGCTGTGACCGGCGTTTGCGGTTTGACGTGCCCCCCTCCCCCATATCACACCGGCGGCACTCTGCACACTCAGCGGGTCCTGTAATAGGGACCCGGGCCGGTGGGTATTTAGTACATGGTACATCAACGACAAAGAATCATAGTCTATGACCTTTACGAGAAGATCTACCTGTTCTCTTTGAAGGCTTTGTTGATACTGCCGGAAGTTTTTGCTCCCTGTACTAGATCCTAGGAAACCTTGGGACTGGTCAGCCTCAGACGTCACTACGTGGACACCTCCAGGCTCAGGGTGAAGGAGCTTAGCATCTCCAGCATTCAGCACTGCTGTGACCGGCGTTTGCGGTTTGACGTGCCCCCCTCCCCCATATCACACCGGCGGCACTCTGCACACTCAGCGGGTCCTGTAATAGGGACCCGGGCCGGTGGGTATTTAGTACATGGTACATCAACGACAAAGAATCATAGTCTATGACCTTTACGAGAAGATCTACCTGTTCTCTTTGAAGGCTTTGTTGATACTGCCGGAAGTTTTTGCTCCCTGTACTAGATCCTAGGAAACCTTGGGACTGGTCAGCCTCAGACGTCACTACGTGGACACCTCCAGGCTCAGGGTGAAGGAGCTTAGCATCTCCAGCATTCAGCACTGCTGTGACCGGCTTTTGCTGTCTGACGTGCCCCCCTCCCCCATATCACACCGGCGGCACTCTGCACACTCAGCGGGTCCTGTAATAGGGACCCGGGCCGGTGGGTATTTAGTACATGGTACATCAACGACAACGCACAAAGTCTTTGACCTTTATTGAGAAGTCTTAGTTGTTCTCTTTGAAGGCTTTGTTGATGCTGCCGGAAGTTTTTGCTCCCTGTACTAGATCCTAGGAAACCTGAGGGACCGGTCAGCCTCAGGCCTCACCCAGACGTCACTACGTGGACACCTCCCGGCTCAGGGCAAAGAAACTTAGCATCTCCAGCATTCAACACTGCTGTCCTCGACGTCAAGTCTGCACCAGTCCATGATGTCTGCACCGTCCGAGCTACAGATAAGGATTGAAAATATTTTACTTGCTTTTGAGAGTCAGCAAGACAATTTCCCCTGGCAGTTAGACAGAGTTAGAGAAGTCTTGCCAACAGATAGTGTTACTGCTTGTGAAGCCCTCAAATCTACACGTTCCAAACTGTTTCTACAAGCTAGAGATAATCTTCTGAGTGAACATAAATGTGAGCTATCTTGTCTGGTTAACAGAAGGAGAGGTCAGTCACAAGTTATCCTGTTAGCCAAGGACTGTGTAGCCCTAAGTAACTTTGTGAGATTTGGAAGGTACTCGAAAGCTCTGGCTGAGTGTGTTAAAATGCCTCTGCCCTCTGTTGTCTCCGACAGCGAGGATGAGAACTTTGAACAGGTCACCAATGAGTCTGTTAGTGCTGAGACATTACCAAAGTCTAAAACTTTGGCAGCTGAAACGTCACCTAAACGCGTGGCTGGTGAGCCAGTGAAGAACAGCCTACCTCCTTCCCCATCAGACATTGAAACGTTGGAGGCTGAAACGTCACCAAAGCGCGTGGCTGGTGAGCCAGTGAAGATCAGCCTACCTCCTTCCCCTTCAGACATTGATATGTTGGAGGCTGAAACGTCACCAAAGCGCGTGGCTGGTGAGCCAGTGAAGATCAACCTACCTCCTTCCCCTTCAGACATTGATACGTTGGAGGCTGAAACGTCACCAAAGCGCGTGGCTGGTGAGCCAGTGAAGATCAGCCTACCTCCCTCCTCACCAGTCCCAGAAGTCCCGAAACCTAGTCTTGAATCCATCACACTGGAACTTCGGAATGTAGCAAACACATTGGCCTCAGTTCAAGAAAATGTGTACATGTTATCACAAGGACTACGGGATGAAAATGCGTCCCTAAAAGAAGTGATTCGTATTCTTATGACCGATGGAAAACACTCGTCCAGTACAGTCAGGGAGGACACGGAGGACACATGGAATCACGTGTCTAAAGGCCCCCCTGCAACTAGTAATCTTTTCCCTTCGAGTAGTACTAGTGTTCCCCTGTCAAACAGATATCAGTCACTTCTGGATATAGAGGAGGAGCGCAGTGATGATGAGTACCAACGTAGTCCCACGCCACAAGTAAAGAACTCTAGGCTGTTTCCCAGAAGATCAGGTTTCAGTCAAGGTACCCGTGGTCCACAGTCTCCCAGAAGATCAGGTTTCAGTCAAGGTACCCATGGTCCACAGTCTCCCAGAAGATCAGGTTTCAGTCAAGGTACCCGTGGTCCACAGTCTCCCAGAAGATCAGGTCTCAGTCAAGCTACCCGTGGCCCACAGTCTCCCAGAAGATCAGGTTTCAGTCAAGCTACCCGTCCACAGATGCCCCAACACAAAAGTCAGCCCTGGAAAAGACCGGATGTTGTGATTTTGGCAGACTCCATGACGAAAGACTTGAATCCAAGGCGTATGTCCCGAAGCACTGGGAAAGTAGTCATATGTAGGACACACAGAGGAGCTCGTTTAGAGCAGGTTGAAAGATTGGCAGAGAATGATCTATCTGACATCCAACCTCAGTTGCTCATTCTTCACGTTGGGACGAACAACCTTCATGAAGACATTTCTTCCATAACGAGAAAATTCGAGACCCTGGGCAACAGTATGTCCGGAAACTCGACTCAACTCTGCTTCTCCAGTTTGGCAGTCAGAGACGGGTCTACTGTGAAAGTGAGCAAAGTTAACCAGCATCTAGCATCCTTGTGTGCTAGGAAAGGGTGGGGGTTTTTGGACAACAAAGACATTGAGCTGCATCACTTGTACGATGGAGTCCATCTCACCGCGAAAGGAACAGCTCTTCTAGCCACCCATCTAAACGACTACATCCGGCAGGGTTTTCAGGAGGATGTATTCAACAGGAGAGGCCGATGGAGCGAAGTCCAAAGGAGACTAGTGCAACTCAGCCGGAAGAGTTACTGACTCAGCAGACAGACACAGACTCCTGCCTAAACGATAATAATAACGATGAAAGACTGTCAATTGGGAACATTTTTCTTAGTAGTAGAACTCTGAGATCGGTTAGCTCTTCTGCAGCGCCCCCGCTACATAGGGATGACAATAGCAAAGATCGTAAGGAATTGCATAAAGTAGATAGCGCAAGCCAAATCAAAGTTTTATACATGAATGGTCGTAGTATCAAATCTGTTAACAGTCGGCGAAATAAATTAGTGCTGTTCCAAAACCTTGTTGAATCAAATCAGCCTTCTTTAGTGGCAGTAACTGAAACTTGGCTAACCCCAAGTATCAAAGACGACGAATTGCTTCCCAAGCGCTACTTGCTTTATCGCAAAGATCGTTGTACTGTCATTCCCGGCAAAATCGGCGGGGGCATTCTCTTAGCTGTCAATGGCAATATTCTGTCAAGAAGGAGGTCTGATATTGAACCTGTTGACGAAATCTTGGTCTGCGAAATGCTCACAGAAAAACAGGGGAAAATCGGTATCATCTTGTTTTATAGACCCCCTAATGGGGACTTACTGGCATTTACTAATAACCTCCAATATACATTGCGTTTGGCCGACCAAGAATACAACAAGGTGGTCTTATTAGGTGATTTGAATCTCCCTAATATCGATTGGTGTAGTTTGATAGGCAATTCTACTACAGAAAACCAGTTTTGTGATGTTTTGAATGATTTCTCACTAACACAGGTTAATAATGTTACTTCTAACAGTCATAACCATCTTTTGGATGTGATTCTGACTAACGTTCCTGAAAAATGTTCCAAAGTTGAAAAAGTATCATCTGATTTTCCTACTGATCACACTATTCTACAGTTTGACCTGAATTTTCGTACGGTATTCCGTCAATCAAACATGAAAAGACATGTCTACCAGTATAAAAAATGCAACTTTGATAACCTACGACAAAGTCTCAGAGACACTCTCGGTTCTCAAGGCTTTGTAGAATCTGATAGCATTGATGACTGTTGGGATACGTGGTTACAATGTTTGTGTGGCTTGGTTGAAAACCATGTACCAAAAGCTAAAATAAAAAATTCTTATTCCATGCCATGGTGTGATGGTGATGTCTACCATCTTAGAAATAAGAAGTTGACTGCATGGCGAAGGGCAAAGAAAACTAATCGCCCAGCCCACTGGCATAAGTTCCGGAAACTTAGAAATGGTCTACAAAAACTTATTCATTACAAGTACAAACTGTTTCTTGAGAACTTGGGATCCTTGGTCAATAATAATCCTAAGAAATTTTGGACTTTCTTTAAAAATAAAACAAAATCACATTGCTTGCCACAAATTCTGAAATACAAACATTATCAAGGAACGACACCTACTGATAAAGCAAATCTGTTTAACAAGTTCTTCTTCTCTGTTTTTACTACCCCTGTAGTAAATCAGCCTCTCCCTGAGATCAGTGCTTGGAGACATCCCTTCCTCGGCAACATTGACTTTACAATCAAGGAAGTTCTAGATGTCTTGCTTACCTTAGATTGTACAAAAGCTATTGGCCCTGACTCTATATCCCCAGTGATCCTACGCGAGGGTGCACACGTATTAGCTCCTCAACTTACTGCCATCTTCAACAAAAGTATCCAATCGGGCATAGTTCCAGCTAAATGGAAAGAAGCCAACGTCTGTCCCGTCTTTAAGAAAGGCAGTAAAGACTCTGTTGAAAACTATCGACCCATTTCCTTACTCAGTGTAGTAAGTAAGGTTATGGAACGTTGCATTTTTAACCGTATTTTCCCTCACCTTCAAGACCAAATTCACCCACTACAACATGGCTTTATTAAAGGAAAATCTACTACTACCCAACTATTGGAAACCTTTCAAACCGTCGGGACAACTTTGGATCACAGTGGCCAGATAGATATAATTTACCTCGACTTTTCCAAAGCTTTTGACAGCATTCCACATCACCTTCTTGTACACAAACTTAAGACATTTGGATTCCACTCGAATCTCCTAAATTGGTTCTCTGATTATCTGTCTAATAGAAGACAACGAGTAGTCATTGAAGGAGTTTCTTCAGACTGGCTTCCTGTAATATCCGGAGTCCCACAAGGTTCCATTTTGGGACCTCTACTTTTTTTACTTTATATTAATGACCTGCCCTCTACTATAGAATGTCCCATGGCCCTTTATGCTGATGACTCAAAATGTTACAAGCAAATTTCATCACCAGCTGATTGTATTTCCCTTCAGCATGATATTGACAACATGGTCGAATGGAGTGTCACATGGATGATGAAATTTAATACCTCTAAATGTAACGTGCTCACTATCTGTAGGTCTAAAACACCAGTGCTCTATGACTACGAAATTGAGGGACAAGTGCTCTCATCAGTTACGGAATTTAATGACCTAGGTGTAACTATGTCCAACTGCCTATCTTTTAAGAGTCATATAAAAAACATCACAGCTAGTGCCAACTCGACCCTCGGCTTTATTAAGAGATCTGTTGGTTACCATGCCCCTGCAAATGTTAAGAAAATCCTATATATTACACTAGTTAGGCCCAAACTCGAATATTGCTCTTTGATCTGGTCCCCCCACACTCATAACTTAATTACTTCCCTTGAAAAAGTCCAAAGACGTGCTACAAAATACATTCTCAACAACCATACAACTGATTACAGGGATAGATTGATCTACTGCCAACTCTTACCTCTATCTTACCGCAGAGAATTATTAGACTTATCCTTCCTATTTAAATGTTTCTTGGGACAATACGGTATTGACATTCATCAATATATAAGTTTTCCACTCACATCCCTAAGATCCAACTCACAAGCCAAGCTCCAGCCCCAAAAATGTCTCACCACTACGTTTAAAAACTATTTCTTCCAAAGAATCGTTCACATCTGGAACGCTTTACCCCTCAACATTAGAACTCTAAAACTTTCCCCAGTTGTTACAATTAATACCTTTAAGAAAGCAATCCTAGTCCACTATCTCTCTCTTACCAACGACAGATTTAACTCCAACGACGTATGTACTTGGGTCACCCACTGTCAGTGTCCCAGTTGTACACCTTTCTAGATATCTCATATTCCATCTTACCATTATTTCTATGATTTATTTCTTTATATTTGTTATTATTGTATATTTGCTTTTATTGTCGTTGACAAAATCATTATTATTTGATTGTACAATTGTTATTATTTGTTATCATTATGATTATTTTTCTATTATTGTATAATTTAGTTGCACGGGAGGCAACTAGTAAAGGTTTTACCTGTTTTTGCCTCCCTACCATTTTGTAAACACAATATGGTGAAGTTCAAATAAATAAATAAATAAACATTATTTTTATCTCCACCATAACTGAAAAGCGAGAAGTTGAAATTATCTAACGATAGATTTATCCTGTATCTGTTAGATGCATGTATTCGATTCATCTTCTTGTTGTGGCCCGTACTTAGCTAGGTGTGACAAATCTGCAATAAAAGCTTCTTTTTTTTCAGGCTTTATTCAACAAATCACAAACATTGCCAATAAAAATAGTGAAATAGAAATATTAATTACAAGCCTGACAGGACAATTATGTGCTGTTTATGAACAATCTAAGGTACAGAGAGCAGTAAGCTTTAAAGGATCTGTATATATTACCAGTCTGATTTCCCTTACATTGGTTTCTGCACCAGTTTTTGAATATGACATATTTTGCTATAGTAATCAATAAATTAATTGTGACATAGGTATCGGATACTTTGAATTGATAATCTGTTTTATGACCTAGTATGATGGTTTTGATAAAAGCTTTTTTGGTGACGCTTCAGGGGCGGAGGCATTTGAAGTGATTCTGCCCACCTCAGCAGGGTAGATCTGTCCGTTGAGGACGTGCTCGGACCCGGCACCCATGTTGTCCAGGAAGCTCCAGTGAAGATGGAACTGGGCAAGTCTGTAGTTGTCGCCGGGAAGGCCGCCTCCACCAACGCGGTAGGCGCTGTTCGGTTCGAAGTTTACACCGACTAGAAAGGGGTGTGGAGAAATTTGAGTGAATGAACGGAAGAACGTCAACAAACGAACGAGCGAATGAAAGGAATTCAAGTTAGGAATGGTAGGAAGGAAGAACTGAATAAAGGAAGCAAATGAGGGGAAAGTTAAAAATGAAGGAAGGACAGGAGGGAAAGAAATGAAGGAAGGAAATGAACAAAAGGAATTAAAGGATCAAAACGAATGAAGGAAGGCGTGAATGAAGGTTAGGGTAGGAAGGAAGAATTGGACGGATGAATGAATAGATGGTCATGTGAAGGAGTGAAGGTTCGTCTTCACCGGTATAACAATGAATCAAAATACATAAGTGGCTCACGTGGATACACGGACATGATTCTTGAGTTACAACCTATGATAAGTACAAACATGTGTTTTTTTACATGCGTGGCCGCTGTTGAACAGCTCGAGGCTAGCGTCAGTGGGCACGGTGTTGTAGCCGGTGAAGGTGAATGCTGGGTAGGTCCGCTTGACGGTGGTTCGGTACACGAGGTCGATAGGAGACTGGGCCCGACCGGCGCAGTACTGTGGCTCAAGGACTCCCCAGTTCTCGGGACCTAGGCAACAAGATTTAGATTCAGATTCAGCTTTATTGGTTCTTGGCATGGCAAATGACATTATAAATGCCACATGAAATGTGCCAAAGAATTACATTCCATAACATCCTAAAAGTTGTTACAATTCACAAACATACATAATCACATTTTTGTTTAAAAACCTAGACACCGGATTAAATATAGCAGTGACGGAGATGTGGACATAACTATATCAGCAAACAATAACGTGCGTAGAATTTACAAGAAAAAAGTGACTGCATGTATATTCTGTACAGACGCAGTACTAGTGACCTATCGCCACATAATCACCATCTTGATAGAGCCATTTTAGTGCTTTAGGAACAAAGGAGAGTTCATGTCTCTTGGTATATATACAAAGCATATATTACGTCGATGAAGATCCAGGTAATAAGATATGGCAAAAAGCAGTTACTCAAGCAACTGAAAATCATATCAAGTTTCTTGATGAGTAACTGTTTTTTCGCAAAGCATATACTACATTTTATCTTCACAGAAGGTGACATTATTTTGGCTTCAAATATTCCTCATCTTCCGTTCCAAACAAATAAGTTCAATGACCTGGACCATAAGCCTTAATCCGTGGGGTAACCTAGATTCGTTGTTGTAAAAAAACTGGGTATCTACAGATTTCACTTCAACGATATGGGTTTCAAATGTCAACATTTTCAAAATATTGCAATGTGAAACTACCTTCCATGACTTAACGACCCCAAAATACCCTATTTTGTGTACAACGGATATAGGTTACCCTACGGATAAAGGTGAAGTAACGTTAACTGTTTAAGTCACTGACACCATGGGCGTTTGATTACATGATGTGACAGGAGAGATCTGAAAGGCTGGTCACCATATACATATATGGGTTTAGTTAAGAATAAAGAAAGCGCTAGTTTGCTAGTCTAGGCCATGGGAAATGGAAGGGGAATTCTGGCAATGACCATACTTCTTGACAACCTGATGCAGATCCAATAGTTTCCGCCAGGCGGCGTACGTAAAAAAGCTACATACAAGATGTACTTACCGTATCGGCCTGGAGAGTAGCCCCAGCTGCCGGCTCCCATCGCAACGTGGAGCAGCAGCGCCCCCAGGGTACAGTACCTCAGAAGTGACATGGTCTTCTTATTGACGATTATCTGTATACAAAACGACAAATTGCAAATGTTAGCACCTTTGCAAGCCACAGTTAAATGCTTACATACTATTGTTAAAGGTATGCCAGGGTTAAGGTACATCTTCGTTACAGCTTTTTGGGAGGTTTGTCATGGGGGGGGGGGAGTTGGTTTGGCAAGAGGCAGAACTTTACAAATACGTGCCATTGTACTGTACCATAAAAAAGGAACTCGACTTCAAATAATCTTCAATAGCGTCTGTGCTTACAAATTAATAACTCAAATCTTAGTCGTCAAACAGCGTTTTCTGCTTAAATTGCACCCTTCCTTCGTTAGTGCAATAACGTGTTCGCAAAATTCGCCAGGTGTCCCCAAATAAGCCATTGTTTGTCGAAAAACGGAAAACGTTTGGAGTAAACTAGAATACTGAGTACTTCCGAATCCAGCTGCATGCTGCCGCACCGCGTGCATACCCGAGACGCTAGAGCTGCGTGTCACACCGTGCATTTATATTGATACGGAAGCAGAAATTGACACGCCAACGGATAAAAAGTGTATACTTAAATTATAAAAAGAGAGAAGCACAAATATACAAGTAAGGTACCTTTTGGGTTCTGAATAAAGTCGACTTGTGGCCTGTGTCTTGGCTACTCGGTGCGGTACGGTTACGGGTGATTTGAAGACTTTCGAGTAACGCTTTGAGGAGAACAGTTGTCTGACTGAGCTCGAGGGATGCTGCCGGTTGGAATGCTTATTCATAGACTTCTCCAGCTGTCTACAGGTGCAAAAGGATTGACGCTATGGAACTATTTTCGATCAATCAGCGACGAGTGATAATGATAGGATTTAAATTGACCTGTTGGAAAAGGTTATAGGTCACCCGAGGGACAAAACTGTGCCAAATTCTCGTCGTTCATGAATTAGTTTGCTCATAAAAGTGGTACCTAAACAACCACCTCTCTTTCAAGAAAGTGCTTGAAGCCAACAATCACAGAAGTGTGGAGCTTAAGAAATCTCAGTATGCCAGGTACGTGGATCCAGGAATGGTCGACGTTAAAAAGGTTAAGAAGGGAAATCTCAAATTTCCTGACATTCCGAACATCGCGGCCATTTTGGATCCACGTTTTGCCCCGTTAATGGCGGATGCTGCTGATTTGAAAGGTCTCCCACCGACGTACGTGATGACGTGTGAGTATGACGTGTTGAAGGACGATGGTGTGATGTACGCAAAACGTCTTGGGAAGGCCGGGGTAAAGGTCAGCCACGATCATTACCAACATTTTTAATCTATTTCGATGTTTATGAGTCAGCGGGGACAGCTATACACCTTTCTCACGCGGCGGCCATGATAGATCGAAGAAGAGGTCAATGAGGCAAACAGACAAAACTTATTTCTAAAATCAGGTCCCATTTAGTTTTCCCCAAAATCACACAAATTTTCATGATATAAGATAGAATAATAAATATTAAAAGAAGTGTTATGCACCGAAAGATGTAGCAATTTAGAGTAGTGTAGACTGACCCCATGGTACCTTAAGAGATGCAAAATAAAAACATAATAATGCAAATTTTTAACGAATTTGCAGCCATTCTCTTATTGGTCGATTTCCTAGTTGGCAGGCTACCATTGGTCGAACTGCTAATTATGATGGACAGTCTTTTGTTTGCCACATTGAACTCGTTTTAGATCTATCATGGCCGCCGCACGAGAAGGGTGTATGGAAAACTACCTGGCGTATCTAAAGAAGAACCTTTGAACTCAATATTCACTCGTTCAGCCATTAGTCAATTCACGTTTATGGCATACTTTTGTGATTTCTAAAAAAGCTGTCAGGGGTTTGAATCGTAACAAAAACGACCCTATAACTGTGTGCACGCATAACTTAGTGTGGCCGATGATTTGCGACCTACCGTTTTTGTTATATATAAATTTATATTTCTGATAGAAGCTGATTTGATGATGGGTCAACCTGCAGTTCGGAACATGGCCGCAGGATGGTGTCTTTGTGTTGGAGGCATTACGCCCCTTGGTATGCATTACTAGCAAACTCATTTTGAATCTTAACAAAGGGTCTACTGAAATAGTCTGTGTCAGCCCGAAGAGTCTGAAATTGAATTTGATAGGAAGGTACTTTTGTGTCAAGATGTTGAAAATTTCCTGAACGTAAAAGGTGAGATATGTGAAACTAGCGAAGTGGTTTGGTTTGCTAAAGTTACCTGTATGAACATGTGTTATGGGCCACTTTCTTTCCTTTAAATGATGGCGGTTTGCAGACTGTATCTTGTCATATACAATCCATCTATTACTAATATTGCCTGAGACCCTATGTATATCATATTGGAAAAACAAACAAATTATTTCAAACGTTACAATTTCACTTCTCTCGAGCTTTTACTATTCAGTAAATCACAGAATCCTACGTTTTTAATAAAATCACCAAATCTACTCATTACGCAGAACGTGGGACTTCAAAGAAGAAGGCAATCCTCACAGTAGTAAATCACAGTTTGACTTCTTCTTTGAAGTCCCACGTTCTGCATAATGAGTAGATGTGGTGATTTTATTAAAAACGTAGGCTTTTGTGATTTCCTGAATAGTAAAAGCTCGAGATCAGTGAAAATTCCTGTGGTAGTAAATGTAGAACTTTAGGCCATGTTGATTTGATTATATTGATGACATCACTGTGAAACCCCAAACCGATGCGAGCGTGTGAATAACAAAAATGTTGTCTAAGAAAAATTGCCTTCATTATGAAATCGAAGTGAACAGAAATATTGAAGAAATGACTAAACACACGGAATATGGTACATCAAACAAGACAGTTCAAGATAGTTCAAGATACTCTCAGCGACACTGACGAAAGATAATGGATGCTATCTGAAACTTCTGATAACCGTTTGCAAAGTCATATCCGGTTGCTTGAGTAACTGCAATTTTGTCACGTCCCTATGTTCGTGGGCATATGTATGTGTTAAGTGCTGTTAACAGGTGAAGGGTTCGGCTCAGAGTTTTACGGCTTTTCTAAAGAAAATTCTAACGTTACGCTTTTTAGTGCTCTGTTTTTTCCTCTACTCCTACGTGGAAAGGTATAAAAGCATCAAACCACGTGGAAAAGTAGCGTTGTACCCTAAATCTAATATCAGACTGCTATAGTGGGACATGGGACGTGGGACTTTTCATCAGCCACTGCCTCCGAAGAATAATTCAAACCTCCCAGTTAAGTATCTAAAACCATAAGATAGCTGCACACAATAGACAGTTGTTACTTTTTACTGTCTGTACCCTTGCAATTAGCCTACGGGCATGGATTTGTAAATAGATATATATATAGTGGAATCCTGCCAAATAAATTGGCTTATTTTGTCTATTCACTTGAGAATCACAGAGATTGTGTAAACAATAGTATTCGACCTTCATATCCTCTTGACTTTGTCTTTAATGCGATTCTAATATTTCGTTATTACCTAAAAAGATAATCCTTTTATTACCGGACACTAATCCGGGGCTGAATATGCTTAATCTTCTTTACGGTGCTACTTAATCCGGTTGTGACGTCGTGGTATAGATTAAACCCCTGGCAATATGGCTAATCTGTCGCCCAAGGCTAATACCTGACGACACCTAGGTCTGAAAAAAGCACTATGTAGGTTACGCTGGGTACGACCTTGTCTTAAAGGTCTAGATGATGTATATATGTTTTCATAACCTGTTACCCTGTCAATTTAGCTACGAGGGGCGTGCAATTAGTAATGGTCCTGATCCATTTCCCATAGCAGGAGATTGATGAAACTTGGCACAGTTATTAGTCTTTCTCTTCATAGGAATCACCCAGAGTTATGCATTTCTCCCATCGTTTGATGCAGCTCTGGACACCGATTTTGTAGGACACCCCAGGTTGGTCCTCCAACTGATGCCTCATCAATGGCACAAGAGGGACGACCAGGTCTGGGAGCTGTTTCCACAGACTTCCAGCCACGTTTGAATTCAGGATGCCAGCGTTTTACAAGGTCATATGATGGGGCATCATCACCATAAGTTTCATTTATTTCATCAAAAGTCTTCTTTGGTGTGCGTCCTTTCAAATACAAAAACCGGATCACTGCGCGACACTCAACTGGTTCCATTTCACACCTGGTCCATTTCGCACCTCTCCACTGCCGTAAGGTTGCCCAGAGTTACCCCCAGCAAAGATCTCATTTAAATATGATAATAAGCTACTGTAATATTGTAATGAACCCAGTGCAGCCTTGGCCCTTGTTGATATGCAGGAGTTTGGCTGATAATTGCCCGACCTTCCCCGCCCTCTGTCCCGCCTCTGTTCTGAATTTGAATCGCGCGCTAATTTCTTCCTGGTGAGATAATTGGTGTACCCCGTCATATGCCAACAGTGAAACTAGATAATAGGTATTGTATTCAAAGGACTTCAAAAGTTACTTTCCTTTGAAATTTTCTAGGAGTACCAAAACATGTATCATCGACTATCATGATAATTCCACCAGGTGCCATAATAACGCCACCTCAAAAAAACATTAGTACAGAGGTCTTCCCAAGATTGTCTTGAATACCGAATGTCAAATATCGTAAATGTAATACAATTCAGATATTTAGACGTTGAAGACAATCTTGAGAAGGCCTTTATAACAACCTTATTTTGAGGTGGTGGTATAATGGCACCTGGTGGAATTATGCGAATGTATGTTAGGGCTGTAAGCTGAGAGAACAAAATATATACTATGTGATATTCAAGACATCAGTTATTACAATCAGCTGACTAAGTTCAAACACCAGTAAATCAGAAACCACAATTAGTTCAGAGCTGTCTTTTGCAACATAACCCATAGAGATATGAATTATTACACATACAAAATTTCATTTAGATCAGACAACTGGAAGTGGGTCAGGACCATTACTTATTGCACGCCCCTCGTAATAGTTTGTTTTGTTATAGGCTGGGGTCGACTACTCTCTCTTCACATCCAAGGGCTGAATTGTGAGCTTACAAAAAGTGGTGCTAATCGCAAGTGTCTGGAGCGACTGCCATTTGGCACTAACTCATGCGACCTCTATACGGCAGTTATTGCCCCAGGTGTGGCCATAGTACTGTAGGTTTTGAATACTTTTTGCAATAAGTGTGGTGGGTTCTTTAACGTGCTCGAGGTGTGGCTCTCCTCAAACACGGGACCTCTATCTAACGTCCTATCCGAGGGACGGCCCTAACCGAAGCTAGGTGCTTTTCCCAAGGACGCGAGTTCGGTTTGATATCAACGTATTTGAACACAGTATACCTCTAGGTTATGGGCCAAACACCCCGCCGCTGCGCCCTATGACCCCACACCATTTAGGCAACAAATCAATCAAGTGCCATATGAAATACCGTCATGTGTTACGCATGTACTATGGCTTTCGAATGAAATAAAAGGATTTTAGGATTTTTCAAATAGCCAAGCAGAGGTTAGACTCCGGCTGTGTTTTTTCTTTACATTTTAAGTCGTTTTTATCGGGCTTTCCATTTTGTATTGTATATTGTATTGTCAAAACCGCGGACTTCAAGAAACATGACAAAATAGAAAGCCCAATAAAAACGACTAAAAAAATATAACCGGCCGCGGAGCCTACCCTCTGCTTGATGGGTTCATACACGCGCGTATATATTCAAGGCCGTATGATGTCCGTATGGAAGACCACGGAAGTCAGCCTCAATACCAGACCCCACAGGTCGCTGGAAAAATACTAGAAATTAGAGAAATGTAGACAGATAACATGCAAGTAGGCTGGGCCGAGGAGTATGGTTTGCGACCCAGCTAACTCCTCTGGTATGTTATCTGTCCAATTTCTATTATTTGTCCAGTGACCTGTGGAGCCTGGTAGAGGCTAAAAATTCCATACGGAACTCATACGGGCTTGAATATATACGCAAGTGTGAATCCATCCTATAATATCCTTTGATATTTGTAAAGCCATAAAATCCCTTGATTTAATTCATTCGAAAGCCATAGTCCATATTAGGACCCATTTCACCATACAACGCGATGCGATTTCGCTGCGTCCTAA